>CM035428.1:46391675-46991675 GCA_020310875.1 Ceratopteris richardii
AGAAGT
Organism: Ceratopteris richardii; assembly: GCA_020310875.1. Classification (NCBI taxonomy): domain Eukaryota; kingdom Viridiplantae; phylum Streptophyta; class Polypodiopsida; order Polypodiales; family Pteridaceae; genus Ceratopteris; species Ceratopteris richardii. The sequence goes on from CM035428.1 coordinate 46,391,682, forward strand.
TCTCCTTCATGAGAACTAAGCTTATGATTGATTTCCATGGGTGCACCTGCAATTTTGGCATTCTCCATCTTGAACTTTACCAACATATCATGTATATACTTCCTCTGAGTAATAAATATACCAGAATTTCTGTATGCAAGCTCTAAGCCAAGAAAGGATGTTAACAAACCAAGATCACTGATTTTAAATTCTTCCATTAGTTAAGCCTTAACCTACTTGATGCCATTAGCATCATTCCCTGTAATGATAATATCATCCACATAGACACATAAGTAAACTTTTGAGTTGGTCTTCTTTATAAATAAAGAAGATTTTGCCTTGCTAGCCACAAAACTTTGATCCTCTTCAAATCCTGGTGGTTGTGCCATATATACTTCTTCTCATATCCATCCATTTTAGAATGCATTCTTGACATCTAACTGATATAGATTCCAGTTCTTAGAGGCAGCATTGCTTACCAAAACCCTAATTATTGGAATCTTTGCCATAGGTAAAAAGGTTTCTTCATAGTCCACGTTTGAGCAACCCCTTTGCCACTAACCTTGCCTTGTACCTGTTTATATAACCATCTAAGTTCTTTCTTATTTTATATATCCACCTGGATCCTATTACCTGAGTGCCTGGTTGGAGGATTCTATGTCTTTCGATTGCTTGAATTTGGTCTTGCCTCTTGAATTCCAAGCCTTGAATTCAATCTCCTCTTCATCCTCTGAATTGATGTCTTCTGGTAATTGTTTACAAACCCCTGACCATCCCAAGAACCCAGTCGTGAATTAAACCTTAAACAGTAAAAAAGGTTTTAACATTTAACACTGGCGCCGTCTGTGGGAAATGGAGTAGCCATTTGCAACAAAGATTAGAGATTGAGGAAGAGTTCTTTGATATATGCCTATAACACGTTCCGGCAAATCATACCCTAAATACCGTAGAGATCAACATCCCTGGGCAGTTCCGAACCTATTAGGAACACCCCCTGGTGGTAGAAGTATAGGACAGTTAAGTTCAGTGGCAGAAGGTTCAGTCCAGCCAGCCAGCAGTAATTCGGGTGGTAGTTCGGTAGTACATGATGAGATTCTGGTGAATTCCGGTGTGAGTTCGGTACCTTTGGGAGAAAGTACGGTGATTTTTGGTTGTACAGAGACGCAGTGCGGAGTTAGTTTATTAGCTGGTGGTGATTCAAAGTTTTTCGGTGAAACTGCGATGTTGTTTGGTGGACACTTACTGCGCTCACCATTTTTCAGTGCACGATTAGCTAATTTCAACACTCAAGTCGAGGAAGGGCTGATAGATTTGGAGTTAAGCAATCGGTTCAACGACATCTTAGGACCGGAAAGTGAGCAAGTTGACTATATAGTCCAGGAAGATCAAGAGGTACCTCCTCAAAATTTGGGTAATAATAACAACGCCACCAACAACAACACCATGAGTGGCCCACAGCAACAACAACAACAATAACAATAGCAGCAACATGTTATCCCACCGCGTCCAGTACCAGCAGGGGTCACGTATACAACATTTGGAGGATTTCCGAGGGATGATCCAGATGCGCATGTACGGACCTTTGAGATTAATTATGCAGTTCCGAACTATCCAGTAGACCCTGCCTACAAAGCTATTGTGTTCCAGGCAACCTTGGTTAATGAAGATGCACGATGGTTAACCGAATAGGATTTGAACCACTTTTGGCAGTATGATTATGTAAAGGATGCCTTTCTACAACAATTTCGATTAAATAAGAAACCCGCTGAAATTTTTGACTACTTGTAGAACAATAGGCCAAAACCGCACCAAACTGTCCAGGATTATGCCACGTTATTTCGGACCCACCTATGGCAGTTGCCACCAGCACATGCTAATCTACTAGATGACGTTATCACGCAATGGTTCATCAACAAATTAAAGCCCCAATTGAAGCAGATTATGATCATAAGGTGTGTGGGTGGAATGACTTTAGATGTCGTAATTGCTATGGCGTTGCAATTAGAAAACAAGGTGGGCGGGTTCACCAAAGACCTAGAGTGGCTGAAAGCATATAAGCAATCCAATGAGGACCCTTTAAAACAAATTTATTATACCAAATGCAAAAACCCAGGGCATAGCAGTTCAACATGCACACTGAACCAAATGTATTGTGCCATCTGCCACATAACAGATCATACCACGAAGACTTGTCCGTATAATGCCAAGGTACAAAACAGAGCAAAAGTTAATGCCATCATTCAGGAGCAGGGACAACCGGCTAGCCATTATGTACCACCACAGATGAGAAACACCCCTTACCAGGGATACAAGAATTATCGAGGAGGGCGGACAAATAACTTCGGTCAAGCTCGATGGAATGCAAGTCCATCAGTAGAAGGTACATCTAATCCAACTCCTAAATGTCAATGATGTGGGGAAATAGGGCATATCCGGACGTTCTACAAAGATGCAGCAGAGTATGACAAAAAGAAAAAAGAACCACAACTTCCGATGGCAAATATGGTGTATATCTCACCTGTGGATACGCAAGCAGCAGCGGTATAAACACGATCAAGGAAGCAGCTACATCCAGCTGCAAAGATCTTCGAACCAGGAATTCGTGAACAAGAGAAGGCGTTCACAAAGGCAAGCAATTGGGCTACGCAGGAACAAGCCATTTTCCCTGATCCAGTTCCGGTGACATAGCAAAGTATCCTGCCGGAGGTACCAGAGAAGTGAAATTTAACTCATACGGTACTAGAGTCCATACCGGAGACCGTACCAGAAACAGCCAAAACTGATTCGGTGTGGGATGTTCTGTCCAAAGCATCAATTACATTGCCCTTGGGTCAATTATTAGCTTTGGTCCGTGGAGTTCAACAAGAGTTCTAGCAGCAGGTTAGTCCAGGCTCTTCGAGTGCTCCTACAACAGCTACAATCCAACCGGAATTGGACCCAATGGTAGACCATACAGTACCACTGATTACGGTATGGTACAAAAATTCCAAAATCACACAAGTCTTAATTGATGGCGGATTTGGTGTCAATATTGCCACAGCAGCCCTTTGCAAGCGGCTGGGGTGGATGCAAATTGAACCTATTCAATTCTTTGTACGTATGGCTGATCAATCTCGAGTCCATCCTGTGGGCTTGGTGCGGGATATTTCGATCACCCTACAAGGTTCTGTTTTCAAAATGACCTTTGTTGTGCTAGAATTATCGGAATCGAGTTTGGATTACAATCTTCTTTTTGGACATCCCTGGCTAAAACAAGCTAAGGTAGTGCAAGACTGGTCAGCCCATGAATTAGTCTTTAAAAACAATCACCAGAAATATGTTGTCCCGCTGGAGGACATGAAACCATATGACTTACACGCACGGCCATATTTAGCGGAGCTTGTACACATGCTGGATGGTCTCTCCGACGATGAAGAGGAGACTTTCCTTCGAGCCAATAAAGACCTGATGGCACTTGGCACTGTAGATTTATAAACGGTGGCTGATAACTGGAGTTCGGCAACCTGCACGGTGGTATCGCTGACCGGAGAGCACGAGTCGAATACTGAACAGACTTTGGATGAGGCGATGCTTCAACAATTACTCCAGTCCAGAGGTGATGAGGAAAAGCCCAGGCAGTTCTATGTACCGGAAGATCAGCTGATCACCTACAATCTAGGTGATCAAATCAACCCACGACCAGTAAAAATCAAGGCAAGACTATCCGCGACTTTTCGGGAGCACCTGTTGCAGCTCCTACGTGAGTTCGCTGATGTGTTTGTCTGGGATTACAGGGACATGAAGGGGTTGGACCCATGGATTTATCAACACCGAGTGGTGCTGAAACCGGATGCAAGACCCATCAAACAACCCAGTTACAGGATGAATCCTAACTATGCGGCACAGGTTAAAGCCGAACTTGATCGATTGTTGAAGGTGGGATTTATTGTGCCTATTGAGCACGTAGAATGGATCTCTCCCATTGTTATAGTTTCGAAGAAAAACAAGCAGCTGCGGATATGTGTGGACTATCGAAAGCTTAATGCTGCAACTATACCTGATCCATTTCTGTTGCCATTCCTGGATACCATGTTAGACGACGTGGCCGGCTGAGAGATGTATTCCTTTTTAGATGGATACAGTGGTTACAATCAAATCAGAATGGCAGAGTAGGACATACCCAAGACCGCATTTATTACCAACTGGAGTGTCTATGCGTGTACCATGATGTGGTTTGGACTGCGCAATGCTCCTAGTACATTCCAACGCTGTATGCAGGAAATTTTTTCCCCTTACCTCACCACATTTATGAGTGTATCTGGATGATTTCTTGTTATCCGGTGATACCTCGGCACACCTGTACCATTTACGGTGTTGCTTTTCCAAGTGTCGGGAATATCGCTTGTGTCTGAACTCAAATAAATCGGTGTTCTCTATTTCTTGTGGTAAGCTGCTCGGGCATGTTATTTGGAAACAAGGCATTCAGGTGGATCCAGATAAAGTGAAGGCCGTCTTGGAGGCTCCTACTCCTAAGACACCTAAAGATGTGATGCGGTTTTTAGGCCAAATCCGGTGGCATGGGAAGCATCTGCGTTGGCTTGCTCATCTGGCTATAGCACTTAATCGTTTGATAACTAGTAACCTGCATCAGTTTGAATGGACCGAAGAGTGTCAACTTTCTTTTGACCGATTGAAAACATTGTTAATTGTGGCTCCCATTTTACAAGCGCCAAATTGGGAATTGCCATTTCATGTTTTTGTGGATGCCTCCGACAGTGTCATTGGTAGCGTGCTGATGCAGCAAATGGATAAATGGTTCCGTCCGGTATATTATGTGAGCCGCAGATTGGCCCCGGCAGAGCGTAACTATTTAGTTATTGAATGTGAGTGTCTCGGTTTGGTTTATTCTGTAAAAAAATTTCGGCATTATCTGTTGGGCAGACACTTTACCTTCCACATAGATCATGCATCATTGGTGTATCTGGTGCGCCAACAGCATTTGGAAGGACGGCTAGCAGGATGGGTCTTGTTGCTTCAAGAATTTGATTACTCTATCGTCCATCGACTAGGGCCAGCACACACTCTTGCTGATTTTCTCTCTCGGTTGGATTCTGGTGAGCCTCCCGAGGGAATTGATGATACAACACTAGCCATCTACACAGCAGAGACCATACCAGATGATCAACAGGAATTACTGGTACCCCCTTCTTACTATGATACCTTGCTTCTGTTCTTGACTAGTGGATGTCCGTTGGGTATGATTTCTTCAACGGCTAGACAAAGACTAGCCATGTACAGTCGACGCTTTTGATTGATTGTTGGACAGTTATATTATATGGATCACTCGGGAGTACTACTCCGATGTGTACCCCCACATGAGTATGCTTCAGTCATTAACATGGCCCATTTTGCCCCAACCGGAGGACATTTTGCGGCTGATCTGACTCACTGGAAGATTCTCCAGAGTGGATTGTGATGGCCCACTATGTATCGTGATGTGACCCAATATGTACAATAGTGCGACGAGTGCCAGCGGTCTGGTCAGCCTTTATGGTGATACTACTTCCCTCTCCAACCTGTTGTGCCTCTGGAACCCTTTCATAAATGGGGATTGGATTTCATAGGACCAATTACACCTCCGGCTACCCTTACCAATAACAGATATATTCTGACATGCACAAATTATGCTACCTGATGGGCTGAGGCATGGGCTCTCCGATCAGCTACAGCGGCTGCGGTTGTTAAATGTTTAATGAAGGATATCTTTCCGCGCTACGGGTTACCCTTGGAGATCGTCACTGATCAAGGTACGCACTTTGCAAATACATTAATGCAAGTGCTTATGAAGACATTCAAGATTGTGCACAAATTCAGTTCTCCTTATTACCCACGAGCAAATGGACTTGCTGAGAGTACCAACAAATCTCTCTTAAACATCTTGAAGAAACTGGTGTTAGATTGCCCAAAGAGATGGGACAAATTTTTCCCTATTGTACTATGGGCTTATCGTACTACATACAAAGTGGAAACTAGAACAACTCCGTTCAAGTTGGCATATGAATTGGAAGCCATTGCACCGATGGAACTGGTGGTTCCCAGTTTGCGTGTGGCTCTAGAACGGAAGCTCTTACCAGAAGAATATTTTCTATTTCGATTGGAGGCCTTATGGTCCCTAGATGAACAGCGTCTGGAGAGTTTTCTGGTGCTGCAGGAAGTGCAGTTGAGACATGCCAAAACCCACGATCATTTCCTCAAAACTCTCGTGTTTACAATAAAGCAATTGGTTCTCTTCTATAACGCTAAGTCTAATAGATCTGCTAGAAAGTTTAAACTGTGTTGGTTTGGTCCCTACCGTATTGTTGAACAAGTGGGACCCACAACTTTTCGGTTGGCAACCTTAACCAGTGTCCTTCTTCCAAAAGCGATTAATGGCTCCAAGCTCCGCCGGTATTTTTACTCTTTTTCGCTTGTCACTTGATTTTCTTTTCTACTCTCTGTGTTTCGGTTGACCTACTAACCGTAATCTTTTCGTTTTCTTATCTAATCATGATTAATAGCCACCTCCATATCGTTTCATCTGTTCATACATGCATGTCACCATTATGTCAGTATATTTCCAATCCTGCATTATGATTAGGGTTTTTGTCGCCTGATTTTTTTAAGTGTTCCTTCTTAATCTTGTTCTTTTCGCTGTTAGTCGCTATTGTGTTTTTTGTGTGTTTGCGACCGGTGTGTGCTCTATGTCTTCGTTTATCTCTGTGTGCACCATGGAAGCTCTTGCTAACATAGTAACCTTCTGTGCCGGTATCACTCTGGATGTGAGTGAGTATTTGCATGCCCGAGGACTATTGGCCTTCACTGAATTGCCTTGGCATTCAGTGGAGTGTCACCCCTTCCGTGCGCAGATCATTTCTGCCATCGCCAATGAGTTCTACCTTCAAGAATCCTTTTTGCAAATGCAGACAGATTTATTAATAAACCAGGTCGTTGCTGCCAGTTCTATTAGGACTGATGCACAACTTATCGAGCCTTCCATTTTGAAAGATATGTTAGATTCCTTAAAGGAGAAGATTACCCGAACCTTTAAATTAGCTAGAACTTTGTATATCCAAGGCATCATTGATGAGCCTCAACTGTAATTTCCATTTTTGGGTTGGAGTCCACCGTGCATGCCAGTGTAAGCCGCCGGAAAGGAACTCATATTTCTTGTAAATTATATCCTGAAAAGTTTCATGCATGATGTAAAGGCGTAGCGCAACATTGTACCCTTTGAAAAGATTAATGAAAGAGTCGCGTAAGGCAGAAGATAGACCCGTCGGACTGTTTGTATGGGCAAGGAGCCGGAAGCGAGCGCTATTGCATAACTCTGTGTAAGTGAGTTTGTCTCGTTGATTAAGTTTAATCATTAAGTGAAGTTAATTGAAGTGTTAAGTAATTTGATTAAGGTGCTACGTGAAGGAGTTACACGGTAAACTTTCTGACGTGAAAGTGTGTTAAGGAATGTATTCCGAGTAGTACTGGGAGATAATACGTTAGCGCTCGGTTCAGTGAAGTCATATAATCTTAATCTGCAGTTTGGGAAAATATAAATAGGGCCTCTGTTTACAGACCCCTGACCATCCCAAGAACCCAGTCGTGAATTAAACCTTAAATAGTAAAAAAGGTTTTAACATTTAACAATGGATCTTTGCCAGGACCCCACACATCATTGTGTACAGGTTCCAAGTAGTCTTTATACATGTACCCCTTCTTGTTGAATGGTTGCCTATGAGCTTTACCGAATTGACATGCTCCACATTTGTATATCATATGTTGCTTAATCACATTGGGAATGCCATGCACACTCTGAACCCTGCATATTTGCTTTATTGTTCTTTCTCCTACGTGTCCTAGCCTTTTGTGACATATCTCTAGCTCAGATAGGGTTTGATCTTTATAATTGGATAGTGATATGGTCTTGGTGTCTTCAATCTCAAATGTAAATATTCTACCAAATTTTTCACCTTTAGCAATCCTTTTGAAGCCTTGTTGAGGGTCTTCCACATATGCTCCATGCTTAGTGAATCTAATCTATAAGACTTTCTCAACAATCTATCCAACACTAATTAGGTTTTTGCTTATAGTTGGCACATACAAAACTTTACTCAAGAGGTTCATGTTACCATCAGATGTCTTGACATTTCCAATTTTCTTGACTAAGTGTTTAGTTGCATCACCTGTCTATACTTCATGCTTCCCTTTGGGTTCTTCAAGATCAAATAATAAAGCTACATTTCCAGCCACATGATTCACCCTGAATCAATATAGAAAAGATGATCATCATCTTTGCCTTGCTTCGATGTCATATTCATGATGAGTAGAGAATCTTCTTAGTCTTCCATATAGTTGTTATAATCTCTTCTTCCTTTGAAACCTCCTTGGTAATTGTTGTTGTTGTTGTTGTTGTTGTTGTTGTTGTTGTTGTTGTTGTTTTTGTTGTTGTTGTTGTTGTTGTAGCCTTGATTGTAGTATGATTGTCCATAGCTACCTCTATGGAAGCCTCTTCCCCTTTGATTCCTTGTGTTCTTGAAGCATTCTGCTGTGGTGTGGTTGGTAAGACCACAAATGTTGCAAGGTGGATTGTTGTAGGATCTCCCTCTGCCTTGCTTTCCTCCTCTACCCCTTCCTCTAGCACCTCTTCCTCTACCTGTGAAATTAGCTTGAGAGGTACTAGGTTCTTCTTCTTCATTCTTCTTGCTTTTACCTTTATCCTTACTTTTATTCCTATCTGCATAAATGGCAAAAGATTGATTACCTCTAGAGTTGTCACCATTCTTGTTGAGCTTTGTCTTATGGGTAAAGAGTTGTCCCATCCAGGTGTTGAGATCAGGTATTTGCATATCCATGTAAAGGTCCATTGTTGTGGTGAAGGACTCCCACTTATCATCAACTTTGATGCCATTAATGATCTGCCTTACTATTTTCTCTTCTTCTATCTCCTCTTCAATACTTGCAAGCTGGTCAGCCACATCTTTCATCTTGGTTACATTATCAGCCACTCCTTGCTTTGGTTGCTTCTTTAGAGTTGTGAATTCCATCCATAACTGATTCTTCCTAGCTCTTGTATTTGATGAGAAATATGATGAGAGTGCTTCCCAAGTCTCGTGGGAGGTCTTGCAATTCCTAATGTGAGGCAATAAGAAATCAGATATCGAGTTTAATAGATAAGACCTGGAAAGAGCATCCTTTGCACACCATGTGGTCAACCTTTCTTGTTCTTCCCTTGTGGGTTGATGCTTGCTCCTAAATGTTGGCATCTCTTCATCTCCTGAGATGTATCCATATAGAATTCTCCCTTGAAGGTAGGCTTGCATCCTTAGTGACCATGCTAAGTAGTTGTTTCTATCCAATTTGTCGATGAAGGATGGAAATCCATCTCCCATCTTGCTTGTTGTTGCTTTGATTCCACTGTTGGAAGAGATGGAGGATAATCTTCAGAGATGAATTGGTGTTGCTTAAACCTGCTTCACACTAGCCAAGAACAACTATTAGAGAGTGTAGTGGGCCTCTTTAGCATGCTAATGATCATAAATAATCACATATGTTGCTTGGAACATGATCCACTAATCAATGGATCAAAACAAATAGGAAGGAATTGATCCAAGACCAAAAAACTTGTTATTCTCATCTCTACACTTGTTTAAGGTTTTGAACAGTTCTCTGAGCACAACAGCAATTAGCTTAATTCCTTTTGGGAAACTCTAATTAGCTTAGATAGCTACCAATCATGAGTGATTTCATCAAAAATGATGGACTACACACTGAGAATGGTGTTTAGCAAATCATAGAACCTTCCCGACAATTAAGGGGTGCATCAGTCAACAGACGAGAGAGTAAAGATGTGTTAATATCTCCCGATCCAGAGAGGCAATGATAATGATACTTTGTAGTCATATACTAGACAGCATGATGAATCTACCATGCTTTAAACCATGACAAATGATCAATCATACACTAAGAAAAAGCTCTTGAAAAGTCATTATTCTAATTTAGTCATAACAGAGAAGTGAAATGAGAATGTAATGATAAAATGTATATTAAATCCTATACAAATACAATGTCATTGGCAATCATATAGTTCTCAAGGTGTGAGAGATGAATGAGCTATGAGATGAGCTCTCAATTCACAATAGATCCCCTTCACAATGATCTCATAGAGTCGCCATAACCACAATGTTTGAATTCAAATTCAAAAAGGTTCACCTAAAAGTGAATCCTAAAGTATAGGATAAATTCTCTCATTACTCAACAACCAAAAACTTCAAGATTTGATGCTTCCTAACTTCCTCGTGGTTGTAGGACACTCTTACCAAGATAAATGTAAATGGTTTTTTACAAGATGTTGATCACATAAGGTTCTATAAGAGATGAGCCAATTAACCAAGTATGTGGGCTTGGTTTTAATTGCACCAACATTATTGAATGTATATATGTGTGTGTACATATGTATGTATGTATGTATGTATGTATGTATGTCTGTATATATGTATATATGTATGTATGTAAGTAAGTATATATGTATGTATGTATATATGTATATATGCACATATGTATGTACGTATTTATGTATGTATGTATGTATGTATGTATGTATGTGTGTATGTATGTATGTATTATCATGGAAGGAGATAAGGAAGAGAACTCACACAGATTGAGGGAAGGAAGAATAATCTTCCTCTTCTTCTATTACATAAAAGGAATGTACAAGAATGACCTAAAACAACAATACAACAAGTGAACTATTTTGATGATGTGCACCATGGTGCGCTCTCCTTCTTGAGAGCTCCACGAAGATATCCTCAGAGTAAAAAACAGAGCTCCTAAGGCCACACACAGTACTCCACACAGAGGCTACAGAATACATAGAAAAAAACACAATACACAGGGAGCACGAAGACAGGCTTCTTAGGTCTTACAAATGCAATCGAACTTACAGTCTGTGACTGACCAGGCCACTATATGTTTTATTAAAGAACATATACAAAGAAGTGTCCAGTGGCCACTTGGCCTTTCACATGGACACAATAGTAAAAATCTCCCACTAAAGGCCAATATGGCCAAAGTAACCATGGGAGAAAAATAAAAAATATTAAAGAATACCTGAGTGTAAGTATACAAACTATACCTCCCACATGATGGGCATGTTACACAGTATACAAGTGACTGTGTAAGATCATGAATCAAGTAACCCCCATCAAGTGTCAATAGTGTTGAAATCTATCCTATGGTAGAGGTTTAGTCAAAGCATCTGCAGCATTATCTTGAGTGTGAACCTTCTGAAGAATAATGTGCTCAATGGCTAAGCAATCTCTAATGAAGTGATATTTCACCTCAATGTGCTTGGTCTTTGCATGATAGACCGATTATTTGCCAAAGCAGTGGCACTCTGACTTTCACTGAGCAAACGAGGTACATGCTGAGGTAAACCCATATCACAAGCAAGACGAGAAAGCCAAAATGCTTCCTTACATGCCTCACTTGCTGCAGCATACTCTACTTCTGTGGTGAAAACAGCTATACATTCTTGAAGACGAGATCTCCAAGAGATATACCTCCAGCAACATAAAAAATGTACCCTGATGTAGACTTACAATTGTGTACACAACCAGCATAGACAGAATCTGTGTAAGCGATAATGGATGCTTTCCCTCTACCTAAGCATAGACACTTGTCCTTAGTGCCACTCAAATATCTTAAAATCATCTTGATCGCTTCCTAATGTTTCTTGCCAGAATTAGACATATATCTGCTCACAACTCCCACTGCAAATGCAATGTCTGGTCTCATAGCTACCATAGCATACATGAGACTACCAACACCAGAATGATAGGGAATTTCGTTCATGAATTCGTTTTCCTCATCTATTTGGGGCAATCATCCTTGATCAATTTCACATATGTGGGTAAAGATGTACTCAATGCCTTTCCACCCTGCATATTGAACCGATGAAATACTTTGGATATGTACTCACTTTGAGACAAGTATATGCATCTTTTACTCCTATCACGAGTAATGTGCATGCCAAGAATAATTTTGGCATCCCCCAAATCCTTCATATCAAATGTCTGACTCAACTTCTTTTTGAGAATTGACAAATCAGTAGAAGACTTCCCAGCAATCAACATATCATCGACAGAAAGTATCAAGCATATCAAGCTGCCCTAATAGCATCTCTTTGTGTAGAGATAGTGATCCTCATTGCTTCAAGAATAGCCTTGAGACTTCATCAAAGCATCAAACTTTTGGTACCATTGTCTAGGGGACTATTTAAGTCCATACAAGCTCTTCTTAAGCTTACAAACTAGAATTTCCTTGCCAAGAACTACATAACCCTCTGGTTGTTCCATATAGATCTCATCTGTAAGATCTCCATGCAAGAAAGCAGTTTTCACAACCATTTGGACTAGCTCTAAGTCCTCCATTGCAATGAATCCAAGCAACATGCACAGGGTAGTCATCTTTACCACTAGAGAGAAGATTTCCTCGAAATCAACACCATGTTGTTGCTTAAAACCCTTTGCAACAAGTCGTGCTTTATACTTTGGAGAAGCACTATCTGATGTGAATTTCAGCTTATATACTCATTTACATGGTAAAGCTTTCCTGCCCTTTGGCAAAGGTACTAGATCCCAAGTACCATTCTTGTGAATAGAATCCAACTCACTCTTCGTGGCACGCTCCCACTTGACATGATTCTCTATCTGCATAGCCTCTTTGTAGCAAGAAGGCTCACTAGCATCTGTTAGCATAACAAAATATAAACCTAGAACATATCTATTAGGTGGATGTGAGACACGTGCAGAATGTCTCAATGGTTGTTGAACAGGAACATGTGCAGACTCATCTGGATGGACATTCTCTTGAACATCCCGATGTGCAGCATTTTTATGTATGCTAACCGGAGGACTAGTATCCTCAAACACCACTCTTCTCACTTTAACCTCCTTAATGGGCTGTTTATGCATCTTAGACTCATTGAAAATGACATCACTACTTCTGATCGCTGACCTTATTTTAGGATCCCATAAGCGATATCCAAATTGTCCTTCTTAATCATATCCAAGAAAAATGCATTTCTTTGACTTATGGTCCAACTTCTATCTAAGATTCTTGGGTGTATGAACATATGCTTCACACCCAAAAACTCGAAGATGATCATAATAATGTGGCTTCCCTGTCCACAACTCTTGTGCCACTTTTAGACCTTTGACAGTACTAGGCGAAAGGTTAGTCACATGAACTGTAGTCAATAGTGCTTCTACCCAAAAACCTTGTGAGAGGTTTGCATGATGCAACATAGAGACTACTCTATCTGAATAGTTCTATTCATCCTCTTAGCCACACCATTCTGTATTGGAGTGTAAGGAGCTGTAAACTCTGTATGAGTCCCTCTAGACTTACGAAAAAGGTTGAATTCATGTGAGGTATACTCACCCCCGTTATCTGAACATAAAGCCTTAAGATTAGTTCCTTTTTCAGTCTCAACTGAAGCAAGCCATTTTTTGAACATAGGGAATACCTCATCCTTCGATTTGACAGGATATACCCAAACTTTTCTAGTTTCATCATCTATGAAAGTGACAAAGTAAAGAGAACCACCTAAGGAACTAGTGGGCTTAGGACCACACACATCTATATGAATGAGATGTAAAGGCTGAATTGAAGATTCAATGTGCGTTCTATGCACATTTTTGGTTTGCTTTCCATATTGACAATGATCACAAAATGAAAAATCAGAGAAAAATCACACAAGTAAGTAGCCAAAAGGAGAAATATTTTCCACTCCACTATGAGATATATGGCCCAAAAGACCATGCCAAATACAAGCCATAGGTTGTTCAGTGATAGCTAACAAGTGTTCTTTCTGTGATACAAATAAAGGATAAAGTGAGCCAACGTAGCTTCCTTTTGCAATAACCATACTACCCTTTGATATACGAAAGGACTGATCATAGAAGACCACCTTGTAACCAAGGTGATCAAGTTGACCAACTGACATCAAACTGCATGATAACTGAGGTACATGGCATACATTATGCATAGTAAATTTTGAACCATCAACGAACTGCACAATCACATCTCCAATCCCCACAATCACAGTACCAAGAGACTTTGCTTCATAATTAGAGAACCATTCTCTATGTGGTGTCACATGGAAAGAAGCACTAGAATCTAGCAGCCACGTGTGGGAAAGAGAATCAGCCATGAGAGCCTCAATTGGCACAGTACTATCAAGTGTCAATACATCAGCATCATCAAAAATAGCATTAATTTCTTCAATCTTCACAGTCGAAGCAGATGGTGCAAGTAACTATTTAACATGCCCATCAACATTCTGTCCTTTACCTCTAGCATTCTTTAATGCATAATAGTCTTTCTTCATATGTCCTTTCTTATGGCAATAATGGCATTCGATATCCCTCTTCCTCGATTTACTTCTACTCTTATTCCATTGACCATTCTTTTCCTTGTTCTTGCTCCTGCCTCGTTGTTGATTCTTTCCTTGGGAAGAATCATGAACATTATATGCATCTCCACTCTGAGTGCCAACCATAGATTTTCTATGAATCTCCTCACTCAAGAGTGCTCCACATATGTCATTGTTGCAGAGAAAAGAAGCACAAAAGAGGAACCCCAAAATTTTCAAATAGAGGTGAATTCGTTCAATGGCAAGTAGTCAAGCACTTCAGTACTTGTTACTTCACATCCTTGAGGTGTGTGTAATGAGTTTTTAGGTTTAGGGTTAGGAGTGAGGAAGAGAGGGAAGATTTAGGTTTAGGTTAGAGAGAGAGAAGTGGAGTAGGAGGAAGTTGGAAACATCAAGAAAAATCTCAAAAAATCTGCCAGAATTAGTGTAGAGTAGGCTTCAGACATCACAAAACTATAAAAACCAAAAAACTTAGTTCATTTGACATTAGTGTAGGAGCTGGTATCGTGTGCGAACAAGCGATCGGTATCATCAGCTTGGTATCATGCAAAATGAGCTAAAGAGAGGAGTTGGGAGCATACACTTGGGTTGAGGCATACTTGAAGGTAAGCCACACAAGTTCTTGATAGCAAAATCAATTCATACCACACGTGATTTGAATCATTTCCAGTATCGCAGGGTAAGATAGAGAGTTTTGGGAGATTTTATGAGAGAGATAGAGGGTCAAGAGTAAGGAGGGGATAGAACTAAACATATTTGCATAAAAATTTTTGAGTTTAGAGCAATTTTGGCTGAAGTATCGTGGTCGGTCGAGTTTTGGTATCGCGATACCAAAATTCCCAAGTAGGCCGATAGTCGCCTAGTATCGTATCGCTGCATACCACTTGAAGTATCGCGATACCACTCTGGTATCGTATCCTCAAGTTGGTATCACGATCAACCGGTGGTATCGTATCGCGGTCCACTTGGTATTGTATCACCCCGGTCACAGTATCGTATCGTCGGCCAAGTGGTATCATATCGCCAACATGGTATTGTATCATCCAAAAAGTGGTATCGTATCGCCGTCCACTTGGTATAGTATCGTCCCGCTCACGGTATCATATCGTCGGCCGAGCGGTATTGTATCACCAACGTGGTATCGTATCATCCGAAAAGTGGTATCATATCACCAGACCACTTTGGTATCATATCGTTCGATATTTCAATATCGTATCGTGCAAAGTTTCGGTATTGTATCGTCACTTGCACTAGTATCGTATCGCGAGAACTTTAGTATCATATCGTGTGACTTGTCGATATCGTATCGTGCAATGTACAAGTATCATATCGTGTGACTTGTCGGTATCGTATCATGCAGCATACAAGTATCGTATCATGTAAACTCTTAGTAACGTATCATGTAAGTTTCAGTATCGTATCGTCGGAAGTTCTGATATCGTATCGCGAGGAATCTGGTATCGTATCGTGTATTCTTCCGGTATCATATCGTCCACTAATATAGTATCATATCGTCATATGCAGAGGTATCGTATCGTGTTAATTCGTGGTATCGTATCGTCAAAAGTTTTTGGTATCGTATCATGCTAAGACCAGTATTGTATCGTCTGAGTGGTATCGCCCAGAGTGGTATCATCCAGAACCTATCAAGCCATTTGAGGGCAAAATTAGAGATAATTGAGGAGCCAATTGTGGGGGATTAGGAAGCCATCATAGGCCTAGAAGGGTGGATGAACTTGAGATCAGGGTGTGTGATAAGTAGTCAGAGGAGTGTCATTTTATCGATAGGAAGTGCAACCCAAACAAGCCATCACTCTATTTATACTGACACCTCTAGTGACTCAGAGGAGGAGATACCTATGGCCTCAGAAGACATGCAAGGTTCTGTCCCTAGGGAGAACTTCATGTCAATAGTAGAGGGGGAATACCGCACCTCTTTGCAATATATGTCCACTAATCCCCAAGGAATCCCCATCTACCTGGATGGCTTAAATAGGTCAGTAGCCAGGATGGTGAACTCAATTGAATCAGCAATAGTGCCCAAACCTACAGTCAAGTATGAACAAGGTGTGTACATGGACAAATTAGGTCACATCTACGTGGTAACAAAACACCCATATCGGATCAATGAGAGAGGAGGATTGGAAGGACAAGGAAACTTGGGAAGAACGGACACTGAAGAGTTAATAACTACACCAAGAGGCAAATCAGTGGTGACTCGAGTCTTGAGAGGGGATTTGATACCTCAAGATGATTACCTATTAGAGGTCTACTTGATCCAAGGATCAGACTTATTGTTACAAACAGATTCACCCACATGCGGATAGGAAGAAAGCCCAATGACTTTCTATGAGTTTAAAGATCCTAAAGAGGAGTCTAGAGTCACATACCTAAACAAGAACCAAAGAAGGTATTGGCCGGTAGATGCAATGGATAGGGCTCAATTGAAGTATATGGGGTTTCCGGCATTCCCTCTGCGAGGGCAGGCAACTACCTCCCATAACCCCTTTGGGATGCATCAAGAGCCAGAGAACACAATGTCGGGACGGACGAGTCAGCGGAGTATTCCTAACCGAACCCATGTGCAATTCATGATGCCAGGGCTGCAATCACACAATCAAACTCACCCTAGACTAGGCAACCAACATCGGCCACCAGTGAGGCCAAGACCACCACTAGGAGTGCATCCTGGAATACCTCCAATTAGACCAACAATTCCTGTAATTCCTGGACCACCAGAACCCATAAGAAGACTAAGACCAATTCCAGTGGCTAAGTGTATGAGAAATCATTATCACGGAATGGGAGAACCTTATGATCACATGCTGAATTTAAACAAGTTCTACAAGCAGAACAAGTGGATGATTTCTTTGTGCAGTATGAGTCCTTCGGACTCACCCTCACAGGAATGGCTTTGACTTGGTTCCAGCCATTGGATCCCAATCAATTTGGAAATATTGAGCAATTTTTCCAAGAATTCATTGGAGAGTTCACCAAGAGAGGGATTAAACACAACTCTTCATCCTTAATCCACAGCTTTAAACAAAATCCAAATGAAATTATAAAAACAACTGCCCAAAGGTTCAATCAATATGCCGATAGATGTCCAACAATAGAAAGACCCACTCAGCAAAAAATGATACCACTATTCTTAGACGGGTTGACGAACGGGACTTGAGAACTTTAGTCTATGTGAAGCAGCTGCACACATTGAGCGAGTGCTTTCAAGAGTGTATTGACCCAGAGGAAAACCTAGCTGACAATCTCAAAAGTACACCAAGCCGTACGAAATCAGAGGATACTAGAAGTACTATGACACCTAACTCCAGTAATGTGGAGGAGATAACGAAACTGGTAGCTAAGAAGTTAGGAGTTCATGGACAACGGAACTACCAGCATCCATCAATGAGAATAACCATGTTGCGAAGATGTAGTTTATGTAGAGGAGACCACCCTACTCACATGTGTGTAAGAGGAGGAACAAACTTGCCTCAAGCTTATCCTTACAATAGGCAGCCACATCAAGGAACCGCCCTGTATTGCCATATAGAACAAAAATACACTAATCGTACCACTAAGAATTGCCCATTCAACAAGGAGTCACGACCTTTAAATCAACCTCAGTATAGACCGTATGGATACCCTCCAAGAGAGACAGGAAGGGAAATTCCAAGATACAATCCCTATCTAGGGCCACAAGTAGCACCTAGGTCATATGAGCAAGGGCAATATGGACAACCTCAACCACTGTTAGGATAGCAACCACCGCTTCGATAGAATGTAGTGCCAGTTAAATATGTTCAACCAGAGCAAAACATGGAGAGAGCCATAGTACCAGCATCACCATTAGCTAGTACAGAATCAATAAATCTAGGATATGAGCAAACCCAAGGAGAATACTATCCCTATGACACCAGTATGATGGAGTACGAACAAAATTATGACCCGCAATACTATGGTTATGAGGGATATGACAATATCTATGGACTAGAGTTGGCAACCCTAATGTACACCACACGCAAGGCACCAACGCCCATGAGACCACCCATCAGACCACCTATGCCAAAAGGACCTTGCTATAGATGTGGAGGAGACCACTTTATAAGAGAATGCACTCGGCCATACAACCCACCACCCCCCAGGACTTGGGAAGGGTATTGCAATGAATGTGGAAAGGAACACCTATTTAGAGACTATCCAAAGAATCCCAATAAGACTCATGACACTGTACCTATTAACATGATCGAAGTAATTGAATCATCAGGAAGTGACAAGGAATACACAGTACCATTGAAAGCCATAATACGAGCACAAAATAAAAGACAAGAAAGAAAACGAGTAGACTCGAAGCAAGAAAAGAGTAAAAATCTAGAACCCAGAGTGCAAATAGCAAAAAACTCGGAAGATCCACTTAAGAACATCCAAATAAGGAAACAGCCAAAAGTGGAAGGATAGAAGGGAAAAAACAGAAATAAGGATGACACGAAGGACACAAGAGGCAGTCAGAAACCTTAGGAACCTGAAATTCAGGAGGAAACCCCGGTTACACCACAAACACTAGAACCAAACAAGCCAGGATCAATTTTAGCAGACCCAAGACCCGACGATTTGGATATGTGGTTAAAAGCTTACCAAGTTAGAATCACGAATGGACCCAACATAGAGTAGCACGAAAAATTTTACCCACATGGAGAGTTAGAAAAAGAGAGACTTTCTATATGCAGAAAACTCATAGAGGTAGCTCAAGCCACTCTAGAAAAGACTATCCCTATCCTCCCAGAGACAAGAATATCTGACAATCAATACAATGATTGTTTTAAAGGAAATGACCAAAAACCAAAAGAGATGGATAATAAGAAAGAACTACCAAATACCCAAGACAAATCAATATCCATAGTCCATGAGTTAGAGGTTGATTAGCCAAGAGAGTTGTGAACTAGGATTCGGGAAGATCAATGGAAAAAGAATGGAATTGCAAAACCACTTTTTGAGGAGCTAGATGTGGAAGACTATCAGCCAATGCCAAATTTGGAAGAAATATATGAAGAAGTCTCTATGTTATACCGAAATAGAGAGGAAGCACACAGCATTTCTACCCCACCAAACTACATGGGGGAATATGAGAAAGAATCCATAATCTTCGGTGCTCCCACAGTACAAGGAAAAGAAAAGGAGTCTTCAGACAAGACCTCACACAATTTAGCAGAACTCAACAAGACCAAAGTACAATGTCGACCGACAATGGAAGAATTACTTCTTGTCAGACCTCAAATATGGAAACAATTAGCGGGACAATTTAAGTTAGAGCATGAGAAGAACAAAAAGGAAAGTAAGGGAACTGAAAACCCTTCTACTATAAAAATTCCGATTGATAAGGTTGGAGAATTTAGTGAAGGAGATGAGGGCAACACATGTTTACCCATCACATACAATGGATACAGGACCAGGCCATATTAGACACAGGAGTAGGAGTGGGTATCACCACCAAAGATATTTGGGAGAAATGGGGAAAGCCATCCCTACGACCAACGTGTATGAAGCTTCAATTAGCAGATGGTCATGTAGAGAAACCCCTGGGAATATTGGAAAAAATTAAATTAACCACATGTGGAGTCGAGTTTGAGCATACATTAGCTATATGTCAATTTGGAAAGGCAAATAATTATGAAATGATATTGGGCTGATCTTTCATGAGACAACTCAAGGTAGTACAAGAATGGGGAAGAGACTCATTAGACCTTCAACATCAAGGAACCACTACCAAGATAAATTTGCATACATTTGCGTATAGGGATGTACCCCCACTACAATGGAACCCCATACACAAGGAAGAGGATGATTTGTCTATCCATAGTGCTGGTTCAAGTGATCAATCATGGATGCACAAAGATGCCCAATTATGGATGTGTAAGGAAGCAAAGAGAGAAGATAAAAAAATTTCAGCTATTGCCCATAGGACATCAAAATTATCGACCCGTAGAGGACCCAATGTACATGCCGCAGGTTTTTCCTGATGAAGCATTCAAACTGCACGATTGGATGGAGATTCTAGCAACCTTGGACGTATGTGTAAATGAAGAAGTATTGACCATGAATGAATGTGTGGATGAAGAAGGCTATGGCGTAAGCTTTTACATGGTAGTCCTTAAGGAGGTAGAAGTGGGAGAAGTATTAGAAAAGGAATGGAAAGAAAAATACGAGAGCATAGAGATGGAACCGGAGTTTGATTCAGAGGATCAATACTTAGAAACCATCCAAGCCAAGGACAAGGATGGAACAACCAAAGTGTTAGCAATAGAAGCAGCTCAGATAGTACCGAACCATGAGGAAACCATGAGTAAGACTGAACCAACCCCGGATCTATTTGAAGTCCCATAACACTTCAAAAGATACGAAGTAGAGGAAAGGAAAATAGCCATTCAGAT
Source organism: Ceratopteris richardii (assembly GCA_020310875.1). NCBI lineage: Eukaryota > Viridiplantae > Streptophyta > Polypodiopsida > Polypodiales > Pteridaceae > Ceratopteris > Ceratopteris richardii. Next base: position 46,412,532 of record CM035428.1, read on the forward strand.
GCCTAAAAGAGAGGCAAGAGAAGGAGAAGCATATGACAACAAGGAACAAATGAAAAAAATCATAGTGACTATAGAAAATGGAGAAGAAGGATGCATGTACATAGGAAAGGATGTGTTACCTAAGGAGGAAGAAGAATTGATAAGATTGATTCGAGAATATCGAGATGTGTTTGCATGGACCTACAAGGACCTCAAAGGTGTGGAGCCCTCCATTTGTTCTCATTGAATACCAATGACACGTGATGCAAAACCATCAAAGCAACGCCCTTACACTTACAAATATGTCTATGCAGCAAAGATTAAGGAAGAGATAGACAAACTATTAGCAATCGGATTCATTTACGAGATAGAACATACCAAATGGGTGTCACCATTAGTAGTTGTGCCCAAAAAGAACGGGAAACTAAGAGTGTGCATTAATCTAAAGAAAGTCAATGCAGCCACGATCCGTGATAGATACCCTTTACCTATCACTGATCACCTTTTGGAAAGAGTTACAGGTAAGGAAGTCTATAGCTTCTTGGATGGATTCTCCAGATACAACCAAGTAGCTATTGCTATTGAGGACCAACATAAGACCGCATTCGCGACTGAATAGGGAGTCTATGCTTTCAGAGTGATGCCTTTTGGACTCACTAACACCCTTGCTACTTTCCAAGGGTTGATGTGTCACGTTTTCAAAGAATTCCTAAGAAAGAGTATGGAAGTATACGTAGAGGACTTATGCACATACTCCGAACAGAGACAGGAACATATTCCGGAGTTGCGAAGAATATTTGAAAAATGTCGGCAATATAGATTATGTCTGAATCTTGAGAAGTGTGTATTTATGGTGACACAAGGAAAAATCCTAGGACACATCATATCTAGGAATGGAATATCAACTGATGAAGACAAGATCAAGGTAATTTTAGAACTCCCAAGACCAAAAACTGCAAAGGAAGTGCAAGTATTTATGGGTCATTGTGGATACTATCGTCGATTTATCCACATGTACGCTATAATTGCCAAGCCATTGTATGGATTGTTGACTCAATTCATGTCGACAGATGAATGTGAAAAAGCATTTAATGAACTGAAGAAAAGAATTAAGCATAGCACCGATTCTGAAAACACCCAACTAGAACAAGCCCTTTCATATTCATGTGGATGCTTCCAATTACAGAATAGGATGCATTTTAGCTCAACTGGCAGATGAAGGAAAATTGGACCATCCTATTGCCTATGCAAGCAGACAACTGAATCAAGTCGAAAAAAACTATACGACTACGGAGTGAGAAGGTTTAGGGATGGTGTACGCTGTAAAGAAATTCAAACACTACCTTTTAGCCAACAAGTTCAAGTTCTTCATAGATCATCAAGCCTTATTGTACTTAGTCAATAAGCCTTGTAACACGGGAAGACTAGTGAGATGGTTTCTTTTGTTAATGGAGTTCAAATTTGAAGTGATTGTAAAAAAAGGAAATACCCACGTAAGAGCTGATCATCTCTCTAGGTTAACACATGGAGAACTACCTAGCAGAGTACCCAATGATTTGCCAGACACTTACCTGTTCAATTTGGAAGTAGGTCCTAAGTGGGTAGAAAAGCTAATTCCAATACTCACTCATGGACCATAACACCCGATTAACACGGAGATTAGAAAGGAAATTTTGCAATCGCATAACTTACACATTGTAGCAGGAAGTGTGTACCATAAAGAACCCAATGGTGTGTTGTTTAGATATGTAGAAGAGGACAAACAGAAGAACTAAATTGAACAAGCGCATGTAAACAAATGGAGAATGCACAAGGGAACTCATGGAACTCTAAGAAAATTGAAACGATTAGGAGTCTATTGGCCTAATATGCCGAAGGATGTTCATTATTATGTTGGCACTTGCACGGAATGTCAAGAAACCACTCCAGATGATCATACATCATTACCCTTCTCTACAATAGCACCCAACTGGAGGAAGGCATTAGTGAACTTTTTAAGGACACAAAGCATGAGGATGGAACCAGTTTAGCTAGGAAACGATCCCTAGAAGAAATGAGTAAGGACTATGTTATCTTGGGAAGACAATTATTCAAGAGAGGGAAAGACAATCAATTACGACAGTGTACATGAAGGAGAGTACTTACCCATATTAGAAATGGCACACGTAGGTGCCACAGGAGGACATTTCTCAGCCGAAAGAACTGTAAAAATGATCGTCTTTGCAGGCTTGTGGTGGCCAACTCTACATATGGATGCAAACACCTACGTACAAAGTTGTGAGGAATGCCAAAGAGCTAAATACCCTATTAGACGAGATGATATGCCTTTGACACCTATGGTTTCCATGAGAGCCTTTACCAAATGGGGTATTGATTTCATAGGACCCATTAATCCACCAGCCAAAGGATCACACACTGAGTACATAATCGTAGCAACAGACTATTTGACTAAATGGGTAAAAGCAAAAGCAACTCGAAAAAACGATACACATACCACAGCTAAGTTTCTTTTTGAGCACATCTTTACTCGCTTTGGGCTACCTATAGAGATAGTGAGTGATCGAGGAACACATTTCATTAACGAAGTAATAGAGTCTCTGATGAATGAGTTCTTAGTGATTCATAAAAAAATCAGCTCCTTATCATCCTCAAGCCAACGGTCAAGCAAAAAGTTCCAATAAAGTGTTGTGCACTGTATTGACCAAGATAGTCAATAGTGGAAGGTCAGATTGGGACAAACAATTGCACCATGCAATTTGGGCCTTCTGTGTGGCTTACAAGACTGCCGTTGGGACTACACCATTTAACCTAGTGTATGGACAAAATGCAATCCTGCTAATCGGTTTTTTGGTGCCTACTTTAAGAGTAGCATAACAGTATGAATGGATGGAACACTAGTTGTCAAAGCAACTCGAGCAGATTGAGAAGCTACACAAAACAAGACTACAAGCTGTTGTGGGAATTTATGCTGCAAAAAAGAGACAGAAAGCATATTATGATGCGCACATCAAAGATAAAGGCCTAAAAGAAGGATATTTAGTCCTGGTGTATACTTTGAAGCAACATGCCAAGAAGCTACAGAAACGCAGATATGGGCCCCTAATAATCAATAGGATTTCAATGAGTGGAGCAGTCAACATAGATACTTTGGATGGAGATATACTTCCTAATTACATAAGTGGTTGTCGAGTAAAGCAATACATGGAACCATTGACGGATCAAATGTTGGCACGACTCGTAGATGCTCAAAACCGAAAAAAAGAAGAAGAGAGAATTAGAGAAGAAGCAAGGCAAGAAGCCTTAGAGCATATTAAGAGACGAAAAGAGTGGATAAAGTAGAGGGATGAACGATATTTACAAGGAGAGGAACCAATTCCGATTGCCAACTACCAAGTTCACCAAGCCAACACAAATAACCTCAGCATATCTCAACCCTATTTGAACCTAGGGATTGGCACTACAGAATACCACTTGATAGATGCATTAATCGACTCAGGGGCAGCACTCAGCTGCATACGAATGACGATCATCACGCATCTTCAAACGATCATGAAATCGACTAAAGCTCACATGATAGGCATCGGAAGCCAAGTCATAGAGTGTATTGGAGAGCCATAATCTCCCTTCACCTAGGAAAGTCCACTATGGAGCAATGAGTTTTGGTGTGTAAAGATGAGGATTTAATAGAAAGCATGATCCTAGGATAGTATTGGATTGTTGAAAATGAAGTGAGCATACATCTAGCTCAAGGATACATCTCAGCCAAAATAGGGCATAAGGAAATCTTTTGCCTGTTAGAATAAAGACTCCCTCACATGCATGAAGCCATCAAGCACGAAAAAGAAACCCTAGAAGAGGATTTGGAAAATGAATCAATCGAGAGTTCACCCAAAGAGTGCCCTAAGCAAGGATTGACTACCAATACAAATGTGTTAGTTGATGAGGTGCCTTCATTTCCCATGAACATTGAATCCAAGAGAAAATGTGAAGACAACGCTCCTCCAACTACCTACATCAAAGGAAAACCATCCACATGGAAGTCTACCAATCGAGCATCAAATCCATGGAAAGCCCATTTACAATGGGTTCAAAAGGATCGAGTGACTAACCCAAATGATTCAACTCAAGAGCTGACCATTCACTCTGTCAAAATGAGGAAAGACAACCACTACTCACAACCACCATCAGAAGCACCAAGACCCCTAAGTGTATGGCTTCCAAAACCATTAGTAGAAGCCTAGAAAACACGGCAACATATGTGGATTCTGAAGAAGGTTAGATAGATTGCACGTCAAGAGCTAGACAAGAAAGAGGAAATGTTACACCGACAAAGCAAGATCACGAAGCAAAACAAAACCCACCAAAGGTACCTGAGGAACACAACATCAACCAATCAGACTTCAAGAAAGAAAGAGGAAAAATCTAGAATACGACAAAACCAAGAGAAGACAAAGCCTCAAACATCAGCTACAAGATGGATATGGAGACCCGAGAGGCAACAAGGACAAGAACAACCGACTCAACAAAATTCTGTTTGCACTCATGAAGAGTCCAGTGCACCTCAAGTATGCATGTCAAGGTCACACTATGAGGCCATGCATTCGGCACATGATATGTTCAACAAAACTAGTGGTGCACATTTCCCACTTGGGAATAGATCTTAGATTCTACTTTCATAGGAATGAATCTGATATGTAAATAAATAAATGCTTCGGCTAAACTAACGTCTATTTTCTTTCACGAATATAAATGAAAAGATGTGTGGTAAGAGATCTTACTTACTTGAGTAAGGGGAAATGGAGTGATGAAATAAGCAACATGTCACTGAGACACACATAACTCACGACTTAACTTCTATAGGAAGCTGATGCTCTCCTTATTACAAGTGCAGATGGCTTCTAAGGACTCTGAAGCGACTATTCAAGAGGAGATGTTGGAATTTCCCCTACAGAGCGTGACAAAAGCAAAAGGTCACTGGTTTCGAGAGGATCAACCTGCTGGGGACTATCTGTTCTTAGTAACAATGAAGATCATGGACACGGACATTAGTTTCCAGTGATGTCTCAAGATTTCAAAGTAGTACATGAACTTCCATCAACTTTGGACATTATGAAAAAAGCTGGTATTCAAAAGTGTTGGGACTTCACTCACTAATTAGACATGATTATATGAAGATATATGAAAGAGGAAGAAAGGCAAGGTGAAGTGAAGGCAAAGCACTCAGAAAATTAAGCCTAAGTGAAGGGACAAATTCACTCTTGTAATTTAGTGCAAAATTAGAAGTCTAGTCTTGACATAGAACTTCAAAACTTACGAATTTGAGTCTAGGAGTATGTAAACTATATGTATATAAGTTAATTTGAGTTGAAAAACAATAGAGAGAACTCAATTTTTGTAATCCTTGAGTGAATAGAGAAAGGTCGGGTTTTTCTGTGAGAGATGTAGAGGAGAAACTTCTCAGTGTATGAGAGTTTTCCATGGCTATGAGCAGAATTAGGCCAAGCCATTTTGTACACATCTTCTCTGATATACAACACATTTTTGTGTAGAAGGATTTGATCTAATTCCTCTTGTATATTGAGTTCTAAGTGATTTCATATCAGTGTGTAAGTTAGTTGACAGTTACGAGTTTTCTGGTGCATTTTTTCTTGATCTTCTTAAAGTCAGATCTGACAGTATAGTGATAGCTCATTTTAAAACTACTATCTTCAACTAAGATCTTTACGAAACGGGACGCATACTCAGAGAAATGAGTCTAACAGTGAAGGTATGTCAAATCGATGAAGTCATTTTTAGATTTCAAACATGGTGCAAATGTTGGAATAAATTCAGAAGAATTTGAAGTTATTACTTGAAAGTTTTGCTTGGTATGTTTTGCTTAACATTAACAAGAACTTCTATTAGCAAGTGATCAAAAGAATTTACAATGATCAAGCTAATACAGATCAGATTTGAAGCTTGAAGAAAAGGCGCAGATTTTTGAGAAGTAAATTTTTGAATTTTCCTAAGTTCAGTGATAAAGTTTTCAAATTCAGAGTATTGCTAAGCTAATGATGGTTATGGAGGTATTCTAATATCACTTTAGCTTAGTTCTTGTGATGTTTCACACATCAACAAGTGGTATCAGAGCAGAAAGGTCCTCATGAGTGAAAGGAGGAGTAGATACAAGAGGAATTGAAGAGTTCTTCATTAAAGAAGGTGAAAGCTGAGGTGTTCAACAACAAAAGACATCAGAGGAGTACTTCGAAGTTATTCTCAAGGGTAAAGATCTACAAGAGGTACCATTTTTTAACTGTACACTCACAGGTTGAAGCAAAAACAAGAAGACTATGGCAGATCATGTATCTATTGACAAATTGGACAGAGATAATTATCCTGCTTAGGTAATGAGAATGGAAGCCTTACTTATGAGTAAGGATCTAATGGTATATGTGACAGGTGAAGAAGAAAAGCCTAAATTTGAAGATGAAAGTCAACCAAGGAAGGAAGAACTAGAAGCTTTGAAGCTATGGCAGAAGAGAGATGCAAGTGCAAGGGCTTACATATATAACACTATCACAGATCATTTGTTACCACATATTAGAGGATTAGAAATAGCTGAAGATATATGGAATGCCTTGGAAGATTACTTCCAAAACACCACTAAAGCTAGGAAGGCTAGCTTATGGTCAGAATTCACCACATTTAAGAAAAAGCAAAATCAGAACATTAGTGATTATGTCACTAAGATGAAGGACTTGGCAGATAGCCTTGGATCTATTGATGAGGATATTGAAGATCATAGGTTGATAGCACAATTGCTTGCAGGATTGAGAGGAGATGAAAGGTGGAAACCTTTTGTACTCTCAACTGAACTTTCATTAAATCATTATGTGCCAGAATTGAATCAGTTACTTGGATTGATGCTCACATTTGAGCAAGACTTGAAATCATATGGAGATAAAGGATATAGTTCTGCTATGTATGCAAAGAATAAGAAGAAAAATGAGAAAGGTAAAGCAAAGGATGAAGAACAGGTTACAACTCAAGCAAATTATGCAAGAGGAAGAGGTATTGGCAGAGGTAAAGGTCGAGGAAATGGAAGAGGTAGAGGTAATCAGAACAATAACAAGAAGACATGCTGGATTTGTGGATTGAGCAATCATCTAGCATATGATTGTTGGCATAACCAACAAGGGTCGAATCAAAATCAAAGCAATAATGGCAGAGGAAGAGGTGGAAGGTTTCAGAATCAATTTCAAAGAGGAAGACAGAGTTCAAGAGGAAGTTTTGGTAGAGGTGGTGGAAGAAATTGGAATCAGAATTAGTCTTATAATACTACCTATTACAACTATGCAAATGATACACAGAATGACAATCATACAACATTGATGATGAATTCAATAAGTACATCAGAGAAGGAGGATCTCAAGGTATTCTATATTGACTCTGGTTGTTCAAATCACAGGTAATATAGAATTGTTGTCAGAATTGGAAGAAGGTAATTCAAGTCATACAGTACAAACAGGTGACAATACAAAACATAATGTGCTTTCAATTGGAAAAGTGAAGTGTAGAAGTGGAGCTGATTTGTTAACAAATGTTTTGTATGTTCCAACAATACCAAAGAATCTGATTAGTGTGGGACAAATAGTGGAAAAAGGTTTTCAAGTCAGATTTACAAATGAAGGGGTATTTGTTGAAGATCCAGAGGATGGATACAATCAAATTGTTTGTGGTAAAAAGGAAGGTAGACTTTTTACTCTTAAAGTGCAAGGGAATGTTGGTCAAGCTTTGATTACACATGGTGATGGAGTACTTATAGAGTTAGATCTCTGGCGTAAGAGGTTAGGACACTTGAATGAAAGAGGAATTAAAACCATGGTGCAGAATCAATCTGTAATAGGGCTACCAAATGTAAAAGGTCAACATATGATCTACAAATGTGAAGCTTGTCAAATGGGAAAGGCACACAGATTATCATTTCAGAAAAAAGGTTTCAAGCATGATGGTTTGCTAGAACTCATACATACAGATGTATGGGGACCAACAAAAGAAGGATCAATCAATGGGTCTAGGTATTATGTTCTTTTCATTGATGATGCTACAAGGTGGATAACCATTTATGTCCTAAAGGAAAGATCAGAAGTATTTGGAGCTTTCAAACATTTTCATGCTTATGCAGAAAGAGTTACAGGTCAAAAGCTCAAGAGGTTAAGGTCTGATGGAGGGGGAGAATACTTCTCCCAAGAGTTCAATGATTATCTTTGGAATGCAGGTATCAAAAGAGAAATAACTTGCAGGTATACACCTCAACACAATGGGATGGCAGAAAGGAGGAATAGAACATTGGTTGAGTTTGCAAGAGCAATGTTAAAAGAAAAGAATTGCCCTAATTATCTTTGGGCTGAGGCTGTAAATACAGCTACATATCTTGTGAATAGGTTACCATGTGCAGCTCTAAATGGAATGACCCCTTATGAAGCATGGTGGGGTAAGAAACCAACACATGATCATTGTAAGGTGTTTGGATCAATTGCCTATGCTTATGTACCATCACAACTAAGACATAAGCTTGAACCAAAGGCTGAAAAATATGTGTTTATTGGGTATGATGAAAAGCAGATGGGTTATAGGCTATGGAGTCCTCTAACTAAACAATTTATTGTTTCCAGAGATGTGACATTTGATGAACAGAAGAGTTGGTATGTAGATAAAGATTGTAATCTTGAAACATTTGAAGAGGAGGTAAGAAGAAGTGAAAGAGGTAAATCACATATGCAGGTAGATGGAGATGAAGATCATATGCAAGCAAGCACATCCAGAGTTGGATCATATAGAAGAAATGAAGATGAACCAAGATTTGATGAAGAAGTATATCCAGATATACATGAAGAGTGTGAACCAAGAAGTTCAACCAGGGAGAAAACAACCTACAAGGTATTCTTATGATACTTCTTATTTGACTCAGAAAAACTATGCTTACTTGATTAAGGAAGATGAAGAACCTCAAAGCTATGATGAAGCAAAAGGTAAGAGACAATGGGAAGAAGCAATGAAGGAAGAGTTTGATGCACTTGAAGAAAACAAAACTTGGGAACTTGTTCCAAAACCTAATGGTAAGAAAGTGATTGGAAATAAATGGGTTTACAAAATAAAGAAGCATGCAGATGGAAGAATAGCCAGATACAAAGCTAGATTGGTGGTTAAAGGCTATGCTCAAACTCATGGCATAGATTATGATGAGACATTCAGTCCTGTGGCAAAGATGTCAACCATAAGGACAATCATTGCTATTGCAGCATCAAAAGGATGGACATTGAGTCAATTGGATATAAAGAATGCATTTTTGAATGGATATATATCATGAGGTTTACATGGAGCAACCTCAAGGGTTTGCAGATTACAAGTTTCCAAATTATGTTTGCAGATTGAGAAGAGCACTTTATGGATTAAAGCAAGCTCCAAGAGCTTGGAATTATAGACTTGTGAAGTATCTTAATGATCTTGGATATCAAAGTTCAAAGGCAGATGCAAGTTTACTTATCAAAAGAACAGATGAAGGTATGGTCTACATTTGTATTTATGTAGATGACATTATAATTACAGGTACTTCAAATGAAGGAATCAAGGAGGTGAAGAGACTACTTGAGAAGGAATTCAAGATAAGTGATCTAGGAAAATTGTCATATTTTCTTGGAATGGAAATCACTTATGCAGAACATGGCATACATGTATCACAAGAGAGGTATCTTTTGAATCTTCTAAAGAAGTTTAACATGGAAAATTGCAGAGAGGCATCAACACCACTAGAGGTCAATCATAAACTCAGTAGATATGATGGTGCAGAGTTCAAAGATATGAGGAAGTATCAATCTTTAGTGGGAAGCTTGATTTATGCTATACTAACAAGACCTGATCTTAGTTATGCACTGGGAGTTATTTCTCAGTTCATGCATTGTCCAAAGGATCCACATTGGATTGCAAGTCAAAGAGTTCTTAGATATATCAAAGGAACTTTGAAGGAAGGATTATATTATCCTTTTACATCAGATATAAGGTTGAGAGCATATAGTGATTCAGATTGGGCAGGAAGTCAGGATGATAGAAGATCAACTCATGGCTACATGATATACATTGGAGATAAACTTGTAAGTTGGTGTTCAAAGAAGCAACATACAGTGGCTTTATCATCAATAGAAGCTGAGTACAAAGGACTTGTGGAAGCAGAAAAAGAAGTGATATGGATGCAGACTTTGTTCAAAAGCTTGGATATTGATCAAGGTATACCTATCATACATGGAGATAATATGAGTTCATTATATCTTGCAGCAAATCCTGTATTTCATGCAAGAACAAAGCATATAGAGATAAAATATCATTTCTTCAAAGAAAAGGTAATGGAAAACGAGCTTGAAATGGTGTACATTTCTACAAAAGATCAGATTGCAGATATTATGACAAAGAGCCTGGATGGAGTGAAGACAAGTAGATTTAAAGAGATGGCAGGAATAAAAGAGAAGAAGTTTACATGAAGAAGTTAGAGCATGCTAATTAGTGATTGAGGGGGAGCTGTTGGGACTTCACTCACTAATTAGACATGAATATATGAAGATATATGTAAGAGCAAGAAAGGCAAGGAGAAGTGAAGGCAAAGCACTCAGAAAATTAAGCCTAAGTGAAGGGACAAATTCACTCTTGTAATTTAGTGCAAAATTAGAAGTCTAGTCTTGACATAGAACTTCAAAACTTCCGAATTTGAGTCTAGGAGTATGTAAACTATATGTATATAAGTTAATTTGAGTTGAAAAACAATAGAGAGAACTCAATTTTTGTAATCCTTGAGTGAATAGAGAAAGGGTCGAGTTTTCATGTGAGAGATGTAGAGGAGAAACTTCTCAGTGTATGAGAGTTTTCCATGGCTATGAGCAGAATTAGGCCAAGCCATTATGTACACATCTTCTCTAATATAGAACACATTTTTGTGTAGAAGGATTTGATCTAATTCCTCTTGTATATTGAGTTCTAAGTGATTTCATATCAGTGTGTAAGTTAGTTAACAGTTACGAGTTTTCTGGCGCATTTTTTCCTGATCTTCTTAAAGTCAGATCTGACAGTATAGTGTAAAGTTTTTAATGAGTGATAGCTCATTTTAAAACTACTATCTTCAACTACAACTGGTCATAAGATCTTTACGAAACGGGACGCATACTCAGAGAAATGAGTCTAACAGTGAAGGTATGTCAAATCGATGAAGTCATTTTTAGATTTCAAACATAGTGCAAATGTTGGAATAAATTCAGAAGAATTTGAAGTTATTACTTGAAAGTTTTGCTTGGTATGTGTTGCTTAACATTAGCAAGAACTTCTATTAGCAAGTGATCAAAAGAATTTACAAAGATCAAGCTAATACAGATCAGATTTGAAGCTTGAAGAAAAGGCGCAGATTTTTGAGAAGTAAATTTTTGAATTTTCCTAAGTTCAGTGATAAAGTTTTCAAATTCAGAGTATTGCTAAGCTAATGATGGTTATGGAGGTATTCTAATATCACTTTAGCTTAGTTCTTGTGATGTTTCACACATCAACAAAAAGTACGTTGAACTACCAATCTACAAACCAGGCTTCCAACGATGCACACAAGTAATGAATACCGTACAACCAGCTTTGCATGATCCATTAGTACTCAAAGCAAGAGTCATAGATGCAGCAGGCGAAGGGTTCATCATACAATTCGCCCATAACTTAATCAAAGAAGCTTTCAGATGGGAAAAAGATGGAAATACAATTTTGAAAGAAGAAAGCTAGAGGGCTAAGACCCGAACGTTTACAGATATCAACGGTATTGATACAGAAGAGGAAGTCTGACTCATTCACCAACATTTTTGCTTCCCAAACATGCACAGATATACTGCTCCATAGAAGGTCATAGTGCAAATGTTGCCCCATGCCATCAAGTAGATAGGGAATCAAGTTAACGTGACTCCATATATTCAAAATGACTCTTCGAAGCAAAGAAACAATGGAACCATAAGAAGTTCTTGGACGAAAGCGTTGCCTTAATAGTACTGATCTATCATGCCTTAGGCATTCGAGAACATTTGAAAGAGATGCCCTCATCTGAAGAAAGGGCTAAGTATGCAAAGATTTCCACAGTTCCAAGGAAAAAGAAAGGAGTAAAAATAGTGGAAGAAGCTGAAATGAGTTCCCAACTGAGAAGGAGAGTTACCAAAAGACTGCGGGAGATGATGCAAGCAGAAGAAGCCACTCCAGCTTCAAAGAGGACACATGTACTTCCAAGAACAAGGCTCGAAGACAATCCACCCATCACGAAAGAGGAATTAACAAAGGCAATGGAAGCCACTCATCAGTATATAGAAGATCAAGTAAACCTACCAGTACAAGGGCATCATTACCAACAGACAGTTCTAGACAGTGAACAACAAAAACGACTGACCAAAGTTCATAGATATAGAAAGTTGGGGTTTTCCAAATCAAGTTCATCGTTCGATACACTAGAAGAGCAAGAAGCCTCTATGCTAAATGTAGACATCAAAAGTGACTCGAAAGATGATGGTCAATGGGAGGAATTGAATCAAGTACCCGATGACTTTGGAGTGGAAGGCACAAAGATCGATTAGATTCCTAATAACACTATCCAAGGCACCACAAGGAAGGAAGCATCTCAAAAAGGCATTCATATAATCAAATTGAATGAAGCATCGAACATCCGAATCAAGGAGACTCATTTAGCGGGAGAAGTCTTGGTGAAGAAACCCAAGGAAGAAAAAGTAGAAAACGCAGTAAAGGAGCTTGAACCCTTCACACCAATAAGGGTAGTAGCAGAACCCTCTCCATTGGATGTCATGTTTCAAGGCAGTGCTAGAAAATCGACCACTAACGAAGAGGAAGAAAGAAACCAAGAAGTACATCTCCAAATAAGACAACCGCACAACGAGACAATACATGTGGAACAAGGAAGAGACATACGAACAGGGGAAGAACCGAGCATCCCCAAAACATGGTTGAATGTGGATGTAGCTCAACTCAAGCCTGTAGTGCAACAAATGATACAAACTGCTATGGATACTCAACAGCTAATGCTTGAAGCTGATGCAAACTACGACAAGGCAATGCGAGAGAAAAGTCAATTTCAGGTTATAAATGAAAGCTTATCGTCAAAATTAAATCAAGCTCAAAGGGTACTTTTAGACAAAGAGTCAGAAACCAACGAAGCCAAGAATAAATGTACCATACTAGAAATTGAAAACAAGAAGCTACAAGAACAAATAAGAGAGCTACAAAGTAAATATGAAGTGGGTGAAGCAGAGAAAGCACGAATGAATACTAGAAAAAAACTCCTTGAATCTCAAATTAAGGTATACATGGATGAAGCGGATAATCTCATGAACAGGAACAAAGAACTGATGACGTCCTTACTATGCAACCAACCTATAGAAGCGCCAGAAATGACGGAAAGCAACCCAAAAGCATTGGAGGATCAAATAGCAAAGTATGAAGATCAGCTGAAGAAAGAGAAAGCCATCATAGCGGACTCGGAAAAAAGATATATGGATGATACTAATGAACTTAGGAGAAAATGTAAGATGGCAGAGAATAAATTCATAGTACAATGCAATGAAGATGCTAATCAACTTGCTACCATAGGAGAGGAACTCCTAAAGAACAAAGACGAGATCACGCGACCCACGTATACTCCGCATGTTGAAATACCTTTATTACTGTAAGTAACAAACTCAAAATTTTGTTAGTCATCTTTATGGCTAAATACGGTACTGTGGCATATCCAGAGATCCAAAATTCGACGGTTTTCACCATGTACTCTTCGATCGATAAGTAATTCTATGGTGGACTTGGTAATAAGGGATAGTTTAGCCATTGATTATTTAAGCTCTCTAGCGCCGTGCTTCCCAAAATTGCATCCAAGAGCGTCTTCGGGGTACTGCCCAAAAAGATGGGTTGACTTGAAGTACATACGATGCTGATTTTAAGTGTACCCATAAGGTAGGGTTCTTTTCCAAAAATTCCCATCTCCAAATAGGATGTGCTTTAGGAAATTCCTCTTGTGTGTAGGAGAATGTCTACATGTTGAATTGCAGATCATTATCCGGCTCTTTATTGGTGGTCGTCTTTATGTACTGTCATGTTTCTTCTTTGAGTAACCCATAAGGTACATTGAAAGGCTTCATAACCTGTTCTAGGTTCTTGCTCTCAATCTTTGCTTCTCTCATTACTTTGATTACTTGTTCTTCAAATTCTTTAGTAAGATGGGACACCTGTAGTGCCCGCTCATTTTGGCTTAGTTCTGCAATAGCCCAATTATGTCTCTTAGTGTGGGCCTCTGTTTCCTCCCTTATTGGTGAATGATGCATGGGGGGAGAAAGAGGACGTACCTCAATCTCCTCAGTAGCTGCTATGGAGTGTGGAACTACTGGTGTCCCCACGTTTACCTGTTGTTCTAATTGAGCTTTCAAATTAGTTATTAGTTCATCCTTTGCTTTGAATTCCAAGTAATAAAACAAGGTCAAATGTGTGAAGACAAAGACATATCAAAAGACCAAAAGTTAGAAAGGGGAGAGGCTAAAAAGTTGAAGAGAGTGACTAAGAATATCACATTCTTAGCCACTGATGGCATGCGGGGCAACCCAATTTAATACAAAAACCTAGATTTATGAATGTACAGAATACCAAGGGGATTACAGAAGCAAAGGACTAATTTCGGATAAAGTAACAAATTGTCTGACAAACCTTATCGCTTCTTCGACCATTGGGTGCATGTATTCAGGAGCCATAGACAAGTTATAGACAAAAAGCAAAGTTTGTCAAGGGACGAGAGAGACAAAGAGGGGGAGAGTGTTGCAGAGAAAAGAAGCACAATAGAGGAGCCCCAAAATTTTCAAATTGATGGCATAAAAATGATTCTTCAAAATCCTAGGAAATTCCCTCGAAGCTATGTAATTGCACTAGAGGAGTCATCTAGATGCATAAACCCCAAATCCCTGTTGCAACTTTACTTCTTCACATTTACACATGTAAATGAGGTTTTCTCTATCTTCTTTATACCTATCATGTCTTTGAACCTTTGTAACTTTGGTCCATCCAAGCTTTTGGTTAGCATATCTGCAATGTGATCTTCTGTTGAAGTAGGTATCAATTCAATCTCCTTATCAATCACCTTCTCTCTTAAGAAGTGATACTGAATCTCAATATGTTTGGTCCTGGCATGAAAATCAGAATTAGCAGCTAGATACAATGAGCTCATGTTATCTCCATGAATAGTGGGTGTACTCTGAATGATGTCAAAACTCTTCACGAGAGTCTTTAACCAGATGAATTCCTTTGCAGCTTCAACAATACCTTTATACTCTGCCTCTGTAGATGATAGAGCAATTGTATGTTGTTTCTTAGAACACCAAGAGATTAACTTATCTCCCACATAACACAAGTATCCATATGTTGATCTCATATCATCAGGATTACCTACCCAATATGTATCACTATATATCTTGATCTTTGTATCTGATGTAAAACCATAATACAAACCTTCCTTGAGTGTACCCTTAATGTACCTCAATACTCTTTGTCCTGCAACCCAATGTTCTTTCCTAGGACAATGCATGATTTGAGACAATACTCCAACTGCATATGACAAATCAAGCCTAGTTAATGTAGCATAGATTAGACTACCAATTAGACTTTGATATAGCTTCATATCCTTGAATTCTTCACCTCCATATCTGTTTAATTTGTGATTCACCTCCATTGGAGTAGGTGCTACCCTGCAATCATCCATTTAAAACTTGATCAACAAGTTCTTCAAATACGTTTCTTGAGTCACATACACTTCATGTTGAGTATATGAGATCTCCATGCCCAAGAAATATGATAAGTCTCCCAAGTCACTAATCTTGAACTCTTTCTCCATTTTCTTCTTAAGACTTTGTATGCATTCTCATTTGTACCTGTAAGAATTATGTCATCAACATATATGCACATGTAAATGAACCCATCATCACTTGCTTTGACAAGCAAGCTACTATCTGCTTTAGATACTTGGAAACCAAGTTCCTTCAAGAACTTCGCAAGTCTATAATTTCATGCCCTTGGGTCCTCCTTCAAACCATACAAAGCTCTCTTGATCTTACATACATATTATGAATACCGTTTATCTATGAACCCTTGTGGTTGCTCCATGAAAACATCATCTGAAATATAACCATTTAGAAAAGCATTTTTCAAATCTAATTGAAATAATCTCCAACCTTTACATGCAGCAATGGCTATGAGTGTACTGATGGTTGTCATCTTTGCCACAGGACTATAGACCTCATCATAGTCTATACCATATGTTTGAGCAAACCCTTTCACAACAAGTCTAGCTTTATACCTAGACACCCTTCCATCTACATACCTCTTTGTCTTCTAGAGCCACTTGCATTCAATGATCTTCTAACTATTTGGTTTAGGAACCAAATCCCAAGTCTCATTCTTCATCAATGCATCATACTCTTCCTGCATAGCTTTCTCCCAATTTTCCTTATATTTTGCCTCTTCATATGTAGAAGGGTCTTCATCTGCTTTCACCATGTAAGCATAATCTTTAGTAGTCAAAAAAGAAGTGTCATAGCTATACCTTGTAGGTTGGCATTTGTATCTTCATGACCTTCTGAGTTCTCCACTTCTTGAAGTTTTTGGTTCATCACATTCTGGATCAAACCTTGGCACTTCTTCAACTTCAACTTGTACTTCATTGTTCTCTTCTTCATCTTCATCACCTGCATGATTATTGATGTTGGAAAACAATGTCCCATGGTCAAGCGATGAGCGACGATGCAATTTTTGGATGGATCTTTCACGAAGGCATTTTTGAAACAACGTTCGCATGAGTTATGCTTTATTCAAGACCTTTTCAAGAGATCACAATCCTATATAAGAAGAGCTAGGCTCATTGTTTATTCATCCATCACCTATTACAACACAAGCTTTGGAAGCTTGGTACCTCTTTGCGGTAGTGCCTTTAGCACATGGGGCATCCATGGTGCTTTATTGAAGCATGTTGAGGAGCGACTATGGAGTTCTTCTTGAAGAAGAAGAGTGTGCCCACACTCTTGATTATGGAGAGGATTTACCCCGCAGCAGCTTGATGGTGTGGATCGGCCATTCACATGATGTATTTGAAGATTGTCTTCTACATGAAGATTTCAGTGTACTTCAAAGACATTGGATGGTGGTTAACATAACATTTGCATCTTATGTTAAGAATTCAGGTACATAGTCTCTTTATGCACACAGGTACTACTTGGAGTTTATGGAGGCGCTAACGTTCATATCAAGAGGAGTCCTATTCGGCTTAGGTACAAGAGAATCAGTACGGTTATGCTTTATGCATATTTGGATGAGGTGTTAGAAAAGATATGTTCATATGAGTTTGAGGATTTCTAGCAGCAAACTTGTTAGCATTCTTTGCTACTTTTGTAAGTATGTGATCTTTTCACACACGTGTCTAACTTAGGGTCTCCATAGCCTAAGGTTAGATGAGGGTTTGTTGATTATCAGTTTTAGACTGATCCTTCCTCTTTCTGTCACTCATATTCACTCTTCTACAACCTATTAGGTTACACATCTCATATATATTCAGATTTTTGTCCATACATCTGAATATGTTTGTTACATTTGTATATTCACTCATCCATCTATTTCTGTTCACATAGAGTGGTTGAGAGTTTTGCTCCCACACTATACATTGAACATTGGTATATATGATAGTGTGAGTAAGCCTTGGCTTACGTAACACTTTACACATGTTGTCTAGTCTCTCTCTATCTTTGTCTCATCATTTGTATGATTAAATGTGGTATGTTGATATTTTGTCAATATTGGAAGATTGTTGGAATATGTGTTATAGATCCTGGACATATGGAACCTTGGACTTGTGATATGAGCTATGGGCCTACTAAATTTCCAACATTTGGTATCAGAGTTCTAAGGTTTTGGTCTCAGAGCTTTAGGGCTTTGGCATCAGATCATTAAGGCTCATTCAGATTCCTAGGTTTCCAGACTTCCAGGTTTACAACATATGATTTAAGAGCATCTTCTAACATTTGACATTCGACATACACACTTAATCTAGATGAGAAGAGATTTGAGATAGACAATTCAATCACATGTTTGTCCATCAGTGTGGAGTATGAAGTTGATGATCTGTTAGCAACCGAATGCTTTTGGAAGAGTATGAAAATAATTTACAGAAGTATTGTTTGAATACCAAGACTTGATGAAGAGAAGGCAACTTCAAATTCAAGGAAAAACAATGTTTTGGAGAAGATGAAGGAATGAGATCAACATCAAATCACAGGTATCAGTTTCTACTATCAGATTATCATTTGCAGGTCACATCTTAGAAGAGCAGTTATGAAGAGATTTGAAGGATTCAAGGAGTGCTTTTAAACACTTTCATTCTTTGAAAGTTAAAGCATTAGCTACATCAAAACAGGTATCTAGAGGTTTTTCTAGAGATTTTTGAGAGATTTCTTTCATGGCAAGAAAGTTCATCTAAGAAGACAAATGTGGGGAGCATCAGTTTAGTTTTCAGCCAATTTTGATTCAAGGATATGAGGAGATGATAAAACATGATTCTATGTTCACTTCCATCTGTATACCATGTTTGTTTTGTCTCTTACTCTTAGCATTAGAGGAAGAGAAAGATTTCATTTGAAGAAGTCAAGAGTGTTTGCTACTTCAAGATGAAGAAAACAAAAGGTATGGAAGAGAAGTTTGAAGATGTTGACATCATCACGTGGAAGAAACATGCAGAAGAAGAAAGTCCATCATTTCCAAAAGGGAAAGTAAGACTTCCTAATCTCTTATATTTTCCATATACTTTTCCTATTTTATCCTCTACATCCAAAGACAAGTCTACGAGAACATCTTGTGTGAAGATAGTCTAAAGAAGAAGCAGTTGTTTGTTTTGCATTATACTTGGTCATAGGTTTTGAAAAGAATTACATTGAGCGAAAGAAAGGAAGCTTATATGTTTTGACTCATATGTGTATGAGTTATGTTTTAGTTGAAGCTTTTGAGCAAGCAGCTATATGTTCCCTCAAAGAATTCTTGGAGTGTCAATACAGAGCTATTGGGTATATGACAAGTTGCAGAGAAGTATATTTCT
Organism: Ceratopteris richardii; assembly: GCA_020310875.1. Classification (NCBI taxonomy): domain Eukaryota; kingdom Viridiplantae; phylum Streptophyta; class Polypodiopsida; order Polypodiales; family Pteridaceae; genus Ceratopteris; species Ceratopteris richardii. The sequence goes on from CM035428.1 coordinate 46,431,676, forward strand.
TCTTATCTAACTCTTGAGGTAAAAGAGTTTTTGTAGCAGATGTTGAAGACTTGGCTTGAGGTTTTATGTTTGGAAAGGTTACCTCATATTCAGTATTTTCAAAAAACTTCAAAAATTTTAGATTTTTTGATGTACTAGTCAGTTGGAGAATCTACTTTCTATGATTGTCTTCTTTCATGCTTGTATTCAAAAAGGTGTTCCAATTCAGATCCTTTCACTTGATTAAGAAGTGGAGTTAGCCAAAAGAAAATCAAGTAGATACTCTCACATTTCACTCGGGTAGAATATGAAAATCTGAAGTATCAACTTGCAGCTTTTGGAGTTCTCAAGGTGAGAGTTCGTCCACTTATGTTTCAAGTAGGAATTACAGATTCTTGAGAAAGATTTGGTTGAAGAAAAGTTTTAAAACTTTGTGAAAAGCAAGGACACTTAGAGGCATTCAGGTAATAAATCAAACATTCAGCCATGAAGGTTTGATGAGAGCAGATTCTACACAGGTATTTTGTTGGAAAGATCTTGAATGATCTTGGAGTATTTATGAGTCAGTTGTGTATCCTTTGTTTGAGAAAGTTCTTAGCATTGGAAGAAGTAAGTCAAAGATTCAGAGAAATAGAAGAAGATACTTGTTATGTTGCAGAAGATTATGAATCCTAAATGCTTTCAGTAAGGTTTTAATGATAGATCACCTAACCTTATTCTAGATTTTGGAAAGTTGAAGAATGATTGGGAAAGCTATTGGCATATGTACAGTGCTAATAAAAAGGGTTCAGAGATTTTGTTTCAGATACAGGTATTGATCACTAAAGATCAGATTTATTGAAAGAAGGAAGACGTTCCAGATTTCATAAAGTCTGATCTGTTTGAAGAATTCTGGATACTAGTGTTAAGTCATCCAAGGGCTGATAAAACATGAAGACTTATTTTCAGCCATATGAAAAACAATATAGAGTCATACCTATAAGAATTTCAGGTATTCCTATATCAGGTATTCCTATATTTCCTTTGTCAGTTTCTCTTTATGTTCCAGCTTTGAAAGAAGAAGGAAGAAGGAGAATGTCTGGAGAAAGTTCCTGTTAGGTGTTCTTGTTCAGGAGAAGGTTCCAGAGTTCTATTGAAGAGAAATTTGATACTTTAGAAAGGTATGTTTTCAAAGGTGCACACATTTATGTTTATACCAGACTCTGAAGGAAAGAGGTATGAAGGATTTACAGATTGAACAAGGATGAAGACAAGATGACATCATAGATTTTAATGAGACTCATGAGTTGAGTTGAGTTGAGTTGACTTGAGTACAGTCAGAGATGAACCAGTAGTGTTCATAATACACTAAGTTGTGAGTTGTCAGTCACAGGTTCTAGGATTCAGTTTCTGATTTTGTTTAGTGTATTTACATAACACATCAGAAATACGTTGAGAAAGCTTTCGTAAGGTAAATGCAAATATGAGGATCCTAGTGTATGTTTTCAGGTTTGAGAAGACAGGAGATAGCAAGTTCAGAGTCAGTACTTCCTACATTTGTTGTCAAGCAAGTGATTGCTTGATGTGTACACTATTGGATATCTAGTCTGCATATTTTCTCAAGTATTATGGTTCATATTCAGCAAGTTCAAGTTTTTGAAGTTTGAAGGAAGTCAAATTCAGTTTTGAAGAAGACTTTTGAAGAAAATGTTTGAAGGTCAAATGGGGAGTACAAGTTTAAAGTTTATGGCAGTTTACAGATCCAGTCCAGGTTGTACCATTGTCGCATTGAAGGGGCGATTGTTGGAAAACAATGTCCCATGGTCAAGCGATGAGCGATGATGCAATTTTTGGATGAAGCTTTCACAAAGGCATTTTTGAAACAATGTTTGCATGAGTTATGCTTTATTCAAGAGCTTTTCAAGAGATCAAAATCCTATATAAGAAGAGCTAGGCTCATTGTTTATTCATCCATCCCCTATTACAACACAAACTTTGGAAGCTTGGTACCTCTTTGAGGTAGTGCTTTTAGCACATGGGGCAGCCATGGTGCTTTGTTCAAGCATGTTGAGGAGCGGCTATGGAGTTCTTCTTGAAGAAGAAGAGTGTGCTCACACTCTTGCTTATGGAGAGGATTTATCCCGCAGCAGCTTGATGGTGTGGATCATCCATTCACATGATGTATTTGAATATTGTCTTCTACATGAAGGTTTCAGTGTACTTCAAAGACATTGGAGTTTATGGAGGCACTAACGTTCATATCAAGAGGAGTCCTATTCGGCATAGGTACAAGAGAATCAGTACGGTTATGTTTTATGCATATTTGGATGAGGTGTTAGAGAAGATATGTTCATATGAGTTTGAGGATTTCTAGCAGCAAACTTGTTAGCATTCTTTGCTACTTTTGTAAGTATGTGATCTTTTCACACACGTGTCTAACTTAGGGTCTCCATAGCCTAAGGTTAGATGAGGGTTTGTTGATTATCAGTTTTAGACTGATCCTTCATCTTTCTGTCACTCATATTCACTCTTCTATTACCTATTAGGTTACACATCTCATATATATTCAGATTTCTATCCATACATCTGAATATGTTTGTTACATTTGTATATTCACTCATCCATCTATTTTTGTTCACATAGAGTGGTTGAGAGTTTTGCTCCCACATTGTACATTGAACATTGGTATATATGATAGTGTGAGTAAGCCTTGGCTTACGTAACACTTTACACATGTTCTCTAGTCTATCTCTATCTTTGTCTCATCATTTGTATGATTAAATGTGGTATGTTCATATTTTGTCAATATTGGAAGATTGTTGGAACATGTGTTGTAGATCCTGGACATATGGATTTATACCAAGTACCTTGCTCATCAAATGTAACATCCTTTGACATAAGGAATTGCTTTGTGGATGGACTCCACAACCTATATCCCATCTGCTTATCATCATATCCAATGAACACATACTTTCTAGCTTTAGGTTCCAATTTATGCCTCAACTGAGATGGCACATATGCATAAGCCAAGTATCCAAATACTTTGCAATGATCTAAGGTAGGTATTTTACCCCACCAAGCTTCATGTGGTGTCATACCCTGCAAAGCTTTACATGATAACCTATTGACCAAATATGTAGCTGTATTTACAGCCTCAGCCCACCAATAATTTGGACAATTTTTCTCCTTCATCATTGATCTTGCAAACTCAACAAGAGTTTTTTTTCTCCTTTCTGCTACACCATTTTGTTGAGGAGAGTACCTGCAAGTAACTTCCCTTTTTATACGTGCATTCCATAAGTAATCACTAAACTCATTAGAGAAACACTCTCCCCCTCCATCTAACCTTAGTCTCTTCAACTTTTGACCTGTGATTCTTTCTGCATACACATGGTAATGTTTAAATGTATTGAATACCTCTGATTTATCTTTGATCACATAGATAGTGATCCACCTAGTAGCATCGTCAACATAAATCACATAATATCTTGAACCATTTATACTAAAATCCTTTGATGGACCCCACACATCTGTGTGTACCAACTCAAGCTTCTCTGAATACATGAAACCATGTTTAGAATATGGTTGCTTATGAGCCTTGCCTAATTGACATGCCTCACATATGTATGTCATATGTTGACCTACAACATTAGGCAATCCAAGCATTGAACCATTGTTAACCATATCTTTAATACCTCTTTCATTGAAATGTCCAAGTCTTTTATGTCAAAGATCTAACTCAGAGATCTTATGTCCTCCATAAGTGAACAAGGCATGACCAACATTACCTTGAATCTTCAATGTGAAGAGTCTTCCTTCTTTATTCCCTGAAACAATTTGTTTATACCCATTGCTAGGATCTTCCATAAACACTCCATCATTGGTGAACCTTACTTCATAACCTTTTTCAACAATTTGCCCTACAGTTATCAGATTCTTTGGAATTGTAGGAACGTACAAGACCTTACTCAGAAGAGTACTTCCATCCTTGGCCTTCACTGATCCAATTGACTTCACATTGTGCTTTGTATTATCACCTGTTTGAGCTACATGATTAGTTACCTTATTTTCCAAATCAGTCATTAAGGCTATGTTACCACTTAGGTGATTGTTACACCCTGAGTCAATGTAAAAGACTCTTTGGTCTTCACGTTGTCTTTCACAAGTTCCATTCATAATCAAGGTTGAATCCTCCTTCTGATCTGAAGCATAATTGTAGTAGGTATTGTTGTAGGATTGACTTTGGAAACCTCTACTTGCATTTCTTCCAAAGTAACCTCGACTACCTCTACCTCTGAAATTACCTCTTTGGTTTCTGCCACCTCTTCCTCTTGAATTAAAGTTCTGATTATATCCTCCATTATTCTGAGTATTATGCCAACAATCATGAGATAAATGATTTGTCTTACCACAAATCCAACAAGCTCTAGCTCCATCTTTATTGCTTCTGCCTCTTCCTCTACCTTTGCCACCTCCTCTTCCTCTTAGGAAGTTGGCTTGACTAGTTGTACCTTCATCTTCATTTGCTTGTTGCTTACCTTTTCTATTCTTCTTCTTATCCTTTGAATACATTGCTTGACCTGCACTCTTATCACCATCACCTTTGACATCCTACTCAAAAGTTAGCATATGTCCTAGCAACTGATTTAAATCAAGAGTGAAATGATCTAGTGACAATTCCGTAGACAAAATGAATGGCTTCCATTTCTCATCTCCTCTCAAACCTGCGAGGATTTGCCTTACCAATTTATCCTCCTCAATATCTTCACCAACTGCTCCTAATGCATCTACAATGTCCTTCATCCTTCTTACATAATCAGAAATGGATTGAGAGGCCTTCTTCTTAAATGTGGTAAACTCTACCCACAAAGATGACTTCCTTGACTTTGTAGTGTTTTGGAAATGCTCCTCCAAAGCATTCCATATATCACTTGCACTTTCAAGACCTCTAATATGAGGTAGCAAATAGTCATTGACTCCCATGTAGATAATTCTCTTTGCTTCAGCATCCTTCTTCATCCAGGTCTTCAAATCTGAGAGTTCATCCCTAGTTGGAACACTAGGATCTCTGAATTGTGGTTTTTCTTCTTCACCTGTGATGTAACCTATCAGGTCTTTGCTCATAAGATGAGCTTCCATCCTCATTGACCAAGCTGGATAGTTTTCTCTATCCAATTTCTCTATATGAAGAGAATCTCCCATCCTTTCTTCGCCTGTGTATTAAATTCTTCAAGATTTATGAGAAAAAAGTGTACCTTTACTTAAAAGAAAGTTCCTTTTGATCTTCTTGATAGCTTTAGACCTCCTTCTCAAGCTTTCACTTCAAACTTTCACCTTTTGAACCTTTAAACGTTGATTTCTGTATACCTGTAGCAGTCAGGGTCCTCCTTTCTTCAATTTTAATGATTCCTGCTCTGATACCACTGATGGAGAGTGTTAATCTCAAAAAGAACAAGCTATCCTTGATGTTAGAGAACCTCTATATCAAGAACAACTCACAAACTTTACCAATTTGGAGGATCAATACTCAATTATCAAAATCTTGAACTAACTGTGAAGAAAATCAGTACTCAGAAAGTCTTCTGCACATTACTCACTCATTGACTGATCAAGTGTGTAAAGTTTTTTATAAAACTTTGGACAAGGTGTCGCCTATAGATTGACCACCTTCTCCAACTTAAATTATCTCAAATGATTCAGTAGATCTTGAGAAATGAATCAAACAGTTCACCTACGTCTGAAACTGTTCTCCAGTATAGTCGACTTTGACACTTGCAACTTCTAAAGCATGGTTCTCCCAAAGTACAAGCCATTTAATCAAATTCTTTTGGCCATTGGTAGCTTACCTTCCAACTTAAAGAATGAGTGCTTGCTTGCTCAAAACGTTACACTGTGGAAGGAGAACTGACCAAAACAATAGCATTGAATTTTCCACCTGTTGCAACTTTACTTCTTCACATTTACACATGTAAATGTTCCTACTCTCAATTCTCTCAGCCTCATCACAATTAGGATCTGAAAACTTGTACACAGGTCAATCAACTATAGACTTAGACTTATACAAAAGCATTTGACAAAAGATTAAACACAGAAGGAGTACTCAACAAAAGATCAGGCGCAATATTTCTTTATCTCTGAAAATTTTTACATCTGAATGATGAGAGAGATCTCCTACACTTCTAAAATTTCTAATGACTCTTACAACTTCTAATTCTTGTCATCTCCTCGACTTTTTACTTGTATATATAGGTATATATGTACAAGCCCGTGACCATAACAAAGGTATAAGTGAGCTAAATATAGTTTAATGTACATATATATACAAGTCTTCATTTTCTGACTATCCACTATCTTCGATCTTCATAAACAAGGCCTATTCAGGAAAAATGGGAAATGCACAAGATTTTGAGACAGTTCTTTGTCTCCCAATGTTTTAGTCTTTGACTCATTCACACACTACAACATATTATTATCTCTTGATTGGAGTATACTAAATTGAAACTTTAATATTAAGAATAATTTTATTATAAATGGGGTATCAAGTTTGGGCTCAAACTTAAGAAGTTAACATAGTTAGTAATATAAATGGGACTTGAATAATTCCCAGATTTCTTGAATAGGCCTTTAAACTAATCTTTCCTTCAATCTTTGACTTCAATCCTTCATCCAAAACATCAATTGGTGGTTGACTTGCACCAACATAAGCCACTTCACTTTCCATCATGTGTGCACATGTCCTCATACACTTGGTTCATATGGTTCTTCGGATTGATAATTAAACGTGTATTGATCCACCACTATACGCACTTATGGGGCAATTGAGATTTAGTCTCTTTGACACAAGTCCCTAAGACTTCACGACTTAAGTACACATTCATCATAGATGAGTTTACCACCAGGTGCACTATTGCTAATAGCTCTGCAAGACATATCCCATGATGATGGCAGGGTGCATAACAACAATACTACTTTCATTTCATTATCCATATCCATTTTTTGAGCCTGTAACTTGGAGAATATAGCATCAAAATCATTTAGCTGAGCAGCAACACTATCTGTGTCCTTCATGTGAAGGTCATATAATTTTCTCATCATATACACTTTATTTGATGTTGTCTCTTTTTCATATGTATTGCATAACTTCTTCCAAAGCTCCTCTGCACTTTCACTGTCTAATATTTTAAAGTAAACATTATCTGCCAGGTGCAAGCGAATGGTAGACCTGGCCATTTCATCTAACTCATCCCAATCATCTTCATCCATGTCAGCAGGCTTCTTTGAAATACCATTTACTAGCTTCCATTGCCTCCTTTGAATCAGCACATCTCTAATCTGATTCTTCCATAGAGCAAAATTTGTTCCATCAAATTTTCGGATCTCAAAATGGTCTTTGCCCTCTAAGTTATGGCTCCTCCTCAGAACACTGGCACCAGACCCTGATCCTCTAGGAGTGCCTGAGACCTCTGATGCCATGATGGTGGGTAACTAAATGGAATGATAATGGAGCTAGAAGAGTCCAAACACCAACGAATAAGTGTGTCAAGGAGAAAATCGACCACTATATAGTTGACTAAACCAAAAATCTAGAAAAATTTTGCCAAAGTATCCTCCACAAAATGAGCATATGACCAGTGTCAAAATATCATAAAACTTCAAATACTAACATCTTTACCTGCATAGTGAATCCCTGACTCCACTGCATATAATCAATTACCCAATAGAATCCAACTAGGCTTATCGAGCACCTATGAACAACTATCATACATCTCCTATGGTGAGGTTGGGTAAGTCTTCCACCTGCATCATCGAAGAGAGTTCGACATCTGGGTGTCTCCAAGTTAAGAAAACCTCACCACGACCCTTTTTATCAAATGTAAAAGGCTTTATGCAAAAAATGTAACCTCTACATCAATGACCACATGGACGTACATAAGCAGTATCCTAGAAGCGTACATGGTGTGTGTGCTCAATATATGCAGTAAAATGACACTAAAAGGTTGAATGCATAGCCCAAAAACTAGCCAACAGCACCTACAAGTTTCTGTCAACTCTGATGTTTTAGGCTCAAAAAACCTACATAAATTTGCAATGGTTGGTCCCATCAAAATTGAAAACCTTTCGAGAAACCTGTAGTTTTATGAGCGTGGCTAAAGACACAGCCCCAAAGGTTGATATTGATTTTCGAAGAAGTACAAATAACACTCTTCTTGATGTTCTTGGACCTGTGTGAAGAGAACTATGTGCAAAAGTACTCCAAAATGGCTCCAAAAAACACCCCAAAAATGCTTCAAAAATAGGCTTTGAAAGCAAAGAATGAAGCTTTGCAGGACCAAAACATGTTCAAGGTAATGTTAACCTTAGCCTTTCCCCTTCTTCTGACACCACAAGAGTGTAGCATAGTGTGGCAAGAGATTGCCATAGTTAAACAAGCTCCGGAGGGAACAGTATTGGGATGGGTGACCTCCCGAGAAGTATCAGGAACCTCTATCTTCCTTGATCATTGAGGTCCTCCCTGGCGTGCAGCCGACAACGCCAATGGTGAGTGTGACTCAGATAACAAGGTATGCCAAGGTCTATGCCTTGGTTGCCACCTTAATCGCCACCTTGGAGAAAGTCGGGGAGGGGGGTGCTCGCTTTGCTCGCACAAAAGGAACAAAGCTTTTGCATCAAACTGCTTCGATACCAGTGAAATATTTTGATGGCGTGCACCATGGTGTGCTCTCCTTCTCGAGAGCTCCACGTCGATATCCTCAGAGTAGAAAATCGAGCTCCTAATTCCACACACAGTACTCCACACAGAGGCTGTAGAATATGCAGAAAAAAACACACTACACAGGGAGCACGAAGATAGGCTTCTTAGGTCTTACAAATGTGGTCGAACTTATAGTTTGTGACTGACCAGGCCACTATATGTTTTATTAAAGAACATATACAAAGAAGTGTCCGGTGGCCATTTGGCTTTTTGCATGGACACTAACAGTAACAACAAGTGCAATATATAAAGAATAGTACATAAGGAAAACCCTAATGTCTACGAATGAGTGAGCTAGCAAGAAACAAATGTGCCATCACTCTCGGTAGATAATTCTAGTAAAGTTGAATGAGGTATCCCTGACATAAACCAGTGTGGCCGCTATACATGTCAAAGAAATGAAAAAGTGATATGTGTCATTTTGAGTTCATCATATGTTGATCTTGATATCTCAACACTCCCCCTCAAGCTCAACGTCATGTCCTATAATCCAAGCATCTTCTGAAACTTCTTCAACTTCTCAACTCCAAGTGCTTTAGTGAAAATATCAACAACCTGCTCATCTATCCTTACATAAACAAGGTCAATATCACCTACTAATATCTTTTTCCTGATGAAATGATAATGCACCTCGATAAGCCTTGTTTTGGCATCAAAAATAGGGTTCTCTGCTAACTGTATGTTGCTAAGATTATCACAATAGATGGTGATAGGCTTTTGCACTTCCATACCTAAATCTGTAAGTAGTATCTCTATCCATGATGCTTCACATGCTGCCATTGCAACACCTCTATATTCAGCCTCTGTACTCGACAAAGCAACAATGGGTTGCTTCTTACTACTCCATGTAATAGCTTCACTTCCACGTGAGAATACAAAGCCACTAGTGGATCTTCTATCTGGAATACCATGAACTTGCAATTCTAAACCAGCTTCATAAAACAATGCATAATCCAAAGTAGCACTTACATATTGTAGAGTATATCTCAAAGCATTTTAGTGTGGTTTTTTGAGAACCTACATAAATTTACTTTCAAGTCTAAAAGTGTAGCTTAGATCAGGCCTTGTAATTGTGATATATCAAACTTCCCACAATTTTCTTGTACATAGTAACATTTTCCATTGCTTCACGTGATGTAGTATCCAACTTCAAATTCTTATCTAATGGCATAGAAAATGGCTTACAATCAGCCATACCATACATTTGCAGCATACTCAAGGCATATTGCCTTTGTGACATCCATATACCTATTTTTGTATGTATAAATTCAATGCCCAAGAAATAGCACAGCACACCAAGATCTTTCATGTCGAATTCTTGCATAAGGGGTTGCTTTACCTCTTTAATGTAGGATACAAAAAAATACTAATATACTAAAATCATCATATGATAGGATTTACATGAGCTCATTTCCAAGAAGATTCCTCATGAACTCTTTGTGCACCCCATTGAAAAATCTTGATGATGACTTCCACTTCTCACTTACAATATTGTGCTATACTATTTTAATATCACATTTCTATTTGTGACTCAATTTCTCATTCCATTGAATATTTTCTAAAGAATTTTGTTCATAAAACAGATTGAGCATCTCTTCAAAGTAGTTCAATTGTAGTGAACCACCACCGTTAGGGGTTTTTTTAAGTAAAAACATTTATCAGGGTAATGAGACATCTCCATTTTTTTGTGTACTAAATATATTGAGTGATTTGTGAATAATCACAAAAAATAATCAATGTGCAAGTAAAATATGTAATGGTCCATTCAATATGTGTACGTACTTGAATCAAAAATGAAAATATTAAAATTAAATTGGACTTAGTATGTAATAGTCTATAATGTTGTTCTCTATCCATGAGAGGATAAAATTTATGTAAACCCTTTTGAAGTTTCTTGACATAATTCACATTGCATGTTAGTACAAGTAAGGCCATCAAACTTGCCAGCTTATCTAAAGATGACCAAACTTTCTTTTTCTTAGTGATGAGATCAATCTAGTTTCCATTGTCTATTGTAATCAAGCATAGTTTTTTCCAATACTACCATTCTCCATTAGTTTGATTATGTTTATCTTGTTTAAATAAACATATTTCCATTCTTCTGTTCATTGATACTTGTTGTAAACTCTCTTCAGATTCACCAAACTTCTTAACAACTAATGATACATTCACACCATAGAAACCAATGGAATTAAGAAAATCTTCCACTTTTCAATTATTCCATAGACTTCTCTATTTTCCAAATTGTGAATACACATAATATAAACCTTAAAAAGCCTATCAAAGATCTCATGACGGCTTTTGAAGTGAACATTGACCAATGGAAATGGAATAATGGGATTCCAATGCTTATCGCTCTTCTCACAATTTGGTTCACCTAGCATTGGACAACTCAAGATTAATATCTCTCATTTGAAGTATTTTGATGCCAATGCACTGTAGCATGCTCTCCTTCTCAAGAGCTCCATGATGATATCCTCAGATTAGAAAACTGAGCTCCAAGCGCGGAACACGGTACTCTACACAGAGGTTGCAGAATACGCAAAAAAACACAGTACACAGGGGAGCACGAACACAGACTTCTTAGGTGTTACTAATGTGGTCAAACTTATAATATGTGGCTGACCAGACCACTATATGTTTTATTAAAGAACATATACAAAGAAGTGTCCGATGATCATTTGGCCTTTCACATGGACACTAACGGTAACAATCTCCCACTAAAGGCCAATATGGTCAAAGTAAAATTATGGGAAAAATAAAGAATGATAAAGAATACCTGAGTGTAAGTATACAAACTATACCTCCCATCTGATGGGCATGTTACACGGTATACAAGTGACTATGTAAGATCATGAATCAAGTAACCCCCATCAAGTGAAAATAGTGTCGAAAGTTATCCTGTGGTAGAGCTTTAGTCAATGAATCTGTAGCATTATCTCGAGTGTGAACCTTCTCAAGAATAATGCCCTCACTGGCTAAGCAATCTCTAATGAAGTGATACTTCATCTCAATGTGCTTGGTCTTTGCATGATAGAACGGATTCTTAGCCAAAGCAATAGCACTCTGACTATCATTGAGCAAATGAGGTACATGCTGAGGTAAACCCATATCACAAGCAAGACGAGAAAGCCACAATGCCTCCTTACATGCCTCACTTGCTGCAACATACTCTTCTTCTATGGTGGAAATAGTTGTACATTCTTGATGCCATCTCTTTTTCATATGTATTGCATAACTTCTTCCAAAGCTCCTCTGCACTTTCACAGTCTAACATTGTAAAGTAAACATTATCTGTCAGGTGCAAGCAAATGGTAGACCTGGCCATTTCATCTAACTCATCCCAATCATCTTCATCCAAGTCAGCAGGCTTCTTTGAGATTCCATTTACTGGCTTCCATTGCCTCCTTTGAATCAACACATCTTTATTCTGATTCTTCCATAGAGCAAAGTTTGTGCCATCAGATTTTTCGATCTCAAAATGGTCTTTGCCCTGCAAGTTATAGCTCCTCCTCATAACACTGGCATTAGACCCTGATCCACCAAACGTTCCTAAGGCCTCTTATGCCATGATGGTAGACAACTGAATAGAATGATAATGGAGCTAGAAGAGTCCAAACACCACTACAGCTCAAAGAAGGATGACCAAGTGTCAAATTCTGGGAGAGATTTTAGCAATCTTCCTAGAAAAATGAATTAAAGAAAAGTGATGACCAACCTGAAGGATTATGTGAGAATAAATGTGTTCACACCAATAAGTGTATCAAGGAGTAAATCGACCACTGTATTGTTGGAGTTAGACGTCTGCGGAAGCACGCGAACAGCACAAGGAAGAGGAAGAAGCTTGGAGCACAACACACACGACTGAATGTATTACTAGAGAATGTACAAAGATAAGTAGCCCATTAGGGCAATAGGCGTATATACAAGCCGGGGGAAAAAAACCTCCTAAAGAGGGAAAAAAGTGCCCCGGCGGTCCTAGAGTGTTCACACACATCACTACCTAAATATATCAACAAATCCCCCCTGGGAGTGATGCGGTGAACAAGGAGCTGGCACTCATGTATAAGGAAGTGCCGAGCTATGTGGAAATCACTCCACAAAAGGAAGTAAGCCCAAAGCTTTGCGGAAAGCTTCAAACTTCTCCCTAGGCAGAGCCTTCGTGAAAAGGTCTGCAATGTTCTCCTGCGTGGGCACATATGCCAAGCTGATCTCCCCAGCAGAGAACCTCTCCCTGACATAGTGATAATGCACCTCAATGTGCTTAGTGCGAGCATGGAACACAGGGTTCCTCGCAACTGCCAATGCGCTCTGACTGTCAGTGAAGATGGTGGTGGCAGAAGACTGGCCAACACCCAAATCAGCCATAAGGCGTCTGAGCCACACACACTCAACAGTCGTTGTGAAAGCTGCCCTATACTCCGCCTCACAACTGGAAGTGGCCACAGTAGGCTGCTTCTTGCTCAACCAAGATATACATGAGCTACCAAGCATGAAGCAAAAACCACTGGTGGACACACAAGTGTCATAGCAACCAGCCCAATCTGAGTCAGAAAAAGCATGCAAATCTGGCGGTAGTGATCCCCCCTTGGGATAAAACAACCCAAGTAGCCGAGTACCACTCAAGTAGCGAAAGATGCGCTTAACCGCTTTCCAATGCGTGACTCCTGGGCAATGCATAAACCTGCTCATCTGTGAGACAGCAAACTGAATATCTGGCCGAGTAATGCATAAGTAAATTAAGCATCCAACAGCCTGCTGATAGAGAACAGCATCAAATGCATCTCCAGCATCATGAAGACTCAATTGTAAACCTGTCTCCATAGGAGTGGCAATAGGCTTACAGTCTTCAAGGCCAAAATGCTGCAATAATGTGTCAATATATTTCGTTTGACACAAAGCCATTCCACCATCAACTTGCATAAACTAAATGCCCAAATAGTGATGCAAATGCCCCAAATCAGACATCTCAAATGAGGCATGCAAATCAGCCTTGAAATCAGCAATATGCTTCTCAAGAGGACCAGTGAGCAGCATGTCGTCTACATAGACAACAATGATCAAAAGCACATCATTAGCACGCTTAACATATAAGGTGCTTTCAGTTGGACTGTTCTCAAAACCATGTGCAATCAGATAGGCATGTATTTTCTCATACCAAGCACGTGGTGCTTGCTTTAAACCATATAACGCCTTCTTTAACCTGCACACCTGGTTTTCATGCCCTTTCTGCACAAAGCCACGGGGCTGAAAAACATACACTTCTTCATGCAAGTCACCATTCAGAAATGCTGTTTTAATGTCCAACTGATGTACATTCCAACCATGATGGGCTGCAAGTGCACAAATGCTCCGAACAGTAGTCATACGGCATGTAGGTGCAAAGGTCTCATCAAAATCAATGCCTCTTTCCTGCGCATAACCCTTTGCAACAAGCCTAGCCTTATACCTGTCAACTGTACCATCAGGTTTACGCTTCAGCTTGTATACCCACTTAGTGCCAATGGCCTTCTTGCCAGGAGGCAAGTCACATAAAGACCATGTACCATTCTTCATTATAGCATCATATTCAGATTGCATAGCAGCCATCCAATTTTCTGAATTTTGTGCTTCATCAAAAGAAACAGGCTCATTCTCATCACAGAGACTAGATGCAGCCATAGCATAGCAATCTGATGCAAAGGAGGTACTATGAGAGCCTGAACGAGTACGATATGACAAAGGTGCATCTAATTTGCTGTCACGCAAAGTCTGCACCAGCCATTTTGGCATAGTTTTTGCCTGTTCAATATCAGCTCTCTCATCAACAAGTGCATCATGTAAATCTGCATCAGAAATGGCATGATCTGCATCATCATATGAAACCTGCAAAGGCTGAGAAGTTGCCTCATTAGGACCAGCGCTAGCCTGTCCACCTGTAAAAAGAGGCATCAAAGTATCATACATGTCTTTGGAGCTAACAGATGTCTCCTTAGTACATGAAAGCAATGGCTGAATAGCATCTTCCACAAAGACAACATCACGACTAACCAGAATGCGTTTAGTCTGTGGATGATACAGACGATAGCCTTTACTTTCAGAACTGTACCCAACAAAAATACATTTTACTGCCTTATCATCCAATTTTCTGCGATGTTGTTCAGGCACTAATGCATATGCCAAACAACCAAAAACACGCAGATGAGCAACAGATGGCTTGCGGTCATGCCAAGCCTCATATGGAGTGATAGACTGCAACGCTTTCGTGGGACACCTGTTCAGTACATATGCTGCACACATGACAGCCTCAAGCCAGAAACTATGTGGTAAAGCCTGACTTTTGACCATGCACCTCGCCATCTCCATGAGTGACCTGTTCTTTCGTTCAGCAACTCCATTCTGTTGAGGTGTATACGGCACTGTACACTGGTGTTTTATCCCACGTTCAGCCAGAAATGCATTAAAATCTGAAGACATATATTCCCCCCCTCGATCAGAACGAAGGGTGCCCATTTTACATGCTGACAGATTTTCAGCCAAAACCAAAAACTGTTTGAAGCACATGAACACTTCGGACTTTGCTTTGAGTGGATATACCCATGCATGCCTGGAAAAATCATCAATGAAAGTCACGAAGTAAAGGTAATTTCCAAAAGAGGGTGTCTGCATAGGACCACAGACATCACTATGTATGTACAAGCTGCAATTTCTGCATAGCCCGAACTGAACCATCTTTTGCAAAGGAAGAACGCTGCATTTTGCCCAAAATACAGCCTTCACAAACATGTTTTCCAGGTGCCTCAAGTTTGGGCAAAGAGGACACCATTTCAGATTTCTGCAGGCGTAACAAACTAGCAAAATTCAGATGACCAAAGCGTGCATGCCAAAGCTTTGCATCTGACATAGCCTGAGAATCATGAACTGCACATGCCGAATCATTCACAGATTTTTCATAGTTTATGAGCTTATACAGCCCACGACATAAAATGCCAGAAGCAATAATCACATCGCCATTTGAGAGATCATGGACTGTACATCTGTCATCAACGAATTTCACAACCAAGCCAATCTTGGCTAATGCAGAAACTGATAACAGGTTCTTTTTGATCCCTGGCACAAATAAAGCATCTGACAAAGTGAAAGAACTACCATCAGCAGTAGTCAGAATGATCTTACCAACTCCCATAACAGGATAAGAGGAGTTATTGGCGCATGTGACAGTATTCCCTGTAGGGGCAGGCTCGAGTGAAGAGAAGAAACTGCGCTGCGAGGTAATATGTTTGGTTGCCCCACTGTCAAAGTACCAAACATCTGAGTCTACTGCAGACATGCACTGATCATGAGAAGATGGGTCAAAACTGCAAACAGTAGTAAACGCCCATTCTTCTTCCTGCACAAGATTTGCAGACTCTGTTTTTGGTGTAGAGGCCTCTGCAACAACCATTCCAGCCTCTTTCTTCTTTGCCTCTTTAGCAGCCAGTTTTGGACAGTTCTTTATAATATGATCATTTCCTTTACAGTACTTGCAGAACAATTTCTGCTTTTCTGATTTCTTCTCATCTTTATCCTGGTTCTTCGATTGTGCAGCATTTGTAGATTTCTGCTTACTAGTAGAAGAGCTCCATTTTCCTTTGCCCTTCTGACTAGCCAGGAAAGCTTGATCTGCAACACGCATAATGGACCTGTTCTGCCTGGACTGATCTTCCTGCAACAGAACAGAGACTAATTCCTCAAATGACAAGGCATTCGGATTGCCTTTCATCATCAATCGAAGAGTAGAGGCAAAACTCTGATATGAATCAGGAAGGCCATTCAGAACGGTCTGCACAAGTGAGCTATCTGGTATAACCTCATCAGCAGAAATCAATTGTTCCTTCAGGTCTTTGATCTTTGTAAGAAAACTGTCCATCGAATCACCTTCATTCATGTGCTCACTCTCCAACTGTTTTCGGAGGTAAGCAACACGAGCCTCATTCCTAGCCTGGTACAAAGTGGTAAGTGTATCCCAAGCATCCTTTGCTGTTCTGCAAGAGCGAATGTGAGGAATAATGGCACGTTTGACAGACAAAGCTATCAATGCATGTGCCTGGGCATCTCTGCCATCCCAACGAATCTGCTCTGCAGTAGGTGCAACAGAAACAGCAGCACGAACAGGAATCTGCGGAATATCATCTTCGACACCATCTTCATCAGCTCCAACACCTGTATTTGCAGTACCTGTCGTTACAGGTGTAACAGGACGTCTTTCAACACCCTGCACAATGTTCCACAATCCTTTTGCAACCAGTACATGTCGCATCATATAAGCCCATAATGGGTAGTTGGTACCATCCAACTTATCCTCAACAGCCAACATACGGAATACATCACTGCTTTCAGCCATGGCCGGTGACTAAAATACCTTGATGCAGAAAATTGACTGTATCTCAAAAAGTTGAACAGAACTGCCCAGACGAGTTCTGCTAGACCTGTAGCAGACTTCGAGACGCTTAAACTGGCGAACAGAAACTGGTATATACCTTTGGCACAAAAGGATGAAATAGCCTGCACAAGCACTGCGATAGTGCGTTTGGAGGCCGAAACGAGCTCAGATCGCGATTTCGGCACCACACAGCGAAGCTGTTTTGATCTCGAAAACACCCTGAGTATGCTCACCAAATTTTGTGCGAATCTGAGACTGCAAGCGGAGGAGTGTCGACGGCGCCCTAGAAGAATCAACGACCTGCTCTGATACCAATTGTTGGAGTTAGACGTCTGCGGAAGCACGCGAACAGCACAAGGAAGAGGAAGAAGCTTGGAGCACAACACACACGACTGAATGTATTACTAGAGAATGTACAAAGATAAGTAGCCCATTAGGGCAATAGGCGTATATACAAGCCGGGGGAAAAAAACCTCCTAAAGAGGGAAAAAAGTGCCCCGGCGGTCCTAGAGTGTTCACACACATCACTACCTAAATATATCAACATGTATAGTTGCAAAACCAAAAAATCTGGAAAAATTTTGCTAGAATATCCTCTACAAAAGGAGCATATGACTAGTGTCAAAATCTCATAAAACTGCAAGTACTAACATGTTTATCTGCATAGTCAATCACTGACTCCACTACATATAATCAGATACCCAAAAGAAGCCAACTAGGCTTATCGAGCACCTATGAACAACTATCATACATCTCCTATGGCGAGACTAGGTAATTCTTCCACCTGCATCACCAAAGAGACCTTGACATTTGGGTGTCTCCCAGTTAAGAAAACCTCACCACAACCCTCTTTATCAAATGTAGAAGGATTTATGCAAAAGTATAACCGCAACATCAATGACCACATGGATGTATATAAGCGGTATCCATAGAAGTGTACATAGTGTGTATATGTAGTAAAATGACACTGAAAGGTTGAATGCATAGCCCAAAAACTAGCCATCAACACTTGCAAGTGTCTATCAACTTTGTTGTTT
Source organism: Ceratopteris richardii (assembly GCA_020310875.1). NCBI lineage: Eukaryota > Viridiplantae > Streptophyta > Polypodiopsida > Polypodiales > Pteridaceae > Ceratopteris > Ceratopteris richardii. The sequence goes on from CM035428.1 coordinate 46,449,824, forward strand.
AGGTTCAAAAAACTTGCATAAATTTGGAGTGGCTACTCCCACCACAACTGAAAACCTTTTGAGAAACCTGTAGTTTTACAAGTGTGGCTGAAAAACATGGCCCAAAGGCGAATACTTATTTTTGGAGAAGTACAAAGAATACTCTTCTTGATGTTCTTAAACCCGTGTGAAGAGATCTATGCACGAAAGTACTCCAGAATGGCTCTAAAAATCACCCCAAAAATGCTTCAAAAATAGGCTTTGAAAGCAAAGAATGAAGCTTTGAGGGACCAAAACATGTTCAAGGTAATGTTAACCTTAGTCTTTCCCCTTCTTCAGACACCACAAGAGTGTAGCTTAGTGGAAAGAGATTTCCATAGTTAAACGAGCTCTGGGGGAACAATATTGGGATGGGTGACCTCCCGAGAAGTACCGAGAGCCTCTATCTTCCTTGATCATTGAGTTCCTCCCTTGCGCACTGTTACGGTGACTTTCGTGAAGGTGTTACAAATGCAGTCGAGCTTACAGTCTATGGCTGACTAGAACACTATATGTTTTATTAAAGAACATATACAAAGAAGTGTCCAATGGCCATTTGGCCTTTCACATGGACACTAATGGTAACATTATTCATTACTATTGGATGCATCTATTTCATCAAATTCTTCAATATCATTAGTGCTAAAGTAAACATTGACCAGTGAAAACAGAATAATGAGATTCCAATGTTTATTGTTCTTCTTATGGCTGAATTCTTCTAATATTGAACACTTCAATATTATTATCCTCACTAGTTCATGCATCTATTTCATTGAATTCTTAAAGGTCCTTAGCTCTTATCAAATATCCTACAACCCAAAGTACATTACTACATGTAAGATTATCTCTTAGATGATTCCTAGCGCATGTGCAATCTGGACAAGGATAAGAAGCGGTACACCTTTTTTACGACCTAGCATGCATTTGGTACTCTTAAAGGCCCATCCAGATGTCGTTCTACGTCATAATCACCTATAAATTATAATATTAACATTCACCTCATGTATTTGAGAAGAGAATATGTGTGTGATCCATGGAGTCCTATTAAAAATCCATGAAAGAACAATTTTTTACTTAGGCACTTCAATATCACCTAATCATAGATATCTCTCTTTTATTGGACATTATATATTAAATGAGAAATGGAGTCTAAAATCTTTTTAGCAAGCTTTAATGTGAATCTCCATTTGAGATTACAATCAACACAAAGAGAAAGGCCTCAAATCGGCATCGAAAATTATTCTATGAAAATATATTCTTTCTATGAGGTTTGCTTAAAAAGAGTGGTATATCTCAATATATACTCTTCATTGCATAGTATCTTCATATTTTATAATGTTTTCTAGCTTGTCTAAGCATGATACATTTTTTTATATGTGAGTTTAAAACAAAATTGTTGCCTCTATTATTATGTTCAACGATTCAAATTATTCCTCTATTATTGATTAAGTTTATTTCTTGAATAATATAATATCATATTTTGTTTCATTCTCATGAAAAATAAAACTTTTTAAAATGCAAACCAAGTTGCAAAAATACAATGTCTGCATGTTCCACCTCTAATAGAAAGAGTTTCAAAGGATGATAATGGTTGCTTTTTAAATCTACCAAGTGATGTCGCTTTCAGCTATTGGAGGCTTGATGTTCACTTTACAATTGAGCTCTCTTTTTCATCCACATCCTTTTTAAGCACCATGATATGTTCCTACAAAGATCTAACTACACTTTTTAATGTGAACACCTCCACATGATGGTTTTGATATTGTTGCATCCAATACTTAGCTGTAAATTCTAGATTCATAAACAATCACTTGCAATAACTTAGCAGTCCAAGTTCACCAACATTAAGGAACCAAAGAATATTGAAGAGGTTGTGCAATGTAGGATGGTAAGAAGACAATGGATTGAGATGATACAATGGACCATGAGCCCAAAAGTCAACACTCCTTTCTCGAGTTACATGATATACCTTTTGAGAGTTTATCATCATTACACCTTGTCTTTTGAGGAAAATCTAATAGGCACACAAACATGGATACTTGTTGATGAAGGACCACAAGCACATTCTGGTGTAATATTTGTAATAGGTGTCAAAACCATCCTTGCAAATAATTATTGGAATCGAAAAAAAAAAAAGAAAAGAGCAAAAAAATGGTTGGAATGGATTGAAGAGAATGTTTATTGCAAAAAAAAATATTGTTCCTTGGATATGGATGGTTCAAACTAAAGTTTTCCATTGTGTATGAGTTAAAATGATGAAATTTTGAATAAGTCAAATTTTGCAAAGGAAGCTCAATCTTGTGATTCAATCTTCTTAATAGCTTGAATTAATGGAAAGTGCAACAATGAAGGGCCATGCCCCCATGAGACTCCAAAAATGTCACATAAGCAAGGGTTGAATGCCTAGCACCTTTTAGGAATGACATAGCGTGAAGGATTTCTAAGGGTAGACAAGGAGACAAGTTTCAACTTGTCACAGTGTGCATCGCCCTTGCCACCAATGAAAAAATTCAATGAGATCACTTGAAGGAAAAAAAATCCCTGAAGGGAACTAGTTCCCATGGAAGAGGGGTGTCCTACTAGCACATCCCATAGGGCTTGATTCCATGCCTCCCCCCCTTCCCCCAAGAGAGGCAAATGGTTCAACCGAACGAGCTAGCATCGCTAGACTAAAAAAATCCATAATTACATATCCAATTATATGGCATTTTATTTTGGAAGGGGGAAGCATAGTTAGATTATTATATGGTATTTTGTGAGTTTAAAATAGTTATTTTTTATACCTAAAAGAATGGGGCATTTTAAATAAGCATGGGTTGAAAATGAATTTTCTTCAATAATAATTTTTATATTCACAAGAATGTATACATTTAATGGTTTGAGGCTTTAGTTTTTTATGGATTTTGAAAATTACTAGTTTTTAAAATGACCTTTAGAAACAAACGAGTTTAAAAGCGTCATTCTTGACATACACTAAAACTCACCATTTCAAGTCAATGATCATTGGAAATGAGACTTCTAAATTTTTTTCATTTTCCTTTTCTTTTGTAGAGATGCATGAATTCAATGGCATGGAAAGTAGATTCTCTTCCTCTCATTCTTCAAGAAGAGAGAGAAGAATGCAGTGCTACCTATGAAAAAAGACTACTCCACCCTACTAAAAAGCATCATTTTTTTCCCCTTAAACAAGAACCAAAATAGGCTTAATACCTTAAAATTGAGAATCCTTAATCGGCTCATAGAGGTTTCACTTGTTTTCCTAATGTAGTTTTAGTTCAATTCATTGATTTAGAATCTAATCTATGATGCAAAGCTCAAACACATTGAGATGCATTATCACTTTATTCGTGATCGCTTTGTTATTCAATGAATTGAACTTGAGAGTATTCACACTCAAGAAAATGTTATCGATGCTTTAGAACTATTGTCACTAGGTGGGGATCAGGTGATTCCTACTATTTTGCAATCCTTTACTTGCTATGTAACGTGCTCATCATGTGAAAGATATGTCATATCCTTTTTTTATTCTTTGATTTTCTCCCTTTTATTCATAGTCTCCATATTGAACTTTTATGAAAACTTGTTAACATTAGCATCCAAGTGAACACCATAAGGTAGACCACCCATTGTGAAACCTACAAATTTTTGCATTCCATGTTTTGTAATGTGCCTTGTCTATACGCATGCACCTTTTGATGCAAAGTTCATTCAATTCAAGAAGGAAATATTCTATGCAAAGATTGTGAAAGCTTTTCTTCAAAAACGTTGTGATTATTTGAACCATTAAAGAAATAAACTTATAGATGAAGAATACAATTATCTATGTATAGAGCATTGTATCTTGATTTTCTACTAAAATAATAAAAAAGAGAGATTAAGGTCTACTTTATAATGTTTTATATGCCAAAAGGCCATAAATGGTCAATATAAAGTTAGATTTGCTTCACTCTATGATTGATCCTTAGTGTCCATCATAAAGCACCATTATGAACATTTCACATAACTATTGGTAAATAAAGCAAAATAGAATGATGTCTAAAAACTAAATGACACACAACTGATAATACATATATGATATGCTAATGATAAACACACTTCATTTAGGTAATGAGAATTACAAAATATCATAGTATAATTAGAAGAATTGCAATCTATGTTTTTTTTCTCACTATCTTTTATTAAGGTCACATTCAAAGCATTGGACTTGGATTTATTTTCAAGTTATTGTCCTCACATGCATGGCTGAAGTGACAAGTAGTTCAATCATGTTGAAGATGTTATTATATATTGTGAGATGTGCATATAACGATACCTTGTAGCAAATGTAATAATAACACTTAATTCAAGATAAAATATGGATAATCCATTTTTATCTCATACATTTCTCACAAAGGATAAGATTTTTATTATCCATAATTCCTTCCATATTTGAATACAACTTATATATACATACTTATATGCATGAATGCATACAGACATACATATGTATGTACATACATACATACATCATGCATACATACATACATACATCATGCATACATACATATACGTACATGCATACATACATACATACATACATACATACATACATACATGCACACACACATGTGTGTGTATGTATGTATGTATGTATGTATGTATGTATGTATGTATGTATGTATGTATGTATGTATGTATGTATGTATGTATGTATGTATGTATGTATGTATGTATGTATGTACGTACGTACATACGTACGTACGTACATATGTATGTATGTATGTATGTATGTATGTATGTATGTATGTATGTATGTATGTATGTGTGTGTGTGTGTGTGCGTGTGTGTGTTTGTGTATGTGTAGTGAGATTAAGTAGAAGATTGTACAAAGGAGTAGTTATGAAATTTTGAAAGATATACTATAGTCCTTTTAGGATATTAGAATAAGTGGAATAGTATCTGACAAAATTGTTTGCATTCCAATCATATTAGACCTTTTAAAAAGGCTTCCCAATAGAGTCAACTCAAGAAGTCTCTTTTATAGAAAAAGACACTGCAAAAATAATAGAGCTAGAGCAAATAAATCATTCTTAGGAACACTCTCTTGTGAATCCTTATGTTGGGGATGAAGATTTCATCAAGAGATTATATAAGCACATGTAGAACATTTGGCTCTTGCACCATCCATTTGTAATATGAATTCAAGTTTATGCAAAATTTTTAAAATTATGGGAGAAATTCTTCAAGTTTTCCTCGTGAAATTTAATTATGAATTTGCTTTATGTATTTAATGAGTAACTAAGCAAGAATCGGATGTATATCGACGCATAAGGGACTTCTTATGTACAAGCATTTCAATGGAGCGAAACTTATTAAAGTTTACAAAGTAGGAATCATAGAAACCATGAACAAACATGCTTGAAATCAAGGTGATAGTGAGCAAGCAACCTTAAAGTTTACAAAGCATGAATTTTTTTAACCTTGTACAGCCATATTTGAAATCAAGGTCATAATGAGAAATTGCTCCATAGGATTATACCTTGGTGTATTGGTAAGGTACCAAGAAAATTAATATCTTCAAGCTACATCAAGACTTGTATCCCTACCCCAAGAAATAGTAGAGCTATTAAATGAACAACACCAAAATAAGATGGATCTTTACAAACCAAACGAAACAAATCTTCATGTAAAATATACACTTGAGTAGATATTGGTGGATGCTAAATCCCTTCGAAAAAAACTTTTTTTTTCGTTTAGTATCCAATGTAATTAGCGACATTTACTTGAGACAATATCAAAAGAGTAGTCTTCTGTTCATATTTTCATGTTCCTTGTTTTTTAAAACACAATTTACAATTAAGTAAGGTACATTTAACAAAAAGTCCTTCAATTTTGATCTAACACTTCCAAAATGATATAGATGAATCGGATTTCTTTTAGTAGGGCCACATATGCATGAAAATTTAGCAACAAAACCGTCTCACTCAAGAACTCATCTCACATGCCAAATTAGTAGGGCCGCATATGCATGAAAATTTAGCAACAAAACCATCTCTCACTCAAGAACTCATCTCAATAACCCCAATAAGGGAGCAAGAAAGGTGAGCTTTCCAATCCATTATCTGTACCTTTGACATATTTGTAAGAGGCAAATTCTGTGTGAAAAGGTGGCTTTGAATAAGATACATGGATCATGTAATTTGTACCTTTACATACACGGGACCCTCCCCCAAATGTGTACACATTATTTGTGGATAGGAAATGCATCATACATATATTCTAGCGAATGACGTATGAATAAAAATGCCCACTTGTCTTTGAATAAAATCAAGCTATTTTAATTCCTAAAAAATGCCCCGTGTCCTTTTCCTCCGTGTACTTTGAGTTGATTTAATTGCATACCATGTAGCTATGCATTCATGTCCACTTCCTCTGTGTACTGTGAATTGAGCTGATTATATATAAGAGTTGTTGGTAATAGACTCTCCTCTCAAGCTGTCCCCAAAGAAAGTCTGAAGACTTCTGTTCAACCAAACCAGAGCCCTGAATCCAAAGTATACACTTGCCCCTACCTAAGTCTAATCAGCATGCATCAGGAATGATATGTCCATGCATCCAACAGTGACTAATCTGTCACAAAGAGTATGTGCATCCAAATTACACGGTCATCTCTACAAGTGTGTGGTGTCTGAACACATGAATGAATGAGAGAAAGATTTCAAGAAATCTGCCAAATATTGCAAATACACTTGCTCCTCAGATACATTCAAGACAATCCTATATCTAATACCTGTCTCTGTCAGCATATACCTAGTCTGTGTATGCCTATGTGCATGTGCAGAAGCAGAAGAACAGATGGAGAGATCTACCACTTTGTGCATAAAACAGTGTGACCCAGCCTGCAGCATGCTTGCATGTGTCCACACCATGTATATACCATATTGCTATAGCAGACAAAGTTGCATGCGTGAAAACTTGGGGATTCACCTTAATAAGTAGCCACTCAACTAACACTGAGAACAAGACATGCAGAATATACTGGTCAGAATAAGCAATGCAAGCTCCATAACAACAGAAAATGATTTCTAATTTGCCATCGAGCAAAATAAACTAGCCAAGAATGCAGTAGATTTCATCATCTGGATAAAAAGGGCAAAATGCCGCACGCCCCATAAAGCCCCAAAAAAAGGGAAGAATGAACAAACAAAAGCAAATGAAATCGTTTACTGTATACAGCAAATCATAGCCCATGATTAAGGAATGGAAGGAAAGAAGGCATTAACATTTCCAGAAGGCACTCACTTCTCCTATCAGAAATACTGTTTTTGCACCTAGCAACCATCTAGTTGTAAGGTATAATGACTGCTCGAGTTTTTGCCTTTACTGAATGCACAGAGCTATTAAAATTGCACAGAAATTTTGTAGGTGTCTTCCTGCATTATGCTAGTAAATCATATATTGACCAAAATGCCCTGAGCTATTAAAATTGCACAGAAATTTTGTAGGTGTCTTCCTGCATTATGCTAGTAAATCATATATTTGACCAAAACAAAGGTATCCAGATAATTACAATTTACACAAGAGAGGCTACTCAAAGACTGACAAACAAACCAGCAGGTAGATGGATATAATAACTGAAAAACACATAGGACCCTCTCTCAACATGGTGTGATGAAGGAAGAAGCTTCGATAAGTAGCGTTGTAAAAATAAATTCTGTCTCAACATGATGTGACAGAGAAAAACGTTTCAGCAAGGAAACAAGCATATCTACAACAGTAAGATGATTGAAATACCAACCAAAGAAATATGTAGTCCAATTATATGTAATTATACAAGCCAAAATGACTTTCCAGTGCAATGGCTAGCACAGTAAATGTTGTGCTCCTTGCATGTACCCATGAAATGGAAAGAACACCATTGATCAAATCAACAACTACTATTTCACCTTGTGTTTGTATCCTTACTTATCCCTCTGAGTACAAAATATTATCCTTACCGAACTTCTGCTGATCTCCTACATAAAAAGGATGTAATGATCTTGGACGATGGCCAAGACCATATAAACAGTGTACAACTCCACAAAAACCATTGGGGCAATCCAACAACTTCTGCATTTGATTTCATATTACAAGCAAAGAATACAAACTATGTACAATTCAGTGTGGATAACTGCAAAAGTAAAGTTCTGTACAATGATATAAACGAGGAGCTAAGTGATCGATATCTTCTGAAGATAGAAATCCGAAAGTTCTGGGCAAAACATGCCATGCCTAGTGAAATATATCGCAGATCAATCGTGCACTTGCTGACATTGCCAACTGACAATGTAAACCCCATGCATCATCCTCAACAGGGGCACATCTTGCTAACAGCTGTGGGCTATCAGTGATGCAAAGATTACACTGGAGGCCACATTAACCTTGGCATGCAATCGTTAGAAGGTGAAGGCATTCCACCGCTTTTGCATCCCATGAAAAGCCAAGAGCATTGGCCAAAGGAACCGGCGTCCACTGGAGAATCATTCACACCACTATGAACAGCATCAATAACTTTCTTCAGAGCGAATTGTGAACACTGTGTAAGAGAGACCCAGCATGCAAGTTCATATATGAAACTGAAGGCTGCTTCACTGGCATCCTCCCACCACCATCCATCTTCATGCCAGTCTGAACCCCAGTTACCATTTCCGTCCCGGCCACCATCACTGCCTCCCCATCCACCACTACCACCGAATCCGCCTTCATCCCACTCAGGTCCATCATCATCTCCATCACCTCCACCTCTGTGTAACTTCCTCTTGGTGCGCCTAGCCTTATAAGCAAGTGTCCTAGGAGCAACTCTATAGTTCCTTACTCTTACAGATGGTGGAGCCACAGCATCATGCACTGGGACTTGACATGATACGGTAGCTTCTATAGATCCGCACCCACAGATCACGGTAGACATAGCCAAGTTTTTGTATCCCTGAAAGGAAAAGCTCTGTTTTGCCCATTCATCGAAAGACTTTCGCAATTTAGGGCGCATATTATAGAACACAGAGGTATCTTGCAAGATTTGAGACATAGCCTTCTACGCAAAGGCCAGATAAGAGTAAGATCTCCTGACGGTCCACTTGACTTTGCGAAAATGCGACCACTTGTAAACCACTCTCTGATTGTCTGTCTCACGATGAGGGGAGGGCAGAAGGAGTCAATCACATACAAGAAATTTCGGGCTGATGCATCTAACCCTAGTTGTCAGAACCCATTGACGGCACCGGATCGCCTGCAGGGAAGCAGTTTAACCCAAGATCTCTCTCTCTCTCTTCAGATTCTCTGTAAGGAACCAAAGAGAAGTCGTGCATACCTGCCAGGAACGGGGCGGACGATCCTGTGAAGAGTGAACAGGTTTCCTTCCACCTTGCAATTCCTTATGTGGAGGACAAATTGCACCGCAAAGATTTTTTGAAAGGCCCACAGGTCCACAACTTAGAGGCCATCGTCCAAGAGACGTAGTCAAGAATGCTACGTCACCATATTTACTTGAAAAGAAGTATAGTGAATGTATCGTTTCCTTTGTCAATATATTTTGTTTGACACAAATTTATTTCGCCATCAACCTATATAAATTGAATGCCCAAATAATGATGTAAATGCCCCAAATCTAATATCTCAAAAAAGGCATGCAAATCATCCTTAATAGCAATATGCTTCTCATTAGGACTAGTGAGCAGCAATGTCATCAACATAGACAACAATGATCAAAAGCATATCATTTTCACACTTAGCATAGAAGGTGCTCAGTTGGATTGTTCTCAAAACCAAGTGCAATCAAGTAGGCATGTATCTTTTCATACCAAGCATGTGGTGCTTACTTCAACCCATATAATGCATTTTTCAACTGCACACTTTGTTTTCATGCCCTTTTTGCACAAAACCATGGCACTGAAATACATACACTTCTTCATGTAAATCACCATTCAGAAATGTAGTTTTAATTTCCAACTGATGTACATTCCAGTCATGATGAGTTGCAAGTAGCACAAAATCTACAAACGGTAGTCATTCAACATGTGGGTGCAAAGGTCTCATCAAAATCAATGCCTCTTTCTTGAGCATAACCTTTTGCAACAAGCCTAGCCTATACTTATCAATTTTTCCATCAGGCTTATGTTTTAGCTTGTATACCCATTTAGTGTCAATGGCCTTTTTGCATGGAGGTAAATCACATAAAGACCAAGTATCATTCTTCATATTAGCATCATATTATGATTGCATGGCAGCCATCCAATTTTCTAAATTTTGTGCTTCATTGAAAGAAACAAGCTCATTCTCATCACAAAGGCTAGAGGCAGACATAGCATAGCAATCTAATGCAAAAAAAGCACTATGAGAGCCTGAAAGAGTATGATATGACAAAGGTGCATCTAATTTGCTATCTCACGAAGTCTATACCAACCATTTTATTTTAGGCATAATTTTTGCCTCCTTTATATCAGGCCTCTCATCAACAAGTGCATCATGTAAATTTGCATCAAAATTTGAATGATCTACATCATCATGTGAAACTTTTAAAGGTTGATAAATTGCCTCATTTGAATCAGTACTTGATTGTCCCACTTGTAAAAAGAGGTAGCAAAGTGTCATACACATCTTTAGAGCTAACTGATGTCTCCTTAGTACATGAAAGTAATGGTTGGATTGCATCTTCCACAAAGCCTTTGCTTTCTGAATTGTACCCGACAAAAATGCATTTTACTACTTTATCATCCATTTTTCTACATTGTTCTTCAAGCACTAATGCATATGCGAGACAACCAAAGACACAAATAAGCAACACATGGCTTGCAACCATGCCAAGCCTCATATGGAGTGATAGACTGCAATGCTTTGGCGGGGCAACTATTAAGTACATATGTTGCACACATAACAGCCTCAAGCCAGAAGCTATGTGGTAAAGCCTGGGTTTTTGACCATACATCTCGCCATCTCCATGAGTGACATGTTCTTCCTTTCAACAAGTCCATTTTTTTGAGGTGTATATGACAGTATACACTGATTTTTTATCCCACGTTCAGCCAGAAATGCATTAAAATCAGAAGACATGTATTCCCCCCTCAATCAGAATGGAGGGTGCCCATTTTGCATGCTAACACATTTTTAGCCAAAACCAAAAACTGTTTGAAGCACATAAACACTTTGGACTTTGCCATGCATGCCTAGAAAAATCATCAATAAAGTCATGAAATAAAGGCAATTCCCAAAAGAGGGTGTTTGCATAGGACCATAGACATCATTGTGAACAAGCTGCAATTCCTAAGTAGCTCGAACTAAAACATCTTCTGGGAAGGAGGAATGTTGCATTTTGCCCAAAATATAGCCTTCATAGACATGTTTACTAGGTGCCTCAAGTTTGGGTAGAGAGGACACCATTTCAAATTTCTGTAGGCATAGCAAACTAGCAAAATACAGATGACCAAAGCATGCATGCCAAAGCTTTGCATATGAGATAGCCTAAGAATCTTGAATTGCACATGTTGATCCATTCGCAGATTTTGCATAATCTATGAGCTTATACAGCCCATGACATAAAATTCTAGAAGCAATAATAATATTTCCATTTGACATATCATGAACTGTACATCTCTCATCAACAAATTTCACAAACAAACAGATATTGGTGAATGTTGAAATTGATAATAGATCTTTCTTGATCCCTGGCATAAACAAAGCATCTAACAATGTGAAAGAACTACCATAAGGAGTAGTCAAAATGATCTTACCAAATCCCATTACAGGATAAGAGGATTTGTTAGCGCATGTGACAATATTCCCTATAGAGGCAAACTCAAGTGAACTAAAGAAACGGCATTGCGAGGTAATATGTTTGGTTGCCCCAGTGTCAAAGTACCAAACATTCGAGTCTACTACAGACATATACTATTCATGAGAAGATGGCTCATAATTGTAAACAATAGTAAACACCCATTCTTCATTTTGCATAAGATTAGGAAACTTTGTTTTAGGTGTAGAGGCATCTGCAACAACCATTTTGGCCCCTTTTTTATTTGCCTCTTTTGCAGCCAATTTTGGACAACTCTTTATGACATGATCATTTCCCTTATAATATTTTCAAAACAATTTTTGCTTTTCTATTTTCTTCTTGTCTTTCTCTTCCTTTTTCAACTTTGCAAAATTAGCAGATTTTTGCTTACTATTAGATGAGCTTCATTTACCTTTGTCCTCTTGACTAGCTAAGAAAGCTTGATTTGCTACACACATCATGGACCTATTCTACTTGGACTGATCTTCTTGCAAGAAAATAGAGACTAACTCATCAAACGTTATGGCATTTGGATTTCCTTTCATCATCAATCAAAGAGTAAAATCAAATCTCCGATATGAATTTGGAAGACCATTCAAACCAATTTGCACAAGTGAACTATCTGGAAAGACTTGATCAGCAAAAAAACAACTGCTCCTTCAAATCTTTGATCTTTGTCAGAAACTATCTAAAGAATATCATTCATTCATATGCTCACTCTCTAAATGTTTTCATAGGTAAGCAACACGAGCCTCGTTTCTTGCCTAGTACAAAGTGGTAAGTGTATCCCAAGCATCCTTTACTATTTTGCAAGAGTGAATATGAGGGATAATGGCATGTTTGATAAATAAGGCTATCAACACATGTGCCTGAGCATCTTTGCCATCCCACCAAAGTTGCTCTACACTAGATGTAGCAGGAACTGAAACATGAACAAGAACCTAAAGATCATCTTTCCAATGCCATCTACATCACCCTCAATAACTATATTTGTAGGTGTAATATGTCATTTTTTGGCACCCTACACAATATTTCATAGTCCTTTTGCAACTAAAACATGACGCATCATATATGCCCATAATGGGTAATTGGTACCATCCAACTTATCCTCAACATCCATAATATGAAATACATCATTACTTTCAAACATGGTCACTGATTAAAATACCTTGATGCAGAAAAATGATTGTATCTCAAAAGGTTGAACATAACTACCCTATCAAGCTCTGCTAAACCTATAGCAAACTTCAAAATGCTTGTACTGGCAAACCAAAAGCTATATATGTGTTTGGCATAAAAGGAAAAAATTAGTTGCACAGGTGCTACGATAGTGCATTCGAACGTTGAAACAAGCTCATATCAAAATTTTGACTCCACAAAACGAAGCTATTTTGAACTCCTAATCACCTGAGTATGCTCATCAAATTTCATGCGATTTTGAGACTCTCATCGGAGGGGTGTCAAGCTCTAGATGAAGTGATGTCCTGCTCTGATACCAATTGTTGGAGTCTAAGGTCTATAGTAGCACATGAACAAACAAGGAAGACAAAGAAGCTTGGAGCAAAACACTCAATATTGAATGTATTACCAAGTGAATGTACAAAGATAAGTAAACCATTAGGGTTATAGGCATATATACAAGCGAGGGGGAAAAAATGTAAGAGAACAAGGATTACGACCACCACCACGTGCTAGAGAGATGAATCTCCTCCTAACCTTATGCATGTATATATAGTTGCTCAAATCAACGAGGACCATAAATGTAACTAGAGTCCACAAATGCATGTGCAATCTCCTCCACTCCTTTACTATCTTCCACTAGAGTCTTCTAGTGGTTGGAGTGATCTCCACCATTGCATTAGTTGTAAGACAATAGTTACGCAATATAACACAGGAGTAGTAGCAGAGAAGATAACAGATATAGGAGAATCTCAACAAATTTCTACTAACAACAAGTACAAAGATGATGGCATTGTCCACCCATGCACTCTCAAGGTAGAGCTTAAATGGTGATCTAGACAACTCTAGATAGGGAGATACAAGGTAGAGGTATGTTGGCTCAATTCGATGTCTCAGGAAGTGCAGAAGTCATGTATAAATAGGATCATGGGTGGTCTTCCATGGACGGCTATACATGGGCAGTAGAGTGTGGGCGGCCACCACTTGCGTAATTACCATACATGGCTTAGGCCGATTAAACAGACCTAACAAATATAAAGGATTTCTGACTCCAATAGGGAATATTCCATGGAATATTCCCTTTACCGTCGCGTCGGGGGCAACACCATGGGGCCTGCTGGCCCCCTTGGACCCCCCAGCCGGGGCTGCTCACCGCTGCACCAGACCCCACAATTGGGGACCCTGGTAACTCCCTTTCCTCACAATACCTTACATGGTCCAATATGACCTTCATCTGACATGCACATTGGGATTCCCATCAATTGGGTAATGCACGCTTGGCTTCTCCTCATAATGGGGGAGAGTATGTAGAGAGTACGCATGCGGAAGCAAAATGAAAAGTAAAGTACTCTCACAAAACAAAGAATGTGTGAGACACAAAATGAGTAGACCATGAAATGGGTAAACTCATGTGGATTAGAAATGAGCTTGCCAAGAGCATGGAGTAGGCTCCTCAAGCTTCTAACCAAGTAGAGATTGTGCATACAATCATGAGAGGTATGTAGATAGTACGCATGCGGAAGCAAAATGAAAAGTAAAGTACTCTCTACATACCTCTCATGATTGCGCATACAATCATGAGAGGTATGTAGAGAGTACGCATGCGGAAGCAAAATGAAAAGTAAAGTACTCTCACAAAACAAAGAATGTGTAAGACACAAAATGAGTAGACCATGAAATGGGTAAACTCATGTGGATTAGAAATGAGCTTGCCAAGAGCATGGAGTAGGCTCCTCAAGCTTCTAACCAAGTACAAATGAAGGGAGAGGCCCTCCTTATATAGATTTGGGAGGGGCTCTCAAAAGTACATCATATGTGGGATAAGTCTCCTAAAAGGAGAATGAATACAACTGGTAGAAGCACATGGCAAGGTACCCAAATACAAAGGAAGTACAATATAAAATGGAAATAGACTAAAAATGGAGTGCCTCCTGGATACAAAATGGAGATGGACTCATGCGGATACAAATGTAGATGAAGTAGGAGCAATCATGTCGTCAACACCCCCTCTACAGCTCCATTTTGGAGTATATGGAGGCTGCTAGGGTATGTGACAAAGATCCACCAAGAATGTATCAGCAGCAGCAGCAGCACAAGCACAAAATAGGATGTCGTCGTCTAGGAATCCATAGCCTCCAAGTGGTATCGACCATGCGGGATCACCAGGTACTCCATAATATGTCCACCAGATGGATCAAGCGAATGCTCCAGAGATACGCCACCAATGAGGTACACGAGCGGAACAAGATCTCACTAGACGAGATCACCTCCATGCGAGATAGGTAGGATGACTCCATCTGGTATGTCGGAACCTCCAAAGCTTTCACCATGTCCACCACACTATGTGTAGTGCCAAGAAGTAGGTCCTGCAAGAGTGAAACATAAAGCATGAAGCATAAAATCATAGTCACATGGTAGTATATCTGTATGCTGTAGGCCGCCATGGAGTGTAGAAAGTCCTGCTGTGTATCGATAGAACCATGGAAGCCCCCTCTGAACCGAGAAGCTGGCTCAGAATAGGATCCAAATGAGTGATGAATCCAAGTAGATGCAGGAGTGTCCTGTGGTAACTGAAAAGATGCTGGACTCCATGAATGGAAAGGTACATGCTCAGAATGTTGTTGTAGACGAGGTAAGTGGACTGGAATGGAAAATGATGCGTCACTAATCCTGGAGTAATGCCCAACTGAAGCTGAGGGGAAATATAATCCTTCGATGGTACGATAGGTATAGCCATCTGAGGTATAAGCTGAGATGATATCTCTGACTCCTCATGCTCCAAAATTGTACCATGATCGAGAAAGTCATGTACAAAGAGAGCATGCTCCACATAGTGTGATTGTTCGATACTGGAATGATCCCCCTCCGAATCGGAAAATGGGAGGATCGAAAAGGGATGAATACTTAGAGTATTCATCAAAGGTGCAGTCTTTGGTTACTGTAGCTGAGTGACTCTTTGGGTCATAGAGTTTGTATGCCTTTTGTCGCTCACTGTACCCAATGAAAATGTACTGTTGAGTCCGATCATCATCATGGCCTTGGACATATGCATCACTACCAAAGACGCGTAAATAGCTTACACTTGGTTTCTTTTGAAAGTAAGCTTCAAATGGTGTTTGGTTCTTCAAAACATCTGAAAAACCTCTATTCTGAATGTGTACTGATGTATGTACTGCTTCACCCCAAAACTTTAGTGGAAGTTTCTTTTGTCTAAGCATAACTTTGGCCATTTGGATCACACTTTGACTCTTTTGTAATGCAATACCTTGTTGAGTATCTTGCTTGGCTTGATACTTGATTCCATGTTGCTTCAAATACTTGGAGAAGTTTGGGTTGACAAAGCTACTATCTCCATCAGATCGGATGATCTTCAAAGAACTTGGAAAGTCTTCTTCAACTATTGTTGTCCACTCCTTAAACTTGGAAATGGCATCTTCTTTATGCTTGAGTGAATAAACCCATGTGTATCTAGTGAAGTCATCTACAATCAGGAAGAAGTAAATTGACCCACTGAGAGAAGGTGTACTTATTGGTCCACAAATGTCAATATGGACTAATGCTAAGGGTTTATTTGTAGAAATGGATGCTTCTTTAGGCAAAGAGAAAGCTGATTGCTTGTCACATGCTTTGCAATTCAATGCCACTTTGTGCGATCCTGGGTAGACCTTTGACAAGTTGATTGGAAGAGATCTGAGCTAAGTAAGAAGTGTGACCAAATCTTTGGTGCCACAAACTTGAGGTTGATTCTTTGGATTCAAAGCAAGATAGTTTGTAGAGGCCTTTTTCTTCAATACCTTGAGCAGTGATATCCTTTGTATGGGGATCAACTACCTTAACTGAAGTGTTATCAAACCATACTTGTTTGTCCTAATCTGTAATGACCTTGACGGAAAGGAGATTCATACATAAATTTGGAACAAAAAGAACATTGGATAAAGACTTGCATTCCCCCTGATGGTTGGAAATTTGAACTTTCCCTTTTCCTTCGATGAGTAAACTTTTGTTGTTGCCAAGATAGACTTCTCCCGTGTGTTCTTTGAGTTCTTGAAAGGAGTCCTTGTCTTTGCACATATGGGAGGTAGCTCCGCTATCAAAGATCCACTCATTCGGGGAGCTAGAAGTAACTAGGGCATTGGCTTCTGTGGAGATGAAAAGTTCCTCACTCGAGCAGTGGGATCTATGTTGGGAGCCTGTTGATGCTTGCCTAGACGTAGAAGCCTTCGATGATTGTTTCTTTTTATAGCAAAACTTTTCTAAGTATCCTGATTTTCTACAGAAATTACAGGTGAACTTCTTCGATGAATTATGCAATCCTTGCTTAGATGCATCACTAGCATGATGACTTGTGGTTTTGCCCTTATTGAATGGGCCTTTGGCCTTCATGGCGGACTCTTGTGAGGAAGTCGATTTTGCTCGCGACTCGTGAAGGAGCAATAGTCGACGAACCTCTTCCCAAGATAAGACTTGGCCGCGGTTATACAAAGTTGTAACAAATGTCTCGTAGGACTTAGGTAACTTGTTTAGAAGCCGAATGGCCATGTCTTCACTAGAGATCTGCTTACCACATAGTGCTAATTTACGCTGGTAATCCTCAAATTGGGCTATGACCTTGGTAATTGTGTCGTGTGGCCTAATGGTCAAATTATGAAACTCGGCCTCTAATGCATATATCTACGAAGGGGTCTTGTCTTCATACAAAGCGGCTAACGTATCCCAAGCAGCCTTGGATGTCTTGCAGGCTGTGATATGACCTTTCGCCAGCTCGTCACTGGCCAGTAATAGCTGACCTAAAGCTCTTTTGTCCTTGACATTCCACACATGCCAATTTTCTAAGTTGGTATCCCTATTGGGCTCGGGGTCTGACCCATCTACCACCTCATGAAGAAGATTTGTGTAGAGATAAGCGTGCATGACATCTTTCCATAGATTGTAATTTTGTCCATTGAGGCGTTTATCCTTAGGCATAAAAATAGGGGTCAAAGAGGGTAAGAAGTTAGCCATAGATGATGATCTACCTTCACTTTTGGTCATTACAAAGCTTGGAAGATAAAGTGTTTAGAAACACTACCAAAATCTTCGCCAAACGCACAGGCTTTGAAGATGTTTAGAAACACTATCAAAATCTCTTGCCAAAAATGCTGCTTCAAAATAATTGCAAAGTTTGAAATGAACAACTGGACACCGCACTTAAAATTCTCGAGGAGGGGTGGGGGGGGGGTGCTTAGAGTAGCCATGCACTTGTACAACACCAAGAGAAGTTGACGGGAGAGGAGTGGGCTTAGATTAGCCTGTTGCACACCAATTGAGCTTTAGAGTAGGCTTAGACACTTTGGAGAGATCTTGTGAGTGGGCTTAGATTAGGCTCCAACTCACATATGCACACACACACAATATCTTCTTCCTTATATTTGGATGTACAAGGTTGGGCACTTAGTGCCAAATGGTGCCAAGATAAGACAAATCTTTACAAGGTGCTTGAAGTGACAAATCTAAGGGTGGAACCCTTGGAAAACATTATTGAGTAACTTTTTTAAATAATGCCTTAGTGTGTCCTTGCAGAAGAGGCTTAAAACCCTTTCGAAATGTGATACAACTTGAGAGTACAATAAGGGTCAATGACGTTGGAGTACCAAATTATATGCCCAAAAAGTATGAAGTTCCTTTTAATATTACAACATGAATATATATATACATATATATATATATATATATATATATATATATATATATATATATATATATATATATATATATGTATGTATATATATATATATATATATATATATATATATATATATATATATATATATATATATATATATATATATATATATATATATATATATATATATATATATGTATGAAAAAATAATGGGCTTAAATCCAAGGAACACGTTACTCCCAGAATGCTCCGTTAGTGGAATAATAAAAGTAACTTCAAGAGAGCCACTACTAATTAGCTTCGACAGATTAATTGTGGTAGTCAAAATGAGACATGGAGACTTTGCATAGAATATGGTACTATCGGACACCTTGGAGACTGTGAACAAAAATATGATGGTGCAAGTGATGCCTCTTCAGTGCGTGGTTGTGGGTCTCAGAACATTGAACCAAGCCATGATCTATAACAAGGCTTCATTGGCGTCATTTTGAGGTAAGTCACCCGTTTATGCGGCCAAACAAAAATAGGTAGCGTTGGGCAGAGTTAGAATCTATCTACTGCCAGATTACTAGAAGAATGGCAGGCAATCCTCCAGGCAATCATCCAGCATGAGTTAAGCTGCATACGATGACTAAAAGTAGAAAACAAAAATTGGAGTGCACAGAGTGTAAGGAGTGACTGCCAAGTAAAACAAAACGGAGGATAAGACAAAAAAGTTATCAGCCACATCGCCTCTCTCTCAATCTGCCGATCTGACAAAGATGGCAGAGCCAGTGGCGCACTCTTTCCTTTGCAGAGAGGAATGATTTGAATCACACTCTTTGCCAATTGTGTGGTGAGTCAGAAGCGGTTCTTCCCTATCAAAATGGACTGCTCTCGCTCCCTTGCTTGGCTGAATGTTCTACCTCTATAAGGTTGTTTCCACGTTGATGCTGGTGGATGACAACCAGGTGGAGTGAGGTAGGGAATCGACTTCACTTGTCCTCTGCACTGATGGAGTCAAAATAGGAACAGAAGAGTTAGCAGGCACCTTCTTCGAACGTGCTCAGTCGCAGGCCTCTGTCAAAGAGCAACTTCTTTGCATTCCTATTCCAATGTGGGAATTCTAACGTGAATCGTCTGAAAGTGAGTGCTTTGCTCATCTTTGGACAACTCGCACAGCATGTAGCCTCATCCTCACAAAAGAGATGGAGACGGAGGAGGGCAGTCGAGTTGTCCTTTCAATTAGAAAGGAAGCATGAATCAGTGAACATGATAGATCTTCAAATGGACCAGGTAGTTAGACCTGACTTGGAAATCCATGATGATTCATCCATAGAAGATGATGCAGTTGTTGTCAATTCTAGATCTCAGCAAGGAACTCCTTCAGTAGCATGTGTATATGCCGATCGAAGCAGTTTCTTCCCACCAATAGTTAAACCATGAGATTAGGTTGCCGATTGCATATAGGTCTCAGAATATCCCTCAACAACAGCTTCTGTAATTGGAGAAAGAGGTAACAGTAGTAGTGCAACCATGTGGAGGACCGCCACAGAGAATCAATAGCACTTGAGAAAGAAAAGCTTGCAGTCTTCAGAGAAGCAAATATTGTCGCACGCGTTCTTTCTCTCAGTTCGTTATCTTCACCTTCCTCTCCAGCGTCTTCCTCCTCCAGCTTCGGGATTCACTCTGGCTTCGGAAACACAACACCTACACGCTTGATGTGTCTATGGACTTTAGCTCCAAGCTTGGGTTGCAGATGAAGTGGCCAGAGGGTGCTGCTAGGCTTCCACACACAGGAACAGGCAAGAAACTCCCAGTGTCGGCTGCATGGCTGCCATCACCACTCAGTAGTAGAGGGAACGAGCACCTGCTATCTGCAGAAGACAATGCAACACTTAGTTGTGTGCATACACATCCTGATTGAAGGTGAGCAGAAACGACAAATTGATTGTAGCATTGCAGAAAATGACTACAAAAGTGTTACTGATCATGAACAAAGTGTTTATAAACACTTCAAATATTATGAGATTAAATATTAACTCCACTTCATGAACACAGAAATGAAGGAAACCCGCAACTGTTGCTACAATAGAGGGTGGGCGGGAGGGAAAAATGGGGTAAAGGTTGTACAAAACGATCAAGAAAATGGGTGGGAGGGTGGGCAAATGGGTCTAATGAAACCCCTAAGAGTAAAATGATGGAAAAATGCTCCTCCAAATGAGTGGAGAGCAACACCACCAAACTCAAGCACCACCACCAAAATGACCGCCAAATGCACCACCAAGACCTCCACCTAGCGCTCTGATACCATGTAGAGAGTACACATGCGGAACCAAAATGAAAAGTAAAGTACTCTCACAAAACAAAGAATGTGTGAGACACAAAATGAGTAGACCATGAAATGGGTAAACTCATGTGGATTAGAAATGAGCTTGCCAAGAGCATGGAGTAGGCTCCTCAAGCTTCTAACCCAGTACAAATGAGGGGAGAGGCCCTCCTTATATAGATTTGGGAGGGGTTCTCAAAAGTACATCATATGTGGGATAAGTCTCATGAAAGGAGAATGAATACAACTGGTGGAAGCACATGGCAAGGTACCCAAATACAAAGGAAGTACAATATAAAATGTAAATAGACTAGAAATGGAGTGCCTCCTGGATACAAAATGGAGATGCACTCATGCGGATACAAATGTAGATGAAGTAGGAGCAATCATGCCATCAACAAGGTAGACATTGATCATATACTAACACCCCCCCTCAATGTTTACCGATGATAAATCAAGTAGGTCTCGGTCCTATGCCCATCTGTTGAAGATGCCTATTGAGCTGCTCTCTTCCAAGTGCTTTAGTGAATATGTCAGCATAATTTGCCTCTGTTGGGCAATATTCTAGCTCCACAATTTCATCTTCAATTAGCTCATGAATGTAATGGTACTATACTTCTATGTGCTTGGTGCGAGCATGAAATA
Organism: Ceratopteris richardii; assembly: GCA_020310875.1. Taxonomy (NCBI): domain Eukaryota; kingdom Viridiplantae; phylum Streptophyta; class Polypodiopsida; order Polypodiales; family Pteridaceae; genus Ceratopteris; species Ceratopteris richardii. Next base: position 46,471,418 of record CM035428.1, read on the forward strand.
TTGGGTTCTTTGCAATAGCCATACAAATTTGATTACCACACTTGAGTACAGTCGCCATATTTGATGGAAAGCCTAGATCTGCAAGAATTCTCCTTAACCAGACAGCCTCACAAGAAGCAAAACAGGCTGTTTTGTACTCTGCTTCAATGGAGGAGAGTGCGAGAGTTGGTTGCTTCCTATTTACCCAAAAATATTCCTGATCCAAGTGAGAAACAATATCCAAAAATTGATTTTCTAGAATCACAATCTCCAGCCCAATTTGAATCACAATATCCCTGAAGTGTATCACCTATGGTATAAAAAATACCAAAATCCAAGGTTCTTGCAATGTACCTTAGAATTCGCATTCGAGCATTCCAGTTTCTCTCCTTAGGTTTGTTGGAAAACCTGCTTAACACTCCAACAACATAGCAAATGTCTAGTCTAGTGTTGCACATAGAAATAAGACTTCCAACGAGCTTCCTATACTTCTTAGCATCTACATCAGGCATGTTATCATCCATAGATAGCTTATGATTTACCTCCATAGGTGTGCTAGTTGGCTTGCAGTCCATCATTCCAAATGCCTTGAGAATTTCTTTGGCATATTTTTGTTGTGAGATGAAAATGCCATCCTTCTTTTGCCATACTTAAATTCCCAGATAAAAATGGAGTAGACCTAAGTCTGTCATTTCAAACTCAGTTCCCAAGTTGATCCGAGTTTGATTGATGAGTTTCTGATGATCTCATGCAATGATCAAATCATCTACATATACAATGACAACAACTAGCTTGCTATCCCTTTTCGTTACATACAAGTTAGCATAAATTATCTATCCATTGGTACCAAGCCCGTGGAGCTTGCTTAAGTCCATACAAAGCTTTCTTCAACGTGCAAACTTTATTTTCGAAATTGGCACCTCAAAACCTAGTGGTTGAGATACATATACCTCCTCCTCGAGGTGGCCATTCAAAAATGCAGATTTGACGTCCATCTGGAAAATAAGTCAGGCCTTTTGTGCAGCTACTGCAAGTACCGTGTGAATAGTTGTCATGCATGTTGTTGGTGCGAAAGTTTCTTGAACATCAAATCCTTCGATCTGTGAAAAACCCTGTGCAACTAATCTTGCCTTATACTTTTCTAGTGTTCCATCTGCTTTATACTTAGCTGTCCAAATCCATTTAGTAGCAATTACCTTCTTCTTTGGCGGCAAGTCGACTAGATCCCACGTATCATTTTTTAGTATACTATCATACTCAGATTGCATTGCCGCTCTCCAACCTAGATCATCAAGGGCTTCTTCAATGGTGGTAGGTTCCTTTATCGAACCCATGATATCTGCCATTAGAGCCATGTTAACAATGTGTTATGAGGCTCTTCTTTGCTCCTCTATTCTCTTTGATCTTCGTAATCCATCCGAGGATGAGTCTGGTACATTTATATGTGGATTGTGATCATCAAAGAGCTATTGTGCCCTCTTCGATAGTGGCTTACGTTGCGTAGCTACAACTGGTTGGCTTTTTATTGAGGAAATTTCTCCATTAGATGTTTCCTCCTCCTCAACTTTAACCTGACTTTTGATAGGCACAAGGTGAGATATTTCTATGTTTGATGAGATGGTAGATTTACCTTTATCTTCTACTAAGTGTGGTCGTTCATCAAACACCACCATCTTGGCTGACAAAAATCTTCCTTGCCTCAAGATCCCACAACCTGTATGCTTTAGACTCTTCACTATATCCTAGGAAGACACACTTTTTGCTTTTTGAATCCAACTTTGATCTTGTTGAATCAGGAATATGTGCATAACAAAAACAACCAAAATTTGTGAAATGCAAAATGGAAGGCTTTTTACCAGAATATGCTTCTAGAGGATTCATCCCCTTTAGTGCTTTTGTGTAGCTTCGATTGAGGATGTAGACTGTTGTATTGACTGCTTCTACCCATAATGAATCAGGCATGTCTTGAGCCTTTAACATACAATGAGCCATTTCAACTACTGTCATGTTCCTGCACTCAACAACGCCATTTCGTTGAGGTGTATGAGCTGTGGTAAGTTGCATTTTCACATCATGCTCCTTACAGTAATTATTGAATTCTGTTGACAAGAATTCACCTCCTCTATCTATTCTAAATTTCTTCAATTTCCTTCCTGATTCATTTTCCACATACTTATGCCACATTTTAAATTTTTCAAAAGCATCAGCGTTCTCTCGAATGAAATAAACCCACATCTTTTTACTATAATTGTCGACTAACAACAAAAAGTAGAAAGATCCTCCTAAAGCAGGTGTAGACATTTTACCGCAGAGATCAGCATGTACCAACTCTAGAGGAGCTTGAGATCGATTACTAGTCTCTCTTGGAATTACTGGTCTCTCTTGGAAATGCCCTTCATTGTTGCTTGCCCATCATACAAGCTTCACAAGGTTCCTGCAACTCTAAAAATGCAAGCAAATGAGCAACCATCCATGTTCTTTGCATCTCCTTCAAAACTGCAAATCCGAGATGCCCAAATTGTTGGTGCCATAATCTGCTTACATATTTATCTTCTGTAGCAGTTAAGGCACTTAACTCATATAGGTTATCACGTCTTATGCCTTTACCTACTACATTACCTGATGAATCCATGATTTTTGCACCAGTCTTATTGAAGTGAACTTCAAGTCCACGATCTATTATTGTAGAAACTGACAACAAATTTCTTTTAAGTGTAGGTACATAGAGAACATCGGATAACTTTTTTTCAACACCTAGAGAAGTGATAAAAGAGATGGTTCCAGTTCCTTCCGCTGGACACTTGGAGTCATTTCCAACTACTACATTGATGGATTCCCGTAGAGGCACTAGGGAACTATACCAATCTTTTTTACTGGTCATATGGCGAGAAGCTCCACTATCTAAAATCCATGGTTCATCAACACGATCTTGAGCAGATGAGCATACCTCTTCAATAGCTACCCATAGTTCCAACTATGTGTTGTTTGCAGACTCTTTGTTCTTCCACGGTGATTTTATAGTCCCATTCCGTTCATCAGCTTGCTTCTTTCTGCAATCGTTGATGGCATGACCTTTCTTTTCACAATAGAAGCAACTTCCTGTGAACTTTTTCTTCTTTGACTTCTTCTTTGATCCATCAGAAGAGCCTTTACCTTTTTGCATTTGTTGACAATGCAACATCACTTGTACTTTGCCGATTCTTCAACCGCATCTCTTCTTCTAAAAGCATAGCACAAAACTCTTCAAATGTAAGGGGAGTTGGTCTTACCTGAGTGTTAACGGCTATTACTAATCCATCATACTTTACTGGAAGAACACGTACACATCTTCGAGCTAGCTTTTCTGGTGTTATAACAACACCAACTGCAGCCAATTGATCTTGAAGATGTTTTATCCATTTGATAAAATCTTCAGCCTTTTCAAAATCAGAATGCTTTTCATTTGCTAACTGATTTTCTAAATTTTGTATCCTAGTGTGGTTCTTGGTCTCATATTGACGAGCCAATATGCCCCAAGCCTCATGTGCTTTAGTAGTATGTTGAACTAAAGTAAGCACATAATCACTTACACTAGTGAAAATTGCACACAATGCATCAACATTCCGCCTCTTCCAAGCTCGTAGAAGATCTGGATCTGGCTGAATCACAATCTTGAATTTGCTGGATCTTCAACTGGTATAGGCTCTGGATCCAATCCCATCGGTCCCATGACAGTGTCAAGTAATTCATAGGAGTCCAAAATTGTAGAAATTTTGAACTTCTAGAGTGTATAATTGGTCCCATCTAGCTTTCCTTCAGTGAATGTAGGTGGGCGAATTCGAATAGGTGCAGCATTAACATTAGCTAAAGCACCAAGACCAGTGTTCGACGATGAAGCCATCATGTAATCACTCGAATAATCTACTGATATTCTAGTCTTCTAGAAGGCTAAAATAGTGATACTTCTCAAGGTATTCGAACCTTGCGGCTCTGATACCATGTAAGACAATAGTAACACAATATAACACAGGAGTAGTAGCAGAGAAGATAACAGATACAGGAGAATCTCAACAAATTTCTACTAACAACAAGTACAAAGATGATGGCATTGTCCACCCGTGCGCTCTCAAGGTAGAGCTTAAATGGTGATCTAGACAACTATAGATAGTGTTAGATGGCCGCCGAATAAGGACAATTGTACTTAGACAGAGGTTTTTAATGTAGAAAGAACTCTTCTGGAAGTACGCGGTAAAGAAAGATTCGCGTAAGCGTTGTAACAAAATTCTATTTAAAGCAATGAAAAGAGAACGGGAGAGAGCCCCGTGTTTGGGAGTTGCGATTATATTGTGAGAGCTCCGAGTTGGGATTTTGCCCTTCTACTGTGTGTAGGTAGGCGTTAATGAGTAGAGCACCTTGGCTCTATCCTGTTCTACGTGCCCTATCTGTGTAACTATCTGTCTGAGTATGCGCAATACACTACGGTGTTATGAATCGGTACTGTGATTGTGAGATTCTGTCGATAACGAGTTAAGATATCTCTGATTATGCATGGTGTGTTGGTGTGTTGTCTATCTGCTATTTCTTCGGTGGAATAGGTAAGCGTGAAGAATAGATATGAGTCGCTATGATTCTCTGTAAGTGACAGAGTCGGTATCATAGTCTGTGTTCAAGATTAATGCCGGTAATGTCTAAGTACGCATAGAATGGTAATAATTTTACGACACGTCTTGCTGTCAATAGATATCACGGGTTGAAGGTAGATATACGGTAAGTCTGCGAACTGAAGAGAAGGATTATGTGTTATGGTCTTGTTAAGCTACTAAAAGTGTTGTACTGTCATCTCGGACTACTGTTCAACTACTATGGCAGGAACAGTCTGGGAGCTCTGAGTTCCAATACGTTGGTCTAGTCAAGGTTGTTCAGAAGCAAAAACTGAGCTAAGACGTGAAAACCATAATTGCGGTTGAGTGAGAAGTTGGGAAAATAGTACAGGGCCTCTGTTTAACAGACCCCTACCACTCCCAAGGACCCACGTGGCTAGAGTCACTTTATTTTGTGGTAAGATTGAGTACAGAAAGAAATACTCGGAGATATCTAGTACGCAGGTGTGGAACCAGAATTTGGGTCTCCGAAGGACTGTTGTTTTGAATTAGTAATTAACGTCTGCGGTAGGTAGTTAACGGTTGGAGTTACAATAAGCGATTATACCTTTAACATTTGGCGCCGTCTGTGGGAAAGTGGCATCCGATTGCCAGTTCTCTGTGGGAAAGTGGCATCCGATTGCCAGTTCTCTGGCCAGTTCTCTGTGGGAAAGTGGCATCCGATTGCCAGTTCTCTGACCCAGTCTCTGCGGTAAAGTAGCATTTGATTACGAGTCACTTGTGAGACAGTGGCATTAGAGTGCTAACGGTTTGTAAGAAGCAAACATCCAGCAACATTTGCTTCACTGACAGTAGCAACAGATCCAGATTGTTGCAAACTGCTCAGATAGTATCACTGGGCAATGATACATGCCGGTCACTCGATCGGGCGAAACATATCCTAAGAATCGTCAGATTGAAGCACGGAAATCACAAAAGATAGCCTCGGGAGAAGTAGGCATAACTAGATCTGACCAAGTGGTCAAGAAAAGTGGAAACGTTACAACTGATTCCGGTCATATTCCGGTAGAACGGTCAACGCCTTCGATACATTCTGATGCTACTTCGACCCAGCCTATCGAAGATATAGCAAGTCCAGACTCTATCAAAACGCCGTTGGAACCTAGTTTCACAATATCAGATAAAGATTTAGAGTTATCCACGGTCAGAAATACGTTAGGAAAATTCGGCAGAAATAGTAAAACAGGGCATTCTGGCCCAATTTCGGTTCATTCCGGTGAGATTCCGGTGATAGAATCACCGATCGCTGGCAAAGGTTTAGCCTTTTTTGCGGAATCATCAGCTCAACCTTCGTGTTTGGAAGAAAGATTTCGAATATTAGACATCCAGAAGGAGGGAAAGCTATTCGAAACAGAGATCCGAAGCATCCTAAGTCGAAACAGCACACCGGAAAACGCACCATCCGGCGATACAAGTCCCGATAGTTCACCCGATCAATCCCGAGATACAGAAGGAAACCCTGAACCCTTCACAATGAGCGGGCAACACCAACAACAACAACATCAGCAACAACAGCTAGGACCGCCAAGGCCGCCTCCAACAGGAGTAACCTACACGAAATTCGGTGGATTCCCAGGAGATGACCCAGACGCCCACGTACGAACTTTCGAGATAAGTTATGCAGTTCTTAACCATCCACCAGATCAGGCGTATAAGGCCATTGTTTTTCAATCTACACTGATCAATGAAGCGGCGAGATGGCTCACGGAATATGATATCAATCATTTCGGTACTTACTATGCAGTACGAGACGCCTTTTTACAGCGATTCAGACTAAAGAAGAATCCTGCTAAAATCTTTGAGTATCTACAGAACAACAGACAGAAGGTAAATCAGACCGTCCAGGAGTACGCTACCCTCTTTAGAACACATTTACGGCAGATACCACAGGCTCACGCTAATCTACCTGATGATGTCATCTCTCAATGGTTTATCAATGGATTAACCCCACAACTGAAGCAGATCATGATCATAAGATGTGTCGGAGCTATGACCTTGGATGCCGTCATTGCAATGGCTCTACAGCTAGAATCCAAGGTTGGTGGATTTTCAGAAGACTTGGAATGGTTAAAAACAAACAAAAATATGGCTGAAGATATCACCAGGCAAGTATACTGCACCACATGCAAAAATTCAGGGCATACAAGTGCCAACTGTGCACTGAACCAAGTGTTTTGCGCTATCTGCAACACTACCGGACACACCACCGGAAACTGTGTCTACAACGCTAGAATACAAGGGACAGCAACCGTCAATGCAGTCATCCAAGAACATGGCCAACCAGTAAATCACTATGTGCCTCCGCAACTGAGAAACAATCAACAACTAGGATATCGGAACTACAGAGGACATAGAAACAACAATTATAATGCCAACGATGGCAGAATGGACCACCACCGGAAAACCCTGAGTTACCACCTCCACGCTGTCATTTCTGTGGCGAATTCGGTCACATTAGAAGGTTTTGTAAAGACGCAATGGAGTATGATCAAAGAAAGAAGGAACGCCAAAATCCAATGGCCAACATGGTAAAAATTACACCGATCGAGACACAGACTGCTACAGTCCAGACCCGTTCCGGTAAACAACTTCAGCCGGCAGCAGAAATCTTTGAACCAGGGATACAAGAACAACGAAGGATGTATAACAAAGCTAGTCACTGGACCACAACAGAACCACCAGTGTTCCCAGAACCTATTCCGGTGACTCAGGCTTCTTCATCAAAGGACGAAACAACACAAAAGGATGCATCAGTAGGGCCATCATCATCAATAGAGACAACAGCAGACACTTCTGCGTCAATAGGGACTTCAAGTCCAAAAGAACAAGACAGTCAAGCTCAACAGGCCTGGGAAATTTTGTCCAAGGCATCCATCACTCTGCCTCTAGGCCAACTTCTGGCCTTAGTGCCCGGGATCCGACAACAGTTTCAGCAACAATTCAGCCCAGTACCTTCTTGCATTCCGACGACAGCCGCAGTTCAACCGGAACCTGATGTTGCGATTGATCACGCAGTGCCCTTGATCACAGTATGGTATAAGAATCAGAAGATCACGCAGGTATTAATTGATGGAGGCTCAGGCGTAAACATTGCGACCGCAGCGTTATGCAAAAAGCTAGGCTGGACCGAAATTGAACCAGTTCAATTCTTTGTTCGAATGGCGGATCAATCGAGAGTCCATCCTGTAGGACTTGTGCGGAATGTACCCATCACTCTACAAGGTACGACTTTCAAGATGACTTTTGTCATACTAGATCTACCCGAATCCACTTTGGATTACAATCTTCTTTTCGGCCGACCTTGGCTGAAGCATGCGAAGGTAATACAGGACTAGTCTGCACAAGAGCTTACATTCAAGGATGCCCATCGTAAATATGTGGTGAAACTAGATGCTATGCAATCTTGCGAACCTCACGCCAGACCGTACTTTGCTGAACCAGTTCATATGTTAGATGGACTGTCAGATGATGAAGAAGAGCAATTTCTGAAGAGTAATGCCGATTTAATGTCTCTAGGAACTGTTGACCTACAATCCGTCATAGATAACTGGAACACGTCAGTATGTACAGTAGTAGCTATCACCGGAAAGTCGGTCCAGGAAGATACTTCCTCAACCCATGACGACGAATTACAACCACTGTTCAAGCCAACAGATGATACAGAGAAACCTCAACAATTTTATGTCCCAGAAGACCAGCTGATCACGTACAATCTAGGAGATAGAGACCACCCACGACCTGTGAAGATGAGGCAGAACTTACCGGAAACATTTAAGGAGGATTTGATTAAACTTCTTCGCGAATTCGCAGATGTCTTTGCATGGGATTACAAAGACATGAAAGGATTAGATCCGCGCATCTATCAACACAGGGTCATGTTGAAACCGGAAGTGAAACCAAAAAGACAACCCAGCTACAGAATGAACCCCCATTATGCATCACAAGTAAAAGCCGAACTTGATAGACTATTAAAAGTCGGATTCATTGTACCAGTAGAACACGCTGAATGGATCTCACCCATCGTGATCGTGCCAAAGAAAAACAAGCAGTTACGAATCTGTGTGGATTACCAGAAATTAAATGCAGCAACAGTACCAGATCCTTTCCCGATCCCCTTTTTGGATACCATGCTTGATAGAGTCGCAGGTCATGAAATGTATTCATTTTTAGATGGATACAGCGGGTACAACCAGGTTAGAATGGCTGAAGAGGATATACCAAAAACTGCCTTCATTACCAATTGGGGTGTCTTTGCTTGCACAGTAATGTGGTTCGGATCGAGAAATGCACCAAGCACATTTCAAAGATGTATGCAGGAGATATTTTCTCCTTACCTCACCTCTTTCATGCAAGTATATCTCGACGACTTCTCAATCTTTGGGAAGATGATAGCACATTTGTTTCATTTACGATGCTGTTTTCAGAAGTGTCGAGAATATAGACTCTGCCTTAATCCCAACAAATCCGTGTTTGCGGTTTCATGTGGCAAACTACTTGGGCATATTGTATCTGCTCAAGGTATCCGAGTGGACCCAGATAAGATTTCGGCGATTTTAGAAGCCCCAATACCCACGACTCCGAAAGAAGTAATGCGCTTTATGGGACAAATACGGTGGCATGGCAGACACTTGCGGTGGCTTGCTCACCTAGCAGTACCACTGAACAGGCTAATCACTAAGACTCCCAGACAGTTTGAATGGACTGAAGAATGTCAAACTACATTTGATCGACTCAAGTATCTCCTGACGCAAGCTCCAATTTTACAACCACCGGACTGGGACAATCCGTTCCATGTTTTTGTTGACGCTTCAGATATTGCAATCGGCAGTATTCTGATGCAGCAAACAGATAAATGGTTTCGCCCTGTTTATTACGCCAGTAGAAGACTTGCACCGGCAGAAAAGAACTATTCTACCACTGAAAGAGAATGTCTAGGATTGATTTACTCAATCAAAAAGTTCAGACATTATCTACTAGGCCGGAAATTTACCTTTCATGTGGATCATGCTGCCCTTGTTTATCTAGTAAGACAGCAGCACTTAGGAGGACGATTAGCACGATGGGTGCCACTTTTACAAGAATTCGACTATGATGTCATTCACCGACCCGGAAATGCACATGCCTTAGCAGATTTCTTATCACGCCTAGATTTCGGTGAAGCTCCGGTAGGAATAGATGACACGACTCCTGCGATTTATAATGCTGAACCACTACCTGATGAGACGCCCAACTTACAAACACCACCTACATACTATGATCAGATTCTAACTTTTCTCACCGAAGGACGCTTTCCAGCTGAGACTACCAAGGCGGTTCGAAGAAAAATTGCAGTTTTTAGCCGCCGATTTCGGTTAGTTGCTGGAGAACTATATTATACAGATCATACCGGAATCCTACTTCGCTGTATTCCACCACATGAAGTTAACTCAGTTATCACTTTGGCTCACTCAATTCCTCCCGGTGGCCATTTTGCAGCAGACTTAACTCACCGGAAAATTCTGCAAGGAGGACTCTGGTGGCCAACTATGTACAGAGATATCTCACAGTTTGTTAAACAATGCGATGCTTGCCAAAGAGCTGGTCAGCCTTTACAACGACATCTTTTTCCCCTGCAACCCATCTTACCATTAGAACCTTTTCAGAAATGGGGTTTAGATTTTATTGGGCCAATTACACCTCCAGCAGTATCCAGTAACAATCGATACATACTGACTTGCACAGATTACGCAACTAGATGGGCAGAAGCTTGGGCTTTGCGGTCTGCTACAGCAGTTACGGTAGCAAAATGTCTACTCACGGATGTCTTCCCACGATTTGGTTTACCACTAGAAATTGTCTCAGATCAAGGCACTCATTTTGTAAACAATTTAATGAAGGCACTCACACAATCATTCCAGGTCTCACATAAATTTAGCTCTCCTTATTATCCACGTGCCAATGGATTGGCTGAAAGTACAAACAAATCACTGTTAAACATCCTCCGGAAATTGATCATGGAAGCACCGGAAAGATGGGATCAACTACTACCTGCAGTATTATGGGCATACCGAACTACATATAAAGTAACAACAGGCTTGACACCTTTCAAGCTAGCTTATGGCTTAGAAGCAATCGCTCCCATGGAAGTAGTCATCCCAAGTTTGCGGGTAGCAATCACTCAGAAGATGCTACCGGAATCTTCACTGACAGCACGAATGGACGCACTCAGAGAACTTGATGAGCACCGATGGCTCAGTTTTTTAACTATGCGCGAAGTTCAACTAAGGCAAGCTAAGACACACGATCGATATTTGAAGACGCCAATCTTTTCGGTAGGACAGCTTGTACTCTTCTTTAACACAAAATCGGACAGAGCAGCAGGAAAATTCAAACTACGATGGTTCGGCCCTTTCAAGATCTCAGCACAAGTAGGTCCGGCAACTTTTCGGTTGACTACGTTGACCGAAATTCCACTTCCAAAAGTAATTAATGGATCGAAGCTGCGGCCGTATTATCCCACTACCAGTACGCCTTAAATTATTCGGCGACGAACCACGTTTTGTATAAATTTTTATGTTTTGCTTTTAGCCGTCTTTTGTACAAATCTTTATGTTACCAGCCGCCCCTCCCTACCGGTCACTTAGTATGCACGCTAGCATGCAAACCGTATCATTCCCGCACCACACAATGATACTCACCCCCACACCGTGTTCTCCATATTTAACCCCCTCAGTTGCGCCAAAAACCGCTATTGTGTTTTCGTGATTGTGTGTGTTATCTCAGTATTCTGTGTTTTCTGTAAGTGTGCATTGAGAACGCCATGGAAGCGCTAGCCAACTACGCTTTCTTTCCGCGAAGGTATCCCTACAGACGTAGGCGAATACCTGCGATGCAGAGGGTTGGCCAACTTCACTGAGTTGCCTTGGCACTCAGTGGAAGCCCATCCCTTCTCCGCACAGATCATCCAAGCCATTGCCCAAAGCCCCACCACCGAACGACAGTGGGTCTTCCTTTCCCTCCCACATAGATCCGTCATCACCTTCCAAGCCTTCGCCGACGCCTACCGCCTCACCCCGCAAGGCCGCGAAAATGGCCCTAGCATCCCTGCCGCCCGTATGACCGAACTCTTTCCCCGCTCCTCATCAAACGAATACGCCATTCTATGCCGCCCAGAACCCGAGCGATCCGCCCTACAGTTCCTTGTAGCCATCCTCAACCTGCAAAAACGAACATATGGCATCTCTCGCCCCTTCTACTCCGCCTTAGATTTAGCTGCCCGCGAACCTGTAAATTTTGCCTCTTACTTTTTCCTTAGAATCCATAAAGAATGTGTAGCTATCGTAAAACAGCTCCAAAAGGGCTCTACCCCCCGCTCTCGCCTTCCCCACATCATCTCCTTCCTCTTCCCAACCATTCTCGCCGCACAACCCCCACCCGCAGGCCCCGCACTTCGACACGAAGAATCCGCACAACCGATCGAGGACACTGAAGAAGAAGACGAAGAGATTAATCAGCTCTTCCGTACCAAGCGTGTTCGGATCAGCTCCTCGGAAAGTGAAGTCCAAGGATCCGCCGGAAAAGATCAGGAGACCAAGCCAGACGACCAAGAGGAAACATACCACGACACCGCCACGTCGATACACAACGGAACATCGACGGAGCAACCAGACCAGCAGGATCAAGCAGAGACAGAAATAGTGTCCACAGAAAAAGAATCTGAGCAGCACCAGGATGAACAGGAATCGGCCACCAAAGCACTGGATCAACTCATCGACGCCATCAACCATACAAAAACCATACAACAAACACTCGCCAAGGTAAACCCCTCAGATACCGTTCTCCCTACACCACCTCCTGCCAAACCCTTTCCCCCACCGGAACCACCCCTCCCACCCTTCACTGAACCCGTAGCATCCTCCTTTTCCTCCCCTAACTACTCTCCGCCAAACTCCCAGCAATTACACACCGATACATCCTCTCAACCTCGTCATCCTCCACCACCACCGCCACATAACGCATTCTCGGAACTTGCCGCCATGGGGCAGTTCCTCATCCAGTTATCACACCAGCTGCCCGCCCAGTTTACGGCAGCCACGGACCACCTGAAACTCGAATACCAGCACAAGGTAGACACCCTGGAAGCCGACATCGCCCCCCTCCAGGAAGAAGTTGATGCCGTAAAGACCGAGAATCATCAACTCCGGACACAGCTAGCAGGACTCCAAGCACGATTTTTGACAGAGCAGACGCTAGTACAACAACGAGATGCAGCCCTGGACCAGCTAGCTGCCAAAGACCAACTCATACACGACGCACATGAGGAAATTCGAACACTAAAGGCCGCCCTTCAAGAACAAGAAGATATCAATGCATCTCTCGAAGAATTGATCGCAGACACGAAGATTCAATTACAAGAAACCACCCAGAAGATGCAGGACCAACAGAAAGAAGCCGACCAAGTTCAAGAGCAATTACGGCGAGCCGAAGAATGTGCCGACGCGGTCAACCGTATTCTCAAACAACAATTACTATGGGAAGGCCAATACCAAAAAGATATCGCCAATGCCCGCAGAGAACGCGATGCGTATAAGAAAACTCTCAATTTCCAAACACAGCAATTTGAACGCCAAGACAACCAAATACGCAACCAGAAGGAGTGTATCAGAGAGATGCATGCCAAACTGACTGAAATAACGACAGCCCGAGATGCGGCATTAGCCAACGAATTTTATCTCCAGGAGGCTTTTCTTCAAACCCAAGCCGAAATTTTGTTAAATCAAGCCATAGCCCTCAGTGCAGTCAGAACCGACGCCCAATTATTAGAACCTACCACCTTAGTGCAAATGTTAGAAACCCTCAAAAAGAAAATTACCCGAACATTTAGGCTCGCCTGAAGTATGTACTTAGAAGGTCTAGTATCCGAACCATAGGAACTTGCGGGTTCGAGTCCACCGTGCGTGCCAGTGTTAGACAGCCGCCGAATAAGGACAATTGTACTTAGACAGAGGTTTTTAATGTAGAAAGAACTCTTCTGGAAGTACGCGGTAAAGAAAGATTCGCGTAAGCGTTGTAACAAAATTCTATTTAAAGCAATGAAAAGAGAACGGGAGAGAGCCCCGTGTTTGGGAGTTGCGATTATATTGTGAGAGCTCCGAGTTGGGATTTTGCCCTTCTACTGTGTGTAGGTAGGCGTTAATGAGTAGAGCACCTTGGCTCTATCCTGTTCTGCGTGCCCTATCTGTGTAACTATCTGTCTGAGTATGCGCAATACACTACGGTGTTACGAATCGGTACTGTGATTGTGAGATTCTGTCGATAACGAGTTAAGATATCTCTGATTATGCATGGTGTGTTGGTGTGTTGTCTATCTGCTATTTCTTCGGTGGAATAGGTAAGCGTGAAGAATAGATATGAGTCGCTATGATTCTCTGTAAGTGACAGAGTCGGTATCATAGTCTGTGTTCAAGATTAATGCCGGTAATGTCTAAGTACGCATAGAATGGTAATAATTTTACGACACGTCTTGCTGTCAATAGATATCACGGGTTGAAGGTAGATATACGGTAAGTCTGCGAACTGAAGAGAAGGATTATGTGTTATGGTCTTGTTAAGCTACTAAAAGTGTTGTACTGTCATCTCGGACTACTGTTCAACTACTATGGCAGGAACAGTCTGGGAGCTCTGAGTTCCAATACGTTGGTCTAGTCAAGGTTGTTCAGAAGCAAAAACTGAGCTAAGACGTGAAAACCATAACTGCGGTTGAGTGAGAAGTTGGGAAAATAGTACAGGGCCTCTTTTTAACAGACCCCTACCACTCCCAAGGACCCACGTGGCTAGAGTCACTTTATTTTGTGGTAAGATTGAGTACAGAAAGAAATACTCGGAGATATCTGGTACGCAGGTGTGGAACCAGAATTTGGGTCTCCGAAGGACTGTTGTTTTGAATTAGTAATTAACGTCTGCGGTAGGTAGTTAACGGTTGGAGTTACAATAAGCGATTATACCTTTAACAATAGAGAGATACAAGGTAGAGGTATGCTGGCTCAATTCGATGTTTTCGGTCGTGCAGAAGTCATGTATATATAGGATCATGGGTGGCCTTCCGTGGACGGCTATACATGGGTGGTAGAGCGTGGGGGGCCACCGCTTGCATAATTGCCATACACGGCTTAGGCCGATTAAACCAACCTAACAAATATAAATGATTTCTTACTCTGATCGGGAATATTCCATGGAATATTCCCTTTACCGTCCCCCTGGGACCCCCAACCAGGGGGCCCGCTGGCCCCCTTGGACCCCCCAGCTCGGGCTGGTCACTGCTGCCTCGGACCCCACAATTGGGGACCCTGGTAACTCCCTTTCCTTATAATACCTTACATGGTCCAATATGACCTTCATCCAACATGCAAATTGGGATTCCCATCAATTGGGTAATGCATGCTTGGCTTCTCCTCATAATGGGGGCCTTACAAATTGTGCATACAATCATGAGATCTAGACATTGATCATATACTAACATTAGTACCTTCCACTAGAGCCCACTAATGGTTGGTGTACTCACCATTCAAGTTAAGTCTCTTTCAACTCAAGTTAACTCACATTAACTTGAATTAGAAGGCTCTAGAGGGTTAAGTCTCTCTAGCTCAATATAGCTCATTTTAGCTTAAGTTAGAAGGCTCTAGAGCTCGTTGGGCAAAATGCTCTCCCTATGTTGCCCATGGAGGTTGAACCCAAGACCTCCTCCTTCACAAGCTTGAGAATTAACCACTAGGCTAAATGGATCACTTGTTTAAGAGAGCACATGAACTTATGCTTAGGTCTAGTCTCGAGATATTTGGCCATATGCATGGGTGACCAAACGGTGTCCGATTTCAGCTCTATTTGAACTGCTCGAACCCTTAGATCATGGACTTACTTTATTACATTATTCCCTCTTGGAAAAGATTTTTTGTCCTAAAAATAAAGTTATATATAATAACCATAGGCAACCCCCAAGCCTCATGTTCTTAAACTAGAAGAACATGGTCATGTTCTAAAACTAGAACATGGTCATGTTCTAAAACTAGAACATGGTCATGTTCTAAAACTAGAACATGGTCATGTTCTAAAACTAGAACATGTCTCATCTCTCTGGTGGGATCCCTTCCCAAATGATTCAAAACACTCTCTAGTTTTGCACTTTGATAAACTAGTCAAAGTACAAAGTAGTGAATGAATTATAAGGGTGGATCTAAAAACATCCCTAGCCACTTCACTGTTTCTTGATGTGCGATCTAGGCACAAACATATGAAACGGATGGATTCCAATTACCATTCCATGGACTTATTAACTAAGGTGGGATTCTTATCCCAATCAAGACTTTGAGAACTCTTGATTCACTTGAATTTGGTTTGGAAAACTTGAAGTTTGGTTGACCCAAACATCAAACTTGGATGTTTGTACAATGGTTTACTCCTAACCAATAGTTACTTGATTTTTTTGACCCAAGTGGAGGACTAATTTGTCCTAATGGGTTTGAAAATCCTATGTAAACTATAGGAGTGTGCCATTTACGTTGGGTCGACTATACTATAACTTGACCAATTCAAATTCAAAATGAAAAATTGTCCAACCTAGGACACTTTTCTCAAAAACTTTAGCTATAAGTTCTTGGGAATTGTCAATATGATGAGCAATTCTTAACTTCTCTATTCTAGAGTATATTGGACTCTAGGAATTCATTTGTGCTAGCTAAATGAAAGCAAATTCAAATAAATAAGTCAATCTTGGACTTAGCATCTTTTGAAGATTGAAAGAGGTTCTTGAACAAAACATCCATCTGGGATGTTTAATTTAGTTACCTAGTTCTAACCAGCTAATCCTAGACTTTTGTGAAAAGAATAAGATATTGTATCTAAGTCAAATCCAAAAGATCTGGAAAGCAAAAAGAAAGAACTAAAACTCTGTACAACCAATAGAACTAAAACTCTATACAACCAATTCAAAGTTCTAAGAGATATTCTCACTATGAGTAAAATTCTAGATGACTTAGGACTTCAACTGCTCGAAGATCTTGTTTCAACGAGGTATTAAAGCATTTGTCTTATCTTTAAGAGAAATAAACTGGACTCTCAAAAAGATTCAAAGCAAATCTAAAACATCATCCAACCACAAGATACTAGTGTGGTATCTAACATCAGTATAACGATCCATTGAGGTTCTTTTGATGAGTTTTTTGCTCAAATAATGTTTCACTTGAGACTAAGTTCATGCCAATATTCAATCTTTATTATTGCTTACTATGAATGCAATTCTTGTGCATTTCTTTGAGTCAAATGATTGAATCTACTAAGTTACATTAGGGATTTGATGCTTGACTAAGTCAATTGAATCCTTAGTTGAAAATATCAAGTCAAAGTCAAAGTCTGAATTCTTCAAAAATTTATCAAATATTTTTGAATCACCAACACTTTACCTTGAAGTGTTCCACAAAATAGGAATAAATATTTTTCCTATTGGAAGAAAAAGATCTTGGAAGTCACTTACTTCATATCTTCTTCCTTAATTGATCTTGAAGTATCTTGATATCATACTTTTATTCTCCTTGAAAAAACTCCTCCTTTAAAGTTTTAATTCCCCGAAGAATCAAATCTAACTTCAAGATTCATTATAGGACTAAAAAATAATTATCATCCACGATCCGATGTCCCATATCATCTTTCCTACATCTGAGTATAAAATTTGGTGTCCCATACCACCCTATTTTATATTCACATTGATGTGTGAGTGATACTTATGCTAAAGTCTAAATATATCTTGATAGAGTACCTTCTCACTTCAAGAATTTTGAAGTTTGAAGCATTACCTCTAAATTGATATTCTAGGTTTTGATTCCTTCACACGATCGTTTCATGATCTCATGCTTTGCCTTGGAAACTTGAAAACCTCTTGATAGAATATCCATTCTTCTTTCCCTAGTTTTTTAAAATGAACACTAATTAGAATTCCAAGTGCTTGAATTTTTACAACTTCAAGTTACTTCTTGTCTCTAGATTCATTTCTTGCTAACGCTTTAAGTGGCTACCCTAGTTGGGACTTTATAGGAATCTCTCTATTGCTTAAGTCTAAGCATCCACTCATGCTTTTTTAGATTTTATTGAAATCCCTTTAAGGATAGGTAAACTTTATGTTTTACCTTCCACAGAATTAATTACCGTCAATACGATTGCAGACTACATATTTGGAACTTTTATTCTATTGAGACTTGGAACAACTTATTAGTTTGATTATCAATACTTGGGCAATCTTCGTAGTAGTTCCAATTGCAAGTTCTTCAACATTCATGGCCAAGATTAATCAAGTCTAGTTGACCTAGCCTTTATTGTTAAGATCTCTTAAACTAACAAAAGTGTCTTCATTTACCCATGGGATTTTTAAAGATCTTTCCCTCAACTCAGGTCCAAGCATATGCTGACGCCTCTCAAATTCCAAAGCTAAGAATCTTTGATACACCTTTAGGTTATATCAATCTTTGGACTTAAGTACCACTACTAGTGGTTTGGAAATTCTTGGGAACTACTTGCTATCAAACTACCTTGAAAAAGTCCATTCTCACTAATAAGGAGTATTTATTCTTCAAGTACTTGAGATTCCTTTTAAGGAATCAAATAACATGAGCAATTGATTCATCTAGGAATGTTTTGCATTACTATAATAATTCCTGAAAGAATTTCTTGAATTTTCAACCTGAATTAGTGGATCCGTACTGGAGTGTCAAGAAAGCTAATGCTTTGCTCCAAGCACGTGGAAAATAAACACCTTTTGGATTAGGCATCCCATCTTTTTCTAGACTTTAGCATTCCAATCAGTTATTATCTAGATAACTTTCTTGACTAAACATCTATATCTTGAAGATGTTTATTGCCTTTATGATGAATTCGATCCCAAGTCTCCCGATTCCTCTCCTCCTCATTCTTGGGGGGAAAATATTTTTTGAAGACGTGGGTGAATTCATCCTACATTGAGGGTTTTTTATGAGTCTCAGAGAGCCTCATCCACCACATGTAGGCCTTAGGGCCTAATGACAAACAGGCCCCTACCACTTGCACAAGTTCAAGGTTGTTCTTGAATTGGTGGACACATTCCACTTTTCCAAGAATGTTAAGATTGTGTCTTAATTTCAATCCTTACCTTCACCTGAGAAGTAAGGAGGACATAGATCTTTCCCTAAAGAAAGATTCGATGGATGGCATATACTACTGAGTGCTCCAAAGTGTTCGCAAAAAGTGGAGTGGTATGAGTCATCAAACTGAGATGACTCAAACCACCAGTCAAGGAAAACAAGTCCATTTGGGAAATGGATGGATCCTTATCCTTTTCCAATAAAATAGACATAGACCAGGTCGCTATCATATCAATATGACTACCATAGATAGCCCTAGCTACCTCTTTGGACTTCTGGGATAAGTCCAAAATATCCCAAAGGTGATTCAGAAGCCTGTCAATGGATTGACAAAGCTTTGTGATCTCAGCCTAGACATTAGCCAAATGTCCAAGGCCCTGCTCTACTTTCAACAACCTATCATTGAATTTGTTCCTCCCATTTGAACTGGTGTTGGTTTCCCCTTGGTGCATGATACCCTCAACATTTAAAGCTAAAGTTGTTGAATCTACGTTCCATGCATCAGGGGCATGGATTAGAATTGAAATCATCCTTGCAAATGCATGTGATGGACGTGATGCTATAGGTGGGCTAAACATGAATGAAGATACTAATGAAATTAGTACGGAAACATTCATAGATATGCTTATGCTACTCGTAAGCGCGACTTGGATTTAGTACCCTCATTGCAAACATTTTGTTATTAACTTTCTTTAGAGTTCCTAACGTGAGTAGTGCGTGATAAAATCAAAAGAACAATGCACAATTTCACAAGAGTACTTCCCGATTTAATTTTGCTTCAACATAGACTCGATTCTAGCAAAGGGTGCTAGAATTATGATGTGGAAAAATCTTCAAGAGTGGATGAAGTCCAAAGCTTCACTTTCGAATCTCGAATACTTTCTTGGTACTCCATGGATACCTTGATCCGAAGTAGAGAAGATACCTTCTTTCTATCTCCAAAAGGTTCAAAAGTCTACCTTCAGAAGCTTTGGCTCGGGCTCGAAGACGACTTCACTTTGTCTTTGCTGTCCAGAATCCTTGACTAGCTGAGCATGCTTCAACTCCAAATGCGTAAATCAAACCGAGGCTGCAAGAGGAAGTGGACAAAGCATTGATTTTGAAGTTATGGTCATGAGATCGATCCGTTCTATAAACACATTTGTTGTGTATACGATGCAGAATGTTGTCCCATAGCAAAATGAAGAAGTATCATTCACAAGCTATGCAGAGGATTGACAGCAAGGAGCCCATAACAAATGAACCATGGCAAAGCAAAATGAAGAAGTATCATTCACAAGGTATGCAGAGGATTGACAGCAAGGAGCCCATGACACTCAACAAATTATGAACCATGGCCAAGCAGCCATGCTAGTAGTGAGGCCACATTGAACTCTAGTTATTGAATTACAATTCAAAAATCTATCTCGATAGAACCTCTGTTCATGACAGGTGCAAAGAAAGACGGTTGAAGATGCTTCACGCAGATCTCTATTCAAGGAAATGCTCAAGCCTTGATGCATGCAAAGAAAGATGGTTGAAGATGCTTCACACAGATCTCCATTCGAATTTTCCTTGGCCTCTCGAAGATTGTAGTGTTGAAGCTTTTGAAAAACCAAAGAAGATAATATTAAGAAAGACTAAGCACAATACTTTCTTGTGTGCTTATTTGAAGTCATGGATAAAATAACCGCCATGCTCTAGAGAGGTCAGAGGTTTGAATCTTGGACAGCCACGAAAAAACCACATATCCCTTTTGCTACCGAGAGAAGGAAGAAGCTAGTTCTAATGCCAAGAAGGAACATATTCGAATGAACACAAACATTGCATGCTAAAACATGAGGAAGAAGATGATGGAAGCAAGGTCTCCATGAAAGCTTCATGGCTATGATACAAATGTAAGAGAATGAGGATTACGACCACCACCGCGTGCTAGAGAGATGATTCTCCTCCCAACCTTATGCTTGTATATATAGCTGCTCGAATCAACGACGACCATAAATGTAACTAGAGTCCACAAATGCATGTGCAATCTCCTCCACTCCTTTACTATCTTCCACTAGAATCTCCTAGTGGTTGGAGTGATCTCCACCATTGCATTAGTACCTTCCACTAGAGTCCACTAATGGTTGGTGTACTCGGCACTCGAGCTTAGTCTCTTTAAGCTCAAGTTAACTCACATTAACTTGAGCTAGAAGGCCTTAGAGCTCCTTGGGCAAAACGCTCTCCCCATGCTGCCCATGGGGTTTGAACCCAAGACCTCCTCCTTCACAACCTTGAGACTTAACCACTAGGATAAGTGGATTATTTGTTTAAGAGAGCACATGAACTTATGCTAAAGTCTAGTCTCGAGATCTTTGGCCATACACATGAGTGACCAAATGGTGTCCGATTTCAGATCTGTCTGAACTGATCGAACTTAGATCATGGACTTACTTTATTACAAAAAACCACCTAAAGAGGGAAAAAAGTGCCCCGACGATCTTGAGTGTGTTCGCACACATCACTATCAAAATATATCAACATAGGTTTCTCTTACATAATATTCTTTATATATTGCAGCATCTTGTCATATCGTACTTAGGCCATTCTTTTATGTAGTCTCTCCAGTAGTAAAAGAAGAGGATGTCTTTTTGTTTTTGCCTCCATTTTTATCTGCTCCACTTTTCTTTTTCTGTAAGCATATATGTTTTTGGAAGATCTCTCTACACTTATTCTTTCCTCATGAAATGATATTAGAGCTAGTGTAGATAAATAAAGCTCTTGGAGAAGCTCAACACTGGAGGATTTGTGAGAAGGCTTAGATAGGAAAATTCTAGTGATAGCCTTAAAATTCTATGGAAACTGTTTTCATAATTTTATATTTCCATTTTGGAGTGATTTCATCCCTGGTTATGGTTTAACAAGACCATAAAAAAAAAGATTTTGCTTGTAACATTTTTGGAAAAAATGGAAAATGTTGATGAAGAGTCAATAAATGTGTGAAAGCTTGGACAAGAACAACTTTCATGCTTAGAGATTCAAGTTGAGGAATTTTTTCATGACAAAATACTAGGATTATATATAAGGAGACCAATGAAGGTCGCATGCAATTACTAAAATAGATCAAAATTGTAAAAAAAAAAAACGAAATATGATTATTAGAACACATAAGCACAAAATGAGTGTGTTTGTTATCTACAATTATACAAGATGCCATTATTGGGGATATACAAAATTCAAGAAATTCAAAAGATTCATTGAACAACTTGTTCACATTATACAAAGACAAAAGCACAAAAGCTTTAACTAAAGAATAAGTTGCACAAATTAAATAAAAAGAGCATAGATCAGTGACTATACAATGAAAAACAAATGTATATTACATTTACTTGCATCCATTGGTATTAGCATAGAAGATGATAATGATAAGGTAGAAGTGTGTTTTCATGGTTTGGCTCCTACATACAAGCAATCCATAATTTTCATTAGTTATGGATAACATTCCAAATTTTCTAATCTAGTTTCCAAGCTATTAACTGAAGAAACAAGCATTGGTTAAGACTCCACTAGTTTTGAGCAAGTATTTTGACACCATCTTAGGAATATTTCAAGGTAGAGATTTTGGTAGTGGAAAATACAATAATAACCAAAATTAAGGACAACAATGTCAATAAACAACCATCGGATTAAGACGAAAATTTTGAAGGCAAGGAGAGCCATGGAGGTCACATATAAATGAAAATAGGAATGATATTAGAGAATATTGGAATTGTGGTAGAGCATGTCACTTTGAGCATGAATCCATATTGAAAAAAATCAAAATAGTAGAAGGCAAGAAATGAAATTATGTAATGGTGATGCACCACAATGGACTCTCCTTCTTGAGAGCTCCATGAAGATACTCTAGTAGTAGAAAACTCAGATCTAGATGCCGCACATAGTACTCCGTAGAGGGCCTACAGAATACATAGAAAACACAAAGTACACAAGGAGCATGAACACGAATTTCTTAGATGTTAGGAATGCGGTCGAGCTTATAGTATGTGGCTCACCAGACCAATAGTTGTTTTATTAAAACATATACAAAAGTGTTCGGTGGCCATTTGGCCTTTCACATGGAGACTAATGATAACAATCTCCCACTACAGGCCAATATGGCCAAAGTGACTATGGGAGAAAAATAAAGAATGATAAAGAATACCTGAGTGTAAGTATACAAATTATACATCCGACCTAATGGGCATGTTACACAATATACAAGTAATTGTGTAAGATCATGAATCAAGTAACCCCCCCATCAAGTGACAACAATGTCGAAAGTTATCTTGTGGTAGAGCTTTGGTCAAAGCATCTGTAGTGTTATCTCAAGTATGAACCTTCTCAAGAATAATTTGCTCAGTGGATAAGCAATCTCTAATGAAGTGATACCTCACCCTCAATGTGCTTGGTCTTTGAATGATAGACCAGATTCTTAGCCAAAGCAATGGCACTCTGACTATCATTGAGTAAATGAGGTACATGCTGAGGTAGACCCATATCACAAGCAAGACAAGAAATCAAGAATGCTTCCTTACATGCCTCACTTGCTACAACATACTCTACTTCTATGGTGGAAATAGTTGTACATTCTTGAAGACGAGATCTCCAAGAGATAGCACCTCCATAAATTTGAAAAAGGTACCCTAATGTAGAATTTCGATTGTCTACACAACCAGCATAATTAGAATATGTGTAACCACTAATGGATTCCTTTAATCTACCTAATCATAGACACTTGTCCTTAGTGCCTCTCAAATATCTCAAAAACATCTTGACTGCTTCCCAATGCTTCTTGCTAGGATGATGCATGTATCTGCTCACAACTCCCACTACAAATGCAATGTCTGGTTTTGTAGCTACCATAGCATACATGAGACTACCAACAACAAAATGATAAGGAATTTTGTCATGTTATCCTTTTCCTCATCTGATTTTGGGCAATCATCCTTGTTCAATTTCACATATGCGGGGTAAAGGTGTACTCAATGCCTTTCCACCCTGCATATTGAACCTATGAAGTACTTTGGATATGTACTCACTTTGGGATAAGTACATCTTTTACTCCTAACAAGAGTAATGTGCATGCCAAGAATATGTTTGGCATCCCCCAAATCCTTCATATCAAATGTCTTACAAAACTTCTTCTTCAAAAATGACGAGTCATAAGAGGACTTCCCAACAATCAACATATCATCGACATAAAGTATCAAGATGCCATCTGAGCATCTCTTTGTGTAGAGAAAATGATCCTCACTACTTCAAGAATAGCCTTGCGACTTCATAAAAGCATCAAAACTTTGGTACCATTGTCTAGGGGACTATTTAAGACCATATAAGCTCTTCTTCAGTTTACAAACTAGACTTTCACTGCCAAGAAGTACATAACCCTTTGGTTGTTCCATATAGATATAATCTATAAGATCTCCATGCAAGAAAGTAGTTTTCACATCCATTTGGACTATCTCTAATCCATTGCAATGAATCCAAACAACATGCACAAGGTAGTCATCTTGACCACTGGAGAGAAGATTTCCTCAAAATTAACACCATGTTGTTGCTTACAACCCTTTGCAACAAGTCATACTTTATACTTTGGAGAAGCACTATCTGATGTGAATTTCATCTTATCCCAAGTACCATTACTGTGAATAGAATCCAATGGAAAATCTCGAACATATATATCAAGTGGATGCGAGACACATGCAGAACGTCTCAATGATTGTTGAACATGAATGTTTGCAGACTCATTTGATTGGACATTCTCTTTAACATCCCTATGTGTAGCATTTATATGCATGCTAATTGGAGGACTAGTATCCTCAAACACCACTCTTCTCACTTCAGCCTCCTCAATTTGTTGTTTTGCATCTTAGACTCATTGAAAATCACTACCTTTGATCATTGATTGTGTTTTAGGGCCCATAAGTGATATCCAAATTGGCCTTCTTGACCACATCCAAGAAAAATGCATTTCTTTGACTTATGGTCTAGCTTTTGTTTAAGATTCTTGGATATATGAACATACACTTCACTAATATGGTGGCTTCCCTGTCCATAATGCTTTTGCCACTTTCAGACCTTTGGTAGTACTAGGTGAAAGGTTAATCACATGAACTATAGTCATGAAACCATGCACACTATTAAACGGAAGGACATAGCAACAAGAGAGCTTCCTATCATACCCAAAAGATGGTTGAATGTGGACATGCCATAGTTAAAACTCGTCATTATACATATGATTCAAAGTGCCATAGACTGTCAACAAGAACTAATGGAGGTTGACAAAGAATATGAACAAGCTCATGTGGAGAAGAATCAATTCAAAGCACTAAGTGAGAATCTATCAGATCAAGTATGAAAGACCCAAGCAAAGCTCGACAAAGTGAAAGAAGGACTAACAATAACACTAAGCAAAATTAATACATTAAGTAGTGAAAATGCTACCTTACACTCCAAAGTTGAAGAAATCAATCAAGCATCAGATAAATTGAAGATGGAGAATACACAACTACAAAAGAAGTATTCAAAATCTAAAGGGAAAAAGAGATGCATCTCTAACCAAGATTTGAAACACAAATAAAAGAATACATGGAAGAGACAGAATCGCTACGAAATAGAAACAACAAATTACTAAAATCTTTATTGCTTAATCAATCGAGAGAGGCATCAAAATCCCTTAACAAAGAGATTCAAAGCCTCAAAAAGAAACTAAATGAATATGTAGATCAGTTAAAGATAGAACAAATGTTATGTGCACAATGGAAAGTAAAGTATGCTCAAGATATGATAGAACTTAGAAGAAATCGGAATGAAGCTATCCAAAAGTGCAGATCAATTAAAGGAAATATATGAAAGCAAAATCAAGGTTGAAGCAAAGTTGAAAGTGGTACAAAGTCAAATAATAAGAAAATATCAAATCATAGCAAACCTCTAGAACAAATTCAAAATGCCACTATAGCACAAACAAAGGACATGGGGACATCAGTAGTGCAAAACACCAATCTATCTACTGAGGATATTGAGGTACTTCCTCTTTCTCCCCCAATTGTTCCATCTCCAATGCAAGACTAGTTTGAGACTGCACATGATGATATTTCCATGCCATACAATGCGGAGCTAGACCAAAAAGAAATGGCACTATTAGTGTCTCAAATGACACAAAATTTTGAAGAACCAATGGTACATGTAATGAAGGACTGGTAAGAAGCACCATATTTATTACAAATAAATCCATCATTTTTCCTAGTGCCCAGATGTCAACCATCCGCCAAAATTTTGGGAAGAACAACAAAAAGTTACCATAAATAATAAGTGGCTCAATTTTCCATTATTACCAAGTCTTCAACAAGAGGATAACATGGTCTGAACGATAGATTTTTAGTTATCTCGACATGCTCACATATCAGACTTAGTGATCAAGCTTACAAATAAGATATTTCGCATCATACTTACAATATTGAAGGTCTTCAAGCATGCAGAGCACACATTTTTTTACTTTATTGACATTAACTAGGGAACAAATACACTTATTTTTTATCTCTCTCTTATTCTGAGTCCATTAACCATAATGGCATATTACTCACGATTAATGTTTTTGTCAATTCCCTATCTACAAACCTTTGAAGAAGCATTCTTCACAGGATTCTTTGAAATGGACTCAGAGATTATTTTGAAGATGTCAACAAACTTAAATGCCAGATTAGTAGCATATGAGCTTGAATTTTTTGTCGACCATCATCAAGCTCCACATGAGGAGTCAAATCAGCTCAATGGAAAGAATTCATGATTCGAGATGGCAACTTGCTTAATAAATTAGAACAAAATGTTGGAGATAGACGTCTGTGGAAGCACGCGAACAACACAAGAAAGAAGAAGAAGCTTGGAGCACAACACACAATACTGAATGTATTACTCGAGAATGTACAAAGATAGGTAGCCCATTAGGGCAATAGGCATATATACAAGCCAGGGGAAAAAAGCCTCCTAAAGAGGGAAAAAAGTGCCCCGATGGTCCTAGAGTGTTCACACACATCACTACCTAAATGTATCAACAAATCCCCCCTGGGAGTGATGTGGTGAACAAGTAGCTGGCACTCATGTATAAGGAAGTGCCAAGCTATGTGGAAATCACTCCACAAAAAGAAGTAAGCCCAAAGCTTTGCAGAAAGCTTCAAACTTCTCCCTAGGCAGAGCCTTTGTGAAAAGGTCTGCAATGTTCTCCTGTGTGGGCACATATGCCAAGCTGATCTCCCCAGCAGAGAACCTCTCCCTGACATAATGATAATGCACCTCAATGTGCTTAGTGCGAGCATGGAACACAGGGTTCCTCGCAACTGCCAATGCGCTCTGACTCTCAGTGAAGATGGTGGTGGCAGAAGACTAACCAACACCCAAATCAGCCATAAGGTGTCTTAGCCACACACACTCAATAGTCGCTGTGAAAGCTGCCATATACTCAGCCTCACAACTAGAAGTGGCCACACTAGGCTGCTTCTTGCTTAACCAAGATATACATGAGCTACCAAGCATGACAAAAGCCACTAGTGGACACACGAGTGTCATAGCAACCAGCCCAATTAGAGTTAGAAAAAACATGCAAATCTGGTGGTAGTGATCCCCCCTTGGGATAAAACAACCCAAGTAGCTGAGTACCACTCAAGTAGCCAAAGATGTGCTTAACCGCATGCGAGTTCTTGATTCATGGACAATGCATAAACCTACTCATCTGTGAGATAGCTACTGAATATCTGGCTGAGTAATGCATAAGTAAATCAAGCATCCAACAACCTGTTGATAGAGAACAACATCAAATGCATCTCCAGCATCATGAAGACTCAATCGTAAACCTGTCTCCATAGGAGTGGCAATAGGCTTACAGTCTTCAAGGCCAAAACGTTGCAATAATGTGTCAATATATTTCGTTTGACACAAAGCCATTCCACCATCAACTTGCATAAACTGAATGCCCAAATAGTGATGCAAATGCCCCAAATTAGACATCTCAAATCAGGCATGCAAATCAGCCTTAAAATCAGCAATATGCTTCTCAATAGGACCAGTGAGCAACATGTCATCAACATAGACAACAATGATCGAAAGCACATCATTAGCACGCTTAACATATAAGGTGCTTTCAGTTGGACTGTTCCCAAAACCATTTGCAATCAGATAGGCATGTATCTTCTCATACCAAGATGTGGTGCTTGCTTTAAACCATATAATGCCTTCTTTAACCTGCATACCTACTTTTCATGCCCTTTTTGCACAAAGCCACAGGGCTGAAAAGCAGACACTTCTTCATGCAAGTCACCATTTAGAAATGCAATTCTAATGTCCAACTGATGTACATTCCAACCATGATGAGCTGCAAGTGCACAGATGCTATGAACTGTAGTCATTTGGCAAGTAGGTGCAAAGGTCTCGTCAAAATCAATGCATCTTTCCTGCACATAACCCTTTGCAACAAGTCTAGCCTTATACCTATCAACTGTACCATCACGCTTATGCTTCAGCTTGTATACCCATCTAGTCCCAATGGCCTTCTTGCCAGGAGGCAAGTCACATAAAGACCAAGTACCATTCTTCATTATAGCATCATATTCAGATTGCATAGCAACCATCCAATTTTCTGAATTATGTGCTTCATCAAACGAAACAGGCTCAATCTCATCATAGAGACTAGATGTAGCCATAGCATAGCAATCTGATGCAAAAGAGGCACTATGAGAGCATGATCGAGGATGATATGACAGAGGTGCATCTAATTTTTTGTCACGCAAGGTTTGCACCAGCCATTTTGGCATAGTTCTTGCCTGCTCAATATCAGGTCTCTCATCAATAAGTGCATCATGCAAATCTGCATTAGAAATGGAATGATCTGCATCATCACATGAAACCTGCAAAGGCTGAGAAGCTGCCTCATTAGGACCAACACTAGACTGTCCACCTATAAAAAGAGGCAGCAAAGTATCATACATGTCTTTGCAGCTAACAGATGTCTCCTTAGTACATGAAAGCAATGGCTGAATAGCATCTTCCACAAAAACAACATCACGGCTAACCAGAATGTGTTTAGTCTGCAGATGATAGAGACGATAGCCTCTACTTTCAAAACTATACCCAACAAAAATACATTTTACTGCTTTATCATCCAATTTTCTACGATGTTGTTCAGGCACTAATGCATATGCCAAACCAAAAACATGCAGATGAGCAACTGATGGCTTACAATCATGCCAGGCCTCATATGGAGTGGTAGATTGCAGCGCTTTAGTGGGACACCTGTTAAGTACATATGCTTCACACATGACAACCTCAAGCCAGAAACTATGTGGTAAAGCCTCACTCTTGACCATACACCTTGCCATCTCCATGAGTGACTTGTTCTTTCATTTAGCAACTCCATTATGTTGAGGTGTATACGGCACTGTACACTGGTGTTTTATCCCACGTTCAGCTAGAAATGCATTAAAATCAGAAGACATATATTCCCCCGCTCGATCTCCCATTTTACATGCTGACAGATTTTCAGCCAAAACCAAAAACTGTTTGAAGCACATGAACATTTCGGACTTTGCCTTCAATGGATATGCCCATGCATGCGTGGAAAAATCATCAATGAAAGTAACGAAGTAAAGATAATTTCCAAAAGAAGATGTCTGCATAGGACCACAAACATCACTATGTACCAGCTGCAGTTTCTGAGTAGCCCGAACTGAACCATCTTTTGGAAATGAGGAACGCTGCATTTTGCCCAAAATACAGCCTTCACAAACATGTTTTCCAGGTGCCTCAAGTTTGGGCAAAGAGGACACCATTTCACATTTCTGTAATCATAACAAACTAGTAAAATTCAGATGACCAAAGCATGCATGCCAAAGCTTTGCATCTGCCATAGCCTGAGAATCATGTATTGCACATGCCAAATCATTCACTGATCTTTCATAGTCTATGAGCTTATACAACCCATGACATAAAATGCCAGAAGCAATAATCACATCGCCATTTGACAAATCATGAATTCTACACCTGTCATCAACAAATTTCACAACCAAGCAAATCTTGGCTAATGCAAAAAATGATAACAGGTTCTTCTTGATCCCTGGCACAAATAAAGCATCTGACAAAGTGAAAGAACTACCATCAATAGTAGTCAAAATGATCTTACCAATACCCATAACAGGATAAGAGGAGTTGTTGGTGCATGTAACAGTATTCCCTATAGGGGCAGGCTTGAGTGAAGAGAAGAAAGTGCACTTCGAGGTAATATGTTTGGTCGCCCCACTATCAAAATACCAAACATCTGAGTCTACTACAGACATGCACTGCTCATGAGAAGATGGGTCAAAACTACAGACAGTAGCAAACACCCATTCTTCTTCCTGCACAAGATTAGCAGACTCTGTTTTTGGTGTAGAGGCCTCTACAACAACCATTCCAACCTCTTTCTTTTTTGCCTCTTTAGCAGCCACTTTTGGACAGTTCTTTATGATATGATCATTCCCTTTACAGTACTTGCAAAACAATTTCTCCTTTTCTGATTTTTTCTCATCTTTATCTTGGTTCTTAGAATGTGCAACATTTGTAGATTTCTGCTTACTAGTAGAAGAGCTCCATTTTCCTTTGCCCTTCTGACTAGCCAGGAAATTTTGATCTGCAACACACATAATGGACATGTTCTGCCTGGACTGATCCTCCTGCAAAAAAACAGTCACTAACTCCTCAGAAGACAAGGCATTTGGATTGCCTTTCATCATCAACCGAAGAGTAGAAGCAAAACTCTTATATGAATCAGGAAGACCATTCAGAACGGTCTGCACAAGTGAGCTATCTGGTATAACCTCATCAGTAGAAATCAACTGTTCCTTCAAGTCTTTGATCTTTGTTAGAAAACTATCCATAGAATCACCTTCATTCATGTGCTCACTCTCCAACTGTTTTCGGAGGTAAGCAACACAAGCCTCATTCCTAGCTTGGTACAATGTGGTAAGTGTATCCCAAGCATCCTTAGCTATTCTGCAAGAGCGAATGTGAGGAATAATGGCACGTTTTACAGACAAAGCTATCAATGCATGTGTCTGAGCATCTTTGCCATCACAATGAATTTGCTCTGCTGTGGGTGCAGTAGAAACCGTAGCACGAACAGGAATATGTAGAATATCATCATCTTCGACACCTTCTGCCTCAGCTTCTGTACCTATAGTTGTAATAGTTGTAGGTGTGATAGGACGTTTTTCAACACCCTGCACAATGTTCCATAGTCCTTTTGCAACCAATACATGTCGCATCATATAAGCCCATAACGGGTAGTTGGTACCATCCAACTTATCATCAACAACCAACATACGGAATACATCACTGCTTTCAGCCATGGTCGGTGACTAAAATACCTTGATGCAAAAAATTGATTGTATCTCAAAAAGTTGAAAAGAACTACCCAGAGGAATTCCGCTAGACTTGTAGCAGACTTCGAGATGCTTAGACTGACGAATAGAAACTTGTATATACCTTTGGCACAAAAAGACGAAATAGCCTGCACAAGCACTGTGATGGTGCATTCGAAGGCCGAAACGAGCTCAGATCATGATGTGGCGAAGTGGTTTTGATCTCGAAAACACGCTGAGTATGCTCACCAAAATTCATGCGAATTTGAGATTGCAACTGAAGAGGTGTAGACGATGCCCTTGTTGGAGATAGACGTCTGCGGAAGCACGCGAACAACACAAGAAAGAAGAAGAAGCTCGGAGCACAACACACAATATTGAATGTATTACTAGAGGATGTACAAAGATAAGTGGCCCATTAGAGCAATAGGCGTATATACAAGCCGGGGGGGAAAAATCCTCCTAAAGGGGGAAAAAAGTGCCCTGGCGGTCTTAGAGTGTTCACACACATCACTACCTAAATATATCAACACAAAAGGCATATCAAACATACATGTGTCGCCATCAAAAGCCTATCGGAGATGACATAGTGCAAGAGGAGGGACGTGTGGAGAGAGAGAGAGAAAAGAAAAAGAAAAAGAAGAAGGAAATTAAAAAAAAAAGTAATTCATCAAGCTCTACAAGCTCTATACTCTACCTAGAGCCTCGCAGGGGCACACATCAAGCTAAAACAAGACACATCAAGCTAAAGGAATGCAACAGGTCCTCAAGGATGTAAAAAAAGAAATACAAATAGGACCTTTGATGCACCACCCTCTGAGTTATGGATGCAATTCCGATCACTAGTGGCATGTGTGGTCAACACAATAATACAATAGACCACAATGAATGAAAGTAAATCATTATAAAGGGGAAAAGGAAAGCATCAAACTGAGGCTCGGATAAGGTGACAAATACTTCCTGAGTTTTGAACACTTCCTCGACCACTAGGTACATGCAATCAAAGAAGCATCATTTGTGGCAAGAGGGAAAAGAGAACACCAAGCCTCAATTTCCATATGTGTCCCAAGTTCAAACACTTTTTGGGTGTCAAGAAAACCTGCAAAAGCCTATCAAGGGACGACACAGACTAAGAGGGAAAGAATTTTGTAGAGGACTAAAGACAAGAGAGAGCAGGAAGTATAAGAAAGAAAGAGTAAAAGTAGGTCCCCAAAACTAGACTGAAGAGGATTGAAGACAAGGGATAGTAGGAAGCTGAAGAAAGAAGAGAAGAAAATCAGGCCCCCAAATTTTTCAAGAAATGGCTCACTTGCTTTTCCTAAAACCCATTGTAAAACACTGAAAATCTTTGTAAGTGCTCTAGACTAGTCATGTAGATTTATGAATCATGAAAATTGTAATACTATCTTTGTACAATAGTAAGATATTAGTGATTATAGAGAAAGTTTCGGACTCTTGTTTGAAAGGACCAAAATTAGGCACATGTATATAAATCACTTGTGACTCTTTTTGTCATGATCAAGAGCTAACTTTGAAATCTTTAATTTTCTTCTTCTTGCTTGTGTACCTCCTTCTTCATGATCTTTGGTGTGTGCTTGAGGTGTGAAATGTTGTCTAGAGGTGTTATCTACCACTTCCCCATCTCGTTTGGTTGTTATTGTGTATGTGTGAAGTGTAGGACATCATGAAGTGAGAGAAGGTGATTCCCACCACTCTATTTTTTGTCCATAAGCACAAAGGTCCAATAAGGATGAAAATACGCACTTGCAAGGTCCTATATTCTAAACTCAATCTCTGATTTTCTTTTACCTCATGTCAAGGGATGCAAGACATCAAGAGAGACCTGGAATGCACTTGCTTCTTTCTTCTCTTCCAACACTCGAGCAAGGAAGAACCAATTATGGATGGAGTTCACAACGATGAAGAAAAGCCCGAAGAAAAATGTGACTGATTATGTCACAAAGATGAAGGAGATTTACGACCAACCTGGAAGCATTGGAGAGGTAATTGAAGAGGAGCAAATCATTAGAAAAATCATACATGGAATCAAAGCACACGACAAGTGGGAGTCATTCACAACAGCCATGGATTTATACATGGATATGCATGTACACGACCTCAACACACTCATGGGCCAACTCTTCACTCATGAAGCAAAGATTAGCAAAGGTGGTGAGTCCTCAAGAGGTAATCAAACTTCTGCCTTATATTCTGATAAAGCTAAGGTCAAGGACAAGTCAAAGAATAGGAAGAATGAAGATGAAGGTAGCTCTTTCCAAGCAAACTTTGGAGGTAGAGGAAGAACTAGAGGAAGAGGCAGAGGTGGAAAGCAAGGCAGGGGGAGATTCCAATCATCTCAACCTTGCAATATATGTGGCTTAGCTAATCATACTACTGACGAATGTTTCAGGAACCCGAGGGACTCAAGAGGAAGAGGATTCAATACAGGTGGATATGGATCAAATAGAGGCAGATACAATGGAGGCTACAACAACTACTACAACAACAATTACAACAATAACAACTATCAAAGTGGCAATAGAGGAAGAAGAGACTACAATAACTATGCAGAGGACCAAAGTCAAGAAGATTCGTTATTGATTATGAATCTATCAGTGAAGAAGGGTAAGGATGATGATCACATATTTTACATTGATTCGGGATGCTCAAACCATGTAGCAGGAAATGTGGCTTTACTTTCTGATTTGGAAGATCCTCATAACAAGCATGAAGTGCAGACAGGAGATGACACAAAGCACTCAGTGGAGAAGATAGGTAATGTGAAGACATCAAATGGGAATATGAACCTCTTAAGCAAAGTCTTGTATGTCCCTACAATTACCAAAAATTTAATAAGTGCTGGATAGATTGTTGAAAAAGGATTGCAGGTTAGATTCAATCGATTTGGAGCATATGTTGAAGAACCAAGGCAAGGCTTTCGAAGGATTGCCAAAGGAGAAAAGACAGGAAGGCTCTTCACTTTTGAAGTGGAAGATACAAAGAACATAGCTTTGTTTAGCTATGGATCTCAAACTCTAACAGAGTTGGAGATATGGCACAAAAGGCTTGCTCACATTGGTGAGAGGACACTCAAACAAATTTGCAGGGACCAAAGTGTACTTGGTTTGCCTAATATCACAAGGCAACACATGACTTATAAGTGTGAAGCTTGTCAACTCGGTAAGGCTCATAGACAACCTTTCAATAAGAAAGGATATATGTATCAAAATCCTTTGGATCTAGTGCACACAGATGTGTGGGGTCCAAGTAAGGAGCCATCTATATCAGGCTCAAGATATTATGTGTCTTTCATAGATGATTGTAGCAGGTGGACCATTCTGTTTTTCATGAAGCACAAGGATGAAGTGTTTAATTGCTTTAAGAAGTATATTGCTCTTGTTGAAAACCAAACAGGTAGGACTTTGAAAAGACTCAGATCAGATGGTGGAGGAGAATACTTCTCTTCTGAATTTGATGCCTCTTGCATGAAAGAGGCATTAAAAGGGAAGTCACTACAAGGTATACACCGGAACTCAATGGTGTAGCAGAGAGGAGGAACAGAGCTATGGTCGAAGCTGCAAAGTCCATGCTCAACGAAAAGAGATTGCCAAACTACCTATGGGCAGAGGCTGTGTCTACAGCCACATATCTCATAAATAGACTTCCATCTAAGTCACTATATGGAACCACTCCATATGAAGTGTGGAATGGAAGAAGACCTAGTCTAGAGCATTGTAAAATCTGTGGATGCATAGCCTATGCTCACATTCCTTCTCAAGTAAGAGGGAAATTGGATCCCAAGGTAGAGAAGTGTGTATTCATTGGTTATGATCAAAACCAAAACGGATATAGATTGTACAATCCAACCAATAAAGGATTTTCTGTGAGTAGAGATGTAATTTTTGATGAAAACAAATCATGGTTTGATGATGACAGGAAAGTGAAGCTGTCATATGACTTGGATGAAGATTTTCCATCACTTCAACCAAAGGAGCCAAAGCAGATTGAAGAAAGTGATTTTGGAGATTGACCTAGAAGACTTGGAAAGACTAAAGCTATGGAAGAACAAAGGTAAAGCAAAGATGCAGGATGCTACATATGGACCCGAGAGCTCACATCAACCACTTAGAAGGTCTTCAAGGGAGAAGAAGAAACCAGAGAGGTTTGTTTATGATACTTCTTTGGTCACCAAGCACTCAATCTACATTGCAAAGGATTCAACCAATGAAGAACCTACCACATTCGAAGAAGCACAAAGCAAGAAAGCTTGGAGAGATGCAATGGATGAAGAAATGGAAGCCTTCAAGGAGAATGAAACTTTGGAGCTTGTACCTAACAAGCCATCTATGAAGGTAATTGGATCTCGATGGATATACAAAATCAAGAGGAATCCAGATGGAAGTATAAATAGACACAAAGCAAGGTTAGTTGCTAAAGGGTTTGCTCAAACCCATGGTATTGATTATGAGGAGACTTTCTCTCCTGTTGCAAAAATGCCTACAATTAGGGTTCTTATTAGTCTTGCTACATCTAGAAATTGGAATCTCTATGAACTTGATGTAAAGAATGCTTTCTTGAATGGATGGATTTCTGAGGAAGTGTATATGGCACAACCTCCTGAATATGAGGATGAACATCATCCTAAATATGTATGCAAACTAAAGAAAGCTTTGTATGGATTGAAGCAAGCTCCAAGAGCTTGGAGTTTCATATTGGTGACTTATTTGCAGGACCAAGGATTCAAAGCTAGCAAAGCGGATACCTCTTTGTTCATAAAGAGGAATGGATCTGAAGTGATCTATTTATGTGTGTATGTTGATGATATTATTATCATAGGCAATGATCTTGAAGGAATCAAACAAGTAAAGAGTCAAATGAAGGAGGAGTTCAAAATAAGTGACCTCGGACCACTCACTTATTTTCTTGGATTGGAGTTAATCTACACAGAATCAGGTATATACATCACACAAAGGAAGTATGTGCATGACATGCTCGTCAAATTCAAGATGGAAAATACCGAGTGTGCAGGTAGACCTATGGAGCAAAATCATAAGCTTAATGCTTATGAAGGAGAGCCAATTGAAGACATCACAAGCTATCAAAGCTTGGTTGGAAGTTTGAATTATGCAACTCTCACAAGGGTGGATATATGTTATAGTGTTAGCATATTGAGTCAGTTTATGCATAAGCCGAGAAGACCACATATGGAAGCAGCCAAGAGAGTCCTCAAGTACCTAAAGGGGACCATGAATGAAGGTTTGTTCTATTCATATACTTCAGATATTGAGCTAAAGGTCTACTCAGATGCAGACTGGGCTGGATCTAGAGATGATAGAAGAAGCACATCCGGGTATATATCATTTGCAGGTTCAAAAATCATTTCTTGGTCATCGAAGAAGCAACCAACCGTGGCATTATCTTCTACTGAAGCGGAATATAGAGGTTTGGCTAATGCAACTCAAGAAATCATGTGGTTAAAGTCTTTGTACATAGATCTTGGACTTCATTCTTCAACACCTCACATTTTTTGTGACAACACAAGCTCACTACATCTAGCAGCTAATCCGGTATACCATGCTAGAACCAAGCATATTGAAGTCCACTACCATTATGTAAGGGAGAAGCTAATGAGCAAGGATATTCAACTATCCTATGTCTCTACAGAGATGCAATGTGCAGACATGTTGACTAAAGCTCTTGATGGTACAAAGTTAAGTAGATTCAAGTTGATGATTGGCTTGCAGGAAATCAAGGACAATTGAAGACTTATTTGGAGGCCAAGCATGTTAGGCTTGAGGGGGAGCTGTTGGTGCATTTTACCCAAGCCTACATGCTTGATATGCTTGATATTATGCTCATTTGTAAGTCACATGTGTAGTCATGTGAACACCTCTTGTAAAAGAGTTCATTTTTATCTCTTGTAATTGAAAAAGGAAATAGGAAAAAGATGGCTTACCTCATCCATGATGTAAAAGAAAATTCGTGGGTCTAACTACCTAACAAACCACGAGTTTTTGAGCTGAGGGAATATCTCCTAGCTTTGGGGATCACTTTCAGGTGGAGCCATTCGAATTCGAATTCAAAACTCCCTCCAAGAATAGCTATAAAAAGAGCAAGAAGGAAGAGGCGATTAGCAAGCCTTGTACGTGACC
This sequence comes from Ceratopteris richardii, assembly GCA_020310875.1. Lineage (NCBI taxonomy): Eukaryota > Viridiplantae > Streptophyta > Polypodiopsida > Polypodiales > Pteridaceae > Ceratopteris > Ceratopteris richardii. Next base: position 46,508,713 of record CM035428.1, read on the forward strand.
ACTTCAAGTCATTTTGTAGAGATTGAAGAGCGTACTCCATAGCTCTATCATTATACTCCCATTGTGCAAAGATTCATTGCCAATGTGGTTGTAATCATATGTGAATCTATACATTTGTCATTATCTACTTCTCTGTTTTGTTCTCTGCTATACTCACTCAGAACAATGACTTTAGAAGGTCATATCTCGAGTTCTAATCACCGTTTTTTTAGTCGTTTAATGTGCATTGAATAGCTCTTACTGTCCTCTTTCTGCATATAAATTTTCAAGGTCATTGGATTTACAGTTTTGGAGATATCTGTATTTTACTACTCACTAGTCTATCTCTGCAGAGCCCCGAGAATGGTGGGCATGTTCCAGAAATTGATGAATCTTCTTCTCAGTGCTCAGTCCATCATTTGAAGTGTTTTAACTTGGATTGGGAGGCTTGCTAAGTCTATTTGATATGCCCAAAAGTAATTTATCTAATTCCTACCACGTTGAGAGCACTGTTCATTTTTTCCAGCAAGTGTATGTCCAAAAATAGCAAGTTTTGGGAGCTAGTCATTTCACAACTAGTCTGTCTTGACTTAAACTTTTGGGATACATGTTCCAAAGTACTTGGCTGATATTTTGGTGGATTTAGGAATCTCAAAGGGTCTACTAATCAACTCTGAAGTCTCAGTTGGCTGGTGCGAAGCTGGTTGTACTAGCACCTACTCATCTTTGGATTGCATCCACCATCTCTCTTCACACGAATGTCATAGCAACTAGCCCAATCAGAGTTAGAAAAAGCATGCAAATCTGGAAGTAGTGATCCCCCCTTGGGATAAAACAACCCAAGTAGCCGAGTACCACTCAAGTAGCGAAAGATACGCTTAACCACCTACCAATGCTTGACTCCTGGGCAATGCATAAACCTGCTCATCTATGAGATAGCAAACTGAATATCTGACCGAGTAATGCATAAGTAAATCAAGCATCCAGTAGCCTGCTGATAGAGAACAACATCAAATGCATCTCCAGCATCATGAAGTCTCAATCGTAAACATGTCTCCATAGGAGTGGCAATAGGCTTACAGTCTTCAAGGCCAAAACGCTGCAATAATGTGTCAATATATTTCGTTTGACACAAAGCCATTCCACCATCAACGTGCATAAATTGAATGCCCAAATAATGATGCAAATGCCCCAAATCATGCATCTCAAATGAGGCATGAAAATCAGCCTTAAAATCAGCAATATGCTTCTCAATAGGACCAGTGAGTAGCATGTCGTCAACATAGACAACAATGATCAGAAGCACATCATTAGCATGGTTAACATATAAGGTGCTTTCAGTTGGACTATTCTCAAAACCATGTGCAATCACATAGGCATGTATCTTCTCATACCAAGCACGTGGGGCTTGCTTTAAACCATATAATGCCTTCTTTAACCTGCACACCTGGTTTTCATGCCCTTTCTACACAAAGCCACGGGGCTGAAAAACATACACTTCTTCATGCAAGTCACCATTAAGAAATATTGTTTTAATGTCCAATTGATGTACATTCCAACCATGATGGGCTGCAAGTGCACAGATGCTCCGAACAGTAGTCATATGGCATGTAGGTGCAAAGGTCTCATCAAAATCAATAGCTCTTTCCTGTGCATAATCCTTTGCAACAAGCCTAGCCTTATACCTGTCAAGTGTACCATGAGGTTTATGCTTTAGCTTGTATACCCACTTAGTGCCAATGGCCTTCTTTCCAGGAGGCAAGTCACATAAAGACAAAGTATCATTCTTCATTATTGCATCATATTCATATTGCATAGCAGCCATCCAATTTTCTGAATTTTGTGCTTCATCAAACAAAACAGGCTCAGTCTCATCACATAGACTAGATGCAGCCATAGCATAGAAATCTCATGCAAAAGAGGCACTATGAAGGCCTGATCAAGAAGGATATGAGAGAGGTGCATCTAATTTGCTATCACGCAAGGTCTGCACTAGCCATTCTGGCATAGTTCTTGCCTACTCAATATCAACTCTCTCATCAATAAGTGCATCATGTAAATCTGCATCAGAAATGGAATTATCTGCATCATCACATGAAACCTGCAAAGGCTGAGAAGTTGCCTCATTAGGACGAGCACTAGACTATCCACCTGTAAAAAGAGGCAGCAAAGTATCATACATGTCTTTGGAACTAACAGATGTCTCCTTAGTATATGAAAGCAATGGCTGAATAGCATCCTCCACAAAAACAACATCAGGGCTAACCAGAATGCGTTTAATATATGGATGATACAGACGATAGCCTTTACTTTCAGAACTGTACCCAACAAAAATACATTTTACTGCTTTATCATCCGATTTCCTGCGATGTTGTTCAGGCACTAATGCATATGCCAAACAACCGAAAACAGTGGGACACATGTTCAGTACATATGCTGCACACATGACAGCCTCAAGCCAGAAACTATGTGGTAAAGCCTGACTCTTGATCATACACCTCGCCATCTCCATGAGTGACCTGTTATTTCGTTCAGCAACTCCATTCTTTTGAGGTGTATACGGCACTGCACACTGGTGTTTTATCCCACGTTCAGCCAAAAATGCATTAAAATCAGAAGAAATATATTCCCCCCCTTGATCAAAATGGCGGGTGCCCATTTTACATGCTGACAGATTTTCAGCCAAAACCCAAAACTGTTTGAAGCATATGAACACTTCCGACTTTGCCTTCAATGGATATACCCATGCATGCCTAGAAAAATAATCAGTGAAAGTCATGAAGTAAAGATAATTCCCAAAAGAAGGTGTCTGCATAGGACCACAAACATCGCTATGTACAAGCTGCAATTTCTAAGTAGCCTGAATTGAACCATCTTTTGGAAAGGACGAACGCTACATTTTGCCCAAAATACGGCCTTCACCAACATGTTTTCCAGGTGCCTCAAGTTTGAGGACACCATTTTAGATTTCTGCAGGCGTAGCAAACTAGCAAAATTCAGATAATCAAAGCGTGCATGCCAAAGCTTTGCATCTGACATAGCCTGAGAACCATTTACTCCACATGCCAAATCATTTATTGATCTTTCACAGTCTATGAGCTTATACAACCCACGACATAAAATGCCATAAGCAATAATCGCATCGCCATTTGACAGATCATGAACTGTACACCTGTCATCAACAAATTTCACAACCAAGCCAATCTTGGCTAATGCAGAAACTGATAACAGGTTCTTCTTGATCCCTGGCACAAATAAAGCATCTGACAAAGTGAAAGAACTACCATCAGCAATATCAAAATGATCTTACCAACTCCCATAACAGATAAGAGAAGTTGTTGGTGCATGTAACAGTACTCCCTGTAGGGGCAGGCTCGAATGAAGAGAAGAAACTGCACTCCAAGGTAATATGTTTGGTCACCCCACTGTCAAAATACCAAACATCTGAGTCTACTGTAGACATGCACTGCTCATGAGAAGATGGGTCAAAACTGCAGACAGTAGTAAATGCCCATTCTTCTTCCTTCACAAGATTAGCAGACTCTGTTTTTGGTGTAGAGGCCTCTGCAACAACCATTCCAGCCTCTTTCTTCTTTGCCTCTTTAGCATCCAGTTTTGGACAATTCTTTATGATATGATCATTCCCTTTACATTACTTACAAAACAATTTCTGCTTTTCTGATTTCTTCTCATCTTTATCTTCCTTCTTCGAATATGCAGAATTAGCAGATTTCTGCTTACTAGTTGAAGAGCTCCATTTTCCTTTGCCCTTCTGACTAGTCAGGAAAGCTTGATCTGCAACTCGCATAATGGAGCTATTTTGCCTGGACTGATATTCCTACAACCGAACAGAGACTAACTCCTCAAATGATAAGGCATTCGGATTGACTTTCATCATCAACCGAAGAGTAGAAGCAAAACTCTGATATGAATCAGGAAGACCATTCATATTGGTCTGCACAAGTGAGCTATCTGGTATAACCTCATCAGCAGAAATCAACTGTTCCTTCAAGTCTTTGATCTTCATTAGGAAACTGTCCATAGAATCACCTTCATTCATGTGCTCACTCTCCAATTGTTTTCGGAGGTAAGCAACACGAGCCTCATTCCTAGCTTGGTACAATGTGGTAAGTGTATCCCAAGCATCCTTAGCTATTCTGCAAGAGCGAATGTGAGGAATAATGGCATGTTTGACAGACAAAGCTATCAATGCATGTGCCTGGGCATCTCTGCCATCCCAACGAATCTGCTCTGCAGTAGGTGCAGTAGAAACCGCAGCACGAACAGGAATATGCAGAATATCATCATCTTTGACACCTTCTACATCAGCTTTAGTACCTGCTGTTGTAACAGTTGCAGGTGTGATAGGACGTTTTTCGACACCCTGCACAATGTTCCATAGTCCTTTTGCAACCAACACATGTTGCATCATATAAGCCCATAACGGGTAGTTGGTACCATCCAACTTATCCTCATCAGCCAACATACGGAATACATCAATGCTTTCAGCCATGGCCGGTGACTAAAATACCTTGATGCAAAAAATTGACTGTATCTCAAAAAGTTGAACAGAACTGCCCAGATGATTTCTGCTAGACCTGTAGCAGACTTCAACACGCTTATACTGGCGAACAGAAACTGGTATATACCTTTCGTACAAAAAGACAAAATAGCCTGCCCAAGCATTGCAATAGTGTGTTCGGAGGCCGAAACGAGCTTAGATCTCGGAAACACGCTGAGTATGCTCACCAAAATTCATGCGATTCTGAGACTGCAATTGGAGGAGTGTCAACGGCACCCTAGATGAAGCGAGGACATGCTCTGATACCAATTGTTGGACTTAGACGTCTGCGAAAGCACACGAACAACACGAGGAAGAAGAAGAAGCATGGAGCACAACACACAATACTGAATGTATTACTAGAGAATATACAAAGATAAGTAGCCCATTAGGGCAATAGGCATATATACAAGCGGAGGGAAAAAAACCTCCTAAAGAGGGAAAAAAGTGCCCCGGTGGTCCTAGACTGTTCACACACATCACTACCTGAATATATCAACACAAAAGCATATCACTATCTATTGTGAAAATCTTAGCAGCATACAATTAGCACGGAACCCTGTTTTCCATGCTAGAACAAAGCATATCAAGGTACATTATCACTTCATCAGAGAGAAGGTATTAGCAGGTGATATTGATCTTGTTTATGTGAGAACAGATGAGCAGGTTGCTTATATTTTCACCAAAACACTTGGAGATGAGAAGTTGGAGAAGTTTCGGGAGATGCTTGGATTATAGGATATGGCGTTGAGCTTGAGGGGGAGTGTTGAGATATCAAGCTCAACATGTGATGATCTAGGATGACAGATACCAGTTTTTCATTTCTCTGACATGTATAGTGGTCACACCGGTATATGTCAGGGATACTTCATTGAGCTTTATTAGATTTATCTACCGAGAGTGATGGAACATTTGTTCCTTGCCAGCTCACTCATTCGCGGACATTAGGTTTTTCCTTATGTACTGATCTTTATATATTGCACTTGTTGTATTCTTGTTTTTAGGTCATTCTTGTACATTCGTTTTATGTAATAGAAGAAGAAGAAGAAGATCATTCTTCCTCGCCTCAATATGTGTGTGTGCTTCTCCTTGAGAGTGAGAGTGTGTGTGTGAGCTCTCTTCCTTATCTCCTTCCTCGTGACAACAGTAAGCACATTGAGTTGCACTATCATTATGTCATGGAGAGGTTCTCTGGTGGAGAGATGAGTTTGGCATATGTGCCCACATAGGAGAACATTGCAAACCTTTTCACAAAGGTTCTGCATGGGGAGAACTTTGAAGCTTTCTGAAAATCTTTGGGCTTACTTCCTTTCGTGGATTGATTCCACAATAAGTACTTGTCTTTTCTTGTAGTAGCTATGTGAGAGTGATAGCACAACACTTTGCTCTTGCAACAATGGATAAGATGATATTATTTGTTGGCTTTGGTGGCCAACACTCCACATGGATGCAAAATATGTGAAACCATGTGCCATATGCCTAGAGACAAAGTACCCATTGCATGATTTCCTGCCTCTAAGGCCAATAATATGAAGTAAAGCTTTTTCCTAGTGTGCTATTGATTTTATCAACCCACTAACAAGAGACTCCCATGCTGAATATGTCATTGTGGCCACATATTACTCAATCTCAAAATGTGATTATCTATGATGACACGTATCACTTTTCCTGACATGTATAGCGGTCACACCGATATATGTCAAGGATACTTCATTGAGATTTACTAAATTTATCTATCAAGAGTGATGGTACATTTATTTCTTTCCAATTCACTCATTCGTTGACACTAGGATTTTCTTTATGTACTGTTCTTTATATATTTCACTAGTTGTATTGTTGTTTTAGGTCATTCTTGTACATTCCTTTTATATAATAGAAGAAGAAGAAAAAGAAGATCATTCTTCCTTGTCTCAATTTGTGTGTGTGCCTCTCTTTGAGTATGAAAGTGTGTGAGTGAGCTCTCTTCCTTATCTTCTTCCTTGTGACATGGTATTAGAGCGAGTATGGCTATAGAGATCTCATGGAGGATGCCAACAGCGAAGAGTGCATGAGAAAGCATGGAGAAAGCATGATTCACAAACAATCTCATATTGGTACGAAAATTGGTGTGAAGGTAGAAAGTGTCAAAATATTTTTAAGAGTTCTTCCTTTAGAGTCATTCATGTTGCTTAGATTTTTGTTTTGGAGTCATCTTGATCTTTGTTTCAAGTCGAGAAGGTGGCACCCACATAAAAATCAAATCAATTTGTAAAACTATAAGTTGCATTTTTTTTGGCAGCACCCAAATATTTCAGATCCAGAATTCCAAGTGATTTTGTATACCACTGGCACACGAAAACTATGTTTTTCAGAGATCAAATTGTCATGTCATAGTGTGACAGCATTGAAGCAGAGGTACTGCTTCTCGTATTTTTGTAATGTTGCAAATTGCTGCAGAAATGGCAAGTGCAGATGAAATGAGTCAGCTCATGAGCGATAAGCTAGAGAACAACGTCCATGCTTGGAGATTCAAAATGATGAATTTCCTTATCGAAAAAGACTATTGGAAGTACATCAAAGGAAAGAACAAAAATGCACCGTAATTACTAGAGAGGAATCAGACTACGGACTAGTTAAGAGCATATGAAGAATAAAACCAAGGAGCATAAAAGGTAATTTATTGGCTATTTGTTAGCATACAAGATAGCATGATTGGGCACATACAAGATGCCAAGACTTCAAAAGAGGCTTGGAGTAGTTTGGTCACATTATATGAGACCAATACAAAGGCATGGAAATTGCAACTCAAGAACGACCTCCATACACTCGAGAAGAAGGGCATGTAGGGAAGTGATTATGCCCTGAAAATCAAAATCATATGTGAGTCACTTGCATCTATTGTCGTGAATATAGATGATGATGATAAGGTGGAAGTGTGCCTTCGTGGTTTAGGAGTTGCATATAAGTAGTTTAGAACTTCTATGTAGACCGAGGAAAATATTTTGAATTTTGTTGATCTGGTGTCCATGCTGATTATTGAAGAGAAGAATCTTGGTGAGGATTCAAAATCCCAAGGAAAACCTAGTTCTGAGCAAGTATTCTACTTTGACAAAGGAAGAGGTAGAGGTAGAGGTTTCGAAAGTGGAAGAGGAAATAGTAACCAAGAACAAGGTCAACATCAAAATGGTAGGTAGAGGATAGTTTGGAGCCAAGGGGAACCAAGGAGGCCACTTAAATTTCCAAAGAAATGATTCAGGTAATGACACTAAGCGATGTTGGAATTGTAGTAAACTTGGACACTTCTGTGAAGTCTCTAGGAGTAAGAAAGGCACATGCAGATGATACAAGGAGAAGTGACCCAAGACCAAGAAGATATATGAGGATGTGAAATTCAATGCAACGATTGACATATTATAGTTACATGGCTCATCATTGTGCCTACATGACCAAGGTAACACAAGATGTTCAACCTTCTTGTTTTGAAGATGCAACTGGAAATGCACACTGGGGGAAATCTGTGGATGAGGAGATGGCTCCACTTTATGGAAATGAAACATGGAAGTTGGCTCCATTGCTGCAAGGAAAGAAATCTATAGGTTGTAAGTCGGTTTACAAGGTAAAGCACAATGCTACTCATAGCAATAGGCATATATAAAGCACGATTGGTAGCAAAGGATATGCACAAACATATGGCATTGATTATGAGGAAACGTTCAACCCTATAGTTACAATGTCTAATGTTAGTGTACTTGTTGCATTAACACAACAAAAGTATGGACTTTGCATCAGATGGATGTGAAGAATGCCTTCTTACATGGTGAGTTGTAGGAAGAAGTATACATGGATCAGCCACAAGGATATGAGGATTCAAAGCACCCAGAATATGTTTGCAGGTTTTAAAAGGCTTTGCATGGGCTTAAACAAGCCTGTCGTGCTTGGCATGCAAGGATTGTTGAATTTTTAACCACCATTTGGTTTTCTATGTGTGATGCAGATCATTCACTATATGCAAGGGTGATGATGGAACATGATTGTGGATATTTATGTTGATGACTTGGTTGTAGGTGGTGATAATGATGAAAGCATCAAAGAGGTAAAGCAAATCATGCAAGAATTTGACATGAAAGATCTTGGTGTGCTGCTCTATTTCTTGGGCATTGAGTTTATACATACAGAAACAGGTATATGGATGTCACACAGGCAATATGCCTTAGGTATGTTGTAAAGGTATGGTATGGCTGATTGCAAGCCAATTTCTATGCCATTAGATCAAAAATTGAAGTTGGATACTACATCGGGTGAAGCATTGAAAAATGCTACTATGTATAATAATATTGTGGGAACTTTGATATATCTCACAATCACAAGATATGATCTAAGCTACACTTTTGGAATTGAAAGTCAATTTATGTAGGTTCCCAAGAAACCACACTTAGATGCTTTGAGAAGCACTCTACGATATATAAGTGCTACTTTGTCTTATGCATTGTTTTATGAAGTTAGTGCAGAATTGTAGATTCATGGATACACTAATGCAGATTGGGCTAGTAGTATTCTAGATAGAAGATCTACTAGTGGTTTTCTATTCTCGCTTGGAAGTGCACCTATTACATGGAGCAGTAAAAAGCAACCCATTGTTGCTTCGTTGAGTACAAAGGCTAAGCATTAGAGTTGCTGCAATGGCACCATGTGAAGCATCATGGCTATAGATGCTACTTGGAGATTTAGGTGTGGAAGTGCAAAAGCCTATCATCATCTATTGTGATAATCTTAGTAGCATACAGTTAGCATGGAACCTATTTTTCATGCTAGAACAAATCATATCAAGGTGCATTATTATTTCATCTAGGAAAACGTATTAGTAGGTGATATTGATCTTGTTTATGTGAGGACAGATGAGCAGGTTGCTGATATTTTCATGAAAGCACTTGGAGTTGAGAAGTTGATGAAGTTTTGGAAGATGGTTGGATTACGAGTCATGACGTTGAGCTTCAGGGGAAGTGCTGAGATATCAAGCTCAACATGTGATGATCTAAGATGACACATATCACTTTTTCATTTCTCTGACACGTTTAATGGTCATGCATGTATCTATTAGGGATACTTCATTGAGCTTTACTAGTTTATATACCAAGAGTGATGGCACATTTGCTTCTTGCCAACTCATGCATTCTTGCACATTATGATTTTCCTTATGTACTGTTCTCTATATATTTTACTAGTTGTATGGTTGTTTTAGGTCATTCTTGTACATTCCTTTTATGTAATAGAAGAAGTCCTTACCTCAATCTATGTGTGTGCTACTCTTTGAGTGTGAGTGTGTGAGTGAGCTCTCTTCCTTATCTCCTTCCTTGTGAAAAAAATGGATAGAGGCTAAAGAAAAAAGACCGAATGATGCATGAACCACCATTGAATTCTTTTTTGAACATATTTTCACAAAGTTTGGCTCCCCAATTAAAATTATAAGTGATAGAGGTACATACTTTCTTAACCTCACATACTAAGGAAGGCACATCATCAATAGCTCAATTTAAAAAGTAGTACATGAATTTATAAGAGAAACTATTTTCAAGAGTGCACCTTAATATAAGGAAAGTAAATGAAATATTGATCGAAAATGGGTATACAATAGTATTCAAGACAAGGAATAGCCTATGTGGATTATCAAAAATGTATTGAATTTTTAACCTTTTTGAAGCAAAGGAGGCAACATCAAGGGATCCTACTAAGAGAGTGAAATCACATTAAAAATCTCATAATTGAGTGCTAAATTAGGGACAATGATATTTTGATATATGCATCCATTCATGTGCATGGTTATGATCATAACCATGCCATTTTGTTTTAAGCTAAGTGCAAGCACATGCATAAGCAGATAGAGTGGCGTCCATATTCATTGTTGTCGTTGATGATCACTTCAAAGGTAAAATTAAGATCAATGTTAAAAAGAATAAAAACAATCAAGAACTTACCTCGCTTTTGGATCCATATGTTATATTATGGGATTGATGGTATGATGCTCAAAAGAGTTGAGACGGGTATGTTAAGAGCCTTTAAAAAATCAAATAAGATTTTCTCAAATGCAAGATGACAAAAAAGCTTCAGCATACAAACCTTGCCTATAGAGCACTAATTTATGTGGGCACCTACATCTGATGGTGCGATAGGATCACCAATATCATGCAACAAATCTTACTAGTAGTCCTTAAAGGAACCATCGCATCATTTCTTTAAATCTTGTATGGCATTGTGAATGCCAGAATTCAAAGATAGCCATTTTAGGACAAGCTTGGCAAGAGTAATCTCATAGATGATATAAGAAAGCAAGAAAATTTCCATAAAAGGAGAGATATGGGTGAGGGGGAGCTTTAGCCAAAATGGAATCTTACATAGAAAAAATGGGGAAGTGAGAAATTAGGGTGCAAGATGAGAAACAGAGAAAAATGATTAAAGACCCAAAAGGTAGACAGAGACCTCTTCCTTCCTATTTTCTAAGTATTTCTTGATCCTCATATCTTTCTTGACCAATTGTCTTACAAACAAGCCAAGCTCATTTTGGATTGTTTTGATTGCATTGTTGCACGTACAAGACAAGACAAAGTAATAATTACCTTCACTATCCTTGCACATCTTGAAAGGATTTGTGTCTTCCCCAAGTCTCTATTGAAGATCCAAGTAATCTTCATGTCATTGAGAATGGGACATATCTTGTCCAAAGTATGATCAAAATGTTTCATCATTTGAGAGAGGATGTAATTGACTATCTTCTTGCCACTCTCAAGGAGGTTTCTCAGGCTAATATTGTAGTCGAACTAAAGCAATAAAATTATCTTGGGATACAGTCCTATGATAGAAAAAAGAGAGATCCAAGACAAGCATTTTCAAGTTTAACATCAGCACTGATTAACAACATTGTCTCATACATTTAGGATTCAATGCTCTACAAGGATGTGTAGTGAAACATGATAATTTCTAACACCTTGCAAAGATATTCAAAGGACTGAAGGGAGAAAATTGAAGAATAGGTTAAGATAAGGAAGAAACTCATAATAAACATCTTATGTTTTGTCCTTCATTGTGAAATGATGACTTAGACAATATTAATAGTCCATGAGGAAATGTTGGTGTTCTCACTTTCCTCAATGGATCATATCATCCTATGATGTCAGTCTTTGATGTACACCCATATGAATAAGCATGAATAGCACCATGAGGAACTTGTGAAAAAGCATCTATTGATATGGACCAAGAAAATGAAATTTGTTCCACAAGGATACAACTTTAGAAACCAGACTCGATCACATTGCAGTAGTTCTTTGGGAATCACACATAGAAACAAATTCATGAATAAGGCTTTTCTACACTTGAAGATGAAACAAGCCATAGCATTGGTTTAAAGAGCCTCAAGTGGATCCGTTAAACTATCAATTCTAAGTCCTTACCAACTTGATAATTAGTTCATTTATATTCATAGTCATTCACGTATTTGTGAAAATCTCGAAAATAAAATTCCTATCTGATTAACTTATAGACATCAAGGATTCTAAGATGTCCTACACGTGGACCATCATGAAATACATATAAGACGTTTCTTCTCAAAACACCATCGTGTGGTGCACATTCTTTTCCTTTATAAAGTAAATAATCATGTTGAATTTTATAAAACTCCAATTCAATAAGTGTATTGATTTAAAAACAGTCCTTTGCTTTTAATAATCTTCAATGCTTACATTTATCTTGGATCATCCTCACATTTTCCTTTTATCAATTCAACTAAGTTAGTTAAAAATTAGGTAAATCTCAAGATTATTCAACATGTTCATGTAACTAAAGCATTCTAGTACCATATTTCTTCTCTATGGATGGTTCCATTGGGCATGATTCCAATAAACACATCAGAAAACAACCTTTCTTATTTTTTTCTCCTTGAACTATAAGCTTTTTTCCTTATAATTTATTTTCTCTTAGATATAGTTGTACATAAAGTCTCTAGTCGTTGGTTTCATTTGCATGTGTATGTTGCCTTTAGTATTTATGTATATTCAATAGCCTCTTTGAAAGTTTTATGTGCTTCTATCTTTATTCCCCTTTGAATGGATTTATCTAAGCCTCTAATGATCCCCATCTAAACCATTCAATAGTTTCTAATGATTCCCCTTTTTCTAATACTATCCCTCCCACCTTCCTAGTTTGCCTTCTCTCCTTGAAATGAGTATGTGCTTTGAATTTTTCTAAAAACGAGGATATGATTTTCATGAGAAAATCTCCCATGCTAGTCCTTTTCATAAACATATGGGAAACACACACCTTGTATATTCCTACATCTTACTATAGATCTATCATGTCTAATCCAAACACATCTTCTGATATTTATATCTATATGTGGAACAAGCATACAAATAAGCTCTTAAATATTATAAGCCATTAATATTTATTTTCATCATCAAACAATAGGCTGAAACAAAATTCTGCTACAGATCCAATGAAGTGCAAGCTCAATCATGCGAACAAAACTTGATGCACTTCAACACTATTCAAGCAACCTTGCACCATTTAAAAGGAAATATTTTCATGAGGCATGTCAAATATAACATCTCAATGAAAGAATAATTTGTTAACTAAAGCACAATTATAAGATTTTTATATAGACTAATTGACTACGTATCTTGCTTTGATTTGTTTATAAAAGACAAACATTTGAATGCACAAAATGAGAGACTAAGGTTTCATTATTAACAGTATGGTACATGGAACTATCACTTTAACATAAGCATCTAGCTTAACTAAGCACCCCCTTTGCTTATCTCTCTACAATGGTAGACATTGCATGAATCTACCAATAAGCATAGGCAAAAATTTATCAAAGATTGAATAATCTATTTTTCTAATCATTCACAACTTGGTATAAGAGTTTTTTTTGTGACATGGATTTTCTATTATGCTTATATCTTTTCTTTTTAGCACCATTTAATTCTAGAATCATCTCTAAATTCTCATTAGGCTATGGAATGGTATTCTATATAGTCAATGAAATGAAGAGTTGATGCTAAGAGGACCCGATGTTTCTCATGTTGTGATTCACAAATTCCCCACATTTGGTATCAAAGCACTCATTGTGTTTAAACAAGACCTCAAGGACCTATCTAACTCTAGGGAAAACCTCATAAATGGAAGAACAAAGCTAAAGAAAACAACGTTTAAGATAAGTTTGAGCACTTAAAAGGAGGTTATCTAATCACAATTATGAGTCAAGTGTAAGGAGTTAATATTTATTCCTTATCATTTTCCACTCTTATTCATATCCCTAGTTGCTCAATAAGGAGAAAATAGTGGTTGAGTTTTCATATGAATTTAAGAAGTTAAAAAGGAACAACTACCAACCTTGGTGGTTTAGAATAAAGCAGTACTTAATAAGGAGGAATTTTTGGCAAATTTTAGTAGGTGAATTCAGGCCACCACATCCATACCAAGTGATCAAGAAATAAGGAACTTCAATGAGTGCAATGAGAGGGATAAGAGAGTCATCCTCTTTCTCTTTCAAAATGTTCCAAAACTGATTATATGACACAAACAAAAGCTAGATACTACAAACCAAATATGTGAAAATCCAACGAGATTGTAATTGAATGGTCCAAGGATCATCACCTTGTTGGCTACACGCTCAACAATCTCAAAGAAAATGATAAGTGGAAATAATTGGTAACCTGAATATATATGAGAGACAAATTATTGTTGGAGATTAAGGTTTGCAAAAGCACACGAACAACACAAGGAAGAAGCTTCGACAAAAACACAATACAAAATGTATTACCAAGTGAATGTACAAAGATGAACCTCCTAAATAGGAAAAAAAGTGCCCCGACAATCGCAAGTGTGTTCACATACATGACTACCAAAACCTCTTAAAGACAAAAAAGGTTCCTCGATGGGCCAAAGTGTGTTTACACACACCATTACCAGAATATATCAACAAATCCCCCCTAGGAGTGATGGAGTGAACAAGGAGCTTCCACTCATGTATAAGGAAGTGTTAAACTATGTGGAAAGAGATCAATCCACAAATGGAAGTAAGCCCAAACCTTTGCAAAAAGCTTTAAACTTCTCCCTAGGAAAAGCCTTCATGAAAAGGTCTACAACATTCTCCTATGGGTACATTAGCCAAAATGATCTCCCCACCAGAGAACCTCCCTAACATAATGATAACACACCTCAATGTGGAAACATGGAACATAGGGTTCCTTGCAACTGCCAATGCGCTCTCATTATTAGTGAAGATGGGGGTGGAAAAAGACTAACCAATACCCAAATCCACCAAAAGGCACCTAAACAACATGCACTCAAGAGTCCTTGTGCAAGTTACCCTATATTGAATCTCACAACTAGAAGTGGCTATAGTAGGCTCCTTGCTCAACCAAGATATCGATGGGCTACCAAGCATGAAACAAAAAACACTATTGAGCACATGAGTGACGTAGCAACTAGCCCAGTCTTAGTAAAAAAAAAAAAAACATGTGAATCTAGCAATAATTATTCCCCCCTTGGAATTAAACAATCCAAGTAGCCGGGTACTACTCAAGTAACGAAAGGTGCACTTATCCACCTTCCAATGTTTGATACTTGGACAATGCATAAACATGCTCATCTAAGAGACAGCAAATCAACTATCAAGTCGAGTTATGCATAAGTAAATCAAGCATCAACACTTGTTGATAGAGAACAACATCAAATGCATCTCCAACATCATGAAGACTCAATCATAAGCCTCTTTCCATGGGAGTGGAAATAGGTTTGCAATCTTCAATTCCAAAACACTGCAATAATGTTTTAATATATTTTATTTGACACAAAGCTACTCCCCATCAACTTACATACATGCAATGCCCAAATAATGATGCAAATGCCCCAAATCTCACATCTCAAAAGAGGCATGCAAACCAGTTTTTCATTCAACAATATGCTCCTCATTACTACCACTAAGCAATATCTCAACAATATATAAAACAATGATCAGAACTACATCTTCACACTTAACATCTAAGATAGCTGAGAAACAATGATCAGAACTACACCTGCACACTTAACATCTAAGATGCTCTCAACTGGACTCTTTTCAAACCATGTGTAAGCAAGTAGGCATGTATCTTCTCATACCAAGAACGTGATCCTTGCTTCAAACCATATAATGCCTTTATCAACATGCACACATTGTTTTCATGCCTTTTTGTACAAAACCTAAGAGCTCAAATACATACAGTTCTTAATGTAAATCACCATTTAGAAGTGCAGTTTTAATGTCCATTTGATATACATTCCAACCGTGATGAGCTGCAAGTGAACAAATGCTACAAACAATGTTGTTCTTAATGTAAATCACCATTTAGAAGTGTAGTTTTAATGTCCATTTGATATACATTCCAACCGTGATGAGTTGCAAGTGAACAAATGCTACAAACAATGCTCAACCAACATGTGGGAGTAAAGTTCTTATCAAAATCAATGCTTCTCTTGAGCATTACATTTCGCAAGCCTAGTGTTATACATATCCATTGTTCCATCAAGCTTACATTTCAACTTGTATACCCATTTAGTGCTAATGGCCATTTTACCTGGAGACAAATCACATAAAGACCAAGTACCATTCTTCATAATAGCATAATATTCTGATTGCATAGTAACCATCCAATTTTCTAAATTCTATATTGCTTCAACAGAAACAGGCTCATTCTCATCACAGACTAGGGACAACCATTGCATAACATTCTAATTTGGATTCACATACATGTTTACAAGTTGCTTCAAGTTTGGGCAAAGAACACCATTTTAGTCTTGTCCACATGCAAAATAGCAATTCAGATGACTAAAGCATGCATGCCAAAGCTTAGCATATGAGATAGCTTGAGAATCTTAAACTAAACATGTTGAATCATTAGTTTTTGCTTATTAGTAGATGCGCTCCATTTAATTTTATCCCTCTAACTAGGTAAGAAAGCTTGATCTACAACATTCATCATTGACTTGATCTACCTAGAAGATTCAATCATCAATCCACGAGTAAAGGCAAAAACTATGATATGAATCTAGAATACCATCAAAAAGAGTCTGCACACGTAAATAGGCAAGATTTCATAAGTAAAAATCAATTGCTCTTTCAAGTCTTTGATCTTTGTCAAATAAATTACAGATATAATCTCCTTCTTTCATATGCTCACTCCCCAATTATTTTCAGAACTAAGCAATGTGAGCCTCATTTCTTACCTAATATAAAGTTGTAAGTGTATCCCAAGAATTCTTTGTGGATAGGTGTAGATCAAAGCATATGACTGATACTTGATAAGCCTTGCAAACCTAGAGAGTTGAGCAGGTATGTTTAAGTCTGTACTTTATCTTTTGCTTTTCCTATCTCTATCCTTCCATGCAAATATTTGGATTAGAAGGGTATATGGGGAAACCTTTTGGGTTCTCCTTTTCATTTTGGTATGAAGTGCTCTTCATGTCAAAAGCCTTATGTGTTTTTCTAGACATTGGAATGATTTTTTTATAGGTACCTACATCATCAATATCAACACCATTTCAGTAACTTTCAGGCAATCCCATTTTCCAAAAATGGTCTAACCATTTCCAAACCCAAAAACACCCTTTCTAGGCACCATGATACAAAAGATGCTTCATTTCAAAAAGATTTAGCTTATGATACCTATTCAAGATTACTACATTATGCTCTTTTATTTTCATTAGAAATCCTCTTTTTGCAATTCGCAATATAATGACATTTCTTGCAATAATGACATATATCCTTCTTAGTTGTGGATGTGGATGAAGTAGATTTCTCCTTGGGTGTGAATGAGGTAGTTGAAGTAGAGTTTTAGAATATATAATAGAAAACTTAGAAGTAGATGACTTACATTCCTTCTTGCATCCTTCATTTTTTTTTCCATCCACCTTGATAGTCTCCTTTTTCTTTCCTTTGGATAATGATACCATCGCCTCGTCATTCACTTCCAAACTCCTTTGCTACTCTTCGTCTTGAGGTAACAAAAAGTGCAATTCTTCAAACTATACTTCTCTATATCTTGTAGAGACAGAGAGAGAGGGGGGGAAAAAAAAAAACATAAGAACGGTATGTATAGGGAAGTGATTTGATAAGTGTATTCACCATCTCCTCATCCAAAATGTTTTCTCCATCATTAAGAAGTTCATCACAAATGTCCTTAAGCTTTAAAATATGAGATTGTATTGCCTCACCAACTTTCATGCGTGGTGTTGGCTAATTGTCTCCTAAGATAAGGCTTCCTTGCACGGTCTTCGCTTTAATAGAGATTCTCCAACTCCGATTAAGCCTGACAAGAGGTTCTCCATGACCAAATTAGGAGAATGATATGACGCTTAACACCCATAGCAATAAGTGAGAGTGCTTTAGCATCTCTAGAATCCCATTTCCACTTCTCTTTAGCAGGTTGAGTCTGCATTCCTTGGGCTTTGAATAATGAAACAATTTCCCCTTTTTCCTTTTGAGTTTCCTTAGGAAAATTGGGACAAAGGGCTTCTTGGAAGAAGAGCCTACATCCTCTGTAGTTTATCTTCGCCTTGGATACTTGCCATTGACAATGTTCCACAAATCCTTGGAAGCTAGCAAATCATCATCATGAAACTCCACATTGGATAATTATAATTCCATCAAGATTATCTTCTTGTTCCACTCTGTCTCTACAATCACTCATCTTAGCAACCAGTTATGTGTCTCTACAATCACTCATCTTAGCAACCAGTTATGTATCTGCACAAGGCTCCCATACCAAATGTTGGAAGTGAGGTAGGCCCGGTTACCCGGTTTTTCCAACACTAGAACCTTCAACACGTTCACACCTTGAACCAAATAATAGAGATGAACTGACTATGAGATAGACAAGAGAGAAGAAAGATCTAAAGAGCAGCAAAGTGCTCCTTCAAAAATAAATACTTAATGTCAGTACAATGTGTGAGTAATATACAATCTGAAAATTGGCCAAATGTAAAAGGGTCCAAGTACCTAACTAGTTTGATTAAAGCCTCTTCTTTCTTTTTTTTTTTGTGTTTTGACTCAAAATCGTGTTTTTCTCGCAAGCATAAGATTAGTGCCTAGAGTTATGGAGTGTGCGTGTGTGTGTGCATGGATTGACTTTCTGAGCAGTCATATTATGGAAAGAAAAGTGTAGCAGTAAACCCTAACTGAATATAACCTTCTTGTGGAATAAGCAGCAGCCAGATAATCTCCAGCACTTGAAGTATAAGGTACAGGAGCAAGTACTGAAGATGACTAAAAATAATGCATCTACTCACTTAACCCAGCAGGACACAGGTGTGTGTCTGAAGAAAATGATGGGCACCAGCTAGTACTTCAAAAAATAAGCAACAGACTTCCTCCAAATCTGCTCCAAACTGCTCTTCACCCTAGAGCACAAGCTCAGAATAAGTTGGAGGATGATTGAGCACCCCAATGCCCTCCTTATATAGGCCTTAAGCAGCCCCACAACTTCCTTTAGAATAAGCTTCGACTAATAAAAAGCAAAAAAGTCCTTCAGCTTGATTCAAGGCACGCTTTTCAGAAAACCCTTATGGAATCAGCTTTTAAGGATTGCTTTTGGTTAATCAAATCCTATACATCGATTTAATGTCCTTCTCAACCTTTTAATCTTAGCCATTAACCATAAATTCCTGAAATGCAAATGAAAATCAAGAATTAGGATTTTGTATTTGAGGGGATTTTAGGTACCAAGTGAATAAGTGTTCTATATCACTAGAAAGCTCATGATGAGAACTTTAAGAATATGCAATCAAAATTGTAATCAATCTCCGACCATTTCTGAAAATTAGGACCTGCAGAAATTAGGGTTTTGATCCCTCAGTATGATATTGTTTTCCAACACCCGTTGTAAAAACTCATTAACGATGTAACACATAATCAAGAAACACTTCCTATCTGCTAAAAATCAAGATTACCCATGTATTAGTGAGCCCACATGCGCATGAGCACATGGGCCTACCACAACACGTGTGTGTGTGTGGGGGGGGGTGTGCCCATGTGGGTGTCTCCACATGCGCACGTGTGCATGTGTGTCTGTGTGCAAGCATGCATGCATTAATGTGTGCACAAACACACAACTGCATTTTTGTACCTATAGGTCTGTCCATACTTACACACGGCACATGGGCCTACAAGAACACGTGTGTGTGTGTTGTGTGTGTGTGTGTGTGTGTGTGTGTGTGTGTGCGTGCACGCGTGCCTTTGTCTCCACATGTGCACATATACGTGTGTGCCTGTGTGCAAGCATGCATGCATTCATGTAGGTGCACATACATACAACTGCAATTTTGTACCCATAGGTTTGTCCACACAAGCACACGTGCGTGGAACTGTGGTAGAGAGAGAGAGAGAGAGAGAGAGAGAGAGAGAGAGAGGAAGAGGGACAGCAAGGATGTGTCAGTGCACCACAGATGAGAAGAAGAAAGACAAGGGGGTGGAAAGAGGGGGAGAGAGGGGATGAAGGGGGGGGGGGGGGGGGAGAGAGAGAGAGAGAGAGGAGAGAGAGAGAGAGAGAGAGAGAGAGGGGGGGGGGGGGGGGGGGGGGGAAACGGAATGTTTTAAGGCAGAACTTTTCCATTGACAAATATAGATAACACCAATGCTTAGTGTTGATATAAAACTACTCTTTCCATGCAGAAGAAAATATAGCTATTTCTTACTTCAAGGAGAAGCTCATCCATAGTTGTCCGCAAGTCCACAGTAATCAAACATACAGATGGATCCATTGTCAGATTCGAAATATAAATTCTACCTCATTTCCTATTTCTCAACATCTATTAAACCAGTACAGAAAATTGGTGTTCTTGATAGTCAACTGAAGGAGGATTCCAATGCATTATTGCATTGATAGGATATCATCACCAATAGACTCCCTCAATTCACTGTCCATTCCTGTCACGCAAAAGAAACAAGAATCAAACATACTTAAAGAAAACAATCTCTCTTCCTCTCTCTCCCTCCCTCCCTCAATACTTAAAGAAAACAGTTTCTCTCCCTCCCTCCCCTCCCTCCCCCGGCCAGCCACCCTCCCTCGCCCCCACCCCCTCTTTCCCCCGCTCTCCCTCTCCCCCTCCCCCCCTTTCCCCACACCCCCTCCCCCCCCTTTCCCGGCCTGCCTTCCATAGCTGTCCCTCTCATCTTTCGGGTGAAGTCCCGCTTCCACTGCAACCGGCCGCTGGGCCATCCGACATCTTACATCCCGCCTCGGCTTCCGGTTTACTTAAGGGGATTGCCCCTTTAACTCGTGACCGTCCTCCTCCTTGTGCGCACAAGTGAAAACCCCCCCTTTGGATTTGGACCGTCACATTTGGTATCAGAGCTTCGGCTCTCGGTTGCTCTGTGAATCCACCGTTGACAGGGTGCGGTCATCGGCCCTGTCGGCCAAAATGGGGAAAATTTCTTTTTTACATGAGATACATTGGAGGTTGGTCCCCACTTAGACCTCAGCTCATTTTCCGCATAAAATGGAGAATTTTTCTTGTACGTACAACGTCCGCCGGTCAGCCATGCTTGGTTGTCTGCAAACGGCAACGGATCTATGCTTCATGCCAAAGTGGCATGGGTCCGGCGGTCCGCATGAGAGGCCACAATGATTCTTTTATGATCCTTTGAAGGCACGATGATTCTCCTGTTCATGTGTTTATGTGGTCGACCTTCTTGTCGGGCCAGTCCCAATCGCTTATTCCCTCTTGGGCTCGACCCGTGACGTATCATTCCATGACAACCACAGGGAGGAGGAGGAACGCCCTCCATATGCCGACAAGGCCGCCTTGTTCTTTGGGCCAGGGTAGCGTCATAAGTCCCACACTGCCACCCTTAGTCGCGTCCCTTTGGGGTGGGAGGCCCTGTCTGCGAGACTGAAATTGGGAGCAACACAAGGAAGTCCCTCCGTGCTCCACCGCAGGTGGGCCGGCAAGGTAGAGTGCTACGTCAAACACCGATGCTGCCATGTGCCGAAACGAAACCCGCATAACCACTTGTCCATAGTCAGACGTGTCCCCTTTGCAAAAATTGTAAGATCATTTGTTAAGTGCCCTCAAGCTAAGCAGATTATGGAAGCAAAAGCTCAAGTAAACCGTGTTCTCCCCTCGAGGGTATTGCATCAGTCGGGGTAGTGAGCGCCCTGAACCCAAAATTTTTATCCGATGGAAAGATGTCCCTATCTTTTACTCTTGGGCCGATGTGCCTAGAATTATCACAATGAAGTGTGGTACTTCACATCAGGTCGTACAATGCCGGGGAACGGACTATGGGAAAAACGGTGGCTGGCGGGCTCGTGGCTTTGCCCTCATGTCGCACCCTATGTGAATGCCTGCTCGTGGGTCCCTTCGTGGCGGAGGCAAAGATTCAAAGTAAAACGGTCGGCATGACTATAAGACGCACCATGTGCCGCACGTCCGTAACCATGTGCAAAAGGGAAGCAAGGGCCGCCAATAGGCCCGTTTTCAGGCAACCGACGGGTGCGTGGCCTTTCCCTCCAGTCCGTGCCTTAGGAGGTGCCACCTGTAAGTCCCTTCGTGGTCGGGGCAAAGTTTTCAAGTAAGTTGTCCGACGGGTGTCTGTGATCTTGCCCTCCCATCCGTGCCTTGTGTGTGGGTGCTTCCCGCAGGTCCCTTCGTGGCCGCGGCAAAGTATCAAGTGAATTGGCCCGCAGGTGTGTGGCCTTAGATGCACGCCGCCCGCGGGTCCCTTTTGTGGCCGAGGCAAGTTTTCAAGGTAAAACGGTCGGCTGTGAACATAAGACTCATCATGCGCCGCACATCCATGCCTTTGTGTTGAAACAAAGCTAGGACCGTCGATAAGCCCGTTTTAAAGTAAAACCGACCGACGTGAATGTAAGTAGCTCTATGCGCTGCACGCATGTGCCTCTATGCAAACGACGCAAGGTCGCCAATAGGCACCTTTTCTTTTCTTGGTGAGAATTACCTTGGCCGTCGCTTGCAATCTCGGCTTCATCGTGCCTTGATAATTATGGAACGTCGAATGGAACCAACGAATATGCATGGATTGGCAGCGAGAGGCCCTCCCATTACAAACGAGCATGGTCCCATATTAATATATCTACCCGGGTTGGTACAAAATTTTAACCTTAGAACCGGTTCGGGGCCTTGGTGTTCACTTTGGCTCCGACCTTGAGCGGAATGGCCCAATCTACCATTTTGACGGCAAAGAGCAAAAGGATGTCCAATGATCGATTGACTTAGAGGGACCTACCATCCTTTTGACGATGGGATCTTCTTGGAAGTCCTTGGACGGAATCAACACATTCAACCTAGCCAAAGGCAAAGGTGCCATGACCCAAAGTGCGAGGTCCCGCTAGGTGGACTTTAGGAGCACGCGAAGTCTGTCAAAGAGGGGGTTAATGTCATGCACCTTTGCTTGCATCCCTGGTCTTCTATCCACACAAGCTTGGTGCTTGGGTGGTTTGCCCTGTTGTACCTAATTGTGCGCAATTATAAGGGGAGTGGTAATTGTGCATACCTCTGGACCGCGGACCGGTTAGGAACCCCCCAAATCCCGACGACGAAGCACCATAGGTGTGAGTGTTGAGCCCTCCCTTCCTCACGTTTCTTGGGAACATCGGTTGTCCTTGCATTGTGGGTAGATACTCGACAACGAGAAACGCCCCCCCGTCCATCCTTGACGGATCTTGCACCTGACGGCCGAGATGGCCGGCATCGGGTCGGTCGCCCCTCATGTTGCCCGCTCACTCAAAGGGGCTTAGGATTGTGTGTGGCAAAGGAGAACCACTCTGCCTCTTAGCAAACGGCACCATGGACTTGATGGCTACGTCCCGCCAGGCCGGCCCGCCTTCGATAGCTGTCCCTCTCAATCCTTATGGTTAAGTCTCGCTTCTACTGCAACCAGCCTCGAGGTCACATGACATCTTACATCTTGCTTCGGCTTCCGAGTACTTAAGGGGATTGCCCCTTTAACTCATGGCCATCCTTCTTCTTGTGGGCACAAGTGAAAACCCCCTTGGAGTTGAGCCAGTCAGCCCTCCTCTCTCTCTCTCTCTCTCTCTCTCTCTCTCGCTCTCTCTCTCTCTCTCTCTCTCTCTCTCTCTCTCTCCTCTCTCTCTCTCTCTCTCTCTCTCTCTCTCTCTCTCTCTCTCTCTCCTCTCTCTCTCTCTCTCTCTCTCTCTCTCTCTCTCTCTCTCTCTCTCTCTCTCTCTCTCTCTCTCTCTCTCTCTCCCCCCCGAGTGGGCAAGTGCCATAGAAATGGTGAGTCAAGGAAATGTTGTAGCCATAGTAGCAAATGGGGAAGCCGCAAACAGAGCAACTTCCCAAATCATTGAAAGTATGTGTCCTCATATCAATGTTTGTTTTGCATGGCTCATTACCTCAATAATATTCTCAAAGACATTGGCACTTTGGATTGCCTTCAATCAATGAGGCAAATGCATTAGGAGCTTCATGAGCAATCATACACGTGTGAAGAATGAGTTAAGCAAAAGATCTATTCTTGTTCTGCTGAAATATGTTGAAAACACGATTTGCATATAACTTCATCATGTTACACCGTGTTGTGAAGTGTAGTGGTGTTTAAAGAGGCCTAGTATTGAGTGATGAATTTGCAGCAATGTCGCAGGCTTCCATTACAACAGGGAAGGAATTCAGAAAACTAGCAGATAATGCAGCATGGTGGGAAATTATTAGCCACATAATCGATATCGTGCAACCACTTGTGCACTTGCTAAGAGTGGTGGATTCTATGGAGCCATGCATTGGCAAAGTATATGAAGCTATGGATCAAACCATAGAGTCACTTAAGAAGCTAGTGCAAGAGGACAAGAAGTATGAAGAAATATCATCAATATGTGTTCGACGATGGAATGCCTATTACTCCCCACTCCATGCAGCGGCATTCATGGTGGACCCTGAATTCCAAGATAAGAAACTTTATGCTGATCTTGAGGTAGCAAGTGGATGGAGAACGATATTGGAGAGAATGGTCCCAGATAATGCATCGAGGAGACTTATTAGAGATCAATTGTCCAAATATAGAACTATGAAAGAGCTAATTTTCATGTCCAGATGCACAAGAAGATAGGTTCGTGTCGACGCTGCTCTATGGTGGGAAGATTTTGGATTTGATGGTCAAGAGTTGCAACAATTGGCTATACAGATACTTAGCCAAGCTTGCACTACAAGTTACCTTGAGCAACTATGGAGTGTTTATGGACATCTAGCCTCTAAGAAGAGGAACAGACTTGGTGTGCAACATGATAGTGATCTTGTCTTTGTCAATGCAAATTTAAGGATGCTTCGCAAGACTCAAAATCATGGGCTTTAGATCCTTTTATAGAATGGGAGATGGAGGACAAGGTGCAAGGTGATGAACATGAAGAAGAGGCACATGATTCAAAATATTTTGAGCAAGTGGAGATTTAGATTGCACCCTAAGCTACCACCTCTACTGATGTAGCACAGACACCCCACTTGGATTTCTCTTAACCACTTGAGTCTTGAGTTATCTTAGATCTATCATGATTCATCTATGCCATATGTGCATGGTTGTATCTTTTTGTTTTTATCATGATATGACCCTTTTTTATATATAGTAGCAATCAAGATGATATGATGATTATTTATCAATCATCCTAAATTGATGTAATCTTTTTTTATGAGATCATTGTAATATGGATGTGTTTCATTGCTTTGGTCCTTATAATTTAAATAGTGTCTGTGGTGTATGAGCCTTGAGGTCACATGTGGTTTGTAACTTGTTCCTGGTTATCTCCCATATAAGTGATAACTTGATCAATGATCAAATCAGATGAATAAGTCAATGCTCAGTGTATATCTAGAGTGCAGCAGAAACACGTCACATGTTTTCATATATTTCACTTTGGAAGACTTATTCTTACTATTTTCTTGCTTATTTGTGCTCTTATAAGATAACAAATCCTCATGAATGGTTTCCATTTCCTTAACAAAACCCCGGAACAGTCAAGGTCCCATCCTCGACCCGAGACGTCACTGTCCTCGAGACACGTCACCGTCCCTTGGTGACTATGGGGAAAAGTAAAAAACAATAACTTTCACTAGTGACTTCTCATAGCATATGATGATAGATATATCATATGATAAGATCATCAATCATCATGAGGTCCAATTTCATCACCTCCATGTTTAACATATCTCCATACTGAATGTCATTATCACTATGAAGAGAAGCACAAAGGATCTTCCTCATCATCATCATCTACAAATCTCTCTGTGATGATACTAGTATATGTAAGGACAAACTCTTCACATTTTGTGTTTTCTTGCCACAAAAGAAATCTGCCATCACAAAAGCATTAGAAGACATGCATACATATCACATTCAAATTTGGGGCTAGGTGAAAAAAAAGTTGGTGTTACTAACATGTGCTAACACATCATTATGGGAGTTAGCTTAAGGTTTGGCACAAATATGCATTGCATGATTATAAAATATTGTACACAATATATTATGACCGATATCGGATCGTACGCCAAATGGCCTTCGTGCATTGATGTATTATGTTCAAGTTTGAATCTGAAGGCCTCATGTCATCAATAGTATGCATATCATTGTTATCAACTTCAAACACAATTATAAAATACTGTATACAATATATTATCACTTATATTGGATCGTATGTGAGCCTTCATGCATTAAGGTATTATTTTTCAAGTTTGAATTTGAATGCCTCATGTCATCAATAGTATGCATATCATTGTTATCAAATTCCTTTTGTGCAAAGTTTAAGTCGTGAAATGTTGGAAACTATCCAAAATATCTTCTCCACCCTTGAAAATGTAGATTCCATCAGACGCTAGAAGTTGGATTATGTAAGAAGTTTTATAAACTTTTCATGATCATAGCTTATATTTAGAAATGTTTAGCTTTCTGTTGACTTTCACAAGTTCAGCTTATGTCATATATGTCCATGTATAATTTCAACTTTCATATCCTTGTATTCGTGGAATTATGTTTAACCATCATAATGTATGTTTTTTAATGTCCTTTAAGGTATCTACCATACATTTTGTAAAACTTTTCGAGGAGAATAAAAAACCCTCATGTCAAATAACATTGAAAGGGTTTGGAAGCCTCGTTTTGGGTTTTCCGACCTGTTGCAAAAAAAAATCAGGCTCTTGTCAAAAACGTATTCCATGTGCATGTATGGTACATGTATGTATATATGTTTCTTTGGATGTACATACGTATCTATGTTTGTATGTTTTATGTATGTAAGTATGTACCACGATGTATGTATGTATGTATGTATGTATGTATGTATGTATGTATGTATGTATGTATGTATGTATGTATGTATGTATGTATGTATGTATGTATGTATGTATGTATGTATGCATGTATGCATGTATGCATGTATGCATGTATGCATGCATGCATGTATGCATGTATGCATGTATGCATGTATGCATGCATGCATGCATGCATGCATCATGTATGCATACATGCATGTAGGTACGTGTGTACGTACGTGTAACGTACGTATGTACGTACGTTACACGTACGTATGTATGTATGTATGTATGTATGTATGTATGTATGTAGTATGTATGTATGTATGTATGTATGTATGTATGCATGTATATATGTATGTGTATGCCAGCATACATGCATGCATGCATGCATGCATGTGTGTGTGTGCGTGCGTGTGTGTGTGTGTGTGGTCTGTATGTATGTATGTATGTATGTATGTAGTATGTATGTATGTATGTATGTATGTATGTATGTATGTATGTATGTATGTATGTATGTATGTATGTATGTATGTATGTATGTATGTATGTATGTATGTATGTACGTATGTATGCATGCATGTATGTACCCATTCACCAACTGCATTAACTATAAAGTTGAATCCATCCATTGGAAGGGGAAATTTTACATTACAAAACACACTGGTCAAAGACATACCTCTACAAAAATGCTTCTACCCAAGTCTCTCATTCCAAATAAGAAAATCATTCATCTGTAACACAGCCTTCAGATGCTGATTTGACATTCTTTATATACTGTGGAAACAAGATGGGCTCCTGCGATGAGAAAATTGACAAAGACAATGAAAAATAAAGAGGCACGTTCTTTAGGATGCTTACTTGTAAAGTGTCCCATTTGTAGCCTTAAATGGAGGTGGTTCCAGTCGTTCCTTCTCTTGTGTAATTCCTCTTCACTAACTTGCAGATCAATTGTTCTCTTCTCCACATTATAGTGATCACATCCCATCTTGAATGAGGGCGATTGGGCCTCCAACCGTACGATCATAGAAATAAACAAGGCGGTCCAGCATGTGGGATCAGAAAACCTAAATTTATTATAAAAAATTTATATAAAAAAAAAAAGCATAACACAAAAACATACAGTAAGATTCTCGGTGCTACATACATAAAGCCTGCACATAGATACTAGGTGCAGTGTGCACTGTGTATAATGCAATGCTGTGTGTATTACATAAATACATCCACTGTGAATAGCAAATACTAAAATTTAAGTTTGATACAGTATACTATAGCCATCAGGATCCGATGTGTGTTGTAATCATAATGCTTAAAATCCTTTGAAAAGACATGGTTTAGACCAGACTGAAATGAAATTCCTGAGTTTACTACAATTCGGAAATGATAAGAGATTACAGAAATCTTGCTCTAACTCAGTATATGTTATCTAATAAACAGATGATAGATCATGCATGTGTATATTACTGAATTAAATCACAGCTATATCATTCAACAACCACATGGCATTGCATGCACGTCTGAAGCAAGGAAAAAGTAAGTTGAAACTATTATTCACAACCACATGTTACCGGCAAATATTAAGAGGTGTGTATGGGCAGATAAGGATATGTTATTACACGACAATGGAGACAACTTTGAAGCATAAAAATCAAGCTGATGGCTACATGATCATGATTCAAATTAGAAATTCCAATTCATCTAGATGTTCGAGTAAAGAATATAAATTCCTTCTACTCCAGCTTGAAGTACGATAAAGCCCATCAAACATTCAAAAAATGGTCATACATTTAAAAAGAATGGAAAGCTTTTAAAAAAACATCATTTTAAATCTCGTATGTCCATTACATCGTTCCACACGAGTTCATGCATGTTCAATGAAGACAATCAAAACCTGAAACAAAGTGGCAAAATTCTCTGATGCATACAATTTGAAAATTAACAGAAATAACACTGAAAAACTGATATGATATCGACCACACAAACCCTAAAAACAAAGAGAGCTTGAGGAAATTCCAGACTCCAAATCATAAGTCCGTGTAGTCGACTAATAAAGAAATGTGAAGAGTGACTGTTCACTCATCAATTGCTTACACGTGTAACATAAAACTATCAAAATTTCATATATAGTTTAGAGTATATACATCACCTTCCACTTCATGGACAAACACAAAGGTGGCACTAGAATATACACAACTGGCCAAAATTAGAAGAGTTTACGCTAAACTCGCCAATATATATCATTCATACACATTGGAATGATAGATTTGATTTAAGATAAGACTGTCACACATAGTACATCACACAAATTCCATCATATGTGGAGCATACTATACAGTATCAAGTGTGAATCATTGAAATAAAACTACTAACTTAGGAGAATAGCAAACATGAGAGTTAGAACATCTATCCAAATACCTTTAGCTGAAGCAAAACCTAAGGATAGATTGCATAATTGGACGGAGTCCGGACAAATATACATGCCAGCCCAAACCTAGTAAATCGAGTAGATACAAACACAAAGAAAGCCTCATCCACGAATTGATACACACTGCATCAACAAGGATCGATCTGGATGACTCATCATCCGAAGTGAATGAAATTCCAAGAGTCTCCTCAAGTTCAACTCCACATCAAGTACTCCAAGCATGTGTCTAGAGTATAAACTTCATAGATTATCTATTGCTAAAAAAATTGTGAGAAAACTCCATGACATGCCTACATGGACCAAATGAACATCTTGTGAAAAAATCCTTCATGAATATACTCATGGTGCACTTCAATGCATTTAAAAATCACATGAAAGACCAAATTAATTTGGTTTAATGTTGTTCATGTTTTCACGAACAATGTGTGCCAGATTCAGCTCCCAATGTCCCAAATCATATAAGAAATTTTGCAACCAATACATCTCACTTGAAATCATAATTGTTGCTCTCTATGGTGCCTTCATGGTGGACAAATACCAAGATAGGTTCCTTTTGACATTCCAAGTTACTTCAAACACTACATAGACTAAAAGCATCTTCTAGAATTTGATGACCTTGTCCAATCTCCATAAACCAAGAAGGCGGCAAGGCTGGTTGCAAAGGGGATATGCCCACGATCACAAAGGGGGCAATGACTTCCAACATGAATTTTTTTATTGTGGTAAAAAATGATCACCCTTCATGTGTTGATGCTCTAACTCCTACCTTGGATATAGAGCTTACCAAATGGACATAAGGATAGATTTCTTATGTGGTCGTTCTCACAAGTAGCTTTCACATGAAGCAAAGTGGTCAGGTGTGTTCGGTTCCATGCGTTGGGTGCGTTTAAGGTGCAAGGATCGAACCTACATCCCAAGTAAGGTTTGTAAGGTTCGTTTAGGGTTCGTTAAGTGCATTTAAGGTGCCATTACCTTATGTTTCCTTTGGAGAAAGGTGTATAAGATGCATTCCGTTCCAAAATTATTATATATTCTAGTATATAGTATATGCAAGCTATGGTAAAAAAATTTCAATTCATGCTGCTATAGTACCTACTATGTGTGATTGACAACTCTTGATATCATTTGTCACTTTGTGGGTGTGACGTGTATCATTGTGTGTGTCACATATTTCTACAAGATGTGCATGATGTATAAAACATGTGTATGTATCTGAGTGGCAGTTGTTGACATCATTTGTCACACTGTGTGTGACCAATGACTAGTGGCATGAGTGTGTACCAAGTATGTGACATTATGATGTTTGTGTGGCATGTGTGACCAATGATTATTTGTGTGTGTGATATCAATGATGTATGATGTGTCAATGATGTATGATGTGTCAATCATGTATGATGTGTGTCACGTGTGTGTGTGTGTGACTGCATGTGACATGTCATGTGTGTATGACATGTGCGTGTGTGTCTTTGTTTGT
This sequence comes from Ceratopteris richardii, assembly GCA_020310875.1. NCBI lineage: Eukaryota > Viridiplantae > Streptophyta > Polypodiopsida > Polypodiales > Pteridaceae > Ceratopteris > Ceratopteris richardii. The sequence continues at coordinate 46,539,433 of CM035428.1, forward strand.
GACATGTCATATGTGTGTGTGCACTATAGTCTGTGACATGAGTGTGTGTCTCTTGACACGTGTGTGGAGCGAAACATGCTCAAGAAATGCTATGTTCTCGAGAAAGGTGCTAGCAGCTGATGACAATACAAGATGGTAGATGCATGTAAACCAAAGTACCCCAAGGAGTAAGTGTGCAACTTGTCAACGAACCGAAAAGCCTAACTGCACCAAATCGAACCTTAGAGATGAACCGAACCGAACTGATTCAGTTCCATCGTACCAAAACTACCAAAGAACCGCATCTACTCGTAAGGTTCGGTTCGAGAACCGCTCAGGGGTTAGGTTCGAGAACCGCATCAACCATGACATGAAGTAACTCAAAGGTTATGACCTTTGTGGGAAAAGGTCTAGTATGTAACTTAAAACAAAAAAAAGAATGCTCCTACGCAATGGTATAATAAGTTTGATGCATTCATGGTGCTCTAAACATCAAAGGACACTTATACTATCTACTATAGAGACTGAATATATTTTAGCCATACAGGCCTCCAAAGAGGCATAAGGTTAGCACGTTAATGTGCACCAACTGTGTTATGCCTAGTTCAAATCTTGGATGTGATAGCTAGAGTCGAACATGAGTAGCAAAGATGCCATGTTAAATGCAGATACAAGACATTGAAACAGATTGACGAGTGTCATCACTATTTCAAAGAGGTGCCTGAGGATGGCGTGATTAAGGTCAATCCATCACAAAATCTTGTAGATGCTCTCAGCAAGTGCCTAGAAAAGGTGTCAAATGGCTTAAAGGAGCCTCCATGGCCCTTCAAGTGGGAGATTGATGGGGGAAATGACCTCATGGACCCTCCTTTTGTATCGTTTGACCCTTCTATGTGATAATTGTCCCTGAGAGCCGTCAAAGATATTTTCACTTGATTTTGGCTCACTTATAAACTCCATAAGGAACCTTCATTTATTCAATTACTTTCGGCCTCTAATCTATGTCAACATGTCCAAGGGCTCAAAAGTCAATAATGAATCAAACTAAGGTCCCGACCCGCTAGAAATCTAAAAGGACTTCTAGAGTCCTGGCACATACTTCTTCTTCTTCTTCTTTTTATTCTCTTGATCTCCTCATCAATTTTTTGCACAAGCCTAAGCTTCCATTGCCAGCCTCACCTGTTCTCAATAGTTCTCCTTCCCTTTCGCCAAATTGAACATATTCGGTAACGACCAAAATACCTAAAGTTACTCTTTCAAGCAAGTCCCTCCAAACTTTATCGCATGAAATGATAAACCAAATGATTTAAGTAGAAACAGAAACTGCTCATCCTTCAACGATCTCTTAGAAACCAGCTGTAAGATATCACCTCAATCAATTACGTGTTCTATCATTTTCATGCTCAAAAAGTTGCTTTTTAATGGCATACAAGAAGTCAACATTCATTGGATAAATGCTTAATGTTTCCCGTATGCTTGTTGTTAGCCACAAATCTTCTATGGATTCAACGATTGCCATGAGAAACTTCTATAATGTGAAGTCCATTACGGATACTACAGTAGATTTCCTACGGCACCTCACTCTTATTTCCTTGTCAAACGAGAAGGTATGGAATAGCTTCATACTTCCCAATACATTTATGGTGCTTGGGGCACTCCACAATTTGCCACATACATGGATCACTCTCCTCTGACTTCGGCTGGAAAGGAGGAAATCATCTTGAACACTTTGACCAACTTTATATTGAAGAGCCCTGACTTCTATGTAGATTACTCTATGCAGCTCAAAAATGATTCCAGGTAATCCTGTACAAGAATCCTCATTCCAAGATCTTATTTTTCCTGCAACTGATCTCCAGAAACCTACTTTTATCTTAAGGATGGCACGAATGATCCCTTGAAGTTTTGAACTCACATGCAGGCAATCTGGCCACTCAAACAGAGAACACACAAATTGGCAAAAAAGAATATAAGCTCAAGTGTTTGTTTGCCTCTGGCAGATCACCAAAAGAAACCCAGGGTTGTCTTTACTCCTGCTAACACAAGATGAGCTGCAGATCCCCACACTCTATTCTTCTAGATTCATCCCATCAAATGCTTTTAATGCAGACTCGCAGTAATAAGAAGAATGGGTCTCTCACCACTTCTTTGAGGCTTTTCAAAGAGTACCGAGCTGCCACTATTATATGATGTGAGACGTTGCTAATAAGTACACTACTGAACAGAGCCCATTAAAAACCGGACAAAAGTCGTCTTTTAAGCAGCAGTTTATAGTTCAATGCCCATGATACTGTCTATTTATATCAGGGAACTTGTACCTCCACACATCACGCAAGGTTTTCAAAAAGACTGACAGGAAAGCTGCCTACAACATGCCTCACTCAACACATTCACTCTCAAGACTGCCTCAACCATCCATCTTTAATACTAGAATAATGCCTTAGGAAAATGCATTTTTGTGGTGGGTGGGTGTGTGTGTATGTGTGTGAGACAGAGAGAGAGAGACTGTGTGTGTGTGTGTGTGTGTATGTGCACGCACGAATGCATGCATGTGTGTGAGATGATGCCTGCCAGGGCCACTCTGAGCTCATGACCAGACTTTATTGACATCGTATTACCTCAGGCATCTACAATGCACTTTTGATATTTCAGATTTTCAAAGACCATCCAAAACTTTGTCTCATTTTTACTAATCACTCTCATCACATTTCTACACACAAAACATACAAAGTGAAACAGATAAACAGAGCTTTTAGCACAAATAATAAAGATTAAAGAAATACCTGTGCCTCTGGGCATATATGCCCAACCACAAAGCCATGTGAACCACCAGAGAAGCGACCATCAGTTAACAATGCACAATCCTACATATCAATCAATCAATCAATCAATCAATCAATCTCTCTCTCTCTCTCTCTCTCTCTCTCTCTCTCTCTCTCTCTCTCTCTCTCTCTCTCTCTCTCTCTCTCTCTCTCTCTCTCTCTCTCTCTCTCTCTCTCTCTCTCTCTCTCTCTCTCTCTCTCTCTCTCTCTCTCTCTCTCTCTCTCTCTCTCTCTCTCTCTCTCTCTCTCTCTCTCACACACACACACACACACAAAGCCTCTAGCTTGATCACATTTTTCGTACAAAAATGGAAAGTGTTATCCATGTTTCATGAGCATAGTAGGCTTGAAATCATAAAGCCTGCTGCCACTCGCTTTGCATATATGTGGATTGTGTTCATCATAGTGTAATATTTCGCAAATTTTTCGCTAAAAATAAAATTCTTTAAATTCGCATCGCGAATTAATTCGCGTGGAGCGAATTTTATATACCTGGTACATCGAACTTTTTTCAGTTACATTGAGAATCGTGCCCTCAAAATGAAATGGAGAGCTAATGCTATAACTTGTTATGAAAGTATTTTGTTAAGGTATAGCTCAATAAAATTCATGAATCCTACATGGGATTGAGATATACATATACTTTATATGTAAAAAAATAAAATTCTCTCCAGATGGATAAAATTCCCGAATTTTATTTTTGGTCCGAGCGTACTAAACGAATTAAACGAAAAATTCCCGACTTAATTCTCTCCTTCGTACTATGGTTCTCATGCCTACTCGAGATCAAAATCCCTCTTAAAGAGACAATGGTCCCTCCCCTACGGAATGATTGGGATGAGAACTCGTTGGAGGAATCCAATGAGCATCCAAAGGCTATGCTTGGACGAGGAGCTTTAGAAGAGAGTGACGTGTGTCTTAAATGTCATGATACCAATTTATAAAGTTTTGTGCATGACCTCTCCCCTATGGAATAATTGGGATGAGAGCTCATTGGAGGAATCAAAAAGCATGTAGAGGTTATGCTTGGATGAGGAGTTCTAGGAGAGTGTGAAGGGTGTCTTAGATGTCATGACACCAATTTATAAAGTTTTGTGCATGACGGATTATGAGGGTGCCACCTTGGAGTGGCTCATTCATATGATGAGGAGAGCCATAGAGAAACTCTTATCACCTCAGACCAAGCTAATGAAGTGCTTGAGGTAAGAAGTTTTGTAAATTACTAAATTGAAAAACATTCTTTAATTAATTTTATTGCTTATGTCATTTTTCATGAATCATAATAGTTAATACATATGATTCTATGAAGTTTCAAGTACTTATAAGCTACTTTATTTTTTTTAAATGACATTGAGAAGATGGACATGGATGCATCGACCCATTCATGGTTCTACAAGTCTAATGCATCTTGCATTTAAAAGGCAAACACTATTTATAGATATCGAGTTACTTTCAAATAGACTTTCATATATGTCACAAGATTTTTCCCTCTCATTTGCATAATGAGATAATAGAGCATATCAATTGTTACTTGGTTGAGTGAGGGAATCTAGGATTCACATTCCCCACATGTTGGGATAGAGCTTCGATGATGAAGCCTCTTTCTTGGTGGCAAAATTTTGGATTCAGCTTCTCTAACCCGATTAGGCTTAAGCGGTTAGTTAGGGAATGCGCTAAAGTTGGGGAATGCGCTAAAGAAAATGTTAAGGGAATGCGCTAAAGTCGTAAAGGCTACAGCGTAGAAAACCATTAAGTTTTCGGGCTACAACGTTTTCTTTAGCACAAAACCGTTTACCTTTACGGTCAACTTTAGCCTTTAAGGGTATTAGCTAAGCACGATTCCCTTAACGGTCAACTGCCCCGTTAAGGTGCTCCGCGTTTCCTATTGGGCACTTTATCCACATATGCTATTAGGGTTCTCCATTAGGATTGCTCGTTCGAGCCTGTGAGAGAAATTGGAGTGCCTTTTCTCTCATCCATACAAAAGTGAGGAATAGGCTTAGCCCTGAGCAAATGGAGAAGTTGATTTAATATCATATTAACTTGAGGATGTCAAAGAATATTTCGAACATGGAGACATTGATGCAAGTGTAATTAGATTTTCACATATAAATTATATATGATAATGTATGAATTTTCAATTGAATATTTCTTTCTATTTGAGGTTGATATAGATACATTTTGGCCAATGTTGAGCACCACACCTCGTCCAAGGGATGAGGTGAATGAGGATGATGAGGAGTTCTTAATTGTCGTACTTTTAAGTTATCCCCTATAGATGTGAGGCAAATCGTGCTCTGTGGTGCATCGAAGTGCTCTGTGGTCCTGGGAAGGGCATGATCATTCAATATGGATCGAGTTTGATCACTACACATGGAAAGGAGGTTGGTATGAGTAGAGAACCCTAGAGACAAGCCAAAAAGGATGAAGTCTTGAAGTATAGAAATGGACGCTATTATATAACTATGGATCCAAGCAACAAAAGACATGGGTTTTGAGGGTCCAATATCACTTGGAGAACCTTTGGAAAGCATCTCCAATACCACCCTTGAGCCATTTGGATTTATTTACTCCCAATCAAAGAGTTTCCTATGCCTACATCATCTCAAACTCAGACCATTCAAGGTAATAATGGCAATGGATATTGCAGATGCCTCTCATAACCATCATCCATCCAAAGTGCAATGCGTAAATGCCACAAGCTCAATTAGAGCATCTTCCAATGGTTCACTGGAATCAGAGTTTTTTAAAAAAAAACATCTTTTTCACATGAAATAAAAGATGTTTAGGATGTTCGGAAATAGAACGTCCTAATATGTTTTTTCGAAAGATTTAAGCTATTTTTTTCGATATACTTTAAGGAACACATTTTTTGGCCAAGATGACCCATAAGCTTCGTTTTCATCTTCTCCTTTCTTAAGGACCTTGCTTGTGCTTGAATGAATGGCTCTACATCTTGAGACCTAGGTCATATGGGGGCCGGGATTAGCTACATCCGCATGGACAACATTGGAGAGGCCACAGATTCTCATGATTGCCAGGCTTATCCAAAGCAAGCCTTGAGTACCACATGATATCATCATAGCAGAGCTTGTTGCACCACTGATGCTAGTAGAGGCACTGTTCCAAAGAGTATGCCTATTACACAAGATACAGAGCCTGCACACAAAGCGCATCACTTATCGAGCTTTCAAGGTGTCACGAGACATGGCACAAGCAGGTGACACCTCCTCATGGTACACACAGACACGAGATTGGCTTGCCCATCATGGATTTGACATAGATAGACTACCACCGCTGCAGTACGACTTACAAGCCCCCACCTATTCTCTCTCCCACAAGGAGAGGAACAAGGTCATTCGCCAAGAGATATGGAATACATATATACAAAGGACATGGATTAGCCCAAGGGATACACTGCCACCGAAAATGCTCCACTACCGTGAGCATTTTTTACAAATCTCAGATCATGGCTTTATTGAGACTCTGCGATACATGCAGACATACTTACCACACCATCTCCAAGTCGTCATTGGGGCCTGGGAAGCTCCGAGTTTCATCACATCAGCTCGAGATCGAGAGGGGTCATACCAAGGGAGTACCTAGAGAGGAGAGGTGGTGCCAAGTATGCCATATAGAGATAGAGAGTGAGGAGCACTTTGTTACCAAATGTCGAGCATACTCAGATCTATGAGCACAATTCCATATAGAGGAGTCGCTACAGTTGTGCATGACCATTGGAGACCAATGGAGGTTGCGGCGATTTCTCACAAACGCGTATGAGACGAGCGAAGTTGCTACAACCCATGCATCAGACACAGATGAGTACACAGCGGACCATTACTCAATTCTTTCAGCAAGATGGGCTACATCAAACAAGCCCACCTTCTAGAGGCATAGGGCTAATGCTCAAGCAGGTATAGTGGTATAGAGAGTGTGACGTCGACCACATAGAGCTGGGTACGGATGACCACAACTATACCAAGAGGATATCTCACGCATGAGGATAGCCCATGACCACATAATGGAGCACAGGTGCACCACCACCACTTGGGTAGCCTTCCTTCAAGAGGCACTTAGACTCCTACCGATGTGCCACATACTCCACCCACCTCCACCCGTTACCTGTAGCTAGGATATACATATTCACTCCTGTCATTGGTCCCCCCCCCATGTATTAGATGGCCATTATCTACAGAGTCAGAGCCACATCTCCCCACGCACCACTACATTACCCCCACTACCTCTTCATCACCCAATACACTATCTTGTGGTTGTTTCCATGTTCAGCCTGCACAGTTTTGTGTAGCTAGTACTTTTCCATTTTATTTTATTTCTACACAAGGGTTACTACAGTTGTACATGGTTCATTCTCATAGGCCAAATTTGGCCTTCAGAAGACGTTAGTCTCCCTCCCTCCCCCCCCCCCCCTCCCCGCCCCCCCCTCCCCTCCCTCCCTCCCTCCCCCCCCCCCCCCCCCCCCCCCCCTCTCTCTCTCTCCCTCCCTCCCTCCCTCCCTCCCTCCCTCCCTCCCTCCCTCCCTCCCTCCCTCCCTCCCTCCCTCCCTCCCTCCCTCTCTCTCTCTCTCTCTCTCTCTCTCTCTCTCTCTCTCTCTCTCTCTCTCTCTCTCTCTCTCTCTCTCTCTCTCTCTCTCTCTCTCTCTCTCTCTCTCTCTCTCTCTCTCTCTCCCCCCCCTCCTTGTGTCTCCCCCCCCCAAAAAAAGCAGCTTACAGATGACCCACTATTGATTACCCACACCATCCACTATTGACACAACTCACTTAGCACATTTTGTCTTTCACTTGTTTCCATTTCTTCTCGTCATTTTACTCTGATTCTATACTAGATCCATCATGATGCAACTCTTGAATTTCATAGGTCATTTCAGCTCTTTTGCAAGAGGTAACATATCCTTTCACTTCATTTTTTTGTGTGTATGGATATGCGAGAGTGTGAGAGAGAGAGAGAGTGTCTGTGTGGGTGTGCCTGCGGGTGCCCACATGCGATACATGCCTGCCTATCTGTCTCCCTAACTAGAAATTCTATGTGTGCACACATGCATACAAAGGCAACTGACAGAGAGGATAATGAGATACAAATAGTGTTCATCAAATATCAAAAATTTTGCAAAAAATCAGATGATCAACACAATGTTTTAGAAACTATATACCTTTCCAAGTCCAGCACCCATGATTGCACTTGTAGGTGTAAGCATTTCAGGCATACCAGGGCCCCCTTTTGGTCCTTCACCTCTGATTACTATTACAGTCCCCTACAAGAAAATACAGGTTTAAAAGCTGTTGGCAGAGTGAAAAGAACATTTTAAACGATAACATGGATAACCAGTTTATAAATCGCAAACTAAACCTGCCTTAAAGCTCTGCGGGTTGTCTGAAAGAGCACTAAGCATAGCTTCTTCTCCTTCAAATACACGTGCCCGACCTTCAGGTGATCACATAGATAGATAATCATTAGTCAAACTTAGACAAGTATTCATCTGTTTTATTGAACCTTACATCATAAAAATGGCTAGGGAGTTTACTGATGAGGAAACTCCACTTAGACAATGTATCATGTTGCTAAAAATGATGGAAGCTGGATTGAATACCACCTGAAAAGTACAACCCTTCTTTTCCAGTTATTTTTGCCACAGAGCCTTCTGGTGCTACATTCCCATAGAGAATCTGTATGTGGCCGGTCTTTTTTACAGGGTTTTCAATAGGTGCAATGATGTCCTGTATTAACAAATAAGAGTATGTACATATTCAAATTTCTCAGCAATATAATAATGGCTAGAAGTATCATATCTGAATGATAATATGGCATTTGCCTGGGCATCAGGTAAATCAGGGCATGTTGACAAATTTTCTGCAAGTGTCTTTCCAGTTACTGCAGTCCCACAACACAAACCTCGAACACAGTCAATCAACTGTGGGTGAAATCACTTTGTCTTACAATCAATAACATAAAAGGTAAAGAACATCATTCATACCAGTAATACAGTCCCCGTCAATAAATCCTTTTTTCAGCAAGTACTTCATAACTGCTGGAATTCCACCTATCTATAAAACATCAGTATTCACCATAAGTACTGAGCTTGAATAAAATTCTGTCTCTACGCACATACTGCAACTGAAAGCCACAGGCTGACAAACACAAAAACACCATTGGATGGAAAATTCTTCATGCAAATGTGTGCTAATGTCTAGATTATATGTGATTCAGAACATGGTTTTCCTACATCATATGTGACTAACATTGTGTGTGCTTACAAGCAGTCAACACGTAAGGAATCTTATTCACAACCACTTACTTAGAAACCAAACAAGCTCCTTCAAGCCATCAACATTGTGAAAGGAGGTTCCCTAATAAACAGCAACTCCGGTATTTTTTTTCTTACGATCTCCATAAGAACACATAATCTGTAGTAAATACTGAGAAAGATCATTCCAATAGTGTGGCAAACTTGTTATTACTGGACTTCTTCTTCAATAATCTTCAGTACTGTTCTAGAACAATTCTGGTTTTTCCACCAACATCCTTGTTTTATATGGTCCACGGATCACACCTATCACTTATTTAGTTTTAGCCCATTAACCCTCACTTTTCCCTAACGAGTAGAATCTTCATCAATCAGCAGACCCACTAGAAAAGCCATCTAACTCTTGTAAGAGCTTGCTGCACCCTTAATGAAGTTTTATGCAAGCTTCCCATCTCTACCAGCCTCCCCCAGATTATACATAGACGCACACATATAGGTGGTCACATGAATCCACGTATGTTTAATACATCGGGAATCAGGATGCCAATGTATTAGACATTGGCAGGCTGCTGCTCATCCTGAAATTTGAGCAGTGGCATGCAGTTTCTCAGGCTATTTCTACATCAATGCTGCCTGAGCGTCAATCTCAGCCTGCACAAGGCATGCATCTTTGTACATAAAGATAATAACATCTTGCTTTCCAAGAAAATGTATTGTATTTATGTATGTAAGTTTTATGCATGTATGTACATATGTATCTAGATTCTACCAATATGTGTATGTATGTGTGTATGTGTATGCGGGTGTGTGTGCATGCACGTATGTATGCACATATGTAAGTATGTGCGCATACATACATGCATGACTTGAAGTTTATGCTATGGATACACTAGGTGAGCAGATTAAAACCAAAATAGACACAGAAAAGGAGAGAGAGAGAGAGAGAGAGAGAGAGAGAGAGAAGAGAAATTAATAATAGAAAGATACAACATACCTTATGAAGGTCTTCCATAACATATCTTCCACTTGGCTTCAAGTCTGCCAAAAGTGGCACTTCATCACTAACTTTTTGAAAATCCTCTAGTGTTAGGTTGATTCCAACTGATCTGTAAAGTGATATTGCTTTAGAAATATGTGACAAAGTGGTATATTTTGACTAGCACATGTAAAGATGTATGATAAGAATGGTGTGCTAAAGTAGTATGATATCCCACCCTGAGTAGTTGAGATGTACAAAAATATGTGTCAGTTAGAAATGTCCACGTTACCGAGCTATTGCAATAAGATGTAACACTGCATTTGTGGAACCACCTAATGCCATCACCATCACCATAGCATTTTGTAGAGATCTTCTTGTTATGATGTCACTTGGCTTCAAGTTTCTTTTCAAAAGTTCCAATATATACTTCCCAGCCATGCGGCATTCATCAAGCTTCAACGGATCCTCCGCAGGAATCGAAGAGCTGAAAAGAGAAGTTGGTAAGGATACACTTTTCAGTGTTTTTTTGTTTTACTTCACAGTGCCTTATTTCATCTGATACATACAGTATACTACCTAACAAAACACACTTTCAAAAGTTAAGTCTGAAAAGGAGCTTTGAAAGAACGGAAAAAACATGGCTACCAAAAAAACATCCAATAAGCTAGTGATACTCAGCATGTGCTCAAAGACCCAGCAGAATACATCGGTTCAAATGTCTACAACAAAGCTTTGAATCAACAATACATGCACTTATAACATTACCATACTGTGACTAATTGTTCAGCCATGTGTACAGTGCATAGTAGAAAGGTGAGAATAATAAATAAAAATAAAAATCAACATTTTTATTCATCATAAAGGATTTTTATATTTTTCTGCACCTAAAGGTATGCACAATAACTGTTCAACATTTTTGTACATAATAATAATACATAGATTGAAAACTTAAATCGTGATTCATGTTGCACTTTATGCCATAAATGAGATAAAGAAGGAAAATATTCCATAAATAAGAAAAATATTCCATGTACCCTTTGTAAATTTGACATGTATAATATTTTACTTTTTTACCAATTGGATTAACTCTGGTAAGTCAGAGGAGTAGAGGAATTAGTTTTTTTTTTTAACTTAAGCTTTATGACCTATGTCAAACACTCAAACCTCATTGAGTTGAAGAAGGAATGGTACGCTTGGAACTCTGGGGATGAGGAAGACCATAGACCTCACAGGTCTCACCTTAAACATACTGCTCCGATTTTGCATATCTCTAACTTTCTCATCTTTGTGACTTTCCCGTTAGTGTACAGTCCCTCCCTCCCTCCCCTTCCCTCCCTCCCTCCCTCAAACACTCAAACCTCATTGAGTTGAAGAAGGAATGGTATGCTTGGAACTCTGGGATGAGGAAGACCTTAGACCTCACAGGTCTCACCTTAAAAATACTGCTCCGATTTTACGTCTCTCTTAACTTTCTCACTCAAACCTCATTGAGTTGAAGAAGGAATGGTACACTTGGCACTCGGAGGTCTCACCTTAAACATACTGCTCCGATTTTACGTATCTCTAACTTTCTCATCTTTGTGACTTTCCCATTAGTGTAAGGTCCCTCCCTCCCTCCCTCTCTCCCCCCCCCCTTCTGCTTCCTCATCAGACACTTAATTCTTTTTTTCTAATCAGTATAAAAATCTAAATAAAAAGAAACATTTTCTTAATAAAAAGTAAAAATCATTTATATCGTTCTAACAGATAAAACACACTAAAAAATAAATTAAAGTCATGCAAATTTTTTGTACTATGGTACTACAGTGAAATACCATACACATCAATTGACAATTGGTAATACGTTGGCAAGAGTCAAGTACCAAATAAGTAAGACAACCATATAAGTGGCTTTACAAGAACAGACTCCCCCAAAATCTAAAATGATTAGAGCAGTTTTCCTTCCTAAAGACAAAGGATGCGCTAGGAGTCAAGGGACACTGAAATTGCTCTTGTGCAGACCATTGTAGCTTGAAAATTGAATCTTATTTACCACATCAGTATTCCAAGCCATCATCTATGTCTGATTCCTTCTCTGCATGAAATTCTGGATTCTGGCTTATCAAATATAATGTGCATTTTGAACTTGCAAATCTTCATTTCTATTCATATACCTTTAAAAGTTCGGATCTATCCAAACTAACAAGCTTAAGATAATAAAGATAAACACAAATAAATAAGAAAATACAATGGCATTAACAGCAACAACAAAAGAATAAGATCAAAGGAAATCAACAAAAATACAAAAGCAAAGTTGCAAGTGGAATATAAATAAATAAATAAATTGAAAAAGATGAAAAATCTAAAAAGAATAAAGGATAAATCTTTTTTAATAACATAAAAATAAAAGAATGAATAATGAAAATACGATGATGAGAAAAAACAATATTTAAACAGATCAATATTAGAAGAAAGAAACAAAAAATATAAAGCATGAAACAAAGTTCTGAAAATGAAAAACAAGACACCCATGTTTGATTATGCTAATCCAATTCTCCTAAGTTTAAGGAGGACATTTCAATTACATATACCTCAACATCTGTTCATCCAATCTAAATGCACTAGCTTGCATCTGCAGTATGGCATCAGCATCCATAAAACATCCTACATTTCTTCCATCATCATTATTGATGCAAATCTAACTAAACGTTCCCTGAATTTAAAGGCATATGCATAAATAGATATTACGACATCCCTTTTCAAATGTCTAACAGTAACCATCAATGCAATAATTTCGATATTTCCTTTCTTGAGTTTGTTTAACTTAAAATCTTAGCAGTCTCCTTACATGGACCATACTTACAACATCATATCAGCTTCATGGAGCTTACATTTTTTTAATTCAGGAAGATGAGGACCATGAAAATAGCGACATGAGCTTAACTTCACCATTAATATTTGAAAACATCACTGTTGTCCATAACAACCTAAGAATACATGAAAAAGAATAAAATTTTAAGGCAGATAGTCAAATATATAGAGAAATACAAACAAAATAGCAAGCTGGTCAAACATATGGAGTGATATAAACAATATAACAAGCTAGCAAAATATATGGAGTGATATAAACAACATAACAAGCTAGCAAAATATATGGAGAGATACAAACAATATAAGAAGCTAACATTAGGAGAAAAGGCCATTATTAAAAGAATCACCTGTATGGAAGTGACATCCCCATTGCCTCAATTGCAGTGGCCATGGTATTTGCTGTGTACATTCCTCCGCACGCTCCAGCACCTGGACAGGAGTTCTTCAATACTCTCATCCTTTGCTCATCGCTGATTAGACCATTGACATATTCACCATATACCTTTTCCATTATTGCCAAAAACATAAAGAAACAACATTCATCATATGAAACTGGTATGGCAAGCAAGTTCCGGAAGTGCAGACTGACAACAATATTGGATTACCTGGAAAGCTGACACAATATCACAAGTATTGCCATCATAATGACCCAGCTAGATTACAAAACAAAACATGAATAATAATTAGGTCCCAAAACTAGGTAAGCACTTCTTATCCTTACTTCAAAATTCAAATTTAAAAGAATATGCCTGAGCCAAAAATATACGAGCAGTGATAATAGCAACAATGGCCATGAAAATAGTTAATGACTTATTATGAAGGGAGCTGAACTTCATGACTTTTGACAAAAATGCAAATCATGGCGAATATATACAATGTTTCACCAATGCTTCACCTTAAAAAAAGCTATGCAGATTGTGATTCAATTTTCCATAAAATGCAGTAAGAAGATCATTTAATAAGGTATATAATCAAGTCAGTCTTTAGAAACAGGAAATTAAACCTTGGTTGCACATCTTGTGATGAGCAAACCTCACGTACACATTCTACAGCTAACTAATATTACATAGCTCTAGAGGTTTGTGATGTTTTCGGTATGTGTATAACCTTTAGGAGGTGATCTGAAGCTCAAAACTTGAGGTTTGTGATGTTTTCTGTATGTGTATAGCCTTTAGAAGGAGGTAATCTGAAGCCCAACCTTGATTATCGACTACCATGACCATCAAATTGATTTCTTCATTTCAATATATAATTCCAAAGTGGATTACAAATAAGGCAATTTGATGTACGGGTTGCAAGTTTGTAAGGAATGGCTGCAAGCCTCAAGCCTCACACGCATAAAGGTCACATGGCCTCAAGCCTCACAAGGTGGAGGGTCACAAGGATTGAGCTGCTGAAGCCTTGTTTGCCTCAAGGCCTCCCAACTCAAAAACCAAGAGGCTAACTCAACAGGGCAGCGCTAGAAGGGGCTGAATAATGGCAAGGAAGGTAACTCAAGGTTGTGTGTGCTTAATGGATATGGGTTGTAGCCCAAGGAGGTCGAGGATCCATAGCTGTTGATAGCTGAATAGGGCACATTGTTCAAAAGAAGTCCAAGAATGACTTTGAAAATGTACGGTCAACTAACCTTGTGTACCTTGAATGGAACGAACCTTACTTTTCCGGTTCACATACGGAATCTACCATGCATCGAAGCACATCACATCAGAAGCCAATATTTTTTGTTTCTGTTTCTAATATTGGTTTAGGAAAGAAAGTAGCCTACACTAATGAGCAATGCTGTGAAATCATAGGAATTGAGACAATTCATCTCTCTTATATTGATGATACTTCTTTGGTTCTCAATGATGTGTTATACGTTTAGGCATAGCCAAGAACTTTCCTCTTGATTTCTTTTCTAATCAAAGCTGGCTATAATGTTCAATTTAACAATGATAAATGTCTCTGTCTGCTTGTCTGATAGTTCTCTTTTCCCTGCAAGCTTTATGTTCTTGATGTTTATAATGCAAAGCTCATAGAGGCTAACGGTTCTTCAAGTTCTGATGAGCAAAATATGGAGTTATCACACGTTATGGACACATAAACTATAAGTAATTGCTTCTTATGAAAAATCAGAATATGGTGCTTTCTTTGGCCTCTCTCCAAGTTCTTGTATGAGCACATGATTGTGAGTGATGCATTATGGGAAAGATGTATAAGCTTCCTTCTCGCAAAGATGGTCTTCTATGAGCTACGAGGAGACTTCAACTATTACATATAGATGTTTGTGGACCTATGAGAACCCCCTCACTTCAAGGGTGTACTTATCTTCTCACTTTCATTGATGATTATTCTCACTTTACTTGGACTTATGGTTTTTTTTTTAGCCGAACATTTTCACTTGTTTCAAGAAGCTTCTTGCACGAATTAAGAATGAAACACATAATATATTTTGTGCTCAAATAGGGACAAAGAATATATGTCACATGAATCTTCATCCTTTCTTGAAGTTTGATATGATCGATGCTCCAAATCATGTACTTAACAATGAGGAACTCCATAGACCCCTAAGGCAAACTGCTTCCAAAAAACCTTGGGATATTGTTTTTTTTTAATCCACATTATGTACATTGTTTGGAACGCTCGTGTCCAACGGTATGTGTCAAACCATAAAAAGTTGCTTGGAACCAATTCCAAACCAACTACTCTCTCTCCTCTACATAGGACCATAAGTTATTGTTTGTTTCTTAAAAAATCTACAAGAAAACATATGATCCTACACCACCTTCTCCTCTAAATTTAATCTTCCTTTCTTACACGTTTACACTAAAGCACACAACTTCCTTTTGCATACAACTATTTAATAAAGGCATACATGCTTATCAACACTACAAAAACTTTCATTAAATAACCTTGACTATTCAAAGTTCCAACACAAAAGAGACATTGCTTATTCAACTCACTACAATGAGAAAATAGTTCCTAAACAAAAATATTGTTTTGAAACACAACATCCAGTTTCAAATAGGAGCATTGTTTCAAAAACAAGAAATACATTGCAAGAACAGTTTGGGGCCAAGTGATTTGAGTAATATATTCTTCCCTTTAGAATAGGGTTTACAACATGATTTATGCAAAGGTTATGCTCCAATAAGAAAAGAAAAGTTTATATCATAATGATATTCATAAGCAAAACGGATCTCCTTCAAAGATACTTTGTTCCAGAACATTGATTCTTCTCTCTAAAGTAATTATCACTTCTCTCTACTTGTCATAATCTATACGAGGGAGGCCCCTCACTCATAACTCTTTTTAATACTCAGATTCATTTGTCCCCGTTGTCTTGCAATCCTTCGCTTTTGTGTGCTTGCAACTTGAATCTTAATAGAGTTGTGCTTCAGCATTCTAGTAACATGTAGACCCCTAAAGTGCGAGGTATCATGTCACAATTTATGTGCTTTTATGCTTTCAATAATAACCTTAGTTCTTGTTGGATGGGTATGTGCCAAAAAATCCCAATGAGAGCACGTTTATATGCTGGTCCATAGGAAATAAGATAATAGATATGCCAAAAGAGAAAAGGGATAATAAATTCTAGTTGGACTCTTCAAATCCTATTTTCTTCTTATTTAAGCAACGTGTGCTTGTTACTAATGATGGCATGTGGTCCTCAAAAATAAAATATAAATATTATTCATATGAATCTCGCTCTTCCACAAAGAATAATCAGGTGATGTTGTGGTACGAAGCAAACAATATAACTTGATGAAGGCAATCTAGAGGCTCAGCATTTGATGTCCGTTCCCCCCCTCCTCTCTCCCTCTCCCTCTTTCCTCCATGATTAGCATCAACGATGAAATAAGGACAATTCGAGTCACCTTTATGGTCCCCCCGTAAATCATTATTGCAGGTCGGTTGATACGGCCCATGGCAATTATAGTTCCTGGCATCTACAACGATAAACAATGGTTTAAGGAGACATAGACAAAGGGGGGGGGGGGGGGGGGGGGGGGGGGGGGGGGGAAACTGATTGAGAATGTGATGTGCTCTAAAAAGAGCACACGATCTTACATTCTTGTCACATCCTGGAATAGAAATATTTGCATCATACCACTGGCCACCCATGACAGTTTCAATACTGTCAGCGATCAGATCCCTGGATTGCAAGCTGTAACACATACCCTCGGTGCCCATTGAGATAGCATCACTGACACCAATGGTGTTGAAACGAAAGCCCACCATGCCAGCATCCCTCACACCTTCCTTCACTGCTTCAGATAGCTTCAGGAGATGCATGTTACAGGTGTTTCCCTCGTACCATACAGAAGATATGCCCACTTGAGCCTTCTGAAGGTCTTCATCAGAGAGGCCGACACCATATAGAATGGCCTGGGAGCCACCTTGAGACTTGGGTTGCGTAACCCGAGAGCTATACTTGTTAAGAACGTTTGTTGGGGGTGCGGCTTCTTCGACCAAGGGGGGAGGAGCTACTGCATTGGCACGAATCACGAAACCATTGTTAGAAGGTCGGGAAGTGATGCCTAAGGCAGGGCTTGCTGCCCACAGAGACTGCAAACAGAAGGCCGCCATCCTCCCGAACGCTGCGGTCAAAGGGTTCTAGCCTATGCCCTCGAGGAAGCTGCCACTCAAAACCCGTCGTTGCCACTCAATGTCTGTGAGTGAGGTGTACTTCGACTAATGCGATAGCACGATGGTGGTCTGGTGGTTCTTCGTCGCTAAAACCCCTTGAAAGATATATATGATCAAAATGGTGGTAACATCTCGCTTCAATATGTAGCCTGATGTCTCAATTCACCTATTTGGGCTTACAAACAGTGGTAATGCGTTACTTAGCATGGGATGGGAGAGGGGAAGACGGTGATGGGAGAGAGGAAGGTAGCGCGAGATTGTAAGGAGCGTTTGAAGATTACATTGCACTGAAGGTGCACCCAAATGTGACCAAACATGACCATCAGTGAAGATTAGGATGGGAGATGGAACACATATGCATACGAAAGTAGTTGATATGGCAAAATACTAGGATGAGATGGCCTATCAAGTGAATGTTTCAATTCCTTATAAAATACATAAAAGCAAACAAAAAATTGGGGACCAATCAAATATCAAGATAATTCACAATAAAAAGGATAAAAACAAACAAAAATCTGGGGACCAATCGCCATATTATAAACAAGCCCCAAGGTTTTTGCCAAAACCCTAGACAAATGCATAAATAGATTGTAATAGACCAAAAAGTACTCTCTAAGGATGTGTCCATTATTAACGCCATCATGGATGGATGTGTGTGATGGAATAGACTATGTGAGGGAGTCCAACAACTACTTCATACTCATTAAGGTTAGCCTAGATAAGTCATATGATAAGTTAGAGTGGGACTTCATCCTCCCATCCCTTCTAGAGTTGAATCTTGGTAGATGGTTTATCTATATGTTCTCCACATTAATAGGAAATTCTACAAGTAGAATCAATAATTAATGAAAATGATGAGCAAGGTTTTCAATTTCACCCTCTCTTTTTTGCTACTGAGATAGATGGATTCAACTTCTTTTTTGAGAAGAATGCTTCAAAAGGTGATATTAAAGGTATTATTTTTATAAAGGGTAATTAGTACATGATACTTATAATCATTGTATATGACAAAAATAGTTTGACTCTTGGCAAGGATCACTATGCTAGATAGCTTTGTGACTTTCTTAAAACTTTTTGTAAGTCTTGATCTCAAAATCAATAGAAATAATATATTTTTGATGGTTTCACTTTCTCAATGGATGCTTCATCATGCTTTCCAATAAATTGAGGTTGGGAGTATCTTCAAACTCCAAGGAATCCATTTGTAAGTGAGTTAGAAACAAACTCATCAGAAATCGAGCAAGTGGAAGTGATGCCAATTGAGTAGGTTGGGAGAGGCATAGCCAATAACATATTCATCAATCCTTTCACCATATATTTCTTTTACTTCATACCTTTGAACAAAGAAATCCATAACTTAGAGTTTTCCTATAGATTATTCCTTTGGGTGTAAAACTTCAACAAGGGGATTCCCAAAATTTAGTGAGATGTTTGTTGCTTTTAAAGATAGTTTTGTATTCCCAAGATTTAGTGAGATGTTTGTTGCCCTTAAAGATAGTTTTGTGCTTGGATTCTCAACATGGTGAGAATGTTTGACATGTTATATATACCAAGTGGGGGTATTACAGTTTGGATAAATCAACATGAGTAATGGAGCCAAGTAAGGGAAATTTTTTCTAAGATTGTTTTCTATCGTAGATAGGTGATGTCCTTATTACCATCCTATTTTCCTCCACCAAGACCATCCCAAAGGGTTTCGAGCCTGTTGCCTCTCTCTAGTACGCTTGGAAAAATATAACGACAAAGACTCAAATTGGTTTCTGATTGTTGGGATCAATCCAAATTCGAAAGTGATATCTCTAAAGACAAAACTCTTTGTTTGAAATGTTTTGAGACATGTAAGGACCTTTTAATCCACAAGAAGAAGAGATGGATTAAAATAGAAGATATTACTATGGAGTATGGATCTTCCTCCAAAATCATATAAGAGGACGGAATATCTTGGATTGATATGTTATGATAACAATAACTATCCTAAGTATCTTTTTTGTATAGATCATAAACTATGATGAAGAGATATGTTGATATATTTTGGTAGTGATCTCCAATAATTGGTATCAGAGAAGGTCATCACTTCATCTAGGGCATTGTCAACACCCCTTTGGTCATAGTCTCAAAATCGCACGAAAATTGGTGAACATACTCAAAGCAATTAGGAGTTCAAAACCTCTTCACTCTATGATGCCGAAATTTCAATATGAGCTTGTTTCGACCTCCAAACGCACTATCGTAGTGCTTATGCAAGCAATTTCATCTTTTTGTAGCAATTTGATAGTAAAATATGAAGTATGGGTCTTCCTCCAAAAGCATATAAGAGGACAGAATATCTTGGATTGATATGTTATGATAGTAGTAACTATCCTAAGTATCTTCTTTGTATGGATCGTGAACTATGATGGAGAGAATGTATAGGGAAAAGGTTCACATCAAAGCTACTCAAGGAACACATAAGTGGAACAAACCCGCGTGGAGCGAATGATGTGAACACATACAGGGAGTGATAGATCAACGCCCACAAGGTAATAAGCCTAAAGCTTTGCAAAAAGCTTCAAACTTTTCCCGTGGAAGAGCTTTGGTGAATATGTCTATCACATTATCTTGTGTAGGCACATATACCAAATCAATATCATGCAACAACCAAAGCACTCTGACTATCAGTGAGAATATGCGTAGCAGTATAGCTAAAGTAGTTTTTCAACATACTTTGCTTGATGCATAACAATTCCCCCCTCAACGGATACAAATTGGATGCCAAGATAGTAGCTCAAAAGACCAAAATAAGTGACATCAAAAGTATGCTGCAAATTAGCCATAAGAATGTCAAGTTTTGCATCACATGATCTAGTCAAGAGTATGTCATCGACATAAAGAACAAGCACTATAAGATCAACCCCAGTTTTGCGTACATAGAGTGTGCTTTCAATCGGACTACATGTGAAGCCAAGAGCAATCAAGTGCTTATGTATTTTGTCATACCATGCATGTGGAGCTTGTTTGAGACCATACAAGGCTTTATGCAAGTGACAAACCATATGCTCTTTCCTTTTCATAGCAAATCCAGGAGGTTGCTTCACATAAACCTCTTCTTGAAAATCATCATTCAAGAAGGCTGGTTTTATGTCCAACTGATGCACTTTCCAACCTCGATGGGCAGCCAATGCAACAATGGTACGAATGGTAGTCATGCATGAACTAGGTGCAAATGTTTCCTCATAATCAATGCCATATTGTTGTGCATATCCTTTGGCAACCAATCTAGCTTTGTAGCGATCAATGCTACCATCAGATTTTCTCTTAATCTTATAAACCCACTTTGTACCAATGGCATTTTTTCCTTTTGGCAATTGACATAACTCCCAAGTACCAGTCCTATGTATGGAATCCATTTCTGATTGCATAGCACTCATCCATTGTGGATCATCACATGCATCTTCAAAAGAAAGTGGCTCTTCATTACATGTTGTAGCAGTAAGAGAATAATCCACAAAATTACTTGATGCATGGTGAGAGCTTGATCTTGTTCTACCAAGGAAAGGTGCACTCAATTTGTTGTCCTACAAAGTTTGTTTTAGCCACTTTGGCATAGTTTGTGCACTCTTGATAGACATGTATTCATTATGTAAAACATCTTCAATATGTACGTCATGCATGGGCTGAATTTCATGCTCATTTTCAGCCATATTTTGATGCAAATGTTCAGCCATATGTGGCTAGAAATTTCCAACGGTTTTGACAATTTTTTGTTGAAATTTCTCAGCCATGTTTGGCTGGAAATTCTCTACATTTTCAGCCCTATTTGGCTGGAATTTTTTAGCCCTTTGAGCCTCAGTTGGCTTGTCTACATGGCCATAGTCAAACGCACCATTTTGGAACAACAGCATGAGTGTATCAAACACATCTTGTCAGCTAACTGTTGGCTGTTTTTTGCATTCAAGTAGAGGGAAAACTGAATTTTTAGCAAATACCACATCTCGACTCACAATAATTGTGTTCGTCAATGGATGGTACAAGCGATATCCTTTACTTTCAGCACTATAACCAACAAATATACATTTCTTTGCCTTGTTATCAAGTTTGTGACATTGTTGTGATGGCACAAGAGCATATGCCAAACAACCAAACACACACATATGACTAACCATAGGCTTATGACCATTCCAAGCCTCATAAGGAGTGATGACTCTCAATGCTTTTGTAGGGCAGCGATTCAACACATAGTTTGCACACATGATCACTTCCATCCAAAACTTATCAGGTAGATGCTTTCCTTTAACCATACATCATGCCATTTCAAGTAGAGTTCTATTTTTACGCTCTGCAACACCATTTTGCGGAGGTGTATATGGCACCATGCATTGGTGTTAAATACCTCTTTCATAAAGAAAAGCATTAAACTCATGTGACATGTATTCATGACCACGATCCATGCGTAGAGTCAAAAGCTTTTGTGAAGAAAAATTTTCAGCCATAGCTAAAAATGCTTTGAAGCAAGAAAATACCTCATTCTTTGCTTTCATAGGATAATATGGCGAGTAGCATCATCAATGAAGGTAACAAAATATACATGCTTCCCAAAAGATGGAGTCTTGATGGGACCACATACATCACTATGAACAAGTTGCAATTTTCTTGTAGTGTGTGTATGACTATCTTTTGGAAAAGAAGCACGATGCATTTTTTCAAGAATGCAACCTTCACATGCATGCTTTTCAATGGACTCAAGTGTAGGCAAGCCAATAACCATGTCCTTCTTTTGCAAGTAAAGCAAAGTATTGAAGTTTAAGTGACCAAAACGAGCATGCCAAAGCTCCATTTCAGCCATGGAAGAAGTATGAGCAACTAAGGCATTCGAGGAAACCCTCTTGTATGTATGCATGTGATACAAACCATTACATAATGTACCAGACATCACGATAACATCACCATTGCTAAAATCATGAACCATACACTTATCATCAACAAAGTGTACATGAAGTCCAGCTTTGGTAATCAACGGAACTGAAATTAAGTTCTTCTTGATATCGGGCACATACAATGCATTTTTCAAGAGAATCACACCTCCATTTGCAGCCTTAAGCTCAATTTCTCCTACTCCAATGATAGGATAAGAGGCATTGTTTGCACACACCACATGTCCTCCTTTAGGTGCATCTTTCAAAGAGGCAAAAAATCTTTTGCATGATGTTATGTACTTTGAAGCACCACCATCAAAGAACCAATCCGAATCAGCCTCACTCACAACCATACATTTAGAATGCAAAGAAGAATCATAATGACATGTAACAACACATGCCCAAAAATCTTGAGCCATGTTAGCTTCATCATTCTTTACATTTGCTGAATTTTCAGCAATAGACATGCCGGATTCCTTCTTCTTTTCATTGCGTTTAGCAAGCTTTCTACACTCATCAATAGTATGACCAGCCTTCCGGCAATATTTGCATCTCTTCTTCTTTTGCAAATCACCATCATTAGAGGAACGAGTGGAAGAGGAAGGTTGAGGCTTTGGTTTTGATGAACCCAAAGTTGAACCATACTTGCTTTTCCCCTTTTGTGAGATAGCAAGTGCTTGCGTTCCCTCAATCAAACCACTCCCATTCACTCTAGATTGCTCTTATTGCAAAAGAAGAGACACAATCTCATCAAATGCATACATATTAGGATTTCCTTTTGCAACCAAACGGAGTGTAGTAGCAAAGCTTTGAAAAGATTCAGGTAATCCTTTCAACAATGTAGAAATGAGTGATGCATCCGGAATAATCTCATCTGTGTTTGCCAATTGCTCTTTCAAGTCCTTGATGTGTGTCACATACACATCCACCGACTCATTTTCAGCCATACATACATCCTCAAGTTGCTTCCTCAAGTATGCAACACATTATTCGTTACGCATGGCATACAAAGAAGCAAGAGTATCCCCGCTTCACAGAAAGCGCAATCAAAGCATGAGCTTGAGCATCTTTTCCATCCCATCTAAGCTGCTCCTGTGTAGGTGGAGAAGGAGAAACCACTATACTTGAAGAAGAAGCTCCATCTGTGATAGTAGACTGTGAAGTAGAAGCACTTGTCGGTCTTCGATCTACATCTGCCACTATGTTCCAAAGTTGTTTTGCAACAAGAACATGCTTCATCATGTAAGACCACATCGGATAGTTGGTCCCATCAAGATTATCTTCAGCTTGAAGCATGCCAAACAAGTCACTGCCATTTCAATAAGGAACAAGAATGTGATAAAATCTTCACTTCGATGAAAGTTGAAATTTCGGCTCACAAACCATCACTCTGATGGTGATTCTGATTGCATGAATGACTTCGAAATGGAGGTAAAACCCGAGCACACTTGGTGGAAATGTTTCTTGGTTGCTGAATTTCACAATTCTATGCTCCGAAGTCGATTTGCACTGTTAAAAATGCGTGCACGCCACGATGCAAAAAACCAAAACTTGAGAAGGAGTTGAACCTGCTCTGATACCACTATTGGGTGTGTGTAGAAGTGCAAGAGACACACAAGAAGCACACACAAGGATCACAAACGTAGCAAGACACACGGAGAAGACGATGGCTGGAATAGCTCTCTCTATTGACGATCAACTTAAATGAAGTAAGAGCTGAATAATATCCCTAAGTACAAAGTACCACCACATATGAGAGTATCAAGTATGTGGTAACATGGGGAAAAAACCTCTAGCTAGCTCTAGAGTAAAAAGTGCCCATGTGTAGGGAAAAGGTTCACATCAAAGCTACTCGAGGAACACATAAGTGTAACATGGCATTGGTCTCTTGAGGTGGAGGTCCTGCGTTCAACTCTTTGGCTAGACATGTAATGGTTTAATCTAGTGATAACCAGTTGTAACTTTAACTAATCTTTGCTTCATGAGGATATGAAGGGTCTCACATGTACTATGTCGATTCACTTGTTTTGTTGTTCTTTCAAATTTAAAGCAGAGGGAGTAGGTGACTTCCAAACCTCGATCTAAAGTTGTATTAAAAAAAGACACCATAAATGCGGTTTGACTTTCTTTGTGAGGATAAAAAGTGATTTGAACATTTCTTCTCAAGGAATAAGTGATCAAAAAATGTTGGTAGCATCGCAGTTCAAAAACCTCTTGTAATATATGTGTGCAACAGGGAACTGTTTGGGATCTCAATTCTTGAAGTGGGGGCAAGGGTTCAACCCCCTTGTGTGTTGATGGATAAATTATGGGTGAGAGGTCTGATCTAAATTAGTTGTAAACTTTTTGGACATTTTCTTGCTATACTATTTTGACCTTGTCTATCGCATCACCCTTGCTTTGTGGGATATGAAGATTCCCATGGGTACTATGCCCTCTTCACTTATACAATTGCTCTTTCCATTAATTCAAGTTAGAGAAAATAGGCTTAGGCCAAACTTCCTCTAAAAAAGAATATTCTTTTTAAGCAAATGTTCAAACAAGGTAAAGACAACAAGAAAGTCCAAATATCTACCATTCCATACTTATCACTCGTTCTTGTTCATTCACATAAGGGAAGATTCCCTCAATCCCTCATGTACTCACACAAAGTAGATTAGACAAGATTCCCTCAATCCCTCATATATTCACACAAAGTAGATAAGGAAATATTCTCTCAATCCCTCATGTATTCACACAAACTAGTGGTATTGAAAAAGATATGTAAGTGTTCCATCTTATATGTGAATGGTTAAGCAAAGAAGCTTGGGGATTATAAGATTTGCTACGTTTGTTACGCCACCCGTGGGTAAAACCACCCTAAACAAAGAGAGAGAGAGAGAGAGAGTGGAAAAGCTTGTACTAGGGTTTATGAAAATCCAAAGTTGGTAGGAAGATGCCATAGTATAAGGAAAATGTTAAGATAAGGTTCATAGTCTCGGTATGTGTGCACATGTTGATTGATTTGAGTAGTGAATTAGGAAATTATCATGCAAATATGAAACCTTATGTGTGCCTAAGTCCATATGTGGAAATAGTTGTCCATGGTACCCCTCCTATCATTGTGTGTGTTGGAAGGGTGGAATGTACGTTTTCTTCTCTATACGTGCATAGGTTCAAGGAGAATCTTTAACATTTGTATCCTAGCATATACTTCTTAGTTTTCTAACTTTTTCATATATCTTACATGATCTCACACATAGATTTGGAGCACGGAAAAATTAAAGGGAGAGCTTTTGTATAGGATATGATGATCTAAGGCTCCATAGATCATTTGAAGGCTTGATTTTTCTCTTTGTTTTTCCGTAACTTCTCGATTACATCATCATGGATTCTCTTTCTACATTGCTCTCTCCAAATAGTTTTTTACTTGGACGCATAAATTTTAATGCATTTAATGTCTTGTTTGCTTTTCCTCAAAATAGTTATGTGGAGATGGATGAGTATGCTCAAGAGATGAATGCATTTGGAACAACGAAACGCTTTGGAAAATCATTCCCAAAAGTTTGCATCAAAACATATAACTTGCATGTACTAGAGATGTGAAGAAACATTCTATTTTTGGAATAGAAGTGCTCAATAATTTGCTCAGAGCTCACAACCTGGTATGAATTGACTAGCAAGCTTATGCACACCTCTAATGGGAGTGTTAGCTAATGAACACAAGTTATTTCATCAATTTAGCCACACGATACATTGAGAAATGAATGTAACAAGTCAAGGGGGGTCATCTCGACATTTCAAGATCTAGAAGATGTGCAGATAGAGTCATCTTCTAGGAGTCATATCTCAAGTTCCTCTGAACCAGATGTGATGAAAATTGATATGAAAGTAATAGACACTTCAATCTAACTAATCCAAGTTAAACTATTGAAAATGAGGGAGTACATGCAGAGAATTGATTTCACAAATCACTACAATGATGAAGATGTTGGAGAGAACAATAGGTAGAGATGACTTGAAGAAATTTATTAAATTGTATATGCTACTGAACATATGATACAAGCGATGTGTAGTGGACTCCTCATACATGAGGTGAGATCAATGTATGCTCACTCATGTAGCTCAAAGTCTCTCAGAATGGCTTCTATATCCTGCAACTAAAAGTATGTGTATTTATACACATGTTCCAAGTTTGAATTTAAATTTTCCCTCACCTAAAAGTGATCCTACACTTTAGGGATGGTTTAATTGATTCCTCCTACCACAGGAGTTGTGGGTTCGGCTTCCTAACTTCACAAGATTTTTTATTATCTTAGCTTTTGCATTTATCCAAAGTGAATACAACTAAATTGACAAGAAGGTGCTCATATGTGAACCTTCAAGTGCGGTACATGAATTGATGCGTACTTTCAATAATTAGTCAAGCACTTAGGATTGCTAATTGCACCAACAACTCCCCCTCAATCCTAAGATGCTTGAGTCTTCAATCTTTCATGATTTCCTATAGTCTAAGCCTTTATTCTACAAGTAAGTGACAAGTCTATGATTCCAAGCTCTAAGAGCTTGCTTCAAGCCACACAAGGCTTTCCTTAACCTGCATACATATTCTGGATATGATTGATCTTCAAAGCCAGGAGGTTGAGCCATTTATATATCCTCTGAAATCTAACCATTTAGAAAAGCATTTTTAACATCCATTTGGTATATCTTCCAATTCTTGGAAGACGCAACATTCATGAGTACTCTAATTGTAGGCATTTTTGCCACAAGTGAGAATGTCTCTTCATAATCAATACTTTGGGTTTATGCAAATATTTTGGCTACAAGCTTAGCTTTATACCTATTAATTGAGCCATCAGAATTCTTCTTTACCTTGTAAATCCATCTTGAGCCAATGACCTTCATAGATGGTATCTTGGGAACTAATTCCCAAGTCTGATTTTCTTATAGAGCTTCTATCTTTTCTTCCATGGCATCTCTCCATATAGCTTCTTCTTGGCATCTTCATATGTAGATGGTTCTTCTAAGTTTGTATCTTGAGCTATGTAAATAGAGTGCTTAGTGACAAAAGAAGTGTCATAACCATACCTTTATGGCTTCCTTTTCTCTCTACTAGACCTTCTTATAGTTTGTTGAGATGATTCTACCACATCTCTCATCTCTTGCACTTTGGCTTTGCCTTTGGAGTTCCACGAGTTGTTTTCCCTTCTTGGAATCTTCTGGTCCTCTTCAGAATCACTTGATTCTTCATGTGTATGCTCATTACTCTTTGACAATGTTGGAAAGTCTTCCTCTAGGTCATAGGGAAGTTTGACTTTCCTGCAATCATCTTCAAACCAAGATTTGTTTTCATCAAACACAACATCTCTACTTACAATAAAACCTTTATTTCTTGGATTATATAATCTATAACCTTTTTTATTAAGGTCATAGCCAATGAATATGCATTTTTTTGCCTTTGGATCTAATTTGCCTTTGATTTGTGAAGGTATGTGTGCATATGCTATGCACCCAAAGATCTTGCAATGATCAAGGCTAGGTCTTCTTCCATTCCATGCTTCATATGGTTTCATCCCATCTAATTCTTTTGATGGGAGCCTATTTATCAGATAGGTGGTTGTGGATACAACCTCTAACCATAGGTAGTTGGGCAATTTCTTCTCATTTAGCATTGATGTTGTAGCCTCCACTATGGTTCTATTTCTTCTCTCTGCCACTCCATTTTGCTCTGGAGTATACCTGATTGTAATCTCTCTTTTGATTCCTCTCTCTTGGAGATAAGAATCAAAGTCATGGGTCATGGGAGAAATACTCTCCCCCTCTATGTGACCTTAACCTCTTCAAAGTCTTACCTGTTTGATTGTCTACAAGTGCTAGATATTTCTTAAAGCATGAAAACACTTCATCTTTATGCTTCATAAAATATAGTATTGTCCATCTGCTACAATTATCAATGAATGACACTAGTAACCTCTATTCCTAATCTGACTGTATCCGGTAAGATGACAATGAACAGGGTAACTAGAAGGATTCTTGGGATGGCAAGAGTCTTTAAAACAGAGTCCTTTGGTATTTTCCCACTCCTCAAACTTAAGGTAACTAATCCAACGTGTTACAAAATCACACCAATACTAATATCTTTATGGTAGTATACTTCTATGGACATTTACACAATGCTAACTTCTACAATACTCTGCAGCACTTATGTCTTATCTCATAATGCACACTATCACACTTGTTATTTAATCATATAATCTTTCCAAATGATTCATTTGCAGACACCATGCGCTGTATCAAGAGTCAAATTACTATTCACAGTTAACAACACTACTTCACCGTACCAAACTACGATTCTCAACAAGGTTTAATTAGACACCACACTTAAGGATCAACAACTTAACTAACAAGAATCACCACAGTAATAGATAGAACAACAATATAATGAAACTGTTTGCACCACGTTGCTCCACCACGCGTAGTCCGACAGACCCACCGCACGTCTGGTGGTGCTACACGGGCACAACCTTTTGCATTAATTCATACATGAGTTACAATGTTTAGGCCAATACTGTGCTTTAGTGAAAAATATGAAATATTACAAATGTTACGCTTATGTGTTCCTCGAGTAGCTTTGATGTGAACCTTTTCCCTATACATGGGCACTTTTTACTCTAGTGCTGGCTAGAGGTTTTTTCCCCATGTTACCACATACTTGATACTCTCATATGTGGTGGTACTTTGTACTTAGGGATATTATTCAGCTCTTACTTCAGTTCAGTTCATCGTCAATAGAGAGAGCTATTCCAGCCATCGTCTTCTCCATGTGTCTTGCTGTGTTTGTGCTCTTTGTGTGTGCTTCTCGTGTGTCTCTCGCACTTCTACACACACCCAACAGTGGTATCAGAGTAGGTTCAGCTTCTTCTCAAGTTTTGATTTTTCGCGTCGTGGCGCGCGTGCACTTCTAATAGTGCAAATCGACTTCGGAGCATAGAAGTGTGAATTTCAGCAGCCCAAAAACATTTCCATCAGGCGCGCTGGGGTTTTACTCCCATTTCAAAGCCATTCGTGCAGTCAGAATCGCCATCAGAGTGACGGTTTCTGAGTTGAAATTTCAGCACTCATTTCAGCTTTCGTCGAAGTGAAGATTTTGTCACATTCTTGTTCCTTAGTGAAATGGCGGGCAACAATGACTTGTTTGGCATGCTTCAAGCTGAAGATAAGCTTGATGGGACCAACTATCCGATGTGGTCTTACATGATGAAACATGTTCTTGTTGCAAAACAACTTTGGAACATAGTGGCAGATGTAGATCGAAGACCGACAGGTGCTTCTACTTCATAGTCTACTGTCACAGATGGAGCTTCTTCTTCGAGTACAGTGGTTTCTCCTTCTCCACCTACACAGGAGCAGCTTAGATGGGATGGAAAAGATGCTCAAGCTCATGCTTTGATTGCGCTTTCAGTGAAGCGTCATATAGTTCCACACATTCGGTCATGTTCTACATCGAGACAAGCATGGGACACTCTTGCTTCTTTGTATGCCGTGTGTAATGAAGCACGTGTTGCATACTTGAGGAAGCAACTTGAGGATGTATGTATGGCTGAAAATGAGTCAGTGGATGTTTATGTGACATGCATCAAGGACTTGAAACAGCAATTGGCAAACATAGATGAGATCATTCCGGATGCATCACTCATTTCTACATTGTTGAAAGGATTACCGGAATCTTTTCAAAGCTTTGCTACTACCCTTCGTTTGGTTGCAAAAGGAAATCCTAATATGTATGCATTTGATGAGGTTGTGTCTCTTCTTTTGCAAGAAGAGCAATCTAGAGTGAATAGGAGTGGTTTGATTCAGGGAACACAAGCACTTGCTATCTCACAAAAGGGGAAAAGCAAGTATGGTTCAACTTTGGGTTCATCAAAACCAAAGCCTCAAGCTTCCTCTTCCACTCATTCCTCTAATTATGGTGATTTGCAAAAGAAGAAGAGATGCAAATATTGTCGGAAGGCTGGTCATACTATTGATGAGTGTAGAAAGCTTGCTAAACGCAACGAAAAGAAGAAGGAATCCGGCATGTCTATTGCTGAAAATTCAACAAATGCAAAGAATGATGAAGCTAACATGGCTCAAGATTTTTGGGCATGTGTTGTTACATGTCATTATGATGCTTCTTTACATTCTAAATGTATGGTTGTGAGTGAGGCTGATTCGGATTGGTTCTTTGATAGTGGTGCTTCAAAGTACATAACATCATGCAAAAGATTTTTTGCCTCTTTGAAAGATGCACCTAAATGGACATGTGGTGTGTGCAAACAATGCCTCTTATCCTATCATTGGAGTAGGAGAAATTGAGCTTACGGCTGCAAATGGAGGTGTGATTCTCTTTAAAAATGCATTGTATGTACCCGGTATCAAGAAGAACTTAATTTCAGTTCCGTTGATTGCCAAAGCTGGACTTCATGTACACTTTGTTGATGATAAGTGTATGGTTCATGATTTCAGCAATGGCAATGTTATCGTGATGTCCGGTACATTATGTGATGGTTTGTATCGCATGGATACATACAAGAGGGCTGCCTCAAATGCCTTGGTTGCTCATACTTCTTCCATGCCTTAAATGAAGCTTTGGCATGTTCGTTTTGGTCACTTAAACTTCAATAGTTTGCTTTACTTGCAAAAGAAGGACATGGTTATTGGTTTGCCTACACTTGAGTCCATTGAAAAGCATGCATGTGAAGGTTGCATTCTTGGAAAAATGCATCATGCTTCTTTTTCAAAAGATAGTCATACACACACTACAAGAAAATTGCAACTTGTTCATATTGATGTATGTGGTCCCGTCAAGACTCCATCTTTTGGGAAACATGTATATTTTGTTACCTTCATTGATTATGCTACTCACCATACATGGGTGTATCCTATGAAAGCAAAGAATGAGGTATTTTCTTGCTTCAAAGCATTTTTAGCTATGGCTGAAAATTTTTATTCACAAAAGTTTTTGACTCTATGCACGGATCGTGGTGGTGAATACATGTCACAGGAGTTTAATGCTTTTCTTCGTGAAAGAGGTATTTCGCACCAATGTACGGTGCCATATACACCTCAACAAAATGGTGTTGCCGAGCGTAAAAATAGAACTCTACTTGAAATGGCACGATGTATGGTTAAAGGAAAGCATCTTCCTCATAAGTTTTGGATGGAAGCGGTCATGTGTGCAAATTATGTGTTGAATCGCTGCCCTACAAAAGCATTGAGAGTCATCACTCCTTATGAGGCTTGGAATGGTCACAAGCCTATGGTTAGTCATATGCATGTGTTTGGTTGTTTGGCATATGCTCTTGTGCCATCACAACAACGTCACAAACTTGATGACAAGGCAAAGAAATGTATATTTGTTGGTTATAGTGCTGAAAGTAAGGGATATCGGTTGTACCATCCATTGACGAACACAATTATTGTGAGTCGAGATGTGGTATTTGCTGAAAATTCAGTTTTCCCTCTACTTGAATGCAAAAAACAGCCAACAGTTAGCTCACAAGATGTGTTTGATACACTCATGCCTTTGTTCCAAAATGGTGCACTTGACTATGGCCATGTAGACCAACCAACTGAGGTTCAAAGGGCTGAAAAATTCCAGCCAAATCGGGCTGAAAATGCAGAGAATTTCCAGCCAAACATGGCTGAAAAAATTCAGCCAAAAATTGTCAAAACTGTTGGAAATTTCCAGCCACATATGGCTGAACATTTGCGTCAAAATATGGCTGAAACTGAGCATGAAATTCAGCCCACGCATGATGTACATATTGAAGATGTTTTACATAATGAACGCATGTCTATCAAGAGTGCACAATCTATGCCAAAGTGGCTGAAACAAACTTTGGAGGATAGCAAATTGAGTGCACCTTTACTTGGTAGAACAAGATCAAGCTCTCACCATGCATCAAGTAATTTTGTGGATTATTCTCTTATTGCTACAGCATGTAATGAAGAGCCACTTTCTTTTGAAGATGCATGTGACAATCCACAATGGATGAGTGCTATGCAATCAGAAATGGATTCCATACATAGGAATGGTACTTGGGAGTTATGTGAATTGCCAAAAGGAAAGAATGTCATTGGTACAAAGTGGGTTTACAAGATTAAGAGAAAATTTGATGGTAGCATTGATCGCTACAAAGCTAGATTGGTTGCCAAAGGATATGTGCAACAATATGGCATTGACTATGGGGAAACTTTTGCACCTACTTCACGCATGACTACCATTCGTACCGTGGTTGCATTGGCTGCCCATCGAGGTTGGAAAGTGCATCAATTGGACATAAAAATAGCCTTCTTGACTGGAGATTTGCAAGAAGAGGTCTATGTGAAGCAACCTCCTGGATTTGCTATGAAAGGGAAAGAGCATATGGTTTGTCGCTTGCATAAAGCCTTGTATGGTCTCAAGCAAGCTCCACCTGCATGGTATGACAAAATACATAAGCACTTGATTGCTCTTGGCTTCACATGTAGTCCGATTGAAAGCACACTCTATGTACGCAAAAATGGGGCTGATCTTATGGTGCTTGTTCTTTATTTCGATGACATACTCTTGACTGGGTCATGTGATGCAAAACTTGACATTCTTGTGGCTGATTTGAAGCATATTTTTGATGTCACTTATCTTGGTCTTTTGAGCTGCTATCTTGGCATCCAGTTTGTATCCATTGAGGGGGGAATTCTTATGCATTAAGCAAAGTATGTTGAAAAACTACTTCAGCATTTTGATTTTGAGGATTGTAAGCTAGTTTCCACACCAGTTGAGACAGGATTCAGGTTTTCAGTTGAGGATTCTAGTGATGCATTTGACACTTCTCTTTATCAGCAAGCTGTGGGATGTCTTATATATGCATGCAAACAAGGCCGGATATACAGTATGCAGTTTCCCAGTTGAGTCGATTCATGCATAGCCCTGGCACTAAGCATTGGCAAGCGGTGAAACATGTGTTTAGATATCTCCGATGCACTTTGAGCTTAGGTCTCTTTTATGGCAAAGATATTCAGCCATGCTTGCATGCTTTTACAGATAGTGATTGGACTGGTTGTTATGATACTCGGGTGTCCACTAGTGGTAATTGCTTTTTCCTTGGAGACTCATGCATATCTTGGTTGAGTAAGAAGCAACCTACAGTGGCGACATCGAGTTGTGAAGCTGAGTACAGTGCAGTTTTCACAGCTACAGTGGAGTGTATATGGCTGAGACGCCTATTGATGGATCTTTGCATGGAGATTGATGTTGCTACGCATATTCTCACAGATAGTCAGAGTGCTTTGGCTATTGCACAAAACCCAATGTTTCATGCACGGACCAAGAGAAAGAAGTAGAGTGGCCCACTCACAAATGGTGTATTCATAGGCTTGATCACTTTGTGGTAAAAGAGAGAGAACAATTTCGTGTTGCTAGAAGTTACTTTTGCCTCCAACCAACTCAAGAGGAGTACCACACTCAAGCCCAGGTTATGAGGGTTTACAATGAGAATTTGTTAGATTTTTTGACTCTATCTCTCTGTCTTTGTTTCTCTCTCTCTCTAAGTGAGGACATGATTGATTGCACTTGGGAGGGCAATGGAATGCAATAGGTTTGTTCTATGGAGGAGGAGTGCAAGTTCATTATGTGTAGAGATGAGAGCACTACTCACTCCATGGTATCTCTCCCTCTTAGAGGATAATCAAGATTATGTAGCTCCACCAATCCTTATGTCTTGCCATTTGATTCAAGAAACCCTCATGATCTATGCCTAAAAGATGTGAACTCCAAAGATTATTTCGTCGTGTCTTCCATGTTCCTTGAGGTGGCTTTTTTCATTCTCAACCTACCCATTGCTTGCACATTTGTGCACATGTATTTATTGAGCCTAAGGATGATGCTATGTGCACTCTCCAATATCAATGTTTGATTCGGATCTAGAGTTGCAATCCATTAATCACATACTGAGCATATTGATGAGCATACTGAGGGTGATTCGGAGTTCAAAATAGCTTTGCTATGTGGTGTCAAAATCATGATCTAAGCTCATTTCGGCCTTTGAATGCAATATCACAGTGCCTATGTAAACAATTTAGTCCTTTTGCACCAAACATATGTATAGGTTTTGGTTCACCAATACAAGTGCCTTGGAGGGTGGTTCTATTCAAATTTTTGAGATACTGTCATCTTTTTTGCATCAGGGTATTTTAGTCAATGGCCATGGCTAAATGTAGTGATGTATTTTGTATGTTGGCGGTTGAGGACAAGTTGGATGGTACCAATTATTCATTATGGGCATATATGATGCATCATGTATTGGTCACAAAAGGACTCTAGAATATTGTACAGGGAGTTAAAAAATCTCCTACTACACCTACAAATACAGTTATTGAAGGTGATGTAGATGGCATTGAATAAGATGATCTTTAGGTTCCTGTTCATGCTACGCTTCATGCTACATCTACTATGGAGAAACTTTTTTGGGATGTCAGAGATGCTCAGGCACATGCATTCATAGCTTTGTTTGTCAAATGTGCCATTATCCCTCACATTCACTCTTGCAAAACAACAAAGGATGCTTGGGATACAATTAGCACTTTGTACCAAGCAAGAAATGAGGCTCGTGTTGCTTACCTGTGAAAATAGTTGGAGAGTGAGCATATGAATGAAAGAGATTCGATGGACTACTTTTTTATAAGGATAAAAATTTGAAGGAGCAGTTGATGTCTATTGATGAAGTCTTGTTGGATAGTTCACTTGTGCAGACTGTATTGAATGGTCTTCCAGATTCATATCAAAGTTTTGCTTCTACTCTTTATTTGATGATGAAATGCAATTCAAATTCCTTGACATTTGAGGACTTAGTCTCTGTTTTGTTGCAGGAAGAACAATCTAGGTAGAACAATTCCATTAGGCATGTTGCAAATCAATCTTTCTTAGATAGTCAGAAGAGCAAAGGTAAATGGAGCTCATCTACTAGTAAACAAAATCTGCTAATTATAGACAATAAAAAAAGGAAGACAAAGATGAAAAGAAACTAGAAAAGCAAATTTTTTTTTGCAAATACTGTAAAGGAAATGATAATGTCATAAAGAGTTGTTCAAAACTGGATGCAAAAGAGGCAAAGAAAAAAGAGGCTGAAATGGTTGTTGGAAGAGGCCTCTACACCTAAAACAGAGTTTGCTAATCTTGTGCAGAATGAAGAATGGGTGTTTATTATTGTTTGGAGTTATGATGCATCTTCTCATGAACAATGTATGTTTGTAGTAGACTTAGATGTTTGGTAGTTTGATTGTGGAGCAACCAAACATATTACCTCGCAATGCAATTTCTTCACTTCACTTGAGCCTACCTCGATAGGGAATATTGTCATATGCGCCAACTGTTGATATATTTAGGTAGTGATGTGTGTGAACACACTAGGACCACCGGGGCACTTTTTTCCCTCTTTAGGAGGTTTTTTTTTCCCTGGCTTGTATATTTGCCTATCGCCCTAACGGGTTACTTATCTTTGTACATTCTAGTGGTAATACATTTAGTATTGTGTGTTGTGCTCCAAGCTTCTTCTTCTTTCTTGTGATGTTCGCATTCTTCCGCAGACGTCTAACCCCAACAATTGGTATCAAAGCAAGTCATTGCTTCATCTAGGGTGTTGTCTTCATCACTTTGGTTAC
This sequence comes from Ceratopteris richardii, assembly GCA_020310875.1. Taxonomy (NCBI): domain Eukaryota; kingdom Viridiplantae; phylum Streptophyta; class Polypodiopsida; order Polypodiales; family Pteridaceae; genus Ceratopteris; species Ceratopteris richardii. The sequence goes on from CM035428.1 coordinate 46,575,508, forward strand.
AGTCTCAGAATCGCACAAAATTTGGTGATCATACTCAGGCTGATTATGAGATCAAAACAACTTTGTTTTGTCATGCCAAAATCATGATCTGCACTCATTTCGGCCTCCGAATGCATTATCGTAGTGCATAGGTAGGCTATTTTGTCTTTCTATGCCAAAGATATATACAAGTTTCGATTCACTAGTATAAGCACCTCAAGTCTGCTATAGGCTTAACAGAACTCGACATGGTAGTTCTGTTCAACTTTTTGAGATACAATCAATTTTTTGTATCAAGGTATTTTAATCAGTGGCCATGGCTAAAAGTAATGATGTATTTCGTATGTTGGTTGTTGAGGATAAGTTGGATGGTACAAATTACCCATTGTGGGCTTATATGATGTGTCATGTATTGGTCGCAAAAGGACTATGGAATATAGTGCAGGGTGTTTAAAAATGTCCTATTACACATGCAAATAGTGATATTCTACACATTCCTGTTCGTGCTACGATTCCTGTTGCACCTACTATAGATAAAATTTGTTGGGATGGCAGAGATGCTTAGGCACATGCATTGATAACATTGCCTATCAAATGTGCCATTATTCCTCACATTCACTTTTGCATAACAACTAAGGATGCTTGGGATACACTTATCACATTGTACTAAGCTAGGAATGAGGGTCGTGTTGCTTACCTCCAAAAACAATTGGAGAGTGAGCACATGAATGAAGGTGATTGTATGGATAGTTTTCTCATAAAGATCAAGGATTTGAAAGACCAATTGATTTCTAATGATGAAGTTATACCAGATAGCTCACTTGTGCAGACCATTTTGAATGGTCTCCCTGACTCATATCAGAGTTTTGCTTCTACTCTCCGTTTGATGATGAAAGGCAATCCAAATGCCTTGTCATTTGAGGAGTTAGTCTATGTTATGTTGTAGGAAGACAAGTCTAGGCAGAATAGGTCTATTATGCGTGTTGCAGATCAAGCTTTCTTGGCTAGTCAGAAGGGCAAAGGTAAATGGAGCTCTTCTACTAGTAAGCAAAAATCTGCAAATGCTGCACATTTGAAGAAGGACACACAGTACACAAACCAAGAACACATATTTCTTAGGTCATGCGAATGTTGTTGAACTTATAATATGTGGCTGACCAAGCCAATATATGTTTTATTAAAGAACATATACAAAAGTGTTCGACGGTCATTTTAGCTTTCACATGGACATTAACGGTAATAGTCTTCCACTAAAGGCCAATATGGGCAAAGTGAATATGGGAGAAAAAATTAATGATAAAGAATATCTGAGTGTAAGTATACAAACTATACCTCCCACCTGATGGGCATGTTACACAATATACACATAACTTTGTAAGATAATGAATCAAGTAACCCCATCAAGTGACAACAGTGTCAAAAGCTATCCTGTGGTAGAGATTTAATCAAAGCATCTGCAACATTATCTCGAGTATGAACCTTCTCAAGAATAATGTGATCAGCGGCTAAGCAGTCTCTAATGAAGTTATATCGCACCTCAATGTGTTTGTTCTTTGCATGATAGACCATATTCTTAGCCAATGCAATGGAACTCTGACTATCATTGAGAAAAAGAGGTACATGTTGAGTAGACCCATATCACAAGTAAGATGAGAAAGCCACAATGCTTCTTTACATGCATCACTTGCTACAACATACTCTATTTGTGTGGTGGAAACAACTATACATTCTTGAAGATGAGATCTCCAAGAGATAGAACCTCCAACAAAATGAAAAATGTACCTTGATGTAGGCTTACGATTGTCTACACAACCTTGGGCAAAACATCGTGAATTTTTACAAGGTGAGTTGGGTAAAAATCACGACTTTTGGTGGTCTCATAAAATTACGATTCTCTGAGGGTCACATATCACGATTTTCTTGCTCTCTAATTGTCAAAAAATCGTGATTTTATGGTTGTCTCACTTTCAAAAAATCATGAATTTTTGGCTTTTGGTGTTCACAACATCGTGACTTTCTAGTCCTTTGACTCTCAAAAGATCGCGATTCTCTGAAACATCCTATTTGTCTGTTTGACCCCCAAGAGCCTAAATTTGAAGCCAAGGGGTAATTTGAAGTTGACCTTGAAGTAGGATTAGGAAGCCAAGGGGGCTCCAAAGGGTTTTTCGCAATACAAAGGGGAAAGTGGGTCTTAAAATTTTTTTGAATCAAACTATGTCAAATAAATTATAGTTAAAGCTTGATCTAAACTTGGGACTTTTATAGGTCCATTGAGAGCCATTCAAGGATGTCAAAGCAAGGTGGCAAGTTCATTGCAAGCTTGGGAATGTGTGTCTTGAGCATTCAAGTGTGATCAAGGGAGAAGTGACTTGAGGTTGGAAGCATTCTTAACCCCCTTAGTCAATTCTTAGCTTAGGCTAAATACGACTATTGATATTGATTAGTTAGGGTTGTGATAGGTACAAATCAAGTCCAAGAAATCCTAATTACTCAAGTTCAAGCATAAGTTAGGATATTGTTGCAACAAACCCAAAAGAAAAAGGACTTAAGTGGATCAATCACATCTCAAAGTGCGATAACTCTCAAGTATCCCTAACGATGACCTTTGTCAGATAAGATTACATCGCGGAAATCTACAAAAGAACAAGTAAGTGATTCAAAAAACTAAAAGCTAAGAGACTATATGAAGAGATTTGAGCTCTTAAGCAGGTCCTAGGCACCCAATTTTGTGCATTATCATGGTCAGCCTTCATTGATCATTTTGGTACCCAAATATAGAGTACTTTTTGAGATGGATTTCCTTGTTGTTCTCTTGTTCATCTACTTGGCTTCTCATCTACTTCCCAGGTGGTGATGTTGATAGTGAGGGATAAATTAGTTGCTCACCCTTGCATACCCAAATCTACTTCCTTCCTAGAATTGCTTTTCTCCAAGGTTCTGTTGGTCTTCTAGGTTCACTAGTTTGCTAATATTGCTTTGATCATTTCTTTGTGTGAGCTACTGATACAATGCTTTGCTTTGGAATAGAAAGAAGTTCCACCCTCTTTTGAGCCTATGTTTCAATGCTAGAATTTTGATGCACCATAGGAACACGTACAATATTTTTCTTCAAGATTAGCCTTAAAAGAACTAAGAGCATGTGGGGGACTAGATTAGTGACCATGCTATTTTCTAATTCTACTATGAGACATTTTTCACATTCCCAAATCTAAAAAAGTTGATTTCTTAGGTTTAAGTTGACCGCATGATCATAAATCTAGTCTTGACCCAAGATGAGAGACTCAATGAGATCTTCGTCATGGCATACTAGAAATTTTACCATCATAGGGACATCCTCGATTGAGATGGGAAGTTCCACTTCACCCATGCAAGGGGTTTCCACACCGCCTAATTCTACAAGGTAAGCCTCAAGAGGGTTCATTTGTAAATTCTTGTCTTGAAAAATAGGATAGCATATTACACTAATAGTTGTCCTTGAATCAATCAATGCTCTAATTATATTTAATGTTGTGCGTTGTCATAGCTAAACTAAAATAAAGGTTCTTCTATAAATGATAATAGGAGAGGTATTCCTCTTAGTCTGGCACATAGCAATGTGCTATTGATGGGCTTGAGAGTGGGGAAGATCATTATTGTTCCTTGGCTAGTCTAAGCCTTGTATTCTTATTTTCATTCTTTTAATGCATTCTAAGGCTTTTGCTTGTGCTTCTTCTCATATTCTTCATTTGCTTCACTTTTCTTAGCCACATTAAGTCATCTAAGCATATTGTCTGTGAAGGGCTCTTGATAGATCTTGACTCAACAACCACTGATATAGTTTGGTAATATGGCTCCTTCTAAACTGCCTAATTAGACATCACCACTAGTCGATATCCTATTGATAATCATGGGTTCATATCCACATTTCTCTAATTTTCATGGATGTTGCTTCAACGTGCACACCAAAACTAAATCACTAGCTTTCAGGCCTTTGCCTTTTATATGTGCATCAAAATAGGCTTTCTATCTTTTCTTCACTGTGTACATCCTCCGTGCTGCTCTCAGTCTAGTTTCACCTAAGTGTTCTAAATCCATGATCTTGAAGGATAGGTTGTGGCATCTCCATTGATACTCTTGTGCAAACTTGAGTCTGAGTATCAAGAAATATAAAAGAAGCACAACATTGTTGCCAAGAACCATTTGAAAGGGAGTGTCATTGAGAACTGTTTTATAAGCAACTCGATATGCCCAAACATGTTGAAGCTATTTGTCCCAATTAGATCATTTTTGTTTAAAAGCTTGGTCAATGCATTACAAAGGATGTTATTCGTCCTTTCAACTTGTCCATTCACCTTTGGGTGATAGGGATCTGACTTCTCGTTAATGAGCATGAAATCTTGTAAAAGATATTCAATGACCTTGTTCAAGAAGTGGGTCCCACGATTGCTAACCAATTCTATAGGCAATTTGTATCTTGTGAATACATTCTAAAACAAAAAATTAGCCATCATTTGTGCTTCATTCTTCCTAGTAGCTTTTACTTCTACCCATTTGGTAAGATAATATGTTGCTACGATGATATATCCGGCATGTGAACTCTTAGCTATGGGGTTAATAGGACCTACAAAGTCTATTCCGCACTTAGAGAATGCATGTCTTCCCATCATGGGCCTTTCTGGCATCTCATCCTTGCGAGTTGGACATTGATTTCTCTAACACATGCCACACCTCTTCACATATGTATGTGCATCTATATGAAAATTAGACCATCAAAGACTTGAAAACACGATTGCATGAATCAGTTGGTCAGGTCCAAAGTGTCCTCTTGCAACACCTTGGTGTGTAGTTTCTAAGATCTTTAACTATTCACTTTCATGTATACACAATCTCACATATCCCTCTTGTTACGGGGAAGGAGATAAGGAAGAGAGCTCACTCACACACACACTCTCACAATCAAAGAGGAGCACACACACAGATTGAGGCAAGAAAGAATGATCTTCTTCTTCTTCTTCTATTACATAAAAGGAATGTACAAGAGTGACCTAAAAACAACAGTACAACAAGTGCAATATATAAAGAACAATACTTAAGGGAAAATCCTAATGTCTACAAAAGAGTGAGCTGGAAAGAAAGCAAATGTGCCATCACTCTCGGTAGATAAATCTAGTAAAGCTCAATGAAGTATCTCTGACATATATCGGTATGACCACTATACATGTTAGAGAAATGAAAAAGTGATACGTCTCATCTTGGATCATCACATGTTGAGCTTGATATCTCCACACTCCCCCTCAAGCTCAACATCATGTCTTGTAATCTAAGCATCCTCCGAAACATCTTCAACTTCTTTGCTCCAAGTGCTTTAGTGAAAATATCAACAACCTTCTCATCCGTTCTCACATAAACAAGATCAATATCACCTTCTAATACCTTCTCTCCGATGAAGTGATAATGTACCTCGATATGCTTTATTCTAGCATGAAAAATAGGATTCCGTGCTAACTGTATGCTACTAAAATTATCACAATAGTTGGTGATAGGCTTTTGCACCTCCACACTCAAATCTTCAAGCAGCATCTCTAGCCATGATGCCTCACATGCTACCATTATAGCACCTCTATACTCAACCTTTGCACTTGACAAATCAACAGTGGATTGCTTCTTACTACTCCACGTAATAGTTGCACTCCCAAGTGAGAATAGAAAGCCACTAGTAGATCTTCTATCTGGAATGCTACCAACCCAATCTGCATCGGTGTATCCATGGACTTGCAAATCATCACTAGCTTCATACAACAATGCATAATCCAAAGTAACACTCACATAACGTAGAGTGCGCCTTAGAGCATCTAAATGTGGGTTCCTGAGAATCTGCATAAATTGACTTTCAAGTCCAACGGTGTAGCTTAGATGAGACCTTGTAATAATGAGATATATCAAAGTTCCCACAATTTTCCTGTACATAGTAGCATTTTCTAGTTCTTCACCTGATGTAGTATCCAACTTCAAATTCTGATCTAATGTCATAGAAATCGGCTTGAATCAGCCATACCATACTTTCATAGCATACTCAAGGAATATTGCCTTTGCAACATGCATATACCTCTTTCTATATGTATAAACTCAATGCCCAAGAAATAACATAGCACACCAAGATCTTTCATGTCAAATTCTTGCATAAGAAGTTGCTTTACCTCTTTAATGCTTTCTTCATTATCACCACCTACAATCAAGTCATCAACATAAATAGCCACAATTATGATGCCATCATCACCCTTCCTTGCATATAGTGAATGATCTGCATCACACATGGAAAACCCAATGGTGGTTAAGTAGTCAACAATCCTTGCATGCCAGGCATGAGGAGCTTGTTTAAGCCCATACAAAGCCTTTTGCAACCTGGAAACATATTATGGGTGCTTTGAATCTTTATATCCTTGTGGCTGGTTCATGTATACTTCTTCCTTTAACTCACCATGTAGGAAAGCATTCTTCACATCCATCTGATGCAAAGTCCATCCCTTTGTTGTAGCTAATGCAACAAGTGCTCTGACAGTGGACATTTTAGCTATAGGGTTGAATGTTTCTTCATAATCAATGCCATATGTTTGTGCATATCCTTTTGCTACCAATCATGCTTTATACCTGCGTATGCTACCATCAACATTTTGCTTTACCTTGTAAACCCACTTGCATCCTATGGGTCTCTTTCCTTTTGGCGATAAAACTAGCTTCCATGTTTCGTTTTTGTAAAGTGCAACCATCTCCTCATCCATGGCTTTTTCCCAATTTGCATTTCCAATTACATCTTCAAAACAAGAAGGTTCAACATCTTGTATTACCTTGGTCATGTAGGCATAATGACGAGCCATATAACTTTCATACGTCAATCGTTGCACAATATTCCACATCCTCCTAGATCTTCTTGGTCCTAGTTCACTTCTCCTTGTATCATTAGCATGTGCCTTTCTAACTCCTTGAGTCTTCACAAAAGGCAATCCAAGTTCCTCATCAAAGATCTTTTCTGAACCACTTGAATCTTCATCAGTGTCTTCAAAACCTGTATATGTTTTACTACCAACATAAATCTTTTCTTTACCTTTCTTTGACGTAGTTGATGAGTTTGCTGGACCGATCCACACAATCTTCCACTCCATGGATTTTAGTTGGAACCATTCCGTGACGCATCTGGTCCACTCAAAACTTGAGATTTTGCACTTGATTTTTCAACATTTCCTTTGTCATTTGGTTCAAGATCAAGTCCATCTTTGGCATTTGCATAGAAGCTTGACATTTCCTCAAACACCACATCTGTGCTTACCTTCACTTGTCATGTAAGTGGGTTATAACATTTATACCCCTTTTGCTCAAGGAAGTACCCAATGAAGATGATACATTTTTCTACTTTTGGATCAAGCTTCATCCTCAACTCATATGGAAGATGTACATATGCAATACAACCAAATAATTTCATTTGTGATAAGTTTGGCTTTTTACCTATAAACTTCTCTTTGGGTGTAACTTGATGTCCATCAGTAGTCAGAGTTCTGTTCATGATGTATACAATAGTATGCAGAGCTTCTGCGCAATAACAATGAGGCATATTCTTCTCAGCCATCAAAGCTCTTGCTATTTCTACAATATTTCTATTTTTGTGTTCAGCAATGTCATTATGTTGTGGTGTGTACGTGCATGAAAACTGACGTCGAATTCCATGACTTTTAAGAAAGTTGTTGAACTAATTTGACATGTATCCACCTCTTCCATTAGGCCTTAATATCTTAATATACTTTCCTGTTTGCTTTTCCACCATAGCCTTAAAACTCTGGAATTGAGTGAACATCTCACTCTTCTCTTTCATGAAATATACACATACTTTTTGTGTATGGACATCAATGAATGTAACATAAAACCTGCAACCGTCCATAGATGTGGTCTTTGTAGGACCCCAAACATCTGTATGCACTATTTCTAGTACATTCTCAATAACATGCTTGTCATGAGAAAATGATGCTCTTGATTGTTTACCAAATTGACATGTTGCACATACCTTTTGCATTTCTGCAACTTTGAAATTTGGTAGTCCATTGACAATCTTCTTGGAATGCATCAATTTTAGCCTTTGCAAATTTGCGTATCCAATTGGTTTATGCTAGATCTCTATATCAACAATAACTCCTGTACCTTTTGCAAACATGGCTTCATTCATTTCAGGAATTTTCACATTTAAGGTGAACATCCTACCCACTTTATTTCCTTTGGCAATCAATCTTCCATCCTGTTTGTAGTCTTCTACATATAGCCCATTAGATTGAACCTGACTTGTAATCCTTGGTCAACCATTTGTCCAACATAAACCAAATTCTTTGTTATACTTGGAACACATAGCACGTCAGCAAGTTGTTTTATCTTCCTATCCTCCATAGATAGTGCTATGTTTCTTGTATGGTTGATAGGATGTGATGTGTCATCACTTGTTTCAACATATCTAGGAACTGGGAATTTTTGCAAACTACTAAACCATTCCGCATGACTGGTCATGTGTTTTGAAGCACTTGAATCAACATTCTAGACATTACCATTTGATTTTGAAACATTAGAAGACATCGTATTCATCATATGATGTTGAACCATGAATAGCTTCTCAGAATCATCTGCATTTGTGGATGCATAGTTGTCTTGCTACCTTCTATTATTTTGATTCTTCAACCTACAATCATGTTCAAAATGTCCAGGTTTTTCACAATTCCAGCATCCGTTACTATCATTACCTGAATCATTTCTTTGGAAATTTTTGCAACCTCTTTGGCTCCCCCTGCCTTGAAACTATCCTCTACCTCTTGCATGATTCTGATGTTGACCTTGGTCTTGGTTATTGATTCCTCTTCCACTTCCAAAACCTCTACCTCTGCCTCTTCATCTACCAGAGTAGAATACCTGCTCAGAACTAGATTTTCCTTGGGAGTTTGAGTTCTCGCCAAGATTCTTTTCTTCAATAATCAACATGGATACGAGATCAACAAAATTTGGAATATTTTTAGGGGTCTATATAGAAGTTTTGAACTACTTATATGCAACTCCTAAACCAAGAAGGCACACTTCTACCTTATCATCATCATCTACATTCACGCCAATAGATGCAAGTGAGTCACATATGCTTTTGATTTTCAGGGTGTAGTCACTTACCGACATGCCTTTTTCTCTAGTGTATGCAGCTCATTCTTGAGTTGCAATTTCCATGCCTTTGTATTGGTCTCATACAATGTGACCAAATTATTCCAATCCTCTTTCAAAGACTTGGCATCCTGTAGTGCCCAATCATGATATCCTATATGCTAACAGATAGCCAATACATTACCTTTTGTGCTCCTTGATTCCATTCTTCATATGCTCTTAACTGGTCTACGATTCCTCTCTAGTAACTATGGAGCATTTTTGTTCTCTCCTTCGATGTACTTCTAGTAGCCTTTTCCCATCAAGAAATTCGTCATCCTGAATCTCCAAGCATGGAAGTTGTTCTTGTCCAGCTTATCACTCATAAGCTAACTAATTCCATATTCATTTGCCATTTCTACAACAATTCTCAACACTACAAAAACTACAAGCAACACTTCTTGAACACTATCACAGTATGACGTGACAACTCGATCTTAGAAAAACACAGTTTTCGTGTATCAACAGTAGACAGAATCGCTTGAAATTTTGGATTTGGAATACATGAGTGTTATCAAACAGGATGCAAGTTACAGTTTTGCAAAGTCACGTGGTTTTTTTGTGGGCCCCACCTTGCGGGTTTGAAACAAAGGTCGAGATGGATCCAAAACAAAAATCTGACAAAAACAAGTGACCCTATAGGGCTAACTCATAAAAATGTTTTGAGGCCTTCTACCTTCACACCAATTTTCATAGAAATCTGAGGTCATTTGTGAATTGCACTCTCTCCATATTGCCAAAGTAGTGAAAGTGGCACAAGAGTTATGGACAGGGAAGCCACCATATTATGATCATCTTGGAGTTTTTGGGTGTGAAGCATATGTTCATGTACCAAATAATCTTAGACAAAAGTTGGACCGTAAGTCAAAGAAATGCATTTTTCTTGGATATGGTCAAGAGGGACAATTTGGATATCGCTTATGGGATCCTGAATCATGATCAGTAATCAAAAGTAGTGATGTCATTTTCAATGAGTCTAAGATGCATAAACAACCCATTAAGGAGGTTGAAGTGAGAAGAGTTGTGTTTGAGGATACTAGTCCTCCAATTAGCGTTCATAAAAATGTTGCACATAGGGATGTTCAAGGGAATGTTCTATCAGATCAATATGAAAATGTTCTTGTTCAAAAACCATTGAGACACTCTACAGTCTCACATCCACCTAATAGATATGTTCCAAGTTTGGATTTTGTTATGCTAATAGATGCTGGTGATCCTTCTTGCTACAAAGAGGCTATGTAGACAATGGATCATGTCAAGTGGGAGCATGCCATGAAGAGTGATATGAATTCTATTCACAAGAATGATACTTGGGATTTAGTACCTTTGCCAAAGGGTAGGAAAGATTTACCATGTAAATGGGTATATAAGCTGAAATTCACATTAGATAGTGCTTCTCCAAAGTATAAAGCACGTCTTGTTGCAAAGGGTTTTAAGCAACAACATGGATTTGATTTCAAGGAAATCTTCTCTCTAGTGGTCAAGATGACTACCTTGCGCATGTTGCTTGGATTCATTGCAATTGAGTACTTAGGGCTAGTCCAAATGGATGTAAAAACTACTTTCTTGCATGGAGATCTTACATATGAAATCTATATGGAACAACCAGAGGGTTATCTAGTTCCTGGCAAAGAAAGTCTAGTTTGCAAGCTCAAGAAAAGCTTATATGGACTTAAAAAGTCCCATAGACAATGGTACCAAAATTTTGATGCTTTTATGAAGTCTCAAGGCTATTGTCAAAGTAATGAGGATCATTGTCTCTACAAAAAAAGATGCTCAAATGGCAACTTGATATGCTTGATACTTTATGTCGATGATATGTTGATTGCTCAGAAGTCCTCTTATGACTTGTCAATTCTCAAGAAGAAGTTGAGTCAGACATTTGATATGAAGGATTTGGGGGATGCGAAACATATTCTTGGCATGCACATTACTTGTGATAGGATTAAAAGATGCATATTCTTGTCTCAAAGTGAGTACATATCCAAGGTACTTCACAGGTTCAAAATGCAGGGTACCTTTACCCACATATGTGAAATTGAGCAAGGATGATTGCCCCAAATCAGATGAGGAAAACAAATTCATGACCAAAATTCCTTATCAGTCTGTTGTTGGTAGTATCATGTATGCTATGGTAGCTGCAAGACCAAACATTGCATTTGTAGTGGGAGTTGCGAGAAGATATATGTCTAATCCTAGCAAGAAACATTGGGAAGTGGTCAAGATGATTTTGAGATATATGAGTGGGACTAAGGACAAGTGTCTATGCTTAGGTAGAGGGAAAGCATCCATTATTGGTTATAGAAATTTTGACTATGCTGGTTGTGTAGACAATCATAAGTCTACATCAGGGTACATTTTTCATTTTGCTTGAAGTGCTATCCCTTAGAGATCTCATCTTCAAGAATGTACAACTGTTTCCACCATAGAAGCACAATATGTTGTAGCAAGTGAGGAATGTAAGGAAGCATTGTGGCTTTCTCATCTTGCTTGTGATGTGGGTCTACTGCAGCATGTGTTGGTGCAATTAAAACCAAGCCCACATACTTGGTTGATTAACATATCTCTTATGGAACCCCATGTGATCAATCTCTTGTAAAAATCATTCACAATTATCTTTGTAAAAGTGTCCTACAACCACGAGGACGTAAGGAAGCATCAAATCTCGAAGTTTTTTGTTGTTGAGTAATGAGAGAATATATCCTATACTTTAGGATTCACTTTTAGGTAGTCATCTTTGAATTTGAATTCAAATATTGGCTCCAATTACAACTATAAAAAGAGGATGACATGACCCATGGGATATCTCGACTCTTGTAGATCATTAGAGCAGACCTACTATGATTTGAGGAGCTTACTCTACAACTCACTCATACCCCTCACATTGTGGAGCACATGAATGAAGGTGATTCTATGGACAATTTTCTCACAAAAATCAAAGTTTGAAAGAACAGTTGATTTCTGCTAATGAAGTTATACCAGATAGTTCACTTGTGCAGACTATTCTGAATGGTCTTCCTGACTCATATAAGGGTTTTGCTTCTACGCTTCATTTGATGATGAAAGGAAATCCAAATGCCTTATCATTTGAGGAGTTAGTCTCTGTTCTGTTGCAAGAAGATCAGTCTAGGTAGAACAGGTCCATCATGCGTGTTGTAGATCAAGATTTCTTGTTTGGTCAGAAGGGCAAAGGTAAATGGAGCTCTTCTACTAGTAAGCAGAAATCTATAAATGTTGCACATTCGAAGAAGGAGGACAAAGATGAGAAGAAATAAGAAAAGCAGAAATTGTTTTGCAAATACTGTAAAGCAAATGATCATGTCATTAAGAGCTGTCCAAAAGTGGTTGCTAAAGAGGCAAAGAAGAAAGAGGCTCGAATGGTTGTTGCAGAGGCCTCTACATCGAAAACAGAGTCTGCTAATCTTGTGCAGGATGAAGAATGGGCGTTTACTACTGTTTGCGGTTTTGACCCATCTTCTCATGAGCAGTGCATGTCTGTAGTAGACTCAGATGTTTGGTACTTTGATAGTGGGGCGACCAAACGTATTACCTCACAACGTAGTCTCTTCTCTTCACTCGAGCTTGCCCCTACAGGGAATACTGTTACATGCGCCAACAACTCCTCTTATCGTGTTATGGGAGTTGGTAAGATCATTTTGACTACTGCTGATTGTAGTTCTTTCGCTTTGTCACATGCTTTATTTGTGCTAGGGATCAAGAAAAGTCTGTTATCAATTTTTGGGTTAGCCAAGATTGGCTTGGTTGTGAAATTTATTGATGACAGATGTACAGTTCATGATCTGTCAAATGGCAACGCCATTATTGCTTCTAGCATTTTATGTCGTGGGCTGTATAAGATCATAAACTATGAAAGATCTGCAAATGATTTGGCATGTGTAATACATGATTCTCAAGCTATGTCAGATGTAAAGCTTTGGCATGCACACTTTGGTCATATGAATTTTGCTACTTTGCTACACGTGCAGAAATCTGAAAATGGTGTCCTCTTTGCCCAAACTTGAGGCACTCGGAAAACATGTTCGTGAAAGCTGTATTTTGGGAAAAATACAGCATTCCGCCTTTCCAAAAGATGGTTTAGTTCGGCCTACTCAGAAATTGCAGCTTGTACATAGTGATGTTTGTGGTCCTATGCAGACACCTTCTTTTGGGAACTATCTTTACTTCATGACTTTCATCGATGATTTTTCTAGGCATGCATGGATATATCCATTGAAGGCAAAGTCCAAAGTTTTTTGTGCTTCAAACAATTTCTGGTTTTGGCTGAAAATCTGTCAGCATGTAAAATGGGCACCCTCCATTTTGATTGGGGGGGATATATGTCTTCTGACTTTAATGCATTTCTAGCTGAATGTGGGATAAAACATGAGTGTACAGTTCCGTATACACCTCAACAGAATGGGGTTGCTGAACGGAAGAATAGGTCACTCATGGAGATGGTGAAACTTCTTCTCTCTTGAGGGGTTGGAATGAATCTTTTTCTTCTTTCTTTTGATGTCTTTACACTTGGAGTTTCTATTTTTTCAAACTCTCCCTCACTGTTATTGTCCATTTCTACCATAGGATTGAACCCATCATCCTCTTCCTCCATGCATTAACTTCAACTCAACCTCACTTTCCATGGAGATGTGTGGCTGCCCTCTAATGTTGTTCTTGAAGTTGAAGGACTAGAAATTTCCACACTTTCTTGGTCTTCTGCATGCCTCCTTTTAGCATCATGTATGTCTTCAACCTATAATGAATCTTTCACACCATACCATCACAACAATTCATCAAAGATAACATCTCTAGATATCTTCCGGTCTTTGGTTTTAGGGTCATAGAATCTAGAACGCTTTTGCTCTCTTGAATACCCAATAAAAATGCACCGTTGAGCTTTTGCTTCAAGTTTATGCCTCAATTCATAAGGCACGTGCACATAACATACACAACCGAATATCTTGAGGTGAGATAGATCTGGTTTCTTATCGTACCATGCTTCATATGGACTTAAAGCATGTACACCAAAAGTGGGGCATCTATTCATGATATATATGGCTATACTTGCTGCATCTACCCAATAGCAGTTGGGCACATTCATCTCGTTAAGCATCTATCTTGCCACTTTACCTATGTGTCTATTTTTCCTCTCTGCAATCCCATTTTGCTAAGGTGTATACCTCCATATATATTGTCTCTTGATGCCATTATGACTTAGAAATTCAAAAAACTCCTTAGAGAAGTATTCTCCCCCTCCATTAGATCTAAGGATCTTTATGTACCTGCCCATTTCCTTTTCAAAAAGTGCTTTGAAAACTTTAAAGTGACTAAAAACTTCAGCTTTTGACTTCATACAATACAACCATGTCATTTTGGTATGATCATCAATGAAGATAACAAAGTACCGATTGCCTCCCAATGAGGGTTCTTTGTTTAGTCCCCATACGTCGATCTGGATGAGGTCCAATAGAAATCTGCTTCTTTGTGTACTCTTCTTGAATGGAAGCCTTGCTTGTTTCCCAAATTGACATGTTTCACACAAGTGTACCATGCTTTGGGACTGGAAATTTGGAAGACCACTTACCACTCCTCTCCTTTGCATATCCTTCAGCTTTTGAAGGTTTATGTGGCCAATCCTCTTGTGCCACAAATCCAACTAAGCTATTTGCTTGCTGCCAACTGTCAAATAGACTGATGAGGGTGGTTTTACCTCCATGGTGAATAGTCTTCCTTCCTTATTTCCTTTAGCTATCAACTTATAGCCTTGCTTTTGGTCTTCCACAAAACATCCTTTGTTGTTGAACTTGACTACATATCCTCTTTCAACTATTTGTCCAACTGATACTAAATTCTTTGCGATGTGAGTACATGTAACAAACACTTTGAATTTTGATTTCCATCTAAAGGAATGTCACATATGTGTGTGATCCTATGCTCGGTGTCATCTGCTATTTCTACATGCCCTTGTGTGCTTGGTTCATGCAAATTACAAAACATTTCCCTATTGCAACTCATGCAATTTGAACATCCACCATCGATGTATCGTGTGGTTTCCATGCCTTCTCTTCTACCATTTCTTTGCATCATGGCTAAAAGATTGTTAGCTATTTGATGTATTTGAAGTATTTGCATAGTTACCTTGATTCTTTTTATGGCCTCCTTGGTTATTCTTTAAGTAACAATCCCTTGCAAAGTGGACTAGCTTGCCACAGTTGTAGCATTCCTTTGCGTAGTCCCTTTCTTAATATTGACCTCCTCTTCCTCTAGCTCTTCCTCTCCCCCTTGATCTATAGCATTGACTTGTTCCATCTTGATCATCGCTTGATCTTCCTCTACCTCTGCCTTGTCCATTGTGTCCACCTCTCTTTGTCTTTACCTGCATAAAAGACTTGGGCTTCATTGCGCTTTCAATGTCATGTTAGGCCTAGTTATTGTGGCATAATTGAAAGATCCTAACATAGAAAGTTACATCCTTCAATGGTTCTCCGTTAGTGGATCTTAGCTTTACATTAACTTCCACAGGATTTGAAATATTCTTGCAATGTAGCATCCCAAACCTCTCAAGTAGGTCTAGAATATGCTTCCTTTATATGAGCATAATACCTTCTTTTTTATATAAAACTTCAATGCCAAAAAAAAAACCTAAGATCTCCAAGATCAAAGATCATAAACACCATTCTAAGCTTCGGCTTGATCTCAATGCCTTTTGTATCATTACCTCTGATGATAAGATCATCTATATACACACACATGCAAACTACAAGTTCTCCTCTTTTTTGATAAAGAGAGAAGGATTTGGCTTGCATTGATTGTAACCACATTTGATCAAATAATCCACCAATCTTTGGTTCCAAGCCCTTGAATCTTGCTTTGGGCCATAAAGTTCCTTCTTCAACTCACAAACATGATGTGGAAACTTTTTATTAACAAAACCTAGTGGTTTCTCCATGTGTACCTTTTCCTCCAAGTCCCCATTGAGAAAGGAATTCTTTATATCCAATAGGAAGAGATTCCATCCTTTGCTTGCAACCATTGCAATGAGTGTCCTCATTGTGCTCATCTTTGCCACATGGCTAAATGTATCTTCAAATTCCACTCCATAAGATTGTGCAAAATCCTTAGCCACCAATCTTGCTTTGAACCTAGAAATAAATCCATCTGAATTCCTCTTTTACTTTATACACCCACTTATTACCTATTACCTTCATGTTCTCCTTCTTGGGCACTAGATTCCATGTTTCATTCTCCTCAAGTGCATCAATATCTTCTTGCATTACCTCTTTCCATTTAGCGTACCTGCATGCATCTTCATAACAATCGGGCTCATGATCTTCTACTACTTTTGTACATATATGCATTAATGATTTCCCATGTAAGAATCATAAGTAAACCTTTGAATTGGATACTTAACCCTAGAAGACTTCCTTTGTTCACCTTTTGGAGGAATAAACCTCCTTTGCCTTTGGTACTTGATCTCTTCCTTTGATGTGGATTCTTTCTCCATCATGTGTCCTTCACCATCTTCAAATTTGTTACCTTATTCATCCAACACCAATGTTGCTTTGCCTTTGTTGATTGATTGAGTTTCATAGCTTGATGAAGATCTCCCCCTCCATGGTGAGTTCATGCTTGTACTATCTTCATTGATGGAACTCCTCGGGCCGCTTAGCTCTAAGTCAATTTGTTCTTCATCATGTCCATGCTTTTCTTCTTCATATTGATGCATACAATCATACTTCTTATACCAAAGGAGTAGCTCATTAAATGCCACAATCCTTGATATCCTCAATTCCTTTGTCTTTGGGCTGAAGCACCTATAACCTTTATGATCATTTGAATATCATAGAAATACACACTTTTCACCTTTGGTTGTAGCTTGTGCCTCAATTCTCTTGGCACAATTTGCTTGGAAAAATTTTCTTGGCACCCAAACCATCCTCGTGCAATCATTTATAAAAGTGAAAAACTACTTGTTACCTCTGAAAGAAGTTGAAGAATGTTGGAGAGGCCTGGAAAGTTGAGTTGTCAAGTGGTGAAGTTGGTCAAGAAAACCATCATAGGCCTAGCCCTATCTCTTTGGATATGTAAAGTAGAACTTATAGGCTTGTGGTAAGTGCAATAAAACCCAATAGGTACTTTGGAACATCAACAAGAACAAGTTGATGCAAAACAGATAACTTGTACCTTGACTAGTTCACAAAAACCTTCTAAAAATGGATGGAAGTTATGACTTCAAACACTAAGAGCATCCAATACAATTATAATTGGAAAAATTCCTCTTACAAGAATGTCATACATAGGGTTGGATTTCTATAATGCATGAAAGCCCTGATTTATATCAATCAATGAAGGAGCAATCACCTTAGCACTAATTGGATGTCATCCCCATTTCTCAGGGATGTGTGGACAATGACCTTGAGACTGTAAAATGCAAATTTCTCTAAAACTACTAAACCATTTGTACACATATTCTAGAAAATTATACCTTTTGAATGAATTCTTAGATACTGCATTGGGAGCTTTGTAGAGAGAGTAGCAATCTCTACAAGTTGACTGAGTCTGAGGAAGGAGCAGAGAATAGAAGTGACACCAAGAAATGATTAAAGAGTATATGTATTGCTTCAAATCAACACCCTACTTAATGTAAAAATGTTTTGGAGTCTTTATATAGACTCTTGAGGATATTACCATGCCTTTTCATGAATTTGAATTCCAAATCCGGCGGGTTTGGTAGTTTAGATTGATTGAAATATTTTCCTACAATCTAGGAAAAGAGAAATCTGAAGTCATATCTGCTTTTTGATTGATTGATTGAGAATCAATCTCAACCACTTCTAACTAGTGTCTTTTAGGCCTTTTACTCTTTCGTTTTACAAAGGTAAATACCTTAAACCTTACAAGAAATGTTCATAAGTGATCAACCAATTAATACAAAGAAATAATGTGCAGATAAGTGCTATTCTTCAAGGTACATATATGGCACCATCCAAATAATGGATTTGATGTAGAACATATCCACCTCAAGCATAATGAAAGCTTGGTGTTCCAACAACTCCCACTCAAGCTAAAGTATGCTTGAGTCTTCAATTTCTGATAGGTTGAATACCTACCATAGCTTTGAATATACAAAGCTTTATCCCATCAAGTGCCTTTTTCATCATGTCTGCTGTTTGCTTCTAAGTAGAAACAAATGAAATGTTAATTTTCTTTTCCATAAGCTTCTCTCTTAGAAAGTGTTAATGGACTTCTATTTGCTTTGTCCTTGCATGAAAAATTGGATTTGCAGCTAGATGCATGGAACTTACATTATCTCCAAGTAGGTGAGGTTGAGAACTTACAAGTCCCAAATCCAAGTACAACTCTTTGTGCCATATTGCTTCTTGAGTTGCAATGGTTAGACCTCTATATTCTACTTCAATTGAAGATAAAGTAACTGTTGGTTGCTTCTTGGAACTCCATGACACCAATTTTGAACTCGAAAATGGTAAGTATCCAGAGGTACTTCTTCTATGATCCTTTGCTCCTGCCCAATCTGCATGTGAATAGATTTTGATAGCCAAATTTGAAGAGTAAGGATAGTAGATGCCTTCATTAAGTGTCCCTTTTAGGTACTTGATTACTCTCTTTGCATCATCCATGTGTGGCCTTCTAGGTGAGTGCATGAACGGACCAAGTAGTCCCACACTATATGATATGCCTAGTCTTATGTGAGTAGCATATATCAAGCTACCAACTAAGCTTTGATACTCTTTAGGATCATCAATCTACTCACCTTCATAAACACTTAGTTTATGGTTCAATTCCAAAGGTGTACATGTAAGCTTTGTGTTCTCCATTCTGAACTTGAGAAATAGTTCCTGAATGTATCTTCTCTGAGTTAGATACATCCCTTCATCTATATAAATCATTTGCATACCTAGGAAATATGTGAGCTCATCTAAGTAACTAATCTTTAACTCCTTTTGCATGTGTCTGTGATCCTTTGAATGACATTGAGATCATCACATGTCACAATAATATCATATATGTTACACATAGATAGATAACCTCATTGTGATCCCTTTTGATGAATAAAGAAGGATTTGAGTTGGTAGGTTTGAACCCTTGATCTTGAACTCCAAGCTCTAGGATCTTGTTTCAATCCATATAATGCTTTCTTAAGTTTGCAAACATAAGATGTATGATTATGGTTATCGAAACCTGGTGGTTGTGACATGTATACGTGTTCACTTATCCAACCATTTAGGAAGGCATTTTTCACATCAAGTTGGAGGAGTCTCCAATTTCTTGCAATAGCTAATGTCACTCTAGCACAATGGCAAGTACCAATGTGAGGAGATCCACCTCATAAATGTCAATCTGTGGAGACGTGAGGACTAGTATGATGACTGTGAGCAAGTGAAGGTACAAGTGCGTGAGTGAGAAGCACACAAGCATGCACACACATACACACACGCACACAAGGCAAGAACAAAGAGAGGGACAATGGAGTGTTTTCTAGTACTCAAGAAATCTCTTACAATAGTTCAAATCTCTAACAAGCTAACCCAAAAAATGAGCTCTCTAGCTCTTTTTATAGTTTTTGACTAGCTTTTGGCCCTGTCCAGACCTAGTCTCCGGCCTAATTAAAAAATAGGTTCCAAGGCTTATTTGGGGGCTCAAATGGAGTCTAAAAATTATGAAAATTGGTATGTAGCTACTTCTAATACTCCTCAAGCTCAAGGACTCCTTCACTTGCAAAAAATGGAGTAGGAATAATAAAAAATGGTATTTACATTGGTGTGAAGTGACTAAAATCACTATTTGGGATATATTTCTCGTTGAAGAATTATGTGACCTACTTGTTGAATCTTCATTGATTGCTCTGCTTGCTTGGCTCTCCCTTTGTTGTGACTCACTTTGGTGGCTTCCCTATCTCGTAAGGCCTTGACTACCCTGGCTTCTACCAACACCCCCCCTCTCTCGTGTCTGTCATCCCTGACACCCTTGTAGTAGGGAGTGCTTGATGTAATATTCGATGACATCTGTGGCGAGGTGATGTTCTTGTATGCATAATCCTCTTGCCAAGTCTATCGTCATTTGATATTCGAATGTGGCAGACGTAGTTGATATGCATGTATGGTTTGTTCTACAACAAAGAAATGCAACAGGTGTGTTGGTTTGGGAATGAAAATTTCTAAATGGTATTCCTAGAACCTTGTAGAGAAGATTTCTTCAAATTTCTCCTTGTAGAAAGTAGGTAGATACTTGATTTGCACATGCCATGTGTATATTGTGTTGACAAAGGGGGTTTGGCTCATGTTGTATACCAAATCTTGGTTGCCCTCAGAAAATCCAGGAGCTGAAATGTATGGAGCTTGAATCTTTTGAAAAGTCTTGAGTACTACCATCATCAACTCAAACATCTTCATACACATATGTGGAGCAATGTGTGGTACATTCTTTAACCATGCAGAATAGTCGCATATGTTAGATCATATAGGCGATGGTAGGTGGTCCTCTGGGTGGAGCAAAATATGGATAGTTAATCCAATCAGAACAGGCTTTATTGTTGCAGATTTTAATTGCAAAAGCATGCTCGGATCTGCGACAGACCATGTGGCAATAACATGGGTTATATTTAATATAGAGTTGCATGGTTGCCGATGTACACATCATTTCAGGGTAGTCTGTTAACAATCGCTCATGCCAATTTGGTTTAAAAATAGAGCTTCCTCATGCCTCTACGGGAAGATCATCGGGCTTAAACTAAGTAGCGAAGGTTGTCTCTTTCTCTATATGCCTTATAATATCGACATTATAATCTGCTAACAAGACAAAATATGGCATATACTACGCGTCAGATTTAGTAATGAGTCTTTGATAAGAAAGGTTCTGAAAATAGGAGGACTTAATAGTTGTATCTTCCATATTGGAGAGTGACCGGATTTGTGTGGCTACTTTGTCATCATGGGTTTGGCCAATCTGCTCTAGCATCCTTAGCTACTCAGGTGCGTCTATCTCAAAGGTGTCCCGACCCTCGATAGTGACATGCCTGCCAGGTACTAGCATCAGCTCATATGGTTCTTCAAAGCTTTCTTCGACTGAAATCTCCACCATTGTTTCAGGTTTTGGTTCTTCAATTGGAGAGGGTGGTCTCTCATATGGTAATAGGCATTCTTTTACTTCTGCCATCTACTTCCTAAGGCCTTCTAGTTCTTTTGTAGACTGTTGAGGGATGGCATGCTTTATTTACTGACTATGGCTAGCTACTTGAGATCTGCACATTTTGATTCCAGATTTTCATAGGGTTTGCATGTTCCTCAAGTAATATTTTGATATCTTATGAGGGAATAGTATGATACTTTGTAGGACTTATCTTTGCTCCTGGGATTCCTTCCATAACTACTACAAAATTATCCTAGTTTTGTTGTTGAAGTCGCTTGTTCTCTTCTAATGCCGTACACATGTGCTTCCTGAGAAGCCCTAGATTTCTTCGTAGTTTGGAATTGGTGAGATTTTGTATCTGGAGCAGGTTTTCCAATTCTTTGACCTATTGAGCATCCACACTTGACATTTTGGACTCCATTTCTGTGTGAGTTTATTGTATGGTGGTGTATTCTACTAGGAGTGGTTGGTTGTCGACCTCCAGGGTTGTGATTCTTGCTTCTATTCTCGGCCACTCTACTTGGAAGGTAGTATCTCGCTCTTCCAATCGTTGGTACTCTTGTTGTAGTTGCGATGCACACTGAATGATTGTATTGAATATATTATTTGCAGTATGAGATGCAAGGGGAATGGTGTGGAGTGCAAAGGGACTAGTTCTGCTACTACATTTATAGTTGTAAATGATTCTCGTTCCCCGATTTCTTCATGTGTTGGTTCTTCCTTTGGATTCTTCATGGTAGACTGACTTGCAAGGTGGGTTTCTATGACTTGAAGTGTTGTTGTGTCATTCATTTTTAATGTGTGTACATCCTCTTTTGTTGACCTTGCTTCTTGTTTATCTTTGAATGTAGTATTCTGTGCTTGATCCAATTGTTGTTGTCTACTTCAAGTGAATGCTTGACTTGATTTATTTCATCCCAATTACCATCATCATTTGATTTGCTCTAGATATTGATGTTCATAGTTGATGGTTCATGTGTTTCTTGGATTTTCGATGAAAAGCTAGAATTGACTAACCCCAATTCTCTATATCGGTGGAACTTGGTTAGTGTCTTTCCTGGCATGGATGTTGTATGAGCTTGATGGTAATGATACCCTTGGACTGGCAGATTGATATGTCCTTCTATGAACTTGTGAGTCTCCTCCATGGCTTCTTGCAATTTTTCTTCAGTAATAGGTGTTGACTCCTCAACTTTGGTTCTAGGGAGTACATGTGTCCTCTTTGATGGTGGAGTTGCTTCTTTCGCTTTTAGTACCTCCCTTAGTATTTTTGCTCCTCGCATCACTGGTTGTGAGCTTGTGCTTGCTTCTTCTGTTATCTTCAATCCTTTCTTCTTTTTTGGTACCGTTGCTAACTTCACATACCTAGCCATTTGAGTAGATGATGGCATTTTGGTGAGGTATTCTTGAATGCCTAATGCATGGTATATAATATTGTCAAAGACACACTTCCATTTAAAAACTTCTTATGACCCCATTGCTTCTTGGCCTCAACTAATCGTTCTTGAATGTAGGGCATCACATTTACTTGGTTGCCTATTTTCTTGGTGGCATGAGATAGTAATTGAACTATTATCTTTTGTGGTGTCGTATGTCTGTGCATATTAGGAAAGAAAAAATGTTGATGTACCAATTTGACTTCCTCTTCAATATCAATATGATTAATATCCACAAATGTTCTAGTTTTAGTGCCATGAATTTCTCCCTTGAGATTCGTGGTCCCATCCTTGATCCATCCAAATGCTTCTTTAATGAGATCATGCATGAATTGTATTGTTACCCATTCACCTTCTGCATCAAGAACTTTGGCTTCTGCACTGATGGTTTGTCCAAGGCTGGATGAAGGGTGTTCGTTACTTGAGTGCATCTCTAGAAATCTGGCTTGTGCATTGGCAACTCAAAATACTTATGGATTCCAGCTTTCTTCATCACATACATCATTGATGGAAGCTCATGTAAGACCTTGAAGTCTTGGGACATCAATGGAAATTGATGGTCCGTATCCATGATCTTAATAGTCACCAAGAACAAATGGTCGCCTGCTGGTTGGTCTTCTTGGAACCAATGGCCTTTGGCCTTTGTCTGTACAATCTTCATTGGAAATTCAGGCACTTCCTCTTGAATCGTTGCTTCTGAGTCTTCGAAAGCCATCTGCACTCGTAATGTAGTAGAGATCAATTCAAGAAAGAAACCAATTCTGCATGTTTATGTGTTGTTCGTTAATATGTCGTCCTCTACCACTCCGTAACCCCTGGCATAGGTAGAGACAAGTAAGGTACCTTACCATACTTTTTCTTAATTTTCAAGTCTAAAAGAAAACAAGAGATTAGTTTATAGCTGAAGCATTTATTTATTTACATCAGATGATCATTCCTATGACAATAAAGGTTAAGTCCTATTCCAGTTATGGAAATGTGCACCACTACTTTTATGGGAGAAGCTATGTGCCAAACGTGTGGCCTTGTAATGTGGCCCTATCATGCATGCTCTGATGTAATTGATTCTTTATGAGTGCAAGAAGAGTCTCCTTGAGCCTCTTGGCTGATTCCTTGTCGCTTCTTGGGTCTTCATATTAACCTTGTATTCTGTGCTAGTGGCATTTGCTTTTGTCGCATTCCCCTTCCTTTACTCTTGAATGTAGTCTTTGACTTAATCGTGTTCTTGGATTGGGTTTTCCTTGTTGTGATCTTTTGGGGTTTTCTTCGATCCTTGACAATTTCCTTTGCTTTATTCTCTTGGTATGATACTTCCTTGAGTTTTTCTATCTCTTGGTTTTCTCTTCTTCAGACTGCTTTCAAAATCCATATGCGTTGCTATGATTTCTAAGCCTCCACCAATGATATTGGAAGCCATCCATGAAGAATTCTTGGTTTATCCCCTTGAGATTTCAAACACGGGTTATTTCATTACTTTTCTGCTGGAGGGTCGATCTGTTCCTATCCTTATAGTGTTGTTGGGTTGAGAAATGTCCTCACTTTCCCTCAAGCTCGTGTCCTAGTGGAGAATTGGTTACAGAGTCATGCAACACCTCACCACTTGCATGTAAGTCTAGCTTAGGATACTCATGAGATACATCCCTATCTGAAGCTTCTTCTCTATCTTCCTTCAAGTCTGCTTCCCTAGGTAGGATTGTGCTAAGGATTTCTAACAATCTAGCTTCCAATAGACTAAAGACTTCTTTATGACCTACTTTGGCTCATATGTATCCCTGTGTAATGTGTATACTGACATCAATTTCAAAAATCCAGTCTTGTCCTAGGATGAGATCTTCAATAAGGTCTTCATCTTTGCATAGCAAGAATCTTTGCATACCAAGAATCTTTGCTCCATAGTGGAATTTCCTAGGTGTAGGGACATTAGGACTTCTCCTACACACTCGATGATTTGTCCTCTGATTCCAATCATATATGCTTTAGTGGGACTCATGGTCATTTTGAAGTGAGTGGCGAATGATACTAGCATGCAACTTTGTGCCGCACCTATGTCAATCAATGCATCCACTAATTGATATTCCATAATTATGATTCCTAGGTTTAGGTATGGTCGGGAAATTCCATTGCTTGTGTTTTTGCATTACCTATTTGGTAGTTTGCCATGGGTATCGTTCCTCTCCCTGTACATACCGTTCGTCTCTTTGTTTCATCCACTCTTTTGGTTTCCTGATTCACTCCAGAGCTTCCATTAAAGCTTCTTCTCTAATCCTTTCTTCTTCTTTTTTTCGATTTTGTGCTCCCACAAGTCATGCTAATATTTGGTGTGTTAATGGTTCCATATATCTTTAAACTCTACAGCCACTAATGTAGTTTGGAAGTACATCTCCATCTAGTGTGGCTAAGTTTACTGCTCCACTCGTTGAGATTCAAAATATCAAAAGTGGTCCATATACTTGCTGTTGTAATTTCTTTGCATGCTATTTCCATGTGTACACTAATACCAAATCATCTTCCTTTAAGCCTTTATCTTTAATATGTGCATCGTAATAGGATTTTTGTCTCCTTTTAGCTTCATAAATTCCTACCACAACTTGTAATCTTGTTTCATGCAATTTTTTGATTTGGTCCAATTGTTGGGATAGTTCATGGCCCGTCTGTGGAAATTCCATTCCTTGATACAATATGTCCCAAAATCTTTCCTTGCCTTACCATAAAGACACATTTTTCTCGATTTAAGCATACTCGATATTGTCTGCATTTTTCGAATATCCTCCATAGTTCTAGAATGTGTTCACTTCTTTGATAGGAGTAGGTGCACAAATCATATACATATACTTCCATGCTTTTTCTTAAAAATTACTTGAATACATGACACATCAGTCATTGGAAAGTTGCGGGGGCATTGATGAGCCAAGTGGCATCACTCCAAAAGCGTATACTCCCCATTTAGTTGCGAAGGCGGTCTTATGTTGGTCCTCTATAGCAATGGCTACCTGGTTATAACCTGAGAATCCATCCAGGAAGCTATAGACTTCCTTGCCTACAACTCTTTCCACTAGGTGTCTATGATAGGTAAAGGATAGCTATCACGTATAGTAGTTGCATTCACTTTTTTCAAATTTATGCAGACTCTAAGCTTACCATTATTTTTGGGTACTACAACCAAAGGTGATACCCATTCTGTGTGCTCTATCTCATAAATGAATCCTGCCACTTATAGCTTGTCAATCTCTTCTTTAATCTTAGTTGAATAAACATCATTATATGTGTATGATCATTGCTTTGAGGGTTTTGCTTTGCAAGTCATTGGGATTCTATGGGAACAAATGGATGGATCTACTCCCTTGAGGTCTTTGTAGGTCCATGCAAATACATCCCTATATTCTGTGATTAGTTCTATCAGTTCTTGTTCTTCTTCAGGAGATACACCTTTTCCAATGTAGGTACATCTCTCCTCTTCCTCTTCCATGGTTACTAGAACTTTCTTATTTTGTTCCTTATTATCATAAGCTTCTCCATCTGTTGCTTCCCTCTTGGGAATTTGAATAGCTATCTTTCATTCTTCTACTTTGTATCTTTTGAAATGTTCTGGAACTTCGAAGAGATCTGGAGGTCGCTCTACTTTATCTAATATTTCCTCGTCATTCTGTGTTGTTTGTACCGCTTCTACCATGAACACTTTTGGTGTCTCCTCTCCATTGTTTGCCTTAATTTCTTCCAAATATCATTCCTATGAATCAAATTATGGTTCCATGTCTATGCTTTCATAATCCCCCTTCCATTCCTTTTCTAGTAATTCTCCTGCTTCCATTTCTTGAAGGATTACCATGTAAAGATTTACATCATAACCCTCTTCATCTACACACTCATTCATGGTTAGTACTTCTTCATTTACACACACATCTAGGGTGGCTAATATTTCCATCCATCTGTGTGGTTTGAATGCTTCATCTGGGAAGATTTGAGGCATGTATGCTGGATCATCTATGGATCGGTAATTATGATGCCATATTGGTCATAACTAAGTTTTGTTTTCTTCTCTTTTGGCGGCTTTGCACATCCATAGCTAAACATCCTCATTCATCCATGATTGGTCACTAGATCCTGCATTACGAATGGACAAGTCATCTTATTCTTAGTGGATTGGGTTCCATTGTAATGGGGGTACATCCCTATACGAAAAAGTGTGTAAATTTATCTTCGTAGTTGTCCCTTGGTGTTGTAAATACAATGTATCTCTTCCCCAATCTTGTACTATTCTGAGTTGTCTCATGAATGGTCATCCCAAAATCATTTCATAATTATTGGCTTTTCCAAATTGACATATAACTAGAGTGTGTTCAAACTCTACTCCACAGGTGGTCAGCTTCATTTTTTCCAGTATTCCTAGTGGTCTCTCCACGTGACCGTCTGCTAGTTGAATCATGCACGTTGGTCATAGGCTTGGTTTCTCCCATTTTTCCCAAATCCCTTTGGTGGCTATGCCTACACCAGCTCCGGTGTCTAAGATGGATTTGGTCATATATCCGTTAAAAGTGATGGGTAGGCACGTATTTCCTTCATCTCCCTCACTAAATTCTCCAACTTTATCGATTCATATTTGAATGGCTGACAAAGCTTTAGCTTCTTTCTTCTCATTTGTGGGTTCTTCAGTTTCTATTCTCAAGTTTTCGGCTAATTGCTTCCATAATTGTGTTCTAGCTCATTATAATTCTTCTATTGTCAAAAAGCATTGTATTTTAGTTTTCTTGAGCTCTAATAAGTTGTGCAATGTCTTATCTTGTGACCTTTCCTCCTTGCCCTGGATTGTAGGAGCATGGAATACTATTGACCTTCTCTCATATTCTCCCATATAATTGGGTAGCACGGAAATGCTATTCGATTCTTCCCTATTTTGGTCTAAAATGGACGCTTCCTCATATACCTCTTCTAAGTTGGGTATAGGTTGATTTCCCCAAGTGTCTAATTGTTTGAAGGGTGGTGGAGAGTTCTCATTCTTTTTCCACCGTTCCTCTTGAATCTTGGCCCACAAATCTTGTGGCCAATTGGCCTCTAGTTCTCAAACTCCTAAAATCTGTTCTTCCTTATTAGTCTACCAGTCTCTTTCACTATTCTCCTCTTGTTGTTTCTTTACTGGTTTTTGATTGTTATTTTCTAGACATTCGTTGAGCTAGTTTTCTGGTATCCTCATCTCTGGAAGGATTGGGGTAGTATGTTCCAGTGTGGTTTGAGCTATTTCTATGAGTTTCTTGCACATTGCCAATCTTTCCTTCTCTAACTCTCCTTGTGGATAGAGTTTCTATGTTGATCTATGCTCGGTCCAGTTGCAATTCTGGACTGATAAGCCTTCAACCACATATCCAAGTCTTCGGGCACTGGGTCTATTAAAATTGATCCTCGTTTGAAAAATTTTGATGCTTAGATAGTTTGATGGGCATTTCCTTGCTCTTGAGTTTTCTTACTTTCCTTCACTAATTTCTCATTTTCTTCACTTTTCTTCTTCAACCATTTATTCTTGAGTTTTTCTCTTCTAGCCTTCCACCTTTGTGTCTTCCTTGTTTTACTAGTTTCTCCTAGGTCTTCTGAATCCTCAACTATCTGAATCTTAGGTCCTAAACTTTTGTCCATCTTAGGCTCAGAATCTATTTCTTTTACTGCTTGTCCCTTGGCTTGGGCTCAGGTAATGGATTTTAATGGTAGACTGTATTCTTTGTCACTTCCCATGTCCTAGGCAATGGTGGGTTGTATGGCAAAGTACATTCTCTTATTAAATAATCTCTGCCACATCTATAGCATGGTCCCCTTGGTGCAGGTGGTCTAGTAGGCCATCTCATTGGGGTTTGTGCTTTAGGTGTTGTGTACATAAGGTTCACATATTCTGATCCATAAGAATTTTCATACCCTTCATAACCGTATTATTGTTGCTCGTAGGTTTGGTCGTATTCTATCAGGCTAGAGTCATAAGGATAAGAATCTCCATAGGTCTGCTCATATCCCTAATATGTTATTTTTGCATTAGTGAGTGACATGTCTAGTACTATAGATCTTTCCAAATTTTCTTCCAGTTGAGTGTATTTGACTGGCACTACATTCTGTGGATGGGTGGTTGTTGTCCTAGCACAGGTTGTGGTTGTCCATATCCTCCTTGTCCATATGGCCTGGGTGCTCCATGTGGTCCTGGGTAAGGGCTGTACCTAGGAACCTCTCTGCCTTGTTCCCTTGGAAGATATCCATAAGGCCTATATTGGGGATGAGTTACTGGTCTTGGTGGCTTGTTAAGTGGACAATTTTTGGTGTTTTGGTTGGTATATTTTTGCTTGATATGATAGTAAAGGTTGGGTCCTTGATGTGGCTGCATGTTGTATCAGTAAGGTTGTGGTAATCTTAATCCTCCTCTTGTGCATGCATGGGATGGATGGTCTCCACCACACAGGGTGCATCTTCTTAACATTGGCATTCTCAATGGGGGATTCTGATAGTTCCTCTGTTTGTGAACTCCTAATTTTTTATCCACCAATTCTACTAATTCCTCCACATTACTTGAGCTAGATGTCACATTGCTCCGAGTGTCCTCTGATTTAGTGGAGCTTTGTGTGCCTTTGAGATCATCTGCTAAGTTATCTTCCAAGTCTATGCATTCTTGGAGACACTCGCTCAATTTTTGCAACCATGTAGACTAAGGTTCTCAATGTCCCATTGGTCAATCCATCCAGAAGTAGTGGTATCATCTTTTGCTATGAGGGCCTCTCCGTTACTGGACATCAATCAACATATTGGTTAAATCTTTGGGCCACAGTTTTTATTGTTTCATTTGGAGCTTGTTTGAAACTATGAATTAATGATGATGAGTTGTATTTAATCCCTCCCTTGGTGAATTATCCAATAAACTCTCAGAAGAATTGTTCAATATTACCAAAGCAGTTTGGATCCAAGGGTTGGAACCAAGTTAATGTTGTTTGTGTGAGGGTTAGCCCAAAGAATTCATATTGCACAAAAAAGCCATCTATTTGTTCTGCTTGCAACACTTTCTTGAATTGACTGATATGGTCATAGGACTCTCTTGTTCCATCATAATGATTTCTCATGCATTTGGCCACTTGGATTGGTCTCAACCTTCTTGTTGGCTCTGGGGGTCTGATCGCTATAGGAACCATTGATCTTAATGGTTGCATTCCTGGTCCTACACCTAGTTGTGGTCTTGCCCTCATGGGTGGTCTATTCACATTTCCTATCCTTGGATTAGCTTGGTTGTGCGAATGCATTCCTGGCATAGTGAATTGAACATGGGTCTTGGTGGGGATACTACATTGACTAGTTTGACCTGACATAGTGTTCTTCGTTCCTTGATGGGATCCAAAAGGGTTTTGCGAGGTAGTTTCCTGTTCTCAAGGAGGGAATATAGGTAACTCCATGTACTTTAGCTAAGACCTATCAACTTCGTCTACCGGCCAATATCTCCTTCAATTTATGTCTAGGTATGTGACTCTAGACGCATCCTATGAATCATTCAATTCATATGTAGTTACTAGGTTTAACCCTTCTCCCCATGTAGGTGAATCGATTTGTAAAAGTAGATCTAATCCATGGATCAAATACAAATCCACCAGGTAATCATCTTGAGGTATTAAATCCCCTCTCAAGACTTGGGTTACTATGGACTTGCCCCATGGGATAGTCATAGTGTTTCTCTTGATAGGTCTTTCTCAAGTTCCTTGCCCTTCTAGTTCTCCCCTATCATTGATCTGGTATGGGTTTTCAATTACTACATATATCTGACCCAACTTATCCATGTAAACTCCTCCTTCATACTTGACGACGGGTCTCAGAACTATTTATGAATTAGTAGTGTTTACCATTCGTGCTACTGAACTATTTATGCCATCAAGATAAATGGGTACTTCTTGTAGGTTGGTGGACACATACTATAGGGACATTTGGTATTCTCCCTCTATGGTGGACATAAAGCCTTCCCTTGAGACTAAACCATGCATGTACTCAGAGGCCATGGGTATTTCCTCCTCCGAGTCACTAGATGTGTCAGAGTAGATTGAATGAGAGTTTGATTGGACAACACTTCCGGCCGACAAAATGATGCTTCTTCGACTACCTATCACTCGTCCAGATCTCAAGTTCATTCATTTCTTAAGTCCTATGCCTTTGTTGTTCTCTCCATGTTGTTTAGTCTTTCCTCTCGCTTTTCACTTCCAGGGTGTCTTAGTTTTCCATGATACATGATACTATCATGCCAATACCAACTTTAGGCAATACACAATACTCGATTTTGGGATGATATGATACCTTCAGGTTTCCCTGATACATGATACTGATATGGGTGATACCACCTCTAGGCGATACACGATACCACCGAGGTGATACCTGATACCCAACGATACGATACTGATATATACGATACAATACTAGAGTGGGTCACGATATGATACCACTAGACTAGCGATACACGATACTGCTCCTCTAGAGATGTGATATCTGCCAACCCATGATATGATACCATGATACCTAAGGCACGATACAATACCAAAGTGCCTCACGATATGATACCTCAAGACTGACGATATGCGATACCTCTTGTTCTCAGGATATGATACCTCTAGTGGCTCACGATATGATACCACAAGGCCAAATGATACAATACCACTCAACTCCCAATCTATGATACCTCGAGTTGGCAATACATGATACCTTGATGGTATCAGGATACCCTCAAGGAGGTACTCACGATATAATATCTGGCAACTATCGCGATACTAGGGAATTTTGGTATCGCGATACCAAAACTCAACGATCACGATATTATAGCCAAATGTGATCCAAACTCAGAAAAAAAATTATGCAAAGTGTTTCTCCACCACTCCCTGTCTCTCTTGACCCATTGTAAATAATTAAACCTCACTCTAACCCCTCTTTTCTATCCCGTGATACCAATGCGGTGTCATGTCATGTTTGTGAGTGTTTTTTTTTATTTTCTAAGGCTATAGAGTTAAATTTCTTACCTCCAAGAGTATGCCTTCCAAATCTTGTGCTCAACAACTTGCAAATCGGTTTGCTCTCCTTGATGCTTCACACGTGATATCAATCGCTCCTCACTCACGGTACCAGTGTTCCAACAAATAACTTCCCAATGAACTAAGTCCTATACTTGAGGCCTTTAGAGTGACCTTAGTCTGAACTGAAAGAACAATTTTTTTGGGATTTTCTTATGGTAACCTACCTATCCTAATCCTACCTCTCTCTCTTCCCTAAAGCCTAACTCTTCCTCACTCCTTCACCCCTAACCCTAGTGACTCATTACACACATTTCTAAAGTGTGAAGTAACAAGTGCTGAAGTATTTGGTGACTTGCAACTAACTGAAATTACCTCTACACATATGATTCATTCACTCCGTAGCTATAACCATCACGAAGCACCTTGATTGGGTTAATCCACGGAAATGGTGCCAAAAACATGTGTACCTAAGTCCCAATGCCTAAGGGACTTGTGTCAACTAAAACTATACCTCAATTGCCCCACAAGTGCATATAGTGATGGATTAATACATTTTTAATTATCAATCCGAGAGATTAGACGTATCACGTGTATGAAGACATGTGCATACATGATGGTAAGTAAAGTGCCTATGCTACAATGCATGTGACTTGTCTTAGATACCTCTCCAACTCACTAAGTCTCTGAAAATGCACGTCACGATACTTGTTAACATGTGCTCAACAACTCCTCAAGTCTCACACACACACACTACAATAGCTCAAACGTGAAGGGGAGGGGTAGACAACAGTCCACACACACATTTCAAGCAAGAATCACACACAAAAGCTCTTGGAGAAGAAGATAATCAGTAGGAAAGAGGCAAATTCGAAGATCAACTTTAGTTTTCACAATGGCAAAAAAGTTCTTTACAAGAGTCACCAAGTGACTTATATACATGTGCCCTAAAATTGGTCCTTTCACACAAGAGACCGACACTTTTATTGAAAAACCACAATCTCCTACTATGTTACAAGGATTATGTTACAATATTTGGGATTCATGCATCTAGTGGACTCCTCTAGAGCATTTACATAGCTTCATGAGGTTTTCATAGGCACTTGAAGAAGAAAATTTATGCCCATAACCTGAAAACTTTTGGGGCCCCCTATTATGTGCTCCTTTTCTTTGCAACACCCTTATTGTGCATATGGTTGTGGATAGTTTTGTCTAACAACTTGCTTGTTATAAGGGCAGTCTTGTGCGGTGTGGTTAGTGTACCTCCTTTCTATGGTGCAGTATTGGTTGTTAGGGTTCACTTGGGGTTGAGCCATAATTGGACACACATTAGCCATATGGTCTCCTCCACAAGTATAACAATATTTCACTGGGGCAAATCTAGGTATTTGTTTGCTAGAGACTCCTAATTTCTAAGCTACCTTCTTTGCAAGTTCCTCGATAGATGTGGATTGGTTGGAAGTGAGGCTAATAGAGTTATCTGAATCTTTATAGATTTTTGAAAGCTCCAGTTCCTCCCCTAGATTATCCTCAATATCTATGCACATGTGTACACACTCTTCTATGGATCTAAGGTCTTTTAAGTACACATAAGATCTCAATTTGGTACTTAACAATCCGTCTAGGAATAAAGCCACTTGTTTGGCTGGAGTGGGTAACTCTAGCATTGGGCATCTCTCTAGATATTTTCTAAATCTTCTTTCTGCAAGTCTCACTATCTCTTGAGGTGTCTGTTTGAAGCTACGTATTAGTGAGGAGGTGTTGTGTTTGATGCCACTTTTGGAGAATTCTGTTATGAAGGCTTCTAGCAAATGGTCTATAGTCCTGAAGTGACCTTGGTGTAATGGAAGGAACCACGTTAAGGCAGTGTTCTTGAGAGTTCGACCAAAGGCATTGTACTGAGTGAACACTTGTCAAAACTCTGCTACATGATTGTATGGATCACCGGTGACATCAAAGCAATTCTTCATGGACTTGACCAATTGTGTAGGCCTTAAGGTCTTAGTTTGTTCTCTATGCCTTGATAGAGGGAATTCATCTACATTTCTTTGATTTTGTGGGTCTATATGTCTCTCATTTTCCATTCTGTATGTCTTTGTTCTCGTTGTTTCTCTTCCTATTGGGTTAGCAAAGCTTACCTCGGGTCTATCTCTACTCTTGTCCCTTTGAGTTCCATGAGCTTAGGATGTTCCACCTCCTTGGTGACTGAAAGAGACATTAGATCTTGGTTGGGGAAAAACAAATTCACCCTTCCAAGGGTAGGCATGCCTACCATGCTCTGTTACCATGAACACTTTCTCAGATGTGTTGTCTAAGTAGACCACTTTGCCTGGGGAATCGGGATCTTTAATTTCATATATTGTAAGCATTCCCACTTCATTAGGTTGGTCGGGTTTATACCTCCAAAAAGCCTCATCTGTCTCTCCATTTAAGAGTAAATCTATGCTCTTATTGACTTGGGGAACCCACTCTAGAGTGATTATTCTAGTTAAGAATGATTTGCCTTGAGGGGTTCTTGGCTCTCTTCCTAAGTTCCCTTGCTCTATGTCACCTATGTCTATCTCTAGAATCACATTACCAAATTCATCTATTCTATCTCGCTATTGGTGACTACATACATAGTTCCTTCTTTATCTAGGTATGAACCATTTTCAAATTTGCCTACTAGATGTTCTAGTCCAATAGGTTGATTTGGGTTTTTAATTTGGACAATGGATCTTCTCAGAAAGTCCTCACATATGCGAGCACCTAATCGGTTGGTCTTGATGTATTCCAATTGAGTCTTGTAAGGTCCTTCTGGCTTTTCTAGGTATGCCACCCTTGAACTACCTACAGGTCTCTCCATGCTAAACAACATCTCATAGTCACTCGTTTCTTGTTGATATATTTAGGTAGTGATGTGTGTGAACACACTAGGACCGTCGGGGCACTTTTTTCCCTCTTTAGGAGGTTTTTTTCCCCCGGCTTGTATATACGCCTATTGCCCTAATGGGCTACTTATCTTTGTACATTCTCTAGTAATACATTCAGTATTGTGTGTTGTGCTCCAAGCTTCTTCTTCTTCCTTGTGCTGTTCGCGTGCTTCCGCAGACGTCTAACTCCAACAATTGGTATCAGAGTAGGTCGTCGCTTCATCTAGGGCGTCATCGACACTCCTCCATTTGCAGTCTCAGAATCGTATGAATTTTGGTGAGCATACTCATGGTGTTTCCACGATCTGAGCTCGTTTCGGCCTCCGAACGCACTATCGTAGCGCTTGTGCAGGCTATGTCATCTTTTTGTGCCAAAGGTATATACCTGTTTCTGTTCGCCAGTATAAGCGTCTCGAAGTCTACTACATGTTTAATAGAACTCGTATGGGTAGTTCCATTCAACGTTTTCAGATACATTCAATTTTTTGCATCAAGGTATTTAGTCATCGGCCATGGCTGAAAGCAGTGATGTATTCTGTATGTTGGCTGTTGAGGATAAGTTGGATGGTACCAACTACCCATTATGGGCTTATATGATGCGACACGTATTGGTTGCAAAAGGATTGTGGAACATTGTGCAGGGTGTTGAAAGACATCCTGTTATACCTGTAACAACACGTACTACGAATACAGGTGCTGGAGCTGATGAAGATGGTGTCGAAGATGATATTGTGCAGATTCCTGTTCGTGCTGTTGTTTCTACTGCACCTACTGCAGAGCAAATTCGTTGGGATGGCAGAGATGCCCATTATTTTCCTCATATTCGCTCTTGCAGAACAACTAGGGATGCTTGGGATACACTTACCACATTGTACCAAGCTAGGAATGAGGCTCGTGTTGCTTACCTCCGAAAACAGTTGGAGAGTGAGCACATGAATGAAGGTGATTCTATGGACAGTTTCCTAACGAAGATTAAAGATTTGAAGGAACAATTGATTTCTACTGATGAGGTTATACCAGATAGCTCACTTGTGTAGACCGTTCTGAATGGTCTTCCTGATTCATATCAGAGTTTTGCTTCTACTCTTCGGTTGATGATGAAAGGCAATCCGAATGCCTTATCATTTGAGGAGTTAGTTTCTGTTCTGTTGCAGGAAGATTAATCTAGGCAGAACAGGTCCATTATGCATGTTGCAGATCAAGCTTTCCTGGCTAGTCAGAAGGGCAAAGGAAAATGGAGCTCTTCTACTAGTAAGCAGAAATATGCAAATGCTGCACATTCGAAGAACCAGGATAAAGATGAGAAGAAATCAGAAAAGCAGAAATTGTTTTGCAAGTACTATAAAGGGAATGATCATATCATAAAGAACTGTCCAAAACTGGCTGCAAAAGAGGCAAAGAAAAAGGAGGCTGGAATGGTTGTTGCAGAAGCCTCTACACCAAAAACAGAGTCTGCAAATCTTGTGCAGGAAGAAGAATGGGCGTTTACTACTATTTGCAGTTTTGACCCATCTTCTCATGAGCAGTGCATGTCTGCAGTGGACTCAGATGTTTGGTACTTTGACAGTGGGGTGACCAAACATATTACCTCGCAGCGCAGTTTCTTCTCTTCACTCGAGCCTGCCCCTACAGGGAATACTGTCACATGCGCCAACAACTCCTCTTATCCTGTTATGGGAGTTGGTAAGATCATTCTGACTACTGCTGATGGTAGTTCTTTCACCTTGTCAGATGCTTTATTTGTGCCAGGGATCAAGAAGAATCTGTTATCAATTTCTGCATTAGCCAAAATTGGCTTGGTTGTGAAATTTGTTGATGACAGATGTACAGTTCATGATCTGTCAAATGGCGATGTTATTATTGCTTCTGGCATTTTATGTGGTGGGATGTATAAGCTCATAGACTATGAAAGATCTGTGAATGATTCGGCATGTGCAGTTCATGATTCTCAGGCTATGTCAGATGCAAAGCTTTGGCATGCACACTTTGGTCATCTCAATTTTGCTAGTTTGCTATGCCTGCAGAAATTTGATATGGTGTCTTCTTTGCCCAAGCTTGAGACACCTGGAAAACATGTATGTGAAGGCTGTATTTTGGGCAAAATGCAGCGTTCCTCCTTTCCAAAAGATGGTTCAGTTCGGGCTACACAGAAATTGCAGCTTGTACCTAGTGATATCTGTGGTCCTATGCAGACACCTTCTTTTGGAAATTACCTTTACTTCGTGACTTTCATTGATGTTTTTTCCAGGCATGCATGGGTATATCCACTCAAAGCAAAGTCTGAAGTGTTCATGTGCTTTAAACAGTTTTTGGTTTTGGCTAAAAATCTCTCAGCATGTAAAATGGGCACCCTCCGTTCTGATAAAGGGGGGGAATATATGTCTCTGATTTTAATGCATTTCTGGCTGAACGTGGGATAAAACACCAGTGTACAGTACCGTATACACCTCAACAGAATGGAGTTCCTGAACAGAAGAACAGGTCACTCATGGAGATGGCGAGGTGTATGGTCAAGAGTCAGGCTTTACCACATAGTTTCTGGCTTGAGGCTGTCATGTGTGCAGCATATGTACTTAACAGGTGTCCCACTAAAGCGTTGCAGTCTATCACTCCATATGAGGCTTGGCATGACCGCAAGCCATCTCTTTCTCGTCTGCGTGTTTTTGGTTGTTTGGCATATGCATTAGTGCCTGAACAACATCGTAGAAAATTGGATGATAAGACAAAAAAATGTATTTTTGTTGGGTACAGTTCTGAAAGTAAAGGCTATCGTCTGTATCATCCACAGACTAAACGCATTCTAGTTAGCCATGATGTTGTTTTTGTGGAGGATGCTATTCAGCCATTGCTTTCATGTACCAAGGAGACATCTGTTAGCTCCAAAGACATGTATGATACTTTGATGCCTCTTTTTACAGGTGGACAGTCTAGTGCTGGTCCTAATGAGGCAACTTCTCAGCCTTTGCAGGTTTCATATGATGATGTAGATCATTCCATTTCTGATGCAAATTTACATGATTCACTTGTTGATGAGAGAGCTGATATTGAGCAGGCTAAAACTATGCCAAAATGGCTGGTGCAGACTTTGTGTGACAGCAAATTAGATGCACCTTTGTCATATCGTACTCGTTCAGGCTCTCATAGTGCCTCCTTTGCATGAGATTGCTATGATATGGCTGCATCTAGTCTCTGTGATGAGAATGAGCCTGTTTCTTTTGATGAAGCACAAAATTCAGAAAATTGGATGGCTGCTATGCAATCTAAATATGATGCTATAATGAAGAATGGTACATGGTCTTTATGTGACTTGCCTCCAGGCAAGAAGGCCATTGGCACTGAGTGGGTATAGAAGCTGAAGCGTAAACCTGATGGTACAATTGATAGGTATAAGGCTAGGCTTGTTGCAAAGGGTTATGCGCAGGAAAGAGGCATTGATTTTGATGAGACCTTTGCACCTACATGCCGTATGACTACTGTTCGGAGCATTTGTGCACTTGCAGCCCATCATGGTTGGAATGTACATAAATTGGACATTAAAACAGCATTTCTGAATGGTGA
This sequence comes from Ceratopteris richardii, assembly GCA_020310875.1. Lineage (NCBI taxonomy): Eukaryota > Viridiplantae > Streptophyta > Polypodiopsida > Polypodiales > Pteridaceae > Ceratopteris > Ceratopteris richardii. The sequence continues at coordinate 46,613,731 of CM035428.1, forward strand.
CTTGCATGAAGAAGTGTATGTTTTTCAGCCCCGTGGCTTTGTGCAGAAAGGGCATTAAAACCAGGTGTGCAGGTTAAAGAAGGCATTATATGGTTTAAAGCAAGCACCACGTGCTTGGTATGAGAAGATACATGCCTATCTGGTTGCACATGGTTTTGAGAATAGTCCAACTGAAAGCACCTTATATGTTAAGCGTTCTAATGATGTGCTTCTGATCATTGTTGTCTATGTTGACGACATGCTGCTCACTGGTCCTATTGAGAAGCATATTGCTGATTTCAAGGCTGATTTGCATGCCTCATTTGAGATGTCTGATTTGGGGCATTTGCATCACTATTTGGGCATTCAGTTTATGCAAGTTGATGGTGGAATGGCTTTGTGTCAAACGAAATATATTGATATATTATTGCAACGTTTTGGCCTTGAAGACTGTAAACCTATTGCCACTCCTATGGAGACAGGTTTACGATTGATGCTGGAGATAAATTTGATGATGTTCTCTATCAGCAGGCTGTTGGATGCTTGATTTACTTATGCATTACTCGGCCAGATATTCAATTTGTTGTCTCACAGATGAGGAGGTTTATGGATTGCCCAGGAGTCACGCATTGGAAGGCGGTTAATCGCATCTTTCGCTACTTGAGTGGTACTCGGCTACTTGGGTTGTTTTATCCCAAGGGGGGATCACTACCGCCCGATTTGCATGCTTTTTCTGACTCAGATTGGGCTGGTTGCTATGACACTCGCGTGCCCACTAGTAGCTTTTGCTTCATGCTTGGTAGCTCATGTATATCTTGGTTGAGCAAGGAGCAGCCTACTATGGCCACTTCTAGTTGTGAGGCTGAGTATAGGGAAGCTTTCACAGCTACTGTTGAGTGTGTGTGGCTCAGACGCCTTATGGCTGATTTGGGTGTTGGCCAGTCTTTTGCCACCACCATCTTCACTGACAGTCAGAGCGCATTGGCAGTTGCGAGGAACCCTGTGTTCCATGCTCGCACTAAGCACATTGAGGTGCATTATCACTATGTTAGGGAGAGGTTCTCTGCTGGGGAGATCAGCTTGGCATATGTGCCCACGCAGGAGAACATTGCAGACCTTTTCACGAAGGCTCTGCCTAGGGAGAAGTTTGAAGCTTTCTGCAAAGCTTTGGGCTTACTTCCTTTTGTGGAGTGATTTCCACATAGCTTGGCACTTCCTTATACATGAGTGCCAGCTCCTTGTTCACCGCATCACTCCCAGGGAGGATATTTTGATATATTTAGGTAGTGATGTGTGTGAACACACTAGGACCGCCGGGGCACTTTTTTCCCTCTTTAGGAGGTTTTTTTCCCCCGGCTTGTATATACGCCTATTGTGAAGAGATGGATAGGTATGTGCTTCAAGATGAAGAGGTGTTGCAAAATCCTTGATCTACACCAGCCAAATGAACTCCAGAAGTATATGGTGGGCCCTTTTAGCTTGCCAATGGATGTATTAGACACCCTATGTACCTTGGAAGATCACTCTCAAAAAGATAGATCAAAACAGATAAGTTGGGGTTAGCTCAGAGGTGAAAACTTGCTATTCTTGGTTCATACACCTGTCCAGTGTTTTACATAATTCTCTGAGCACAGCAGCAATTAGCTCAATTCCTCTTGGGGAAGTCTAGGCAACTTAAAGAGCTAACTTTCAAGAGTAATCTGATAAAAAATAATGAACCACACACTGAGAATGAGTTTTAACAAGTGATGACATCATCCCGATTTTCATGGGCTGCTACAGAAATAGACCAGTGAGCAGAAAAATCAACATAGCTCAAAATGTAGAAATTCAATGACTATGAAAATTTGTATGGTTATACTAGACAGTAAGCTGAATCAAACAAGCTTTAAATCACTGATTTTGGATAAGTAACCACTGAGAAATGGCTCTAACAAGTTGAGTGAAAAAGTCGGGTACCTGACAGAGAAGTGAAGAGGAACAAACCCTATTGACTTCAAATGAACATAACTGAAGATTGCAATATCCAAATGACATGAAAATTTGTGAGCATATAGTAGACTTATAGAGCTAACTTTACCAAGTTAAATCACTGAAAATGATGCACCAAGCTCAGAGAAAACATCTCTGCAAGATGACTGAGAAAACTGAGAGTAATGGCAGTGAGTAGTACACCTCACAAGAACATGGAAATATGAACCCAAATGATAATGAAAATGAAAGTATATTGCTTGTAAAATACAATGGACTTACTGATACATATGTGTGCCTTGTAATCACACCTTGATATGGCATAAAGCTCAGCTCTTGGAGGTCTTCACATAGGTCTCTCTAACCACGACTAAAACTGCCATCTATTTATAGTTGAGTTTGGGAGGCTAACTTCCCTCAATCACTCTCCAATCAATCAATGATTGATTTGATTCTCTACCTACCACAAATCACGAATTCGTGGCTCCTCTTTCCATTCTTGATCAAGTGGACTCAACCACTTAAGATTCTCTTACTTTTACATTAAGTAAACTCTTCAAAAGTTACAAGAGGTAGTTCACAAGTGAACTTTACATAGTCTTCTTTTTAAAGCTTCTTCTAAGACTTTGTGAGACTCAAGCCAATACTTAGGCTTGTCATAGACTTGCTCCAATAGCTCCCCCTCAAGCCAAGTATGCTTGAGGTCTTCAACCTTCCAAGATTACCTGCAAACCAATCATAGCCTTGAATTTGCAAAGCTTTGTACCATCCAATGCTTTGGTTAGAATATCTGCACATTGTTGATGAGTGGACACATATGATATTTGAATCTCTTTGCTTAGAACCTTTTCTCGTACATAGTGATAATGAACTTCAATATGTTTAGTCCTTGCATGAAAAATAGGATTAGCAACCAAATGAATAGAACTCATATTGTCACCAAAAATAGTTGGAGTTCCAAACTCCAATCCAAGATCTTTCAATAATGTCTTCATCCACATAGCTTCTTGTGTAGCTATGGCAAGACCTCTGTATTCAGCTTCAGTAGAAGAGAGAGCAACTGTGGGTTGCTTCTTGGATGACCATGAAATAAGCTTTGAACCTGCAAAGGTAAGATAACCTGAAGTGCTCCTTCTATCTTCCTTGGAGCCAGCCCAATCTGCATCAGAAAATAGCTTCAAACCTAAATCAGATACATAAGGATAATAAAGTCCTTCATTTATGGTTCCTTTGAGATACTTGAGAATCCTTTTGGCAGCATCCATATGTGGTTTCCTTGGTGTGTGCATAAATTGACTTAGCACACTCACACTGTAACATATATCTACTCTTGTCAATGTGGCATAGTTGAGACTACCCACTAGACTTTGATATGATGTGATGTCCTCTATGAGTTCACCTTCATGTGAGCTCAATTTGTGATTGACCTCCATTGGAGTACCTGCAATCTTACAATCTTGCATCTTGAATTTTGCCAACATGTCCTTAATGTACTTTCTTTGAGTGAGAAACAAACCATGATCTTTGTAGACAACTTCCAAACCTAGGAAGTAGGTAAGTGAACCCAAATCACTTATCTTGAACTCTTCTCTCATCTGATCTTTGATCTTCTTCATACCATCTGCATCATTTCCTGTCAATATAATATCATCTACATATACACATAGGTAGATGACCTCAGAATTACTCTTTTTAATAAAGAGTGAAGGATCTACCTTGCTTGGTTGAAAGCCTTTGTCCTGCAAGAATGAAACAAGGCTGAAATTCCAAGCTCTTGGAGCTTGCTTGAGACCATACAATGCTTTGTTAAGTTTACACACATAATCAGGATAAACTTGATTCTCAAAACCAGGTGGTTGTGCCATATATACCTCTTCTGTTATCCAACCATTCAAGAATGCATTCTTTACATCTAGTTGAAGTATCTTCCAATTCTTGGAAGATGCAATACTAAGCAAAACCCTAATAGTAGGCATCTTTGCCACAGGAGAGAAGGTCTCCTCATAATCAATTCCCTGAGTTTGTGCAAAGCCTTTTGCTACAAGCCTTGCCTTATACCTGTTAATGGAACCATCAGAATTCTTCTTGAGTTTATAGACCCATCTTGAGCCTATTACCTTCATGGATGAAGTCTTGGGCACCAAATCCCAAGTGTTGTTTTCCTCAAGTGCTTCAATCTCTTCCTTCATTGCATGCTTCCATTCTGTTTTTGCTTTGGCCTCTTCAAATGATGATGGCTCCTCTTGGTTTATGTCCTGTGCTATGTAGATAGAATGTTTAGTTACTAATGAGGTGTCAAACCCATACCTTTCTGGTTTTTTCTTTTCCCTCATAGATCTTCTTAGGCCATGATGTGATGATCCTGCCTCATGTCCAAGTTCCTGCAATTTTGCTTTACCTTTAGACTTCCATGCTTTGATCTTTTCCATGTGAGATTCTTCATCATCCTCTGAGGTGTCTTGTTCTTCAATCTTTGATTGTTCTCTACCAAGCTTTGGAAAATCTTCTTCAAGATCATATGGTAAATTGATCTTCCTGCATGAATCTTCATACCATGAATTGTTCTCATCAAAAACTACATCTCTGCTTACCAAGAATCCTTTGTTGGTAGGGTTGTATAACCTATAGCCCTTTTGATTGTTGTCATATCCAATAAATACACACCTTTCTGCCTTTGGATCCATCTTGCCTCTAACCTGTGAAGGAACATGAGCAGAAGCAATACATCCAAAAATTTTGCAATGATCTAAGCTTGGTCTTCTTCCATTCCAAGCCTCATATGGAGTCATCCCATCAAGGGATTTTGAAGGCAACCTGTTAATCAAGTAAGTGGCTGTAGATACAGCCTCAGCCCATAAGTAATTAGGTAAATGCTTTTCATTTAACATAGACCTTGCAGCTTCAACAATTGTCCTATTCCTCCTTTCTGCCACTCCATTTTGCTCAGGAGTGTACCTTGTAGTTACCTCTCTTTTGATTCCTCTTTCTTGAAGAAAAAAATCAAAATCATGGGAGAAGTATTCTCCCCCTCCATCTGACCTTAGCCTTTTTAGTGATTTACCTGTTTGATTCTCCACAAGAGCCAAATATCTTTTGAAACATGAAAAAACTTCATCTTTGTGTTTCATAAAGAATAGGATAGTCCATCTGCTGCAATCATCAATAAAGGAAACATAATACCTTGATCCAGATATTGAAGCTTCCTTGCTAGGTCCCCATACATCTGTATGAACCAACTCCAAGAGATCTCCATGCATATAACCTTTCTTCATGAATGGTAACCTGTGAGACTTTCCAAATTGACATGCACTACACTTATAAATCATATGTTGTTTTGACAAATTAGGGAGTCCAAGTACACTTTGGTCCCTGCAGATTTGCTTTAATGACCTTTCACCAATATGTGCTAACCTTTTGTGCCATACTTCCAATTCTGTGAGTGTCTGACTACCATAATTAAAGAGAGCAATGTTTCTAGTGTCCTGTAATTCAAATGTGAACAATCTACCTGTCTTTTCACCTTTTGCAATTCTTCTGAATCCTTGACTTGGATATTCAACAAATGCTCCTGCTTTTGTGAACCTGACTTGCAACCCTTTCTCTACTATCTGCCCAACACTTATCAAATTCTTTGTAATGGTAGGGACATAGAGTACCTTACTGAGTAGGTTGATGTTTCCATCGGGTGCTTTGACATTGCCTATTTTCTCCACAGGATGTTTTGTATCATCTCCTGTTTGTACCTCATGCTTATTCCTTGGATCTTCTAAATCTGATAGGAGTGCCACATTTCCTGCCACATGATTTGAACAACCTGAATCTATGTAGAAAACATGCTCATCAGATTTACCTTGTGGCATAGCCATGTTCATGATTAATAATGAATCCTCTTTGTTTGAGTCTTCTGTGTAGTTATTGTAGTCTCTCCTTCCTTTGTAGCCTCCTTGATAGTTTGAATGATTGTAGTTGTTGTAGTTGCCATGGTAGTTGTTGAACCTTCCTCTTGAGTAGCCATAACTTCCTCTATTGTATCCTCTGCCTCTTTGATTCCTGGAATTCCTAAAGCAATTTTCAGTTGTATGATTAGTTAATCCACAAATAGAACATGAGTTTGAGTCTTGGGATCTCCCCCTGCCTTGTCTACCTCCTCTTCCTCTACCTCTGCCATGTCTTCCTCTACCTGCATAGTTAGCTTGATATGTACCTGCTTCATCATCCACTTTCTTTGCCTTTCCTTTGTTATCTTTAGACTTGCTTTTATCCGTGTATAAAGCTGAAGATTGATTACCTTTAGAGCTTTCTCCATTTTTGATAAGCTTTGCCTCTTGAGTAAGTAGTTGTCCAATGAGTGTGTTGAAATCAGGTACATGCATGTCCATGTACAAATCCATAGCTGTGGTGAATGCTTCCCACTTGTCATCTGCCTTCAAGCCATTGATGACCTGCCTTACAATTTGCTCTTCATCTATTACCTCTCCAATGCTTCCCAACTGATCCGCTATGTCCTTGAGCTTTGTGACAAAATCAGTCACATTTTGTTTGGGAGGCTTCTTGAGGGTTGTGAAATCCAGCCATAGTTGATGCTTCCTAGCTTTGGTACTTGAAGAAAAGAAAGCTTCAAGTGCATCCCACACTTCCTGAGATGTCTTACAACTTCTAATGTGAGGCAACAAAAAATCTGAGATAGAGTTGAGGAGATAAGACCTTGCAAGTGCATCCTTGGAGCACCATGTGCTCAATCTTTCTTGCTCTTCTTGTGTTGGTTGACTTTTGTTCCTGAAACTTGGCATAACTTCATCTCCAGCCACATAACCATATAAACTTCTACCTTGGAGATAGGCTTCCATTCTTAATGACCAAGCTGAGTAGTTACCTCTGTCTAATTTGTCAATTGATGAAGGAAATCCATCTGCCATGTTGTCCAACCTTGCTCTGATACCACTGTGAAGAGATGGATAGGTATGTGCTTCAAGATGAAGAGGTGTTGCAAAATCCTTGATCTACACCAGCCAAATGAACTCCAGAAGTATATGGTGGTCCCTTTTAGCTTGCCAATGGATGTATTAGACACCCTATGTACCTTGGAAGATCACTCTCAAAAAGATAGATCAAAACAGATAAGTTGGAGTTAGCTTAGAGGTGAAAACTTGCTATTCTTGGTTCATACACCTGTCCAGTGTTTTACATAATTCTCTGAGCACAGCAACAATTAGCTCAATTCCTCTTGGGGAAGTCTAGGCAACTTAAAGAGCTAACTTTCAAGAGTAATCTCATCAAAAATAATGAACCACACACTGAGAATGAGTTTTAACAAGTGATGACATCATCCCGATTTTCACGGGCTGCTACAGAAATAGACCAGTGAGCAGAAAAATCAACATAACTCAAAATGTAGAAATTCAATGATTATGAAAATTTGTATGATTATACTAGACAGTAAGCTGAATCCAACAAGCTTTAAATCATTGAATTTGGATAAGTAACCACTGAGAAATGGCTCTGACAAGATGAGTGAAAAAGTCGGGTACCTGACAGAGAAGTGAAGATGAACAAACCCTATTGACTTCAAATGAACATAACTGAAGATTGCAACATCCAAATGACATGAAAATTTGTGAGCATATAGTAGACTTATAGAGCTAACTTTACCAAGTTAAATCACTAAAAATGATGCACCAAGCTCAGAGAAAACATCTCTGCAAGCTGACTGAGAAAACTGAGAGTAATGGCAGTGAGTAGTACACTTCACAAGAACATGGAAATATGAACCCAAATGATAATGAAAATGAAAGTATATTGCTTGTAAAATACAATGGACTTACTGATACATATGTGTGCCTTGTAATCACACCTTGATATGGCATAAAGCTCAGCTCTTGGAGATCTTCACATAGGTCTCTCTAACCCCGACTAAAACTGCCATCTATTTATAGTTGAGTTTGGGAGGCTAACTTCCCTCAATCACTCTCCAATCAATCAATGATTGATTTGATTCTCTACCTACCACAAATCACGAATTCGTGGCTCCTCTTTCCATTCTTGATCAAGTGGACTCAACCACTTAAGATTCTCTTACTTTTACATTAAGTAAACTCTTCAAAAGTTACAAGAGGTAGTTCACAAGTGAACTTTACATAGTCTTCTTTTTAAAGCTTCTTCTAAGACTTTGTGAGACTCAAGCCAATACTTAGGCTTGTCATAGACTTGCTCCAACACCTATTGGCCTAATGGGATACTTATCTTTGTACATTCTCTAGTGATACATTCAATATTTTGTGTTGTGCTCCAAGCTTCTTCTTCTTCCTTGTGCTGTTCGCGTGCTTCCGCAGACACTCGTCCAAATGGATGTGAAAATTGCTTTCTTACATGGAGATTTTACAGATGAGATCTATATGGAACAACCAGAGGGTTATGTAGTTCCTAGCAAGGAAAGTTTAGTTTGTAAGCTCAAGAAGAGGTTGTATGGACTAAAACAGTCCCCTAGACAATGGTACCAAAAGTTTGATGCTTTCATTAAGTCTCATGGCTATTCTCAAAGTAATGAGGATCATTGTCTCTACACAAAGAGATGCTTAGATGACAGCTTGATATGCTTGATACTTTATGTCAATGATATGTTGATTGCTGGGAAGTCCTCTTATGACTTGTCAATTCTCAAAGTTGAGTCAGACATTTGATATGAAGGATTTGGCGGATGCCAAACATATTCTTTGCATGCTCATTACTCGTGATAGGAGTAAAAGATGCATATACTTGTCTCAAAGTGAGTACATATCCAAAGTACTTCATAGGTTCAATATACAAGGTGGAAAGGCATTGAGTACACCTTTACCCACATATGTGAAATTGAGCAAGGATGATTGCCCCATATCATATGAGGAAAAGGAATTCATGACCAAAGTTCTTTATTAGTCTGTTGTTGGTAGTCTCATGTATTCTATGGCAGCTAGAGACTAGACATTGCATTTGTAGTGGGAGTTGTGAGTAGATATATGTCTAATCCTGAGAAGAAACATTGGGAAGTGGTCAATATGATTTTGAGATATCTGAGTGGCACTAAGGACAAGTGTCTATGCTTAGGTAGAGGGAAAGCATCTATTATTGGTTACATGGATTCTGACTATGCTATTTGTGTAGACAATCGTAAGTCTACATCAGTTTACATATTTCATTTTGTTGGAGGTGCTATCTCTTGGAGATCTCGTCTTCAACAATGTCTATTTCCACCACAAAAGCGGAGTATGTTGAAGCAAGTGAGGCATGTAAAAAAGCATTGTGGCTTTCTTGACTTGCTTGTGATATAGGTTTACCTCAGCATGTACCTTGTTTGCTCAGTGATAGTCAAAGTGCCATTGCTTTGGCTAAGAATCCGGTCTATTATGCAAAGACCAAGCAGATTGAGGTGAGGTATCACTTCATTAGAGATTGCTTAGCCACTTAGCACATTATCCTTTAGAAGCTTCACACTCGAGATAATGCTAGAGATGCTTTGGCTAAAGCTCTACCACAGGATAGCTTTTGACAATCTTGTCACTTTGTGGGGGTTACTTGATTCGTGATCTTACACAGTCACTTGTATACTGTGTAGCATGCCCATCAGGTGGGAGGTATAGCTTGTATACTTACACTCAGTCATTCTTTATCAATCTTTATTTTTCTCCCATAGTTACTTTGGCCATAAGCCTTTGGTGGGAGATTGTTATCGTTAGTGCCCATGTGAAAGGCCGAATGGCCATCAGACACTTCTTTGTATATGTTCTTTAATAAAACATATAGTGGCTTGATCAACCACAAACTATATGTTCGACCCCATTTGTAACACCTAAGAAGTCTGTGTTCGTGCTCCTTGTGTACTGTGTTTTCTGTGTATTTTGCAGCCCCTGTGGAGTACCGTGTTCGGCCCTTGGAGCTCGATTTTCTACTCTGAGGATATCATTGTGATGCTCTCGAGAAGGAGAGTGCACTGTGGTGCATCGCCATTGATTTAACTAAATCATTGGATTAAGCGACAAGGGAATCAACATAAGCAAAAGCAAATGAGTTCACACACTTTTTTAATCGATGATCGAGATAACGAATGTAGATAATCACGAAGATATCCACCATGTCCTTGAAACCAACTTCTTCATCTCTCTCTATAGAAAGTGGTCGGGGTCAAAGAGGCATCTTTCACAAAGCCATTGGAGGACAATACAAACATGTTTGAAGCGCTTCTCGAGTATTTGACTACATATGAGTAAGTCCCCAATGTAGATGATCACGAAGATATCCACCATGTCCTTGAAACCATCCTTCTTCATCTCTCTCTATAGAAAGTGGTCGGGGTCCCTCTAAGCCCGAATGGCTTAATGAGCCACTTGAGCTTCTCGATGTTGTGGATGGTCCAAATTTAGTTGTAACCTGATCGCAGGTCTATGTGAATGAATATCAAGTAATTCCTCCATGCTTAGGATCAAGTACTTCTTCTTTATTGTGATACATATAAATATACAACTCTCTCACTAGGTTCTTGGTGCAATGCATATGTATGTGTGCATGCATATGCGTGTCATTTATGCCTACTCACAAATTCTTGATAATCAAGATTCTTTGAAAGATCTCTTGGAATTTACTAATTGGAAGTGAAATGTGTGTATGATCGCCTCCCCATGCTAGAGATCACAATTCCAATAGACAAGAAGGTGATGATTCAATGTAGATTCAAATTTTGGACTTCATACAATGAGAGAGAGAGAGAGAAACTGAATACCACCAATGTATCGTGTTTATCGTATTTATTCCGCAAAGAACGGATAAAAATCGAGCAGCAGAAACAATATACTTAGTTATGCAGATGTCCTCCCAGATTAGCTAACAAGGTGTTATCAAGGAGGGGCAGGCTGATGACTGTCACAGATTAAAAGAGCTTCAACCGATCCTCTTCACAAATTCAAAGAGCTTCAACCGATCCTGCTCCACATTCCGGCACCCGTGTGTGGATCTCCGCAAGGGCGTCGGAACCTCCACATGAACTCCTTCTCCGTCTTGGGGAGAGCACGGCTACAGCGGCATCACTCAAGTCAGTGAGTTCTGCCGGAGATTTCCTCTTATGGGCCTTCCTGATCTCTTCTTCCAAACCTTCTGGGGTTCTCGAAATGGGCTGTGTGCTCACTTGTTCTTGCAGGAAAGAGGAAATAAGCGTCTTCGCTTGCATCATGACAGCGGGGCTGTCTTCTGCAGCGTATAAGATTGTTTGAACAGCTTTTACTACCTGCGAATGTTACCAAAGGACGTTCGCCAATACTTAGTTACAACATAAATTCTTCTATCCTTATTAGGGCTCTATGGTCTGAAAGTTCATGCCCTTACCGGATGATTTGCCAGCTCTGAACTTTCACACAAAATTTCAATATCTCTTAGCTTTGCAAAGTAGAAATCTCTTTCCTTTTCCAGATTGTCCACAGATAGTTTGAGCTCAGTGATCTATACAGATCAGATAAAATGAATTGAGGATTGGTATTCCGTATCAGACTGATCCATCATCTAATGGCAACATAATAAAAGCAGTCTAGTCCAGTACCTCCTCCCTTAAGCTCTCTGCCTGAGCAGCAGGAACCACTGGCACAGCTTCTGACGGAATCGGTGGAGAAAGGGTGGAAGAGCAAGAAACTGGATGCACCTTAGCACTCTTAGAGGCGCCTGAGAAATCCACTCGTTATCAGAAAAGGAATATGAATGGACGAATGGCATGCAGAAAACATAAACATCATGAGGAAATTGTGGCATTTCAAGGCACTCACCCCTGCTTGACGATGCGACTGAGGAATTTATCTCAGCTCTTTTCGGACCAGTTGAGGTCTTCAAAGGCAATGATGCTTTGTTGCTTGAACCTACTGCAGCTGCTGGAGCCAATGATGGTGCCTTTTTGTTTACATCCTTTCCCCCTTTACTGGCTTCCCTTCTCTCAATGGGATTGTAACTAGGAATAGAAATTAGGGATGTTGAGATCATCTTCATGTACTATTATCGCTTATATACACCGGGGTCACTTGTAATTTTCACCTGTTATTGATAAATCCGCCAATCAGGGAATCGCAGTAGCGCTTCATCCATTGCATAAATTCCAAATTATCAAGAGGCCTTCCCTTTATCAGCTTGTTTACTTCAATATGCTGCAAAAATACACAAGAGTGAGGCCAAAAAAACTTAACTCGCTTGGAATGCTTCAGGGAAGACTGTTTGCTCTGTCAATCTAATGACACACCATAATATGGATTAAGCGGAAGAAATGATCATATGTAATAACACCTTATCAATCTTCAGCTTGTTGAAGACATCTTGCAAAACCTTGTAATTCTGTATCATCTCATACTCGTTTTTGGCGTCGAAATTCACCTGCAGAGCGCCCGTGTGTACAGTCGTAAGAAATGAATTCGATCCAAGAAGAGAAGGCACAGTGATACAATACTAAAATGACCTTGTGCATGGGGACTACCCCAGGATGCACCCAATCCATCAACTGACATTGAACCGCTCCTTTGCATGTCTGTCGATCACCAGAACAGTCCACCAGACATGGTAACAAAAGTAATAAATTGTCTGCGTCTTGAAAATGGATTGAAGGAATATAAAAGTAGACATTAAAATAAAGCAAGGAGAACAGATTAAGGGATGATGGAGTAATGTCACCGAGTATCCACACAATGTAATGCATATCACGAAAAATGTTCAGATCAAGCAAAACGGAGAGATAAAGGGATGACGGAGCCATGTCACACAATATGCGCACAGCATGGACATGCTTCTCAGGCGACTAATACTACTGTTGAATCTGGACATGAACACTGCAAGACTGAGAGCATCGGACACTAACAAAGCCAAAACCTCCGTCGAGAACGGGGGGCTTATTGTGAAATGCTTGTTAAAGGAAGTACCTCCTCTACTTTGACAAGGTTGAGCTGCAGAGTAGAGTTGATCCATTGCAATATCTCGTTTCGCCCGACGAAGTAAGCGCTGTCCATCATACCGATGTTTGTGGCAGACATCTTCGATGTGTCGAAGAACGACGAACTCTGAAGTCAGAAAAACAAAGGAAGTGTGATCGGTGCCGCAGCGCCGAAAGTACTCGGAGCAGCGATGTCGACGAGGGACAACGATTGACAGGCTTTTTAGTGTGGACTTGGAAGTAGCCGTTGCCCTTCATCTTTAAAAGAATTTTTCTGTTTCAAAATTTTTTGAACAAAATAGTTTCGAGGATTTCAATACCTCACGGTGCGATCCCTTCATTTGCATGTCATTTTTTCAAGAAAATTAGGCGTCTTTCACACAAGGGGGCGGAGGTATGCAAAAATAACTCCTGTTCGAGCCCACATAGTCTAATGCCTGATGTCTTGAAGCTATGGGAGGAAGTTCTAAGTTCAAGTCTTGGTACACCGTGTAGAACGTCCACCTTCCATGTGGAATAAAAACTCATTAAACAACTAATTGCTTGAATAAAATATACTAAGTCTCCTCTGGCATATTGCATTGAGTCCATCTCTCTTTCATTCACACCAGAGGCACACAAATCTTAGGCCCTTTTCACATAAAGCGATGGCAGGAGAGTTCGTCATCTGTCAGCCATCATTTGCATGCCGTTTGGATGCTTCAATTTAGACAAGGGCAGAGCCCTTAATTTCTATCCTTGCCACATCACGGTACACTTGCCCTAAAAATGTTTCGGCCCCCCTGTGCCACCCGTGCATGGTGTGAGGGATTTCCATGTACAGGGATTTCCATGTACAGGTGGGATTTCCATGTACAGGTGGGAAATAATCATTTGCTGTTAAATTTTGATAGTATATATAGAGAACATTTTGTACTATTCTTAAAGCCTACTTCCATTCACACAGGGCGGAGGCATCAAAATAACTTTTGCATCTTTCACCCATATATGTGAATGCATAAGTGGTGGAACTTCTTAAGTCTTCCACTTCTTGATGGAAATTTAGCAATTTTTGCATTTCTTCCCGAGCCCCTATGTGAAATGGCCCTTACTCCATAGTAATGCACTCCAATGTGAATAGGTAGCCAGCAGTATACATCTTTTAATGTTATTTTTGGGTGGAACAGGCACATTTTGCATGTCTATTCTATCGGTACTATGTGAAAAGGGCCTTAGGAAGATTTCCATCCCATTTTCTTTTCTTGCCTCAGCGCTCCATGAAGAGGGACTAAATTCAAACATGCAACTAACTATAAATGAAGGGAAGGAATCTGGCATGTCTTGTTCATAGAACAGAGTGTGTGCATGTCTATATACAATCTATTTTTTCATTTTTCCAACAAATCAATGATTCTACCTTCATAGAGAGGTAGAGAAAAAGAGAAAATCTAGGTTTTGATTGAGCTATACATTGTCGATGACCTATGTTTGCTTGCACTCACTCAAAGGCATGTGTTTTCCATTATGGATTAGCACTTTCTTCTCATCTCGATAGAGGGATTGTGTTCTCTCCCTATGAGAGGCAATCGCCTTGCATGAAGTCCTAGTCAACAAGCTATCATAAACATAGGGTGCATGGGTATTATTAAGCAGTGCATGTCATCAATCCCCTATGCATGTTCTAGATCGAGGAGTTGAGGGAGCGATTGGCATCCATTGACTGCAAAGTAGATAAGGAAGACCTTGTGCAGATTACTCTCAATGGGTTGAGAGGGGAAGACAAGTGGAAACCCCTAATTATTACCATCTTGTATAGAGATCCTCTACCAACTCTTCAAGAGTTGATCCCACACCTAGTGGCAGAAGAGGTTTCCATAGGAGACACATCCAAGAAGGATGGTCACTCACAAGTCCTATATGCTAGCAAAGGCAAAAGCGAGAGTGGAAAGAAGGGAAAAGGAGGAAAAAGCAAGTGGAAGCACTCCAAGCAAGACGATTTAGATTCAGAAGGAGATAGCAAGGCATCATCTTCAAGGAATGGAAAGAATGGCAAAGGGAAGAACAATCCTCATCAAGGTAAAACTTGTTTTCTATGTGGTAAACATAATCATATTTCTTCAAATTGTTGGTTCAAGGATGAAAAAGGCAAGAAGAAGAAGGATTAATGGAAGTATGCTAAAAACTCCAAGAATGATGATGAGAAGGAGACCCTCCTATCCATGAGACATGGCTACACTAGTGATCCCAAGGACACAAAGTGGTACATAGACTTTGGATGCTCTAATCACATGTCATGTATGGAGGAATCTTTTGTTCATATGTAGGTCCCAAGCTCAAAAGGTTGTGTGGGGAAAGGAAATAACACTGAGCATCCCATTACACACATGGAGATGTGAAGCTGGGTGAAGGTAAATCTATCAAGACTCTTAAAGATGTGCTCCATGTTCCGTCTATTTCCAAAAATCTTGTCTCTATAGGATAGATGGCAGAGAGAGGCATGCAAGTTATATTTGATGCAAAAGGTTGCATGGTGAAGCAAGGAGGCAAAGGTCATTGCCAAAGGAAGGAAAGAAGGTAGATTGTTCGCACTAGATGTTGCTCCTACACACAACAAGGTATGTTATGAGATGATTGGTAACAAAAGGATTGCAGAGATTGATCTTTGGCACAAGACGATAGGACATATCAATATTCCCAAGTTAAAAAGCATGTGCAAAGTAGGTTTAGTGCAGGGACTATCAAATCTTGAAGGCCAAGGTCTACATACTTTTTGTGATGCTTGTCAACTAGGTAATCAAGAAAGGAAGCCATTTCCAAAGAGTCAGTACAGATCCTCTAAGATCTTGGAACTTATACACTCAGATGTATGGGGCCCTAGTAGAGAGGCTTCATTGGGAGGAGTTTGGTACTTTTTCACTTTCATTGATGATCACTCAAGAAAGCTATGGCTATATGTTATCAAATAAAAATCAAAAGTGTTTTCTTGCTTTCAAAAGTTTAGGTCCCTTGTTGAGAAAGAATGTGATGCACACATCAAGACACTAAGGTCAGATGGAGGGGGAGAATATTACTCCAAGGAATTCACAAAGTACTTGCAGGACAATAGCATAAAGAGGCACTTTACATGCACAAACACCCCAGGCCTCAACAAAATGGTGTTGCAGAGAGGAAGAATAGGCATTTGGTTGAGATAGATAGATTTCTCATAAATGAAGATATGTTACCATTCTCTTATTGGGCTAAGGCTGTGAATACAGCTTGTTACTTGACAAACTGGGTTCCAATAGGTGGTGTGCACAACTTGACTCCACACGAAGTCTATTATGGCAAGAAACCAACCATGGGGCACCTCAAGGTATTTGGATGTGTATGCTTTATTCATGTTCCTAGTGAAGTGAGAACAAAGTTAGATCCCAAGAGTGAGAAATGTGTGTTCATTGGCTACTGAAATGATCAAAAAGTCTACATGTGCTACAAACCTCTCTTAAAGAAGCTATATGTGTCAAGAGATGAGTTTGATGAGTCAAGGCCATGGTATGGAGACAAGGGCAAGGCAAAGTTGGATGAAGAGGATCAAGAGGAGTATGCAGACTTTGATGTGCAGATTCAACCTCAAGCATTAATCACAATCAGTGGACGTGAGGCTTCTACATCTAAGGTACACTCGTATGATCACTCTTACACTTATGATTATGAAGGATCATACCCTAATTCAAAGTATAAGAGGCTGCAAGAGACAAACTATGATACTAGGGAAGCTCAAGAGGAATCGAAAGAGGAAGAGCTTGAGGAGGTCATTACTCCTAATGTAAAGCTCAATAGACTCAAGAAGCAATATACGAAAGGTCAAGAGAGGAGGTCTACAAGGAAGAATGCACCCCCACAAAGGTATACATATGGTTCTTTCATGGCAAAGTACTATGCATACATGATGAATGTCATTGCAAATCAAGAGCCAGATTCTTATGAGGCAAAGAACAAACCAAAGTGGAGGAAGGCTATGTATGAAGACTTCAAAGATCTTAAGGAGAACAACACTTGGGAACTAGTGCCCAAGAAGGAAGGCATGAAGAGATTCCAAAATAGGTGGGTGTACAAGACCAAGAGGAATGCAGATGGCATCATGGCAAGGTACAAGGTTAGACTAGTAGCCAAAGGCTTTACACAGATGTTGCACACAAGGGGTAGATTATGAAGAGACATTTAGCCCTGTGGCAAACAAGGCTACCATTAGAGCTCTCGTAGCACTATGTGCAACAAGGAGGTGGCATATCTACCATATGGACATAAAGAATTCCTTCTTGAATGGTGAGTTACGAGAAGAGGTGTTCATGAAACAACCTCAAGGGTATGTAGATCCACAACATCCTTCCTATGTTTGGATGTTGAAGAAGGCCTTGTATGGCCTTAAGCAAGCCCCAAGGGGGAATCAGAGGCTAGTGGACTTCTTGAAGAGATGTGGTTTCTCTCCAAGTGATGCAGATCCATCCTTGTATATGAAGAAAACAAATGACAAGATATGTTTGATATGCATAGATGTAGATGATATCCTTGTGACAGGTGATGATGATGTAGAGATAAGGACCATCAAAGAGAATCTTGGAAGAGAGTTCAAAACCTCAGATTTATGTGTGCTAAAGTACTTTCTTGGCATTGAGTTGATCTATGGGAAAGAAGGTATCTATCTCTCTCAAAAGAAGTATCTTCTAGATGTGTTGTTTAACTTTGACATGACAAATTGCAAACCCATATCTCAACCTATGGATTCAAATGTCAAGTTAAGCAAGGAAGATGGTAAGAAGCTAGAAGACCTTACACTATACAGGAGCATTGTGGGATCATTGATCTATGCTGCACTGTTGGAAGCAGCCAGAGGCACAGACGCCACGGAAGCATGTAACGACAGAGCAGGAAGCCAGTCGGATCAATTTCTCAAACAAATATGTTTTTTATCACTTTTCAAAACATTCAACAGTGATTTTTATCACTAATTGTAACATATGTAACATAGAAAACCTCATTTTGTAATCCATAGCTCCATTTTGTGCAAGCCGAGGAGTCCTCGAGCTTGAGGAGCTAAGGTAGAATGCGCGTACCAATTTTTGTTATTTTTAGATACCGTTTACCCTTCCGAATAGCATCTAGGACCTAATTTTTAACTATGCCGGTCACTAGATGTGAAACCGGTCAAAACTAGTCTAGAAACTATAAAAAGAGCTAGAGAGCTCATTTTTGAGGTTAGTTAGGGTTAGCTTGTTGGAGTTTAGAGTTCTTTTGAGCTTGTAATAGTGTTCTTGAGTAATAGAGCTAATTTCCCACCTTCCATTGTGTCTTGCTTGTCTCTTTGTAGTGTGTGTGCATGTGTGTGTGCATTTCTATGCTTCTCACCTTCACTCTCACTTCATCTCACATTCACGATCTTCATATCACTCCTATCTCTTCCGCGGATTGACATTAAGGAGGTGGAGCTTCTTAACGTGGTTCTCACCATTGTCTAGAGCAACACCAAATTTGGCGCCGTTGCCGGGGATCGAGTCTAGGACGAATGTGTGATGGTAAGAGTATAGCAAGAAGTGGCGTTGGAAGGTAAAAATTTCAGTTTTTGTTGTTGTTTTTACTTAGTTTTTAGTGTTTTTCACCTTCCCCACACTCCATCTTCATCACCGCATCATCATCTTCATCTCCAAAAAAAAATCAAAAAATTCACCATATCCACCCATTCTCCTCATTTCCCCTCATTTGTGCATGCGAGAGAGTGAGAGAGAAATTTTATGCTTGTGTGTACTTTTGTTTTCTTGAGTTTTCTTGCAGGTACAGAGCTCCAGTGCATCAGGAAGGCTGCAAAGAGGTAAAATTTTCAGTTTCTGTCAGAAATCACCGACTGTGTCAGACCATCGCAATGGTCTGCAAAGTTCGGAATTTGGAGAAGGCGACCACACCAGCGTGTAGGCGACACCAGCGCCTCTAGGAATCCACACTTGCATTTGGAAAAATCATAGTTTGGTGGACCATCGCGACGGTCTCTGACCATCGCGATTGTGTCACACCATCGCGATTGGCTCACGCCATCGCGACGGCTTGGCCGAACCATCGCGACGGTCTCTGACCATCACGATTGTGTCACGCCATCGCGATTGGCTCACGCCATCGCGCCGACGGTGCCACGTGGCAATCCAGACCATCGCGACGGTGCACTTCAGACCATCGCGACGACACCCTTAGACCATCGCGATTGGCTCACGCCATCGCGCTCAGACCATCGTGATTGGCTCACGCCATCGCGTGCAGACCATCGCGACGGTTCACTTTGGACCATCGCGATTGTCCACATTGACCGTTGACTGACGCCATCGTGACGGTGCACTTTCACGCCATCGCGATTGTGCAAATTCAGACCATCGCGATTGTGCAATCTTACGCCATCGCGACGGTCCCATTTTCACGCCATCGCGATTGTGCAAATCCACGCCATCGCGACGGTGCAATTTCAGACCATCGCGACGGTCCCATTTTCACGCCATCGCGATTGTCCAAGTTCACGCCATCGCGACGGTGCAAGTCTACGCCATCGCGATTGTGCCATTTCACGCCATCGCGACGGTGCACCCTCACGCCATCGCGACGGTCCCAGACCATCGCGATCATCTCAGACCATCGCGATTGTGCACCCCCATCGCAAATTTTAGGGTTTCATTTTTTGGCCAATTTTTGGGCTATTTTTGGGAAATTTTTGGGTGATTAAACTCATAGGAGACCCCTTAGCTCATATTTGGAGAAAAACCTGTTTGTCAGTTTTAACCCCCCAGGGCCTGAACGGTCATAACTTTTTCATCCGAAGTCCGTTTTTTGAGCTTAATAGCTCATTACAAAGCTCATTAGAGAGCTTAATAGGATACGTCTATTTTTAGATAAGCTAATTTGAGGTTGACCTAGTTTGGGACTAGAAAGCCAGGGGGCAAACATTGAAAAGTTGGGCAAAAGGGAAGGGACTTAAAAGGTGTATTTACTCAAGTGCTTGATCATCCAACTGTGAATTGGTCTAATATTGGATTTTTCCAGGTCTAGCAAGGGCAATCAAGGGCAACCAAGGCAAGGCAGTGAAGGGCATAAAGCTTGGGAAGCACGGCTTCTTGGGCATCAGGGCAACCAGAAAAGCTGACTCGAGGTTGGAAGATTACTCAACCCCCTCAGTCAATTCTTAGCTTAGGCTAAACGGTAGTGTTGTGGATTAACGACGATAGGAACGCCTCAAGTTCAAGAGAATTAAATTTGTCAAGTTCAAGACTAAAGTAAAGGTGTGTGTGACGAAAACCTAAAGGAAAGAACCTAAGTCTGACGGAACGAGAACTCAAAATTATAACGGAAAGTCGAATTCCTGACGCATACATTAAGACAAGAATCTAAAGAAATTTAAAAAGAATCAAGACAGTAATAACAAAGAATCATTGACGATCTGAGCGAGTACTGAGTGTGCAAGGAAGAAAATTAATGAACCTTAGATCGGGCAAACATATAGGTAAGTCAGACCGACGAAGCCTTAGATCATCAGAGGCAAGTGTAAGAACTACTGCACGATCGTGCGCTCAGCAATTGAATAGTAATTATCCCTACGAGAGCTCAGACACTAGTGAATCAGAAATGGCATTTAGCACAGAAAGACCAGAAGGAGGGTCTAATGTAGCCTATTTAGAAAAACCAGAAGGACCCTATAGAACTCAACTAGAGTTTCTCCGAACCAACCGATTAGGTGCTCGCATCTATGAGGATGGTTTGCGAAGGCAAGTGGTGCAAATGCACAACCCCGATCAACCCATTGGATTGGAACGTCCAGTGGTGAAATTCGAGAGAGACGCGTACATAGACAAGGAAGGAACGATGTACATCTTAAATACGCAGCCAAACAATACCAACGAGTTTGGCGTGATTCAACCAGAGACGGAAGCAAAATCTCAAGGAAAAGAACCATTAGAAGAGCCTAGAACACCTAGAGGGAAATCTGTACTGACACGAGTACTAATCCCAGAATGGATCCCTCAGGACAACAGAAGCATAGAGTTGTTTGTAAATAAAGAAACTGATGAAGCCTTTTGGAGATACAAGACCGAAATACTTAGTGAGGTAGGTATCATCACTATATACGAGTTCAAGGACCCGGATACACCTGGAAAGGTTGTATACCTGGATGAGACTTCAGAAAGAGTCTTTGTGGTGCCTGACCGCGCTAAAAACACATACACATGGAGAGGTGAATTGGTATTCCCTCCATCTAGAACAAACATGAATACAAGTCAACAAGGGGCAGGAACATCCTCAGCCCATGGAAATCAAAGAGAGAAAAATAAAGAGAGACCGGAAGTAAGCTTCACTCATCCCATAGGGAGAGATAGAACAACCACGGACACTAATAGAGCGGATAGACAAAGAGATCATGGAATACCAGGTGGTAGAGATGATTTTCCTCTACCTAGACCACGTGAACATGCAAGAACATTGAGACCCACGCAATTAGTAAAATCAATGAAGAATTACTTTGATGGGACAGGAGATCCCTATGACCACGTCGCAGAATTCAAGCAAGTACTAAGAGCCGAACAAGTCGAAGACATGTTCACGCAATATAATGCATTTGGACTAACGTTAAAGAATACAGCTTTAACTTGGTTCCAACCTCTGCAACAAAGGCAATTTCGAGACACCCATCACTTTTTAGAGTCATTCATCACCGAATTCTCTAAAAGTGGGATTAGACATGACACGTCTTCGTTGATTCATAGCTTTAAACAGACCCCTCAAGAAACAGTTAGACTGGTAGGATGTAGGTTTAGACAATATGTTGAACGATGTCCAATGCAAGAGCTACCCTCACAAGCCATGCAAGTGTCATTGTTTCTAGATGGCTTGTTGAGCTCTAAACTACGCTCCTATGTGTACCTAAAAGAACCCAGAACGCTAGAGCAATGTGTAAGAATTTGTATAGACATTGAGGACAACTTAGGAGACGAGCTGGAACTCTCAAAGGTCTATAAGGACTCAGACTTTTCATCTCTAGCATCCACAAAATTGTCTAGCTCAATAGAAGACTAGCAGAAAAAGTGGCCCAGAAACTAAGAGTTTCTAGTAAACCTAGGGTGCTAACAAACAAGCGTTGTTACACCTGTGGTGGTGATCATATGGCAAATGTGTGTCCCAATGTACCACAACCACAAGCCAACCCTAGTGGCCAATACTGTACAATTGAGAGAAGATACACGAATCATACGGCTCAGGACTGCCCATACAATAAACAAACCGTGAGACAGAACTACCCGCAAGCATATCCGCAGCCAGGTAGGTATCAAGGCCAATACAATGCTCAGCCTTATTACTATAGGCCTCCTCAGAACTACCCATACCAGGCTCAACAGAGACCTCAACCTGTCTTAGCTCAGCAGCCACCCCCACCAACGAATGTCATCTCAGTCAAATACGCTGCTGCAGAAGAGAACCTAAGTAGGGCCTTAGTGCCTTCTTCACCTTTGATCATAGAGAGTGACCCACACTCAAACAGTTTTGACTCTTCGCATGTAGATAGTCCACCCGCATATTACACAGAGTCACCAGAACACGTGGAGACATATCATTACGATAGTCCACCAGTGGAACCAAGTTGGGAGCCAGACTATGCTAATGTGATGTACACAAACCCAAATCCACGGCCCCAATTGAGACAACAAAGACCACAGGGCCCTAGAGGACCATGCTTTAGGTGCCAAGGAGATCATTTCATAAAGGATTATCCACATCCCCCGATAGTAGGACAATCACAGTACTATAATATCCAAGGCTTTTGTGCTGATTGTGGCAAAGAGCACATAATCAAAGATTGTCCTAAGAACCCTGTTAATGCTCCGAATGTGACACCGATCAACGTGATAGGTATTGTAAATAACGCAGATGGATCCAACCCTACATACGTGCCTATCCAAGCTATAACAAGAGCCCAGGCGCTCTTACAGAACCAACAGCTTAATAAGGAGAGAGTAGTCGGAAGTAGTGAAGTTGCAGAATCTAGCAATAAAAAGACAAAATCTTGGAAAGATTCTAGAGAAAGGATAAAGAGAAAATGGAGTAAAAAGATAACTGAGTTGGAAGGAAGTTTAAAGGAATCTAGAGCCAAAATCCAAGAATTGACTTCACAGGACTTGAATCAAGAGAATCCAGCTCAGAAATCAGGATCAGTTTTAGCGGAACCCATACCAGAAAATCTAGACATGATGTTTTGGGCATATCAGGCCAGATTAAAAGAGGGACCTCAAATAGCGGAAATGAGCAAAAACTACCCTCGGGCTGATATAGAAATTGAGAGAACTAAACTTTGCATGAAGATGGTAGAACTAGCACAAGCTTTGTTCGAAGCCTCTAGATATCTTAATTGGAATAACATGGCAAAACCGGAATTACACTTTCAAGGACTAATGGAGAGGCTAGAATACTTGATTGAAAGCAAAGAGAAAAAGGATCAGCCTAGGAACCCTATTGTCCCAGAGACACAGGAAAGGAATGCGCCATCCCTGTCTCAAGTACCCAACTCAGAAAGTCAAGACAACCTGTCTTTCATACATAAATATTCACATGAATTTTTGAGAGAGATCCAAGAAGAGAAATGGAGAAAAGAACAAGGAACCCATCCTCCTATTCAAGAAATAGACGACTTGCAGGAACAATTTCCCCAAGACATTCCCTCTATATACGATGATGTAGAGGAAGAACAACTGAGTGAACACACAAGATTTGAATCTAATTCTTTACAAGAATTACCTCAGTTCACAGGACCTTGGGAAGCAAAGTCTATTAGTATGAGAGCACCCACGATAATAGTGAGGAATGAAGAATCAGTAATCCCTAGAAACACGGAAGTGATCAAGAATACTAAAGTACAGTGTAATCTCACTCTAGAGGAGTTGCTGAAGATAAAACCAGAATTGTGGAAACATGTAGCAAATCAATATCCCGAGCTTGCTACTACTCCCTCACAAATAGGATCACAAAATAAGGTACCAGAGATACCCGTAGAAAAGATTGGAGATGTAAGCGAAGGAGAGGAAGGTAACACTTATCTTCCGATAACCCATCAGGGCTACACCACGAAAGCCATCTTAGATTCAGGAGCCGGAGTAGCCATTGCTACCACCGCCTTATGGAAACGTTGGGGTAAGCCAGCATTAAGACCCACCAGGATGAAGCTACAAATGGCTGACGGACACATAGAAAAACCATTAGGCTTACTAGAAGGCATATCTCTCACCACTTGTGATGTAGAATTTGAGCATACCTTTGCCATTTGTGACTTTGCAAAAAACCATGCTTATGAGATGATATTGGGACGACCATTCATGCGTCAGTTGCGAATTGTACAAGATTGGGGAACTAATTCTTTGTACTTGCAACATTTAGGAGTGACTACTAAAGTCAATCTTAAAGACTATTCACATAGAGATGTACCCCCAATACAATGGAATACCATCCATAAGACACCAATAGAGACGGAATCCGTGCACTCATTAGAATCAGATCCTTCTTGGTTGCATGAGGATACTCATTTATGGATGTGTAAAGTAGCCAAACAAGAGGAAGAAAGATTAGAAGCCAGGACCTTAGGTGCAGAACAACATCCACGAACCCTTCAAGATCCAGCTTACGCACCTGTAGTATTCCCAGACAAAGAGTTTGAACCCCATGGTTGGGAAGAAATCCTAGCAACCATGGATGTAGCCATCAATGAGGAACAATGGACACCCCACTGTGACGAGGATGGCTATGATATCTCAGTTTTCACGATAGAGCCAATCATGGGCGATGCAATTTTAGAAGAGTGTGAACCTAACACTGATGCATTTGAGGATGCAAGCGATTTTGATTTAGAATCAATTATCATGGACCCACCCTTTGCATCAGAGGAAGAATATTTTTTCAAGGTAGAGACTCACACTCAGAGACACGAGGAAATTAGGAATGAGGTGAGGTTAGCCACGGAAGTGACCAACAAGAGTGAAGGCAAGAAAAGAAAGAAGAAAGAACCCATGTCAGAAAAAGAAGAATCTTTATTTGAAGTACCCGAGAATTTCAAGAAATATGAAATCGAAGATAGAAGAATCATGGTACGAATGCCTAATAGAAAGGCGAATGACGGACAAGTATATGATAACTGAGAGAAGACCAAGAAAGTAATAGTTGCTATCGAAGGAGAAGAAGAAAAATGTACATACATAGGGCATGATTTGACGAAGGAAGAAGAAGAAGAATTAGTTGCCCTATTGCGCGAATATAGAGATGTTTTTGCGTGGAGTTACAAAGATTTGAAAGGAGTAGATCCAGATATATGTTCTCATAGAATCCCTATGACTCCAGATGCAAAACCGACAAAACAGAAACCGTACACGTACAATGATAACTACGCTGCGAAGATTAAAGAGGAGATAGATCGCTTGATAGAAGCAGGATTCATTTACGAAATTGAGCATACCGAATGGGTATCCCGCATTGTGGTTGTGCCCAAGAAGAATGGAAAATTGCGTGTGTGTGTATTAACCTTAAAAAAGTTAATGCCACAACGATTAGAGACAGTTATCCTCTTCCTATCACGGAACATCTATTGGAAAGAGTTGCGGGCAAGGAAGTGTACAGCTTTCTTGATGGTTTTTCAGGCTATAATCAAGTAGCCATTGCTCCAGAGGACCAACACAAGACGGCATTTGCCACTGAATGGGGCATATTTGCATTTCGTGTGATGCCATTTGGCTTAACAAATGCACCCGCCACTTTCCAGCGACTCATGTGTCATGTTTTTAAGGAATTCTTACGCAAGAGCTTGGAAGTTTATGTCGATGACATATGTGCTCATTCTAATATCAGGCAGACACATATCCCAGAGTTAAGACAAATATTTGACAAATGTCGAGAATATCAGGTTTGTTTGAACCCAGAAAAGTGCGTTTTCATGGTCAGACAAGGCAAAATTCTAGGACACATTGTGTCAAAAAATGGAATCTCTACGGATGAAGAAAAGGTGAAGGTAATTGCAGAATTACCTAGACCAACTAATGTGAAAGAGGTACAGGCATTTATGGGCCATTGCGGTTATTATAGGAGATTCATACACATGTATGCAATCATAGCCAAGCCTTTGTACTCTCTTTTAACCAACTTTGAATGGACAGATGAATGTGAAAATTCATTCAATGAACTTAAACGACGCTTGTGCTCAGCACCTATATTGACAACCCCAGATTGGAGTAAGCCATTCCATGTACGTGTGGATGCATCCAATTACGCCATAGGATGCGTGTTAGCACAACCCACGAATGAAGGTAACATAGATCTCCCCATAGCTTACGCAAGCAGACAATTGAACGCAGCAGAAAGAAATTACACCACGACGGAACGAGAAGGATTAGGGATGATCTACGCAGTAAAGAAGTTTAGGCACTACTTGTTGGCCAACAAATTCAAGTTCTTTACAGATCATCAAGCCCTATTGTACTTAGTCAACAAGCCATGTAACACAGGACGATTGATACGTTGGTTTCTATTACTCATGGAATATGATTTTGAAGTAGTAGTCAGGAAAGGAAAGACACATCTTAGAGCTGACCACCTTTCGAGATTAACCTCAGGAGAAGCTCCTCAAGGAGTAGCGGATGAAATACCAGATGCATACTTGTTTAATCTTGAGATAGCACCAGAATGGGCTAAACCTATAGTCCCTATTCTGACATACGGACCCAAGAATCCTAGGATAAAGATCAAAGAGGGAGAGATTACCAAGTCTCAGAGATACCAAATAATGGCAGGAAGCATATATAAACAGGATAATCAAAAGATTCTTGCTTGTTGTGTAGATGAATCAGAACATGCGAATTGGTTGCAATTAGCACACATAGGTGCACTAAAGCAACATCATTCAAAACATCGAACATTACAGACTCTGCATAGATTAGGAGTATATTGGCCTTCGATGGAAGCCGATGTCTACAGGTTGTGTAAGGAATGCAATGTTTGTTGTGAAAGACCGCCAATAGAGCATGCTACATTGTATCATGTGTCTCTCAGGAGTGAACAATTAGTGACATACTTGAGGACGAAGACATTCCCTCAAGGCATGACCTTAGCTCGACAACGTAGTCTAGAGCAGGAAGCTCACGAATATTCACTTATTGGCGATAACCTATACAAAAGAGGACGAGATGGATATCTAAGACAATGTGTTCATGAGAGCGATTATCTGAGCATACTAGAGACTGCACACCAAGGTGTTGCAGGAGGTCATTTTGGACCCGATAGGATAATCAAAGCCATCCTCTTTGCAGGATTATGGTGGCCCACTCTTCACATGGATGCTCATACCTATGTCAAGAGATGTGATGTGTGCCAAAGAACTCAGTTTCCTACTCGCAGAGATGAAATGCCATTGAAACCCATGATGGGCGGACATGCATTTTCTAAGTGGGGCATAGACTTTGTAGGACCCATTAACCCCCCTGCAAAAGGTACACATGCGGAATACATTATTGTTGCCACAGATTATCTGACGAAATGGGTAGAGGCAAAAGCCACGAAAAAGAATGATGCACACACAACTGCAAAATTCTTATTTGAGAATGTCTTTACAAGATATGGATTGCCTATAGAGTTAGTGAGCGATCGAGGCACTCACTTTCTAAACCAAGTCATTGAATATTTGTTACAGGATTTTATGGTGATTCACAAGAAATCCGCACCATATCATCCTCAGGCCAATGGTCAGGCTGAAAGCACTAATAAGATCCTTTGTAACGTACTGACGAAACTCGTGAACAACAAACGTTCAGATTGGGACAAACAATTACACCACGTTGTTTGGGCATATCGAGTGGCCTACAAGACCGTACTCAATGCAACTCCCTTTCAGATGGTTTTTGGTCAGAATGTTGTGCTTCCTTTGGACTTCTTGATACCGACCCTTAAGGTTGCACAAGAACATCAGTGGACCGGCCATGAATTATCAGCAAGAATAATGGACTTGGAACGATTAGGAGAAACCAGGCTAAAGGCAGCAGCAGGAATATATGCAGCAAAGAAACGACAGAAAGCATATTTTGATGCACATGTGAAAGATAAAGGCTTAAAAGAAGGAGATTTAGTTCTAGTATATACGCTAAAGCAACACGCACGTAAGTTAGAAAAGCGAGGTTATGGACCTATGATCATTAACAGACTCTCAACAAGCGGAGCAGTACAATTAGCCACGTTAGAAGGAGATATAATGCCTAATTACATTAGTGGCTGTAGAGTCAGGCTATATCAGGAACCTCTTACTGAGGATATGCTTAGACGACTCACGTTAGCAAAGAAGCGTAAGGAGGAAGAAAATAGAATACGAGCGGAAGCTCAGGCAGAAGCAATAGAACGCATTAAGCGCATGAAGTTAAGAAGACAAGGACTAGGGAGAGAACATTATAACCATCTGGAAACGACACCCAGATACCCCATGGCCATGTGTCAAGTAAAGTCAACCACTCATCCTAGCATAGTGGACAGGAGACCATTCATTACAGTCAGGTTAGAGCACGGCAACCCTTGCCAAGAGCTCAGGGCTTTAATTGACTCAGGTGCTGCGACTAGTGCTATTAGATGGTCCCACTATAAGGATTGAGGAATAGAAATGCGGCCAATTGAGGCATACCTCATAGGCCTAGGAGGCATGGAAACCCCTTGCATGGGTGAGGTGGACCTTCCTATCCTCATTAAGGATGTGACCATGACAGCGAAGCTACTAGTGTGCCATGATGACGACCTGATAGAACCCCTAATCCTTGGTCAAGATTGGCTATACGATCACTCAGTGGACCTAAATCTTAGACAAGGCTCCTTACAGATTGGAACCTTAGAACAGAAGCGAGTGATACCGCTTGACTTCCCTAATTGCATTCCGATTGAGGTTTGTAACCCTAGACCCTATGAAACGCATGCGACGGAAGACCGGAAGATCTTGGGTCAGACCAGTCACGTTACGTCTACTCCAACCCACTCGGGCTTGGGTAGGGACAATTGTCAATCAGAAGGACGACAGGAGATTTTCCTTGGGGCTTCCTGCAAACTAGAAGGGGCAGCTACCCAACCGCTAGGGCAGTTGAACACAATCAGCGGTCAGGTGGGTTGCATCAGCGGCCAAATGCGCACAACACCCTGCGGTGCTCATCCTTCCAAACTTGCTGCGGACTGGCCTAGATTAAAGATAAATAACGAATCACTTCCTAATGGGCAGGTCACGCAAGTGTTGGATCTCCCTTCTTTTCCAAAGCAGAGCGTCCATTGGACCTCTCAAACTCAACCCCGAACGAGTCAACCACAACGGAGGAACCCAGACCGACGACATCACCAGACAAGGCAAAGAAAGCAGCAGTATCAACATCACAGAACAAGTGGCACGAGACAAATATGGGTGCCAAAAGGACAGCAACCACAGGCTATTGGCAACACTGCAGACGAGAACAGAACAAAATTTCAAAAGAAGCAGAGTCAGTATCCAAAGTCCCCTCGATCTTCTTCTACAAGTACAAATACTCGACAGATTTGGATCGCCAAGAAGTATCTTACCAATCGACCCACACCCATGCAGATTTGGGTACCCAAACCATGTATCATAGCCCAACCCTCTAGCCATGTAATATATACCCCTCAGAAATCTTTCCATCCTTCAATACCACCAAACCCGATACCGCTTTTTGTCCCTCAGCAGAAACACACCACCCACTCAAAGACTCTTAGGAAATGGATACCGAAACGTATCCAGACGTCTTCTTGTACCATCGTATCTAACAATTCTCCCACCCCATTTAAACTCCACCCTTGTACTAATTCACCTTCAACCAAACCTTGTAAAATTCATACACCCAAACCCCACATCTTGCATAATAAAAGCTCATCAAGAAATGTATGCATAATCTGAACCATGTAGGCGTCTAGAGACCGGCATTAGTTTTGGAAATAATCATTGCATCAATCACTTCAAGACACTTGGCTACACGGGTTACACATCGGTTATGGAAAGGGATTGCGGTCTCACCTTAATGGGATCATAATTAATTTCCATACTAATGTGTTAATCTTTTGTAGCAGATCTTTTCCATTAGCTCATCAGTCATCATGCAAACCGAAGCAGGACCATCGGAAGCAGGCCCCAGCGTCGCTGCGGTGCCCCTCAATGTTTTACGCGCAGAATCCCACCCGACCGCTCCACCGCCAGAGTTCGAAGGATTTCTAGGACCCATGCCAATCGATAACCCACCTATGGGATACACAGAGAAGATACACCGTAACTCTCATTGGTTCCAAGGCCTAGCAGGACCATTAGCTGATGCTGACTTCATTTTTGAAGCAAATATGACATTTGATGACCGCACATGGGGCAAGTATCAATTCTTCTCAAGAGAATTCGAAGGCCTACAGAACACCCAGGACTTAACTCATGTTTGGGCTAGAGCCGGCTTCACGGAGTATTTCAGTGATCCTCTGCCTAAACCTGACTTTTATAGGTGTTATTACTTAATCACCACTTTGCTGGCCTCAGAGAATAAGGACATCTCAGGAACCTTTATTTTGCCCTCTTTAGTGGATGATCCACCTTACAAAAGATTTTATCTTTCGAAGGATTTAATCAGAGCGGCCATCAAGATTCATGGAACACACACTCCAACGGAGAAAGAACGGCTAGTCCCAGAGCAGATGAAGCGTGGTGACGTAACTAAGTGGGAGGATATTTCTGCTATAACACCTGAGCTCTCTAAGCCATTACGGATATGCATGCAGCATTTTGCTTTCCCAGCTCAGGATCGTTTTACCATGCCCCACAAGAGAATCTGGTTTGGATTGTACTTAGCATGTACTGGACCGCAAACGGTTGACCTAGCCAGCTCGATCATTGATCAGCTCTATTTGGCACAACATCGATGGGAGCGAAAGAAGGTAATCAATGGATGTTGTGCCCTCACCAGGATTATATATATGTGCTTGGCATATGATTTACCCATAGAGCATGCCATGACCAGTGAGGAACTGAAAGCATTTAAAGGCACCACTAGGAAGGCTAGAAAGTCTAGCAAAGGCAGAGCCGGAAAGCGGATGAGAGGTACTATCCCGTGCCTACAAGTCCCAGAATCACCCTCTCCACAACCATCTCCAGCGTAGTCACCAACAGCAGCCACTCCCACGGTACCACCAATTCGTATAAGGTTATCTAGACCAGTGGTAATGGAGGGCATCACTAGTACTGTCGCACCCCAAGCAGCCACAACCACAGAACCTATCACCACAGAAGCTGAACTTCCCACCACTATTGGTGTGGAAGCTTTCTCTTTTCCAATACCGCATTTAGAACCAGGACAAGCAGAGCCACTGGACCAAACGTTTGATTTTGAGATGCCCGATGCATTCTCCAATGAGTTCCAATTTTCAGAAGGGCAAATGTTTTCTCAAGAATTTGAAAGGCCTAGCTACCCTACTACACCCAGGGATCAGCCACAAGGACAGATCGTGTCCAGCTCTGATGACGAAAGGACAGCAACCGATGACGACGAAGGAGACGACGAAGCTAGCCAGGGAACACAGGAATCCCAAGAGCAGGAACAGACAGATGGCCAAGGCCAACAAACAGACACACATGGCGATACAAGTACCCACGAAGATGAAACTTACGAGGCAGCAGCTTACACAATAGCTATCAAGAAGTTGTATAGAACTATGGAAAAAGTTTGGGCACGCAAGAAGCTGACAGAGGAAGAGAGCCAAAAAATAATAGAACAAGAACTTGTCACAGGCGGATTCGAAGACGCATATATCAAAGGATTCAAAGAATTAGTCCAATCAGTAGGCTCCAACGAGGCACTCAGGTACTTGCAACGAAAGCCACTGCCACAGTTTGACCCCCGCAGAGTACGACTACTTTCAAAGCCGGCGAATACATTCGTGTACCAACCGGAGCACAATCTTCAGAACAAGCCAGGGAGGCACGCCTCGTCCCCGAAAGTTCGGTGGCAGTTGAAACCATCTTTGTAGATTCCCCACCCCGCGCTCCAGCTGTACAAACCTCAGTAGTCACTGAAGTACCGACCTCACCACTCGTCCATCCAGCCTCCCCTCTTCACCCTCCTTCCCCCAGACCCACATCTTCATTCGCCGGTGGTGTTGCAGAAACCGTCTTTACGACCACTCACCCCACAATTCCCGCGCCCATTAGCCCTAATCTACCCCTTCCCACACCCACCTTTCTATCCAACCCATTCCTTCATCAATCTTTTCCATCTTTCCCCACAACTCCAAGACCCCTCTTCCCATTCCCCCCGCCGTTAACCTTCTCCCCCGTCTCACCTCCCCGACCCACTGTAACCCCTCTTTCCCCTTTCCACCAAGCTGCTCCAGCCAGCCCCCTTGTAAATTACCCCTCAACCTTTGTAAATCCTGTATTTACACCAGCACGAGCACCCACGATCACACCAATATTCACGGTCACCGCACTAGACACGTCCACTGACATGGACATCTCACCACACCGCTGCACCATCACTACCTTCACTCACGGCACAAACATTTTTAGGCACATCACAATTCTCAACAATCACTACATCATCCACCTTCCCATCCCCATTCCCCGTTCCCGTTGCATCTACACCAACTGCATCTTCATTTAGCACCCCGTTAATACTATCACCCATTGTAGATAATGCATTCCGACAGATGTTCATGTGTATGACGCAAGTAAGAGATGAGTTCACATCTCTTGGTGATAATTATCAGCAGCTGCAGAGGACAACCAATGACTTACAGTCGCAGCTTAATTTAGTGTCTATTGAGAATGCCTCCCTGAACACCCGCTACCAGGAATTACGCGAGGCATATCACAAATTGGAGCTAGAAAGCGAAGAAAAGACCAAGGAAGCCACTGCTGACTTGGATAATTTATTAAGAGCCCAGACAGTCCGCAATGCAACGCTAACACGAAACATGGGCTTACTAAGAAGACACCTAGCCGCAGCAAAAGAGGAGAACCAGAGACTCCAAGAGCAGAATAGAGAGAATTTGGAAGCGGCATTGGACCATCCAGAACAACCCTTAAGTCCTAGCAGATTCAAGGCAATCCCATCCGAAGCAATGAAGATGTTGCTAGAAGACCATGTTAGACTGCTCGAGGACTATGATCGGATGAACGTAGAGCATCAGAAGTTAAAGGAAGATCACAAGCTACTACAGCTCAGAGAACTGGCAACACAGCAAGTACAAGTAGCAGCAGAATTACCAGAACCTGTGGACCCCTCTCCTGACCTCCTAGAGGAACTCAACTCATTAGGGGCCCAGGTATTGACCCTTGAATCAAGGATTGCAGTATATGAAGCGCCACCAAGGCCAGATTCCCCACCTGAGCTTCCAGCTGACGAAGAAACGGTCACCATCCCGGTGGAGGAAACATTTGAAGAGGCGTACGAGCCACAGCCCATCCCAGGCGGACGCGTCACGACCGAGGGCCAGATGACGTATGAACTTCCGACCCCCGCGTGGATGAAGACTATTGAGGAAATTGGAACAACGCACTCAGCGAGAGTAGAGGCACAGCTACATGCTATGGCCATGATCGAAGAAAGAATTTTGCAATCTCCCTACTTTGCTCAATTGGCCCCACGCAGGTACATATCAGGGCATGAGCTTCAATACAAACCTTACTTCATGCTAATGGCCGAGTACCAGCTGGCCATAGAGAAGCGAACTGGCAAGAAGCCATCACATGCAACTCAATTCGAGCCTGAAGACTTGCCACTGGATGCGCAACAAGGCACTATTTATCAACCAGATTGGCATACACGTCTTTTACAGGAGTACCCTGAAATGATGAGCACATGGGTTAAGGCACCGTTACATTTAAAATACAATCCGTGTTGGGGACCAGTGCCACGACGCCGCTCCTGGACTGCCTTCGCTATCAAAGTACAAAACAATAAGCAGTGCCAAGACTGGTTGAATTACCCCTACTTTAAGCCACCCATTGAGTTACCAACTGTTGGCTACATGATGGCTACAATTCGCCACTAGCTCCCTAGATTAAAGCATATGGATGATATAGCGGCGCATATGACTGTCAAAATCTTTGACATGATGCAAATGATTTTTAAAGTCTTCCGACGCGTCAAGGCACCACATGTCAACACCCCGGGCTTTGAGCATGGCAATTTCGATCTGGTATATGATATGAGTACAACGCCATCGCTCCGGGTGTGTTATGCCTGGCATTGCAGAGTCAAGTACTTACCGGCGTGCTACAAGCAAACATTCGAAGAAATGTTCACCACCGGTTTCTGGGAATACCACTCTGAAGTGTTCATCAGCAGGCCGACCCACTTATTGCAATTATTTGCCTGTGAACAGTTGGTGTATTCCACACATTACAGACTCCCACCATCATATGAACCACAACCAGTTAATTGGGAGAAGCTCGAGGCAGACCTAGCCCGAGGCATTCGAGTATCTGAGCACACCCTCGCTCACGACCTCCTACAAAACTACATCCGACAGACCGCACAACAAGGTTCTGTCGAGGACGACAGAAGCGAGAGGGAGGGGGGTGTTGGAAGCAGCCAAAGGCACAGACGCCACGGAAGCATGTAACGACAGAGCAGGAAGCCAGTCGGATCAATTTCTCAAACAAATATGTTTTTTATCACTTTTCAAACATTCAACAATGATTTTTATCACTAATTGTAACATATGTAACATAGAAAACCCCATTTTGTAATCCATAGCTCCATTTTGTGCAAGCCGAGGAGTCCTCGAGCTTGAGGAGCTTAGGTAGAATGTGCGTACCAATTTTCGTTATTTTTAGATACCGTTTACCCTTCCAAATAGCATCTAGGACCTAATTTTTAACTATGCCGGTCACTAGATGTGAAACCGGTCAAAACTAGTCTAGAAACTATAAAAAGAGCTAGAGAGCTCATTTTTGAGGTTAGTTAGGGTTAGCTTGTTGGAGTTTAGAGTTCTTTTGAGCTTGTAATAGTGTTCTTGAGTAATAAAGCTAATTTCCCACCTTCCATTGTGTCTTGCTTGTCTCTTTGTAGTGTGTGTGCATGTGTGTGTGCATTTCTATGCTTCTCACCTTCACTCTCACTTCATCTCACATTCATGATCTTCATATCACTCCTATCTCTTCCGCGGATTGACATTAAGGAGGTGGAGCTTCTTAACGTGGTTCTCACCATTGTGCTAGAGCAACATGCACTCACAAGGCCTGACTTGTGCTACATAGTTGGAGTTCTATGTCAGTTCATGCATACAACCATAGATACACATCTCAATCATGCAAAGAGAGTGTTAAGGTATGTGAAGAGTACAGTTAATCATGGATTTCTATATAGATATGATGAAGAACTTCAATTAAGAGCATGGCATGATGCAGATTGGGCAGGGAGTGTTGATGATAGGAGGTCAACTTCTAGCTATGTTTTCATCCTAGGTACAAAATCAAATTCAGGGATGAGCAAAAAGCAGCCCACAATCGCATTGAGTTCAATAGAGGCTGAATATAGAGCTTTAGACCTCACTACATGTGAAGAAATGTGGCTTAAAAAGATCTTGAAAGATGTTGATATACAACTTGGACCAATTCCAGATGATGGAGATCACATGTCAAGCCTACATCTTGCTAACAATCCCATGTATCATGCAAGGAGCAAGCACATTGACATGCATTATCATTATGTAAGGGAAAAGGTTGCAAGTGGGGACATTAATGTTCATTTTGTAGGTAAAAAGGACCAAGGTGCAGATATCTTCACCAAAATCTTGGATGTGACTAAGTTATCAAAGTTTTCAAAAGCTATGAGCTTGCTTGATATGGACACTACCACCTTAAGCTTGAGGGGGAGTGTTGAAAATGTGAACTATGCAAGCTTTAGGTGAACAAAGGGGTCAAAAGACCTTAATGTGGACAAAATTCATGAGTTAGATCACTTAGGGCAATCTCAAGGTCTAGCAAGGTAGTCCTAAGGTGGAGAAAAGTCAAGAGAAGCAATTAAAAGCTATAAAAGGAGGTGAAGAGTCATCAAATGCATGGAAGTCTTGTAGGTCATTGAAGACCAAGAGACATATACTCAAGGAGGCTCAAGGAGAGAGTCATCCAATGCTCAAGGAGCTAAAAATGCAGTAGTCCAAGCTAGGGAAACATAGAGCAGGACATCAGATGCACACAGGAGGGGTAAAGAGGAGCTATCAAGCCCACACCCCCTCTAGTCTCTTGTAGGTATAAACATATTCTGCTTATAACAGATGTAATGAATTGTGTACATATCCAATTCAAGAGATTTAAGGTGAATTATGTAGCTTATACATGTTTCTTACTTTCCCGATGAGGGCTTCTTGAAATCGGATTTATGTGCAGAGAAATTGGTGTATCTATAACCCTAAATTTTGCATATCCTACATCTCTACATAATCTCTTTCGTACAGAGTTGTTGATTGACCTAAGCATATCCATTTGAGGTGTTATATAGCTTGTTGGAAAGTAAGTATACTAAGTATGGCTAAACGCTTAGGTGATTTGGATCATTCTAAGGTAGGTGCATTAGAGTTTTGTTGTAGGGTAGAAAAAAAGTGTATGAAGGGACCTAGATATTGGGTTCATTTCACTTCTAGTGTGCAAATATGAGGGACTAAATTCCGTCACTCTCTTTGTGTATGATATTCTATGAGAGCTCTCTTCCTTATCTCCTTTTTCCTAACATGGTATTAGTCATAGTGTGGATGTAGCGAGCTCATGGAGAAGGCTCATAGTGAAGAGCACGTGAGAAGGCATGGAGAATGCAAGCTTCACAAATGATCTGAGATTGCTAGGAAATTTGGTATGAAGGTAGAAGGCTTTGAACCATCTCCACCTCCGTTTTTAGCCTAGAATGTAGGGCTCATGGGAAAAATAGTTCAGTTTGCAAAACTATAACTTTCCTTCTATATGACATCTCCCAAATATTTTAGATCGAGAATTTCAAGCAATTTTTGTGTATTGTTCATGTTGGAAGTGGGTGGGCCTCAATAAATCACAAATTTATAGGATCTTCCAACACATGAAACTTAGCATACACACCTTAAAAC
Source organism: Ceratopteris richardii (assembly GCA_020310875.1). Lineage (NCBI taxonomy): Eukaryota > Viridiplantae > Streptophyta > Polypodiopsida > Polypodiales > Pteridaceae > Ceratopteris > Ceratopteris richardii. Next base: position 46,650,728 of record CM035428.1, read on the forward strand.
TCAAACAGATGATGAGTGAGAGATAGAGAGATAATAGACAAGTTTTCAACTGTAATGATAAGCTAAAGTGCTCGCCTACACTAACTTATATTCCAATGTCAAATTACAATGTGTGAATATGATACAAACTGATAATATCTGAATCTAGGCAGGAATAGGGACTAGATACAAGAGATTGTGTGCCTAAGAGGTATGAAGAGTGCATGTATGTGTGTGTATGAGAGAGAGAGAATATGGAGAATATGAATAGTTTAGACTATTTGATGACAAACACGAATTTTGATTATCCCTAAATAAAAACTAGTGAATGAACAAGTGAGGGTAGATGTATGTTTGTTACTCACAATAACTCAACAAGTAATGTTGATGGTTGTCTAACATGAACTCCTCCAAGAACTCCAAGAACAGAGCACACCTCCTCCAAACTCATCCTGGATCTCCTTACATTGAGCACATGAACTCCTTGAGAAGATATATGGATAATGACCTAAGGCCCTTCCTACACAGATTTATCATGCCCCCCATGATGAGTTAAATGAAAAAACAACAATCGTATGTGTTTCCTAAAAGCATCGAAAGTTTGGTGTCTGCTAATTTTAGCACTATTCAAAAAAACACCTAAAAATATCCATGTGAAAATATGTTGTATGCTCTTGTTTCGTCCATGGGAATTGAACCCCGGCAGGTTATATGGAGAGCTTTTTTCATAGCCAAGAAGCCCACACTTCTTTGTTGTAGGATTCTTCCAAAGACAAGACTTAGAACTGGTACCCGTTGAGGATATACAAGAATGGCCTAATACAACAATACAAATACTAAAATATATAAATAACAATACATAAGGAAAAAACAAATGTCCACAAATGAGTGAGCTAGCCAGAAACAAGTTTGCCATCACTTTTGATGGATGAATCTAGTAAAGTTCACTAAAGTATCCCAGACACATACTGGTGTGACCACTACACATGTTAGAGAAATGAAAAGATGATATGTGTCATCCTCCATCATCACATGTTGAGCTTGATATCTCAACAATCCCCCTCAAGTTCAACATCATGTTCTCTACTCCAAGCATCTTCCAAAACTTCTTCAGCTTCTCTCCTCCAATTGCTTTAGTGAAAATAGCAAAAACCTACTCATCTATCCTCACATAAACAAGATCAATATCACTTACTTCTATCTGATGAAGTGATAATGTACCTTGATATGCTTTGTTCTTGCATGAAAAACAGGATCTCATGCTAACTGAATGTTGTTAAGATTATCACAATAGATGATGATCAACTTTTGCACTTCCACACCTAAATCTGCAAGTAGCATCTCTAACCATGATGCTTCACATGGTTCCATTATAGCACCTCTATACTCAGCCTTTGTACTTGACAAAGCAATGGTGGGTTGTTTCTTGCTACTCCATGTAATAGTTGCACTCCCAAGTGAAAATAGAAAGCCACTAGTAGATCTTCTATCTAGAATACTACTAGCCCAATCTGCATCAATGTCCATCGACTTGCAAATCTACACTAGCTTCATAAAACAATGCATAATCCAAAATAGCACTCACATAATGCAGAGTGTGCCTCAGATCATCTAAATGTGGTTTCCTCAAAACCAACATAAATAGACTTTCAAGTCCAATAGTGTAGCTTAGATCGGCCCTTGTAATCATGAGATATATCAAACTTCCCACAATTTTCCCGTACATAGTAGCATTTTTCAATGTTTCACTTGATGTAGTATCCAACTTGAAATTTTAATCTAATGGCATAGAAATTGGCTTACAATGAGCCATACCATACTTTTGCAGCATACTCAAGGCATATTGCCTTTGCGGCATCCATATACCCATTTCTGTATGTATAAACTCAATGCCCAAGAAATAGCGCAACACAACAAGATCTTTCATGTCAAATTCCTACATAAGAAGTTGCTTTACCTCTTTTATGCTTTCTTCATTATTGCCACCTACAATCAAGTCATCTACATAAATAACGACTATTATGATGCCATCATCACCCTTCCTTGCATATAATGAATGATCTACATTACACATAGAAAATCCAACGGTGGTGAAGTAGTTGGCAATCCTTGCATGCCAAGCATGAGGGGCTTGTTTAATCCCATACAAAGTTTTTTACAACCTGCAAACATATTCTGGGTGCTTTGAATCTTCATATCCTTGTGGTTGGTCCATGTATACCTCTTCCTGTAACTCACCATGTAAAAAGAATTCTTCAAATCCATCTAATGCAAAGTCCATCCTTTTTTTGGTAGGTAATGCACCAAGTGTTTTGATAGTAGAGATTTTTGTTAGAGGCCTGAACGTTTCCTCATAATCAATGCCATATGTTTGTGCATATCCTTTTGCTAACAATCATGCTTTATATCTACTTATGCACCCTCAAGTGACCACAAATTATCCATGGTGCTCTAAGTTGTAAGGCCCCCATTATGAGGAGAATCCATTTTGAGAGGTCGGACATTTGTGGAACCCTTACTTCTAAGTTAGATGAGGTCTATGTGTGACCATTGATGGTTATAGATGATCTTTGTGAGCCTAGCCATTCGGTTAGGTAGGGCATTAACTTCCGGGTCATTAGACTGCCATTCAAGGTGAAAATAAAGGCCATGTGGCATCATGCGGTTTCCCCATAGAACCTTAATGGGGAGAGTGCATAACGGGGCTTGCCCCCTTCTGGGGGGTTCGGGCAGCCTATCCCCCTCGACCAGTAGGGCCAAGACAATAGGATTTTTGGTCTAGAGATATTGTCGAATTGTATATTTTGCCAACTACTATGTATTTCCCGACTACATTTATCTATACCAACTCCCCTTGTAAAAGCTATATACGCATGGCCCAAGTTGAGCTTTACGTAGCATTGCGCACAAGTAAGCCCTTCATCTAGAGTCTATCTAGATCACTATCTAAGCTCCACATTGGGAGCGCACGGGTGGACATCACCATCGTTGTAATTGCATTATGCTTGGCAATCTCAAAATTTGAGTTCTCGATCTCTCAGTCTGCATCTATCTTTGTCTTCATTTTTCTATCAACTTTGTCTACTCGTCTATTCCACTCTACTTTCATTTTCTTACATATGACACTTTGGTTCATCTTTCAAATGGATAGTCAAGTGCTAGTCCAAATGAGGCGATTTCTCAACCTTTACAGGTTCCACATGTTGACACAGATCATTCCATTCCTGATGCATATTTATGCGATGCACTTATTGATGAGAGGATTGACATAGAAAAGGTTAAAACTATGCATAAATGCCTAGTGAAAACTTTGAGAGGTATCAAACTAGAAGCAACTATGTCATATCATACTCATTATGCTCTCATAATGCTTCTTTAACAGCAAATTGTTATGCAATATCTGCCTCTATTATTTTTTATGAGAATAGGCTTGTTTCTTTTGATGAATGCCATCAGAATATGATGCCATTATGAAAAATGGTACTTGGTTTTTATGGGATTTGTCTCCAGAAAAAAATGTCATTAGCAGTAAATGGGTACACAAGCTAAAACGTAAGCCTAATGGAACAATTGATATGTTTATAGGCTAGGCTTATTGCAGAAAATTATGCTCAAGAGAGAGGCATTGATTTTGATGAGAGCTTTGCTTCGAAATGTCAGATGACCACCGTTCATAGTATATGTGCACTTGCAGCTCATCATGGTTGGAATGTACATCAGTTGGACATGAAAACTGCATTTCTATATCGTGATTTGCTCAACATCATGGCTTTGTGCAAAAAAGACATGAAAACAAAGTGTGCAAGCTAAGAAAGGCATTATATGGTTTGAAGCAAGCACCATAGCTTTTGGAATAGCTTTTGTCAAACAAAAGTTATGGAATAGCTTTTGTCAAACAAAATATATTGACACATTATTGCAACATTTTCGCCTTGAAGATTGCAAACATATGCCAGTCCTATGGAAAAACATTGAGTCTTCATGATGCTCAAATGCATTCGATGTTCTCTAGCAGTAGGTTGTTGGATGCTTCATTTAATTCTGCATAACTTGCTTGATATTCAGTTTACTCTCTCTCAGGTGCGCAGGTTTATGCATTGCCCAAGTGTCAAACATTGGCATGCAATTAAGTGCATCTTTCACTACTTGAGTGGTACCCAACTACTTGGATTGTTTTATCCCAAGGGGGCTAGATTTAAATGCTTTTTCTTACTCAGATTAGGTTGGTTGTTATGACACGTGTCCACCAATAGTTTTTGCTTCATGCTTGGTAGCTCATGCATATTTGTTGATATATTTCAGCAGTCATGTGTGTGAACACACTAGGGCCACCAGGGCACTTTTTCCCTCGTTAGGGGGTTTTTTTCCCCCCATATTGTATATGAAGTATTTTGATGCCGATGCACCACAGGCGCTTTCCTTCTCGAGAGCTCCATGATGATATCCTTGGAGTAGAAAACCGAGCTCCTAGGCCCCCACACGGTACTCCGCATAGAGGCTCCAAAATACGTAGAAAAATACAATACACGGGGAGCACGAACACAGACTTCTTAGGTGTTGCAAATACAGTTGAACTTATAGTCTATGGCTGACCACGCAACTATATGTTTTATTAAAGAACATATACAAAGAAGTGTTCGGTGGCCATTTGGCCCTTCACATGGGCACTAACAGTAACAATCTCCCACTAAAGTCTAATATGGCCTAAGTAACTATGGGAGAAACATAAAGAATGATAAAGAATACCTGAGTGTAAGTTTACAAACTATACCTCCCACCTGATGGCCACGTTACACAGTATACAAGTGACTATATAAGATCCTGAATCAACTAACCCCCATCAAGTGACAATAGTGTCGAAAGTTATCCTGTGGTAGAGCTTTAGTCAAAACATCTCCAGCATTATCTCGAGTGTGAACCTTCTCAAGAATAATGCGCTCAATGGCTAAGCAGTCTCTAATGAAGTGATATCTCACCTCAATGTGCTTGGTCTTTGCATGATAGACTGAATCCTTAGCCAAATTAATGGCACTCTGACTACCACAGAGCAAACAAGGTACATGTTGAGGTAAACCCATATCACAAGCAAGACAAGAAAGCCACAATGCTTCCTTACATGCCTCACTTGTTGCAACATACTCTACTTCTGTGGTGGAAATAGTTGTACATTCTTGAAGACGAGATCTCCAAGAGAGAGCGCCTCGAGCAAAATGAAAAATGTACTCCGATGTAGACTTATGATTGTCTACAAAACCAACATAGTCAGAATCTGTGTAACCAATAATGGATGTTTTTCCTCTACCTAAGCATAGACACTTCTCCTTAGTGTGTCTTAGATATCTCAAAATCACCTTGATCGCTTCCCAATGTTTCTTGCCATGATTAAACATATCTACTCACAACTCCCACTGCAAATGCAATGCCTGGTCTCGTAGCTACCATAGCATACATGAGACTACCAACAACAGACTGATAAGGAATTCTGGTCATGATCTCCTCTTCCTTATATAATTTGGGGCAATCATCCTTGCTCAATTTCACATATGTGGGTAAAGGTGTACTCAATGACTTTCCACCCTGCATATTGAACCTATGAAGTACTTTGGATATGTACTCACTTTGAGACAAGTATATGCATCATTTACTCCTATCACGAGTAATGTGCACGCCAAGAATATGTTTGGCATCCCCCAAATCCTTCATATCAAATGTTCAACTCAACTTCTTTTTGAGAATTGACAAGTCATCCCAACAATAAACATATCATCGACATAAAGTATCAAGCATATCAAGTTTCCATCTCAGCATCTCTTTGTGTAGAGACAATGATCCTCATTGCTTCGAGAATAGCCTTGAGACTTCATAAAAGCATAAAACGTTTGGTACCATTGTCTAGGGAATCTTTAAGTCCATACAAGCTCTTCTTGAGCTTACAAACTAGACATTCCTTGCCAAGAACTACATAACCCTTTGGTTGTTCCATATAGATTTCATCTGTAAGATCTTGATGCAAGAAAGCAGTTTTCACATCCATTTGGACTAGCTCTAAGTCCTCCATTGCAACGAATCCAAGTAACATGCACGCAATAGTCATATTGACCACTGGAGAGAAGATTTCCTCGAAATCAACACCATGTTCTTGCTTAAAACCCTTTGCAACAAGTCGTGCTTTATTTGGAGAAGCATTATCTAATGTGAATTTCAGCTTATATACGCATTTACATGGTAAAGCTTTCCAACCCTTTGGAAAAGGTACTAAATCCCAAGTACTATTCTTGTGAATAGAATGCCAATCACTCTTCATGGCACACTCCCACTTGACATGATCCTTTGTCTGCATAGCCTCTTTGTAGCAAGAAGGCTCACCGACATCTGTTAGCGTAACAAAATATAAACCTGGAACTTATCTATCAGGTGGATTTGAGACATGTGTAGAGCGTCTCTCTGAACAGGAACATGTGCAAACTGATTTGGTCGAGCATTATCTTGAACGTCCCTATGTGCATCATTTTTATGCATGCTAATTGGAGGACTAGTATCCTCAAACACCACTCGTCTCACTTCAACCTTCTTAATGGGTTGTTTATGCATCTTAGACTCATTGAAAATGACATCACTCCTTCTGATCACTGATCATGTTTCAGGATCCCATAACCAATATCCAAATTGTCCTTCTCCACCATATCTTAGAAAAATGCATTTCTTTGACTTATGGTCCAACTTTTCTCTACGATTCTTGGGTATATAAACATTTGCTTCACACCCAAAAACTAGAAGATGATCATAATATGGTGGCCTCTCTATGCATAACTCTTGTGCCACTTTCAGACCTTTGGTAGTACTAGGTGAAAGGTTAATCACATGAACTGCAATCAATACTGCTTCTACCCAAAAGCCTTGTGAGAGGTTTGCATGATGCAATAAAGAAACTACTCTATCTTGCATATTTATATTCATCCTTTAAGCTACACCATTCTGTATTGGGGTATAAGGAGCTATAAACTCTCTACAAATCCCCTTAGACTGATAGAAAAGGTTGAATTCATCTGAGGTATACTCAACCCCCATTATCTGAACGTAAAGCCTTAAGCTTAGTTCCTTTTCCAGTCTCAACTGAAGCAAGCCATTTTCTGAAAGTAGGGAATACCTCATCCTTTGAGGTGATAGGATATAGCCAAAATTTTCTAGTAGCATCATCTATGAAAGTGACAAAGTAAAGAAAACCAAAGGGCCTAGTGGGCATAGGACCACACACATCTATATGAACGAGATCTAAAGGCTGAATTGAAGAGTCAGTGTGCATTCTACGCATATTTATGGTTTGCTTTGCATATTGACAATGCTCACAAAATGAAAAATCATTGAAAGGTAACACATGTAAGTAGCTAAAATGAGAAAGATTTTCCATTTCCACTATGAGATATATGACCCAAATGACCATGCCAAATACAAGCCATAGGTTTTTCAATAATAGCTAACAATTGTTCTTTCTATGATACAAATAAAGGATAAAGTGAACTAACTTTGCTTCCTTTTGCAATAACCATATTTCCCTTTGATATACAAAAGGACTGAGCATAGAAGACCACCTTGTAACCAAGGTCATCAAGTTGACCAACTGACATCAACATGATAACTGAGGTACATGACATACATTATGCATAGTAAATTTTGAACCATTAATGAACTGCACAACCACATCTCCAATCCTCACAACATCACACTGGTAAGAGTCACCAAGTCTCATAGTACCAAGAGACTTTGCTGCATAATTAGAGAATCATTCTCTATGTGGTGTCACATGGAAAGAAGCACCAAAATCTAGCAACCATGTGTGGGAAAGAGAATCACCCATAAGAGCCTTAGCTGGCACACTACCAGCAAGTGTCAACACATCAACATCATCAAAAATAGCATTAATTTCTTAATCTTCATAGTCAAAGTAGATGGTGGGGGTAATTGTTTAACATGCCCATCACCATTTTGTCCGTTAGCATTCTTTAATGCATAACAGTCTTTCTTCATGTGTTCTTTCTTATGACAATAATGGCATTCGATATCCCTCTTCCTTGATTTACTTCTACTCTTATTCCGTTGACCATTCTTTTCCTTGTTCTTGCTCCTGCCACGTCGTTTTATTCTTTTCTTGGTAAGAATCACGAACATTATATGCATCTCCACTCTAAGTGCCAACCATAGATTTTCTACAAATCTCCTCACTCAAGGGTGCTCCACATATGTCATCATAGACGAGTTTACCACAAGATGCACTATTGCTAATAACTGTGCATAACGTATCCCATGATGATGGTAAGGTGCATGACAACAATACTGCTTTCATTTCATTATCCATATCCATGTTCTGAGCTTGTAACTGGGAGAATATAGCATCAAACTCACTTAGATGAGCAGCAACACTATCTGTGTTCTTCATGCAAAGGTCATATAACTTTCTCATCAGATACACTATATTTGATGCCGGCTCTTTTTCATATGCATTGGATAACTTGTTCCAAAGGTCCTATGCACTTTCACAGTCTAACACTGTAAAGTAAACATTATCTTCCAGGTGCAAGCGAATGGTAGACCTCACCATAACTCATCCCAATCATCTTCATCCATGTCAGCAAGATTCTTTCAAATTCCATTTACTGGCTTCCATTGCCTCCTTTGAATCAGCACATCTTTAATTTGATTCTTCCATAGAGCAAAGTTTGTGCCATCAACTTTTTGAATCTCAAAATGGTCTTTGCCTTGCAAGTTATAGCTCCTCCTTGGAACACTGGCACTAGACCCTGATCCACCAGATGTGCCTGAGACTTGTGATGCCATGATGGTAGAGAACTCAATAGAATGAAATTGGAGCTGGAAGTGTCCAAACACCAACAAATAAGTGTATCAAGGAGTAAGTCGACCATTCTATAGTTGACAAAACCAAAAAATCTAGAAAAAATTTACCAAAGTATCCTCTACAAAATAGGCATATGACCAATGTCAAAATATCATAAAATTGCAAGTACTGACATGTTTACCTGCATAGTGAATCACTGACTCCACTACATATAATCAGTTATCCAATAGAAGTCAACTAAGCTTATCGAGCACCTATGAACAATTATCATACATCTCCTATGGCGAGGCTGGGTAAGTTTTCCACCTGCATCACCGAAGAGATCCCAACATCTGGGTGTTCCCGAGCTAAGAAAACCTCACCATGACCCTCTTTACATGTAAAAGGCTTTATGAAAAAACGTAGCCACTATATCAATGAAAACATGGATGCACATAAGAGGTATCCATAAAAGTGTAGATGGTGTATGTGCTCAATATATGCAGTAAATTGACACTAAAAGGTTGAATGCATAGCCAAAAACTAGCCAACAATACCTGCAAGTCTCTATCAACTCTGATGTTTTAGGCTAAAAAACCTGCATAAATTTGCAGTGACTGCTCCCATCAAAACTGAAAACCTTTCAAGAAACTTGTAGTTTTGCTAAAAACACAACCCCAAAGGTTGATATTTATTGTCGGAGAAGTACAAAGAACACTGTTCTTGATGTTCTTGGACCTATGTGAAGAGAACTATGTGAGAAAGTAATGCAAAATGGCTCCAAAAGACACCCCAAAAATACTTCAAAAGCAGGCCTTGAAAGCAAAGAATGAAGCTTTGAGGGACCAAAACATGTTCAAGGTAATATTAACATTAGTCTTTCCCCTTCTTCAAACACTACAAGAGTGTAGCTTAGTGACAAGAGATTTCCATGATTAAGCGAGCTCCAGGGGTAACAGTACTAGGATGGGTGACCTCCTTGGAAGTATCAGGAACGTTTATCTTCCTTGATCGTTGAAGTCCTTCCTTACGCACAACCAATGTCGCCAACGGTGACTCAGATGACAAGGTATGCCAAGGTCTATGCCTTGGTCGCCACCTTATGTAAGCCTTGGAGAAAGCCTTCGGTGGGTGGGCAAGTGCTCGCTTTGCTCGCACAAAAGGAACAAATCTTTTGCATTGAAATGCTTTGATAGTACTGAAGTATTTCTAGAGCGATGCACCACAATGTGTTCTCCTTCTTGAGAGCTCCACTATGATATCCTCAAAGTAGAAAATCAAGCTCCTAGGGCCACACACGATACTCTGCACAGAGGATGTAGAATATGCAAAAAAATATAGTACACAGGGAGCACGAACACAGACTCCTTAGGTGTTACAAATGTGGTCGAACTTACAGTTTGTGGTTGACTAGGCCACTATATGTTTTAATAAAGAATATATACAAATAAGTGTCCGATGGCCATTTGGCCTTTCACATGGACACTAACGGGAACAGTACATACACTGATAAGCCTAATAGGTCACTTCTTTTTGCACACTCATTTGGTAATACATTGAGTACTGTGTGTTGTGCTCCAAGCTTCTTCTTCCTTGTGTTGTTCGCGTGCTTCTATAGACCTCTAACTCCAAAAATATCTTGGTTGAGCAAGAAGCATCCTATTTCACAACAATTGTTGAGTGTGTAGCTCAGATGCTTTTTGGTTGATTTGGGTGTTGGTCAATCTTTTGCCACCATCTTCACTAACAGTCAAAGCACATTGGCAATTGCAAGGAACCTTGTGTTCCATGCTCACAATAAGCACATTGAAGTGCAATATCATTATGTCAAGGAGAGGTTCTCTATTAGAGAGATGAGTTTGGCATATGTACCCACAAGATACCTGCTACAGACCTTTTCACAAAGGCTCTACCTAGGGAGAAGTTTGAAGCTTTCCACAAAGCTTTGGGTTTAATTCCTTTTGTGGATTGACCTCTTTCAACATAGCTTGGCACTTCCTTATACACGACTACTAGCTCCTTGTTCACAGCATCACTCATAGGGGGATCAATTGATATTCATACTTTTTATCACTCATAGGGGGATCAATTGAAGAAAACATTTATATCTCAAACGCATGGTTGAGAGTAAAATAAATCCAAGTATACATATCATGGCCAGAATATTTTTCCTCTTAGGAGACAAGTCAAAGAGCCTAGCAAAGATGATGAACAAGAATAGACCAAAGCTAAAGAAAGTGTTATGCAAGAGATGACCTAGGAAAAGAATGTTCAAACATGTGTAGTCAAACAATAGAGGTTGTCAAGAGCTAAATGAAATTTTGTTTCCCATTTTAAGCACAAGAATTGCAAAGGACAATGTTGAGATTGAAAAGAACAATTGTTATTCCTCAAACCAATCAAGAAGAGCAAGTCCCACCCAAAAATTCATCAAAGACAAATATTTTAGTAAATGTACCACAATTCCTTGGTTCTAAACATAGAATTCACATGGAAGTAAGATCTTTGGGACAAGATTCAAGAATCAAGACAAAGAAAAGAGCATCAATCTAGACCACCATTGTTGAGATTCATCTAAACAAGGACCAATTTCCAAGGAGCTTGCGATCCGTACTTATGATGAACATGAGAGGGAGTACTACTTTGAATGAGATGTTGAGACACATAAGAGAACATGACCAAACATCCATATGTAGAAAATGTGATGAGGCTGCTAAGTATCCACTTGATTCTCTAGAGTTATGGAAGGTCAGATTGTTAGTTATTTTGCCTTAAGAAAAAGCTCAAAGAGTTAAACTATATCTTTGGGAGCAAGTAGCTCACCAAGTGAGACCAAGCAATGAAGCGAGGAAACTCTAAGAGTAGTGGAGATGAGGAAAATGCATATCCATTTAATATAATGGAAGTGAAGCAATAGCAACAAAATCCCTTACGAGAAAGTGGGGAAGATTTTCATTTTGACCAGTATATGTATGTGTATGGAGAGAAGAAAAACCTGTTTAGTTCTCAAAAAGTGAAATAAACTTAAGAATGGAGCACTGTACATAGTTCTTCATATTGTTGTTTACGTGCAGTCATACGTGGTTAGAGTTTACACGTGAATGATATGGTTAGAGTTTGAGAGCCAATTTCAACGTGATCTTCAACCGTGCATGACTGCATATATAACAATGTCAAGAGATGAAACATATGCATAGTTTTTAGTTCCAATTTTCGATTCATTCAAACATATTTGAGAAGACGATCGTAGATCCTTTTTCATGCTGTGCGTAGATCCGATAAAATTCTCATGCTCCTTTCCATGCTATTTAGATGTGCCGATTGATCCTCTCATCACATGCCAAATTTTTTCCTCTTCAAATACAACAATTTTTATCCTCTGCAAATACAAGAACGCATGTGCAAAGAGTCTACTCACTAGAAGGCTACAAAGCAAAACCTCTATACATGTATAACTGCGCACAGCTAAAAACCATACCTCAAATATTCGCTTGAATGACTGTTTCCCCAGAAATAATTCACATCACCATAGCTCAAATATTCGTTTGCACTGACTTCATTTCATTATTTCATTATTCGTTTGCACTGACTTCATTTCATTATTCGTTTGCACTAACTTTTCGAGACTAACGTATTGAGGTTAAAAAGTAAAGACTGCCTTCTGATATAACTTCTCTTACACTATTATAGAGAAGAATATTTTCTAAAGGGCTTAGGACCTTTTCTAAATTGAACAAAACAGGTTCACATACAACAATTCACCCTTTTCTAAATTGAAGAAAATAGCTTCACATAAAGCATTTCAGAGGGCGCATCAAGTAGCTCGCTTGACAAACATGTCCTCACAACCTTCAGTACTCAATTCATGTAAGGCAGACAAACCTGTTGGACAAGTGCAGCCCACCTAAGAAGGTTATATAAACACATGCTCGAAAGATTGAAATAACACACCCACTTTATCCCCCACTTTCCAGGGTTAGTACATCAGGCCACAACCCAGGTTTGACTCCTGGACCTCACAGTCAAGGGTCCAATGGTGTCACAACTATGCACAGTGATGTTACCTGCATTTTGAAGAGCTTATTTCTCACGCCTTTACAAATCACATTCACCATTCATTGATAGGACAATCTCTACTTTTTAATCTAGTCTCTGGTGTATCATAAACAATGGCCATGGCTGACATTCCACTACACATTGTGCAAACGCGGTTAAATATATTTGAAAAGAACCATGCAAAGTCTTGGTTGATCACTATCATAAATTGTCCATAACACACGGTTCAAAACAAAACGTGTGGCAGAGGTGGACTGCCTTGTGACATTTGATCGCATTTACAAAAGTTTCAGATTCTGAAGCACTGATACAAAATGCTACAGACAACTCCAAAGCAGCAAAATTGGTTGCAACTCAGAGCAAAAGTGCAATCATTTCACTTTAGCAACAATCTCCTCGACCATTTTGTCCATGTCAAGACTTTTCAACTTAGTAAATGGTCTGGGCATGCCCTGAAAAAGAATGTACCAGCCTATGTCAGTATTCAAGAACACTTGGATACCCCTAGGCAGATATCCCATCTTAAAAATGTTAAAACTTTAAAAATGTGGTCATTTGTTGAATGCAAAGATCTTGAAGAAAGCCTGCCATGACTGCAAATTACTAGTGACTTTACATAATGTCTAATAGTGAACTGTATTAGACATTCCATTGACGAGGATGTGACCAGTCGATAGTTTAGACAAATAAACAAACAAGGCTTACCAGCAAAGACAGATAGATTTTCCCATCCTTTCCGCGCACTTCAAAGCAACCTTTTCTTGGCTGCAATAGAAATGCAAACGTGAGTTAGGCTGATAAGTAAACACAAGACAGGTAGATAGCATTTGTACCTAACAAATGTGTATGAAAAGCTTGAAATTAGGGCATCCTTGGGAGCAGAAAACTAGTACTAGAAGATAATGAATAAAAAATATACTGACCTTCTCCGGATTGATAAGCACTTCAACTCCAGGGATAGCCTTAGTCAGACCAGTCTGAACCTTGGCAGCCCGAGTCTTAAAACAGTTGCACTCTTTGCTGTGCATGCCACAATAATAACGTGGAACGAATCAAACAGAAACAGTTATTCAGAGATTGATAGACTAAACACAGAAACAATGACAAACTTATGGAAAACATCATTAATACAGGCTTTCCAAGAGAGGAACAGTAGGAATCATGTATAGCCATATTTCCATACAAAAAGCATCGTCTAGATGACAAAGGAAAGGCACAAGACAATTTACACGGATTCAAATGTACATTTACTGCAGCAATCTGAGAAGCCTATGGAACAAACGCATGATAACATCGTAGTTCAACTTATGCCGTTTGAGTTTATCTTGCCATTAGAGCCTTATCTTATGCTATCAGTAGCGCGGTTAATTGCATTCTCAAAGAGCGAGTAAATCATATAGACGAAAAGCCTAGAAGATGTTTAGACAAGAAGGGAATGCGAAAAGCAGCAAGAAATGCAAGAAGCTGCAGAACAATTCTAAACACCTCGTCCTTGCACATCAGATATCCTAACCAGATAACCTCGCATACGTCAACCACATATTAAAAATGACATCACAATACAAGAATGGTTGTCGCATATGAAATAGGCACACATGGAAAAGCATCCTCTTCTTCACTGCAAGAGAGTTGGGAAACCAATGTCAAAGCTCAAACGTAGCTCATTTTTTCAAGATAATGATACATACCTAGCCTCAATGACAACCACCTGAGACTTCGTATCAGTTGAAACTGCCTCCTCGACCACGTCCTCGTCCTTCTCGACATCCTCAGAATCTTTTTCAGCTTCCTTGACGACCTTCTTAGCAGTGGCCTTCTTAGCCGGTGCCTTTGGTTTGCGACCACCTTTCTTCTTATCATCGACTTTGCTCTTCTTAGGAATGGGCTCATCGTTCACTTCCTCTTCATCTTCTTCTTCATTAACTTCTCTTTTAGCGTCCTCTACATCCTTAGCAGGTTCCTTTGACACCAGCTTGACGTCCGTGTCATCAGCCTTGACATCAACCTCGGTAGGCTTCACGTCGTCTTTTGCCGGCTTGCCAGGCTTGCGGGAGGCGCCCTTGCGTTTAGGAGCCATGGAAAACTCGGTCGGGTCTGGACTTGCGAAGAGCAAGTGCTTTCAGCTCCCGAAGAGAAACTCAAACGTGCACAAGCATACAAAAGTCACACCGAATAGTATCAATTCAAAGGGTATCACGCCCTCTACGCTACACAGACAATGAAATGCTCAACGCACTGCTCATGGTCATATAGGGGCCCTCTTCTTTCCATTCAATACTCCTTTCTCTCTCTGTTTGTCACCTTGTTCCCGCGCTTTTTGACGTATCTGTTTTATGTAGTACAGATGTGTAGACTGTACATCTCCCTGTGGCCACGGAAAACGAGGGTCTGTTCGTGGAAAGCAAACGACAGCCACAAAGAGGAAAATGGTAAAAGAAAAAATATTTCTCAGTACAAAATTTGCTAAAATTAAAAAAACATATGTGCAAAGAAGAACACAAAGAAGCATGGATTGTTCGAGTTTGCGTAACGTAGTGGTTGACGTCGTGAAGCTGTGGGAGGAAGTCCTAAGTTCAAGTCTTGGCTGGATATTTTCATAAATCTTTCATGAAGCGTGGATTGTTTGAGTTCGCGTAGCCTAGTGGTTGACGTCTTGAAGTTGTGGGAGGAAGTCCTGAGTTCAAGTCTTGGTTGGACATGTTCATAAACCTTTCATGATGGGTGCCTCTAGCTTACGAGGTTGGGTGTGTGAGTGTGTATTTCCAATTCACTGTACTCTCAAAAAAAAAGGGAAGCATGGATCGTTATCATATCAGTCCAAGCTCATGGGACAATTCACATTAAAATGTTATCATGTTAATCCAAGCTCGCTTGGCTTAGTGGTTGATGTTTCAAATCTGTAGAAAGAAGTTTCAAGTTCAAATCTTGGCTCGACATATCCATGAGATTTCCAAGATGCGTGCTCTACTTACGAGGTTAGGTGTGTGCCTTTTAATTCATTATATGTTCAAAAACAAGAAAGAATTCCACTGGCCAACTAAGAATGGTGGATCCAATGAACCATAAAGCTGCAAAGAACACAATGAAAACACAACAAACGAGAGAACACAAAACACAAAGCACCATAAAGTTGTCCACGTCTCGTAGGGGAATCGATTTGGCTTTAGCCTCTTGAGGTGGAGGTCTCGGGTTCAACCCTCGGCTTAGACATGTAATGGTTTTGGCCAGTCAAATCAGTTGTAACCTACTTATCACTTTGTTTAACCCCTGCTTTATAAGATACGAGGGAAACCTAGTTTCAACTCACAAATTTTCAAGTTTGTCCTCTAGTTGCACTCAAAGAAATACAAAAAACTCAAAGCCTCTATCCGATAAATCAAAAATCCTGAGAAGTTCTATTTGTTTTCTTTGTGCACATAAGAGTGTCTATCCACCAACAATTTGGATTATAAATGAGTAATATAGCAAAGAGTCCTCCTCCGAGGATTACTTTTTTAAACTCTGATCGGAGAGGTATGGGTAAGTGTGAGAGTGAAAAAAAAATTTAGATACGTGCACATAGAGATGAGGAAGCAAACAAAAGGGAGTTGAGAGAGAGAGCGAGGAGAGAGAGAGAGGAAGAGTGGAATAGAGCAAGTGGGAAGGAGGGGAAGAGAAGAAAGTGATGCACATAGGAGATGCAAGGATGAGGAGTGAGAGAGAACGAAGGACGCAAGGAGCACACATACACAAGAGAGGGAGAGAGAGAGAGAGTTTCCTTTGCACACTTACTCTTATGTGTAGTGTGTAAGAGAGGGTCCATGAAGAGTGCATGGAGGTAGTAGACGAGTGAAAGGATGTCAAAGGGGTCCCTCATGTTATGGTGTTCTCATAGAATAAGGTTTGCAAGATAAATATTACAATATAATTTTTGACATAAGGTTGAGGGTCCTACAGGAATAAAAATTGGGTACTTCAAAAAAAATAGAGGGTCCTTGTTGGCATACAAGTCAGATGAAGAGCATACTAGCACAATGGAGCAGTCATGCACAATACGGCAACAAGGCGCAATCATTTTTTCCATGGACCATTTACAACTCAAGTGATTTTAATCACTACACAAACATTGTAAATTCCGTTTTTGGTAGAATAGACTCCATTTTGTGCAAGCCGAGGAGTCCTCGAGCTTGAGGAGTATTAGAACTAACTACATATCAATTTTCATAATTTTTAGACTTCGTTTGAGCCCTCAAATAGGCTCTAGAACCTAATTTTCAACTAGGCCGGACACTAGGTCTGGACAAGACCAAAGCTAGTTAGAAAACTATAAAAAGAGCTAGAGAGCTCATTTTTGAGGTTAGATTGTTTGTGAATTGAGCTTATGTAAGAGACTTTTTGACTAATGCAAAGAACTCCATTGTTCTTCTCATTGTTCTTGCCTTGTGTGCGCGTGTGTGTGTATGTGTGTGCATGCTTGTGTGCTTCTCACTCACACACTTGTGCCTTCACTTGCTCACAGTCTTCATACTAGTCCTCACGTCTCCACGGATTGACAATTATGAGGTGAATCTTCTCACGTTGGTACTCACCATTGTGCTAGAGTGACACCAAATTTGGTGCCGTTGCCGGGGAGAGAGCTTCGAGGACGAGCGTGTGATGGTAAGATGTTGAGTTGAGACATTGGAGTTATAGGTAATATCCTTTATTTTCCTTATTTTTCTTCATTTTTTCTTATTTTTGCATCACCATCATCACCATCATCATCCCCACCACCTCCCACCTCCATCTCCACAAAAATTTCAGTTTTTTGGTCATAATCCACTCCCCACCTCATTTTCCTCATTTCATTTGTGAGAGAGAGAGAGAGCTTGCGTGCTATCTGTTTTTGCGTGTTTTTTGAGCTCTTGCTGCAGGAACTAGCTGTACCACCTTCTCCAGCAATTTGCGCAGGTACGACAGACTCTGCACAAGTCCCGGGACGACGACTTCTGTCTGTCGCGACAGACAGAAAAAGTTGATATTTTGTGAATGCGTGTTTGGCACGGTAACCTACACCATTAGAGCACTCCAAATCACTAGAAGTTTCTCAAAAATTTGCGTTTTTTCAGTCCATCACGACAGACACTGTCTATCGCGATAGACACCGTCTATCGCGACAGACAGAGACCCACGATAGAGACCGTCTATCGCGACAGACACCCGTCTATCGCGACAGACCAAATTCCACGATAGACTCAGTCTATCGCGACAGACACCGTCTATCGCGACATACCAAATTCCACGACAGACTCAGTCTATCGCGACAGACCCATCTATCGCGACAGACACCGTCTATCGCGACAGACAGAGACCCACGATAGAGACCGTCTATCGCGACAGACACCCGTCTATCGTGACAGACCAAATTCCACGACAGACTCAGTCTATCGCGACAGACCAAATTCCACGACAGACTCAGTCTATCGCGACAGACCCATCTATCGCGACAGACACCGTCTATCGCGACAGACCAAAACCACGACAGACGATAGACCCTGTCTATCGCGACAGACCCGTCTATCGCAACAGACAGCCCCCCACGATAGCTTGCGTCTATCGCGATAGACAGACATTTTCGGCAAAAAACTAAGGGGTAATTTTTTGGAAATTTAGGCTAAATTTTGGGCATATTTGCACTCTCAAATACTCACACACTTGCAAAGGCCTTAGAAAAATGCATTAAAACTCCTGAAAGGTTCTGTTTGTCTGTTTAACCCCCTAAATCCTGAACGGTCATAACTTTTTCATACGAAATCCATTTTTTGAGCTCTAGGGCTTGTCGGAAAGCTCGTGGCATATACTACACGCCCTCAACAGTTTTTTATAAGAATAATGCGTTGATTTTCAGATAGGATATTTGGAAGTTGACACACTGAGGGGTAGGAACACCAAGGGAGCTCTAGAGGAAATTTTTAGCAATACAAAAGGGGGAACAAGGGTCATTAAAAAAGTGTCTGAAATAAATTGTCTGTCAATTGAAGGATCAAATTGAAGCTAAACTTGGGATTCTTACAGGATCATCGAGAGCTCTTGGAGAAAGCAAAGTAAGTGCCAGGGCGAACAAGCTTGGGAACGTGCTTCCTAGGTAGACCAGCATCGCCAGGGGGAGCGACTTGAGGTTGGAACATCACTTAACCCCCTCAGTCTATTCTTAGCATATGCTAAGTGCGAGTAGTTGTTCTGATTGACTAGGGGTACGATAGGAACACTCAAGTTTGAAGAGCCCTTAATTTCTCAAGTGCAAGGGTAGGCTAAATTGTAGTCAAGGGATAACTTAAAGGAAAAGAACTTAAACTAAGCGGACGCAGAACATCAAGTACGACACATGAAAGTGCTCCTGATGACGCTTAATTAAAAACAGGAAAACACATCCAAAGGAACTTAAAAGGAACAAGTGATTGGTACCAAAGAATCAGCAACGTACAAAGGGCATATGAACCTTAGGTCAGGTAGACACCTAGGGAGAGACAGACAAAGTCTTAGATCTTCAGAGGCTAGTGTCAATCATACTGCTAGGTCTTGGGCCCAGCAGTTGAGCCATCATTCGTATTACCCTAGTTCTGAGACTAGCGAGTCTGAGATGTCCCACGGTATGGAGAGACCTACAGGAAGTTCTGGGGTGCCATATTTACATAGGGTGGAAGGCCCTTACAAGATGCAACTCGAGTACCTTAGGACCAACCGATTAGGTGCTAGCATCTATGAGGACGGCCTAGGAAGAGCGGTGGTCCAGATTAAAAACCCTGACCAATCCATCGGACTAGAGTGCCCAGCTGTCAAGTTTGAAAATGGAGCATACTTGGACAAGGAAGGGACAATATATGTAGTCACCAGTCATCCCGATAGGACAGATGAATTTGGGAATGTGGTCCCGGAAACGGACTTAGGTGACCTAGAGCAAGGAAACATGGGCGAAGAACCTAGAACCCCCCGAGGCAAATCTGTTCTCATGAGGATTATCACACCAGAGTGGGTTCCCCAAGATAATAAGAGCATAGATCTCCTCTTGAACCGAGAGACGAAAGAAGCCTTTTGGAGATATAGACCTCATCAGCCGAGTGAGGTAGGAACAATCATGATATATGAGTTCAAAGATCCTGATATTCCAGGAAGAGTGACCTACTTGGATCACTCTTCAGAGAGGATCTTTGGGGTTACAGAAAATGATAGGCATGCTTACACTTGGAAAGGAGAATTTATCTTCCCCCAACCAAGATCAAATGTGGCTTTTGGTCTCCAAGGAGCTGGAACATCTCAAGCTCATGGGACTCAAAGAGAAAGGAGTAGAGAGAGACCTGAGGTAAGCTTTGCCAACTCTTGGGGAAGAGAAAGAACGAGAACGGAAACAAATAGAGGGGAACCTGAGGGACATAGAGCCCCAGGGAACCGAAGAAATGCCCATGATTTCCCTTTGCCAAGACCGAGAGAGCACACGAGGACCTTGAGACCGACCCAACTAGTTAAGTCCATGAAAAACTACTTCGATGGCACTGGAGACCCATACGATCATGTAGCTGAGTTTAAGCAAGTCTTGAGGGCTGAACAAGTTGAAGACCTGTTCACGCAATACAATGCCTTTGGTTTGACCCTTAGGAACACCGCCCTGACATGGTTTCAGCCACTAAACGAGAGGCAGTTCAGGAGCATAGATCAACTTCTAGAGGCATTCATTATTGAATTCTCTAAAAGTGGCATAAGGCATAATACTTCCTCATTGATATACAGCTTCAAGCAGACCCCGCAAGAGACTGTGAGACTTGCAGGAAGAAGATTTAGGCAATATCTTGAGCGATGTCCTGGTCCTGAGTTACCCACGGCCGCTAAGCAAGTGGCTTTATTCTTGGATGGATTGCTAAGTACCAAATTGAGATCATATGTGTACTTGAAGGACCCCCGGACTATAGAAGAATGTGTACGCATGTGCATCGATATTGAGGATAACCTAGGGGAGGAGTTAGAGCTTTCCAAAATCTACAAAGATTCAGATAGTACCTCTAGCCTCTCTTCCTCACAATCCACATCAATTGAGGAACTCGCGGAAAAAGTAGCTCAAAAACTAGGTGTCTCTAGCAACCAAATTCCTAGATTTGCCCCAGTGAAGAGGTGCTATACTTGCAGTGGTGACCTGGCAAACGCATGTCCCATCACAGCTCAACCCCAAGTGAATCCTAGCAGCCAATATTGCACCATAGAGCAAAGGTACACAAATCACTCAGCACAGGACTGCCCATACAATAAGCAAGCGGTTACGCAAACCTACCCTCAGCCATACCCTCAACAAGGCAGATACCAGAGTCAATATCCACCACAGTAGTATACTAGGCTTCAACAAAATTACCAACCACAATATCAGGCCCAACTGAGACCCCAGCCAGTGCTAGCACAGCAACCACCTACTCCTACTAATGTGATTCCGGTAAAGTATGCTGCTGCAGAAGACCTCCATTTCCTAGAGGGCCATGCTATAGATGTCAGGGAGATCATCTCATTCGTAAAGTAGGCAGGTAAGACCTCCATTTCCTAGAGGGCCATGCTATAGATAAGACCTCCATTTCCGATAAAGTAGGCAGGTAAGACCTCCATTTCCTAGAGGGCCATGCTATAGATGTCAGGGAGATCATCTCATTCGTGATTGTCCCTTGCCTCCACCAACACAACCCCAGTCAGTGACAATCCAGGGCTATTGCCAGGAATGTGGAAAGGAGCATCTCTTACGAGACTGCCCAAAGAATCCTAATAATATGCCAAAAATCACTCCTATCAATGTGATTGGCTTAGTTGTAGACTCCACAGGAAGTGTGACTTCCACAGCCCTAGTACAAGTCATCACGAGAGCCCAGGCACTTAAGCAAAACCAAGACTTAGGCCAGGAAAAGAATGCGGAGGTTAGTGAGACTGAGAGCCAGAATAAGAAGAGGACAAGAGCTTGGAGAGATAGCCGTGAACGTATGAAAAGGCAATGGGCAAGAAAGATGAGCAAACTTGAGGAAAGCCTACGAGAAACCAAAGCCAAAATCATAGAAATCACATCTCAAACGCACTCTCACACATCCCGCCACTACCATCCCCTTCACCCTCCATTCCTCCACCCACCAATCCACCACACGTAACCCAACCACCACCCCGAGTAGGATCAGTCTTAGCCGATCCCACTCCTGAAGATCTAGACATGATGCTTAAAGCATATCAAGCCAGAATTCAAGAAGGGCCCAATGTAACAGATCTTGAGAAATGTTACCCTAGAGCCGATCTAGAGATAGAGCGAACAAAGCTTTGTGCTAAAATGGTCGAATTGGCGCAAGCCATGTTAGAAGCCAGTCGTTTGTTCAATGGCTCTAACCCCATCAGAACACCATTGCACTTTGATGGTCTATTGGATAGATTGGAGGGGTTACTTGCAAAGTCTGGAAAAGGAGCCACCTCCCACGCTAAGGAGAGGGCAAGTGATAGAATAAGCATTCCTCCCAAGGAAGCTTATGTGCCTAACTCCACTGAACTAGACACCTCTTCTTCTATGAATCAATACACACCAGAATTCTTGCGAGAGATTCAAGAAGAGAAATGGGCTAAAGAGAGTGAAGTTCCTCCTCCCATTGAACTTGTGGATGACACACATGATCAATTCCCACAAGATCTTCCTTCCATTTATGGAGAGCAGGAGAGTGCCCAATCTCAAGAAATATTAGACTTCGAGTCTAATTCTTTACAGGAACTACCCCATTTCACAGGCCCATGGGAAGCAAAGTCCACTTGTATGAGAGCACCTACAGTCATGGTAAGAAACGAAGATTCAGTCATACCTAGGAATACGGAGGTAGTGAAGAACACCAAAGTGCAGTGCAATCTCACTTTGGAAGAGCTGCTCAAGGTTAGACCAGAAGTGTGGAAACATGTAGCCAATCAAGTGCCTGAAGTAGCAAAACCACATTCCCAGGTAGGATCTCAAAGAACAGTGCCAGAAATACCCTTGGACAAGATAGGAGACATGAGCGAGGGAGAAGAAGGAAACACCTATCTCCCCATCACTCATTAGGGCTACACAACCAAGGCCATTTTGGACTCAGGTGCAGGAGTTGCAATTGTTACCACGTCCTTATGGAAACGATGGGGTAAGTCAGCTCTCAGGCCAACGAGAATGAAGTTGCAGATGGCTGACGGGCACATAGAAAGACCCTTAGGACTACTAGAGGGGATAACTCTCACTACTTGTGGTGTAGAGTTTGAGCACACATTTGCTATCTGTGACTTTAGCAAAAATCAAGCCTATGAGATGATTTTGGGAAGACCATTTATGCGACAGTTGCAAGTGGTACAGGATTGGGGAACCAATTCCTTGTATCTGCAACACTTAGGTGTTACAACCAAAGTCAATCTCAAGGATTACTCTCATAGAGATGTCCCTCCTATCCAATGGAACCCCATCCATAGAGCCAGAGATGATACGGAATCGGTGCATTCCCTAGGGTCAGGATCCTCATGGATGCATGAAGACACTCACTTATGGATGTGTAAGGTAGCAGTAGAAGAAGAGAAGAGAGAGAAAGCCAGGGAGGTAGGTGCAAAAGAAACCCATAGATCAATCCAAGACCCAGCCTATGCACCTGTAGTTTTTCCAGACGAAGAATTTGAACCTCACGGCTGGGCAGAAATTCTAGCAACAATGGATGTAGCCATCAATGAAGAACAATGGACACCCCACTGTGATGAGGATGGCTATGACATTTCAGTCTTCTCCATAGAGCCCATCATGGGAGAGGCAGTTCTAGAAGAGTGCGAACCTAGCCTTGATGCATTTGAGGATGCGAGTGACTCCGATCTAGAGTCAATTATTATGGACCCACCTTTTGCATCAGATGAAGAATACTTCTATGAAGTGGAATTTCAACCCCAGAGGCACGGAGAGCTTACAAATGATGTAAGGCTAGCCACACATGTAACCCCTAAGGAAGAAGGAAAGAAAAGGAAGAAGAAAGAAGTCACACTAGAAGAGGAAGAATCTTTGTTTGAGGTCCCATAAAATTTTAAGAAGTATGAGATAGACGACAGGAGAGTCATGATTAGAATGCCTAAACGAGAGGAACAATCGGGGGAGGCCTATGATAACAAAGAAACCACCAAGAAAATAGTGGTAGCCATAGAAGAAGGGGAAGAGAGATGCACGTACATAGGCCATGACCTGACAAAAGAGGAAGAACAAGAGCTAATAGCCTTGCTAAGAGAATACAGAGATGTATTCGCTTGGAGTTACAAGGATTTGAAAGGAGTGGACCCGGACATATGCTCACATACGATTCCCATGACTACAGAGGCCAGACCCTCAAAACAAAAGAAGAGATAGACCGCTTGGTTGAAGCTGGATTTATCTATGAAATTGAGCACACTAAATGGGTATCCCCCATTGTAGTGGTGCCCAAAAAGAATGGTAAATTAAGTGTATGCATTAACTTGAAGAAGGTTAACGCAGCCACTATCAGGGATAGTTATCCGCTTCCAATCACCGAGCATTTATTAGAAAGGGTAGCCGGCAAGGAGGTGTACAGTTTCCTAGATGGGTTCTCTGGCTACAATCAAGTGGCCATTGCACCAGAAGATCAACATAAAACGGCTTTTGCCACAGAGTGGGGCATATTCGCCTTTAGAGTAATGCCATTCGGGCTTACCAATGCTCCCGCAACCTTCCAGAGATTGATGTGCCATGTGTTTAAAGAGTTCCTGAGAAAGAATTTGGAAGTCTATGTTGATGATCTATGTGCTCATTCCAACATTAGACAAACACATATACCTGAACTCAGGCAAATCTTTGACAAGTGTAGAGAGTATCAAGTCTGCCTGAACCCAGAAAAGTGTGTTTTCATGGTCAGGCAAGGCAAAATTCTAGGACACATAGTGTCAAAGAATGGCATATCTACGGATGAAGAGAAAGTAAGAGCTATAGCCGAATTACCTAGGCCAAAGAATGTCAAGGAAGTACAAGCTTTCATGGGGCATTGTGGTTATTACCGACGGTTTATACACATGTATGCCATCATAGCAGAGCCTCTGTATGGACTGTTGACTAACTTCGAGTGGACTGATGAATGTGAGCATGCCTTCAATGAGCTTAAACGGCGATTATGTTCAGCACCAATCTTGACCACACCAGATTGGAATAAGCCTTTCCATGTTCATGTTGATGCATCCAATTATGCTATTGGGTGTGTACTAGTGCAGCCTACCAGTGAAGATAATATGGATCTTCCCATTGCCTATGTGAGTAGACAGTTGAATGCAGCTGAGCAAAACTATACCACTACCGAACGAGAGGGGTTGGGCATGGTAGACATTATTTGCTTGCAAATAATTTTAAATTTTTTACTGATCATCAAGCTCTAGTATACTTGGTAAACAAGCCATGCAACACAGGTAGATTGGTGAGATGGTTACTCTTACTAATGGAGTATGACTTTGAGGTAGTGGTGAGAAAAAGGCAAGACTCATTTGAGAGCAGATCATCTCTCTAGGCTCACATCCGGAGAAGCCCCACAAGGAGTATCGGATGATCTTCCTGATGCTTACTTGTTTAATTTGGAAGTAATACCTCAGTGGGCTAAGCCATTAGTGCCAGTATTGACATACGGGCCTAACCACCCAGTAATAAACACTCAAGGTAGAGAGGTAGTAAAAGCCCAGAAGTACCATATCATGGCAGGAAGCATGTACAAACAGACAGATCAAGGAATATTGGCTTGTTGTGTAGAAGAGGACGAGTACACTAAATGGTTGCATTTAGCACATGTACGTGCATTAGAGCAACACTACTCAAAGCAACGAACCTTACAGACACTAAGGAGACTCGGAGTGCATTGGCCGACTATGGAGGCTGATGTCCAAAAATTGTGCAAGGAATGTCCAATCTGCTGCACTAAACCACCTGTGGAACATGCCACTCTTTATCAAGTGTCCATAGTGCCAGATTGGAGTGAACCACTAGTATCCTTCTTAAGGACAAAGACATTCCCTCCAGACATGACTCTGGTTAGAAAACGAAGTTTAGAGCAAGAAGCCCAGGATTACGCACTCATTGGTGATAATCTATACAAGTGTGGTAAAGATGGTTACCTGAGACTATGTGTCCATGAGAGTGAATATCTTAAGATCTTGGAAACTGCTCACCAAGGTGTAGCAGGAGGACACTTTGGACCAGATCGGGTAATCAAGGCAATACTATTTGCGGGCTTCTGGTGGCCGACCCTTCACATGGATGCACATACCTATGTGAGACGGTGTGATGTCTGTCAGAGAACTCAGTATCCTATACGTAGAGATGAGATGCCACTGAAACCTATGATGGGTGGACGTGCATTCTCTAAGTGGGGAATAGACTTCATAGGTCCTATTAATCCCCCAGCTAAGGGTTCCCATGCAGAATATATCATTGTTGCGATAGACTATCTAACAAAGTGGGTAGAGGTAAAAGCCACAACGAAGAACGATGCTCAAACAACTGCTAAATTCTTGTTTTTAGAATGTATTCACAAGATACGGGCTACCTATAGAGCTAGTAAGTGATAGAGGCACTCACTTCTTGAACGAAGTGATTGAAAATCTACTCCAAGAATTCTTGGTAGTTCACAAGAAGTCTGCCCCCTACCACCCACAAGCTAATGGGCAAGCCGAAAGCACAAACAAGATTCTGTGCAATGTGTTGACCAAATTAGTGAATAATAAACGCTCTGATTGGGACAAACATCTACACCATGCTGTTTGGGCATACCGAGTAGCCTATAAAACGGTACTCCAAGCCACGCCCTTTCAGATGGTGTTCGGCCAAAATGCAGTGCTACCACTATACTTTTTGATACCTACGTTAAAAGTAGCACAAGAGCATGACTGGATAGGCCACGAGTTGTCCTCTAGAGTCTTCGATCTTGAACGATTAGGTGAAACACGATTGAGGGCTGCAGCAGGAATTTATGCAGCCAAGAAAAGGCAAAAGTCATATTTCGATGCACACGTCAAGGATAAGGGCTTGAAAGTAGGAGACCTAGTCCTAGTCTACACCTTGAAGCAGCATGCACGGAAGTTAGAGAAGAGAGGTTACGAGCCAATGATTATCAATAGAATCTCCACAAGCGGTGCAGTTCAACTAGCCACTCTAGAGGGTGATATTCTACCAAGTTACATCAGTGGATGCAGAGTCAAGTTATATCAAGAACCCCTCACTGAAGAGATGCTAAATCGACTCAACACTGCCAAGAAACGTAAAGAAGAAGAGAAACGAATTAGAGAAGAAGCACAGGCAGAAGCTTTAGAATGCATCCGACGAATGAAATTGAGGAGAAGCAGAGACCCGCCTATGCCTGACACTCAAGAATCTGTAGGCTATCCTATGGCCATGTGCGAGGCTTCAGGTGGACATTCCCATAGAATAATCGACCGACGGCCTTTTGTAACCCTAGGAGTAGGACAAGGAAAGGGTGCAAAGACTGTAAGAGCTTTGATTGACTCAGGTGCATCCACTAGTGCTGTCAAGTTGTCTTACTGCCAAGAATTGAAATTAACTGTCAATCCTATAGAAGCATATCTCATAGGATTGGGAGGTGTGGAAACCCCTTGCATGGGCGAGGTGGATCTTCCCATCTCCATTCAAGACGAAGTGATGACAGTCAAAGTACTAGTGTGTCAAGATGAGGACCTCACTGAGCCTCTTGTCTTGGGTCAGGACTGGATCTATGATCATGCAGTCAACCTCAACCTAAGAAGTGGACTTCTTCAGGTATGGGTAGATCATAGCCGAATTACAGTTGAATTGGAAAATGAGGCACTCAAGGAACTAGGCAAGGCACAAACTCCTGGTCCTTCCAGGGGTGCACATGAAGTTGACAATGCTATTTTTGTCCAAAAGGTTGCAACAACCAAGGGCAGATCAAATACAGAAGAAGCAGAACACCACCGATACTGGATGCCAAAAAAAGGAGCAAAGCAGATTGTTTCAGCCATGGAAACAAGTATGGAGGCGAAAAGGCAAATACCATGTTTAGACCAGGCCGACCCCACGGCCAAAACCTCTTATTAGTAGTCAACAACACGACACTAATAAGAAGTCCTTCATTAATTCTTCTGCGAAAGTGAAGTTTATTTGGGTACCCAAGAAGTCAATGAAGGCCAGCCCACAATCACGACAAATCTGGGTGCCTAAGGCTTGCTTGCAGGCTCAAATAGCTACACCAAGGCCACAACCGGTACAACATGTTTCACTCACTCGAACATCTGAGGCCCAAACTTACACATCATGCACGGACACATATTCTTCCATGAGCACAAGTAGAATCACTTGTAAATGGGTCCCTAAAAAGCCTCATCTTCAAGCAGATACCCCTATCAAACTCTTCAGATTCTCCACAAAATCAAGATCGAAGCCCATCCACTGCATTTGGCAACCTAAAACTTGTAATAAACCCCCGAACCCCAATTTTAAATCCATGTCCACCTACTAACTACATCACTCTCACACTACATCATTCCACTTAGTTCTTAGGTCCACCCAATTCCTAACTACACACACAAGCACCGAGCACTTATTAACCTACTAATCTCTCCCGAACCTCATGTTAATGTTGTAATGGGGACAAAAACGGTTCTATCTTGTCCTTTACAATGTTAACACATGTTTCTATATTCTCACATAATCAGGAGGCAAGAAGTAACATGGAAGAAGCGACAGGTCCGAGCTCACAAGTAGGAATACTTACTGCAGGAATTGATGTGGATAGTCTACCTGTTGATGTGCCACCAACTGAACGACCTGTGGAGCTGCAACACCTTCAGCAGATCCCGATACCAGATCCACCCACAGGGATCACAGAAAGAGTCCATGCCAATTCTCATTGGTTCAATGGCATGCCAGGTCCATTAGGAGAGGCCAAGTATATATGGGAGTCTAAGTGCGAGTATGACAGATCATGGGTTCGATTCCAATTTTTCTCCAAGGAGTTTGAGACTCTACAGAACACAGAGGATCTCCAGACCATATGGCAACGTGCAGGGCTAGCAGAATACTTTGAAGCACCACTACCTAAACCGGATCTCCTCCGATGCTATTATTTGGTCTCCACATTACAAGCTAATGAAGAAAAGGATAAACCAGGATCATTTGTTCTTCCTTCCTTGCTGGGCAACAACGAGTTAAAGAGGTTTGAACTTACCTTGGAGTTGGTGAGCTCTGCTTTGAATATGCACGACACACATGTACCTTCTGAGAAGGATGCTCTCGTTCCTACTAACATGAAGGATAGGAAACTACTGAAGCTTAAAGACATGGCAGCACTCACACCAAACGTGTCCATCCCTCTCCGTATGTGCATGCAACATTTTGCTTTCCCCGGCCAAGACCGCTTCACACAACCACACAAAAGAATCTGGTTCGCTCTCTACTTAGCAGAGACAGGTGCGTTACCAATTAAGCTTCCTGTATGGATTATAGATCAATTGTATGAAGCAAATAAAAGGTCTTCTAGGAAATTAGTGGTGAACGGTTGCTGTGCAATCACACGCATTATTTACCGGTGCCTAGCATACGATGTTCCCATTGAACGTGCCTTAACTTGGGCACAATTACAAATGTTTAAGAAGCTCAAGACATCCACACATCAATCCAAGCGCATGAGGGGTGCGATCCCTTGTGTCCAGACACGGGAAGTCCTGACTACTCCTGAAGTATCGCCACGAAGGGAGGCCACTGTACCTCCCTTTACCATTAGAATACCCAGGTCTAGATCTAAAACTACGACACAAGCTGCCCCTTCCGCTCCTCCTGCTCCATCTGAATTTGAATTTGCTACAACTGGAGATGCTGAAGGAATGGATCCCCAGGACTTCGAAGCATTCTTACAAAGTACACAACTCTCTGATGTAGAGTTTTATTCAGATGCAGAAGAACAAGGCACATCTTCACAAAGAAGAAGAAAATCTATAGACGGTTGCCATGTACATTGGAGTGACGCTCAGCAAGGTCAACAACAAGGACACCTAGAAGAAGAGGGAGCAGATGAAGAGGAGACCACTGAAGCCCCAGCCTATACCGCAGAACTCCGAAGGCTGTATCAAATCATGGAACGAGTGCGATCGCAACAACTGCTCACCGAACAGAGCAGTAGAGTACTCATGACTCAGTTGTTGGAAGAAGCAGGAGTTGACTCAGAATATAGTGAAGGTCTCTTATTAATGGCAGAAACATATGGGGTAGTAGAAGCAGTTCGGACCGCCATTAGGAGGTCGCCAGTTCAATATGATCCACAAAGATTCCACACACAACCACGGTCAGGTAAAAACATCCAGATCCCCATTACAACGGCAGAAGCGCCGATTACTACATCCGAACCCATTGGGACAACTTCCCAAGCAACAGAAACCGCTAGCCACGAGCACCAAGTCACCCATGAGGAATCAACCGAGCCACTACCACCCACACCCCCACCATCGCCTCCTAGAACAGAAACCGTGGAAATCACCTCGACCACTCAACCCACCGAACAAACCTTCATCTTCCGTACTCCCATCTCTAGTTCAACCCTATTCTCCACCTCTGATAACCCAATCTATGAAGCAACCACCATCACTACACAATCCACCGAATCGCTCATAGATCCTGCCCTAGGACAACCATCCCCCATGCCCTCAGCCATAGGTCATCTTGACTCCAGATCCATATTCATGGGTTTCCCTACTACCACACCACCCTTCATGCCCTCCTCAACTCTACAACCTCAACCCCCAACCTCCATCTCTCCACTTCTCCAATCCCTCCATAACTTCGTTGCTAGAACTTTTCAACCCAGGTCTCATCCTTTCCCTTTATTTTCAGCCCCCAACCCCACTTCTCATCTATACACCACTTTCACACACACACCACCTACCATTCCAATATACATGGTAGACCCCACACTCGCACCCACTCTTGAAAGTATGGACATTTCACCACCCACGGCACCTCCCCCTCCCCCCACGTTTCCACCTCCTCCCATTCCCCCTCCACCAATTTCACCCACACACACGTCTTCAATAGACACATCATTCACTCTTCCCCTTCCCCAATTCCCTTCCCATGCATCTTCCATTGTAAACACCACCCCTCATCTATAGGAAATGCATTGGACACCATGCTAGCTTGTATATCAAAATTAAGGACAGATTACAATCAGCTCCAGCAACAGAATGAACGCCTGCAAGAGCACTCGGAGACACTACAACACCGCCTTGCTGCACTAGAAGAGGAAAATGCTCGCCTCCACACATAATTCCACACTCTCCAAGAGGCTCATAGCATATTGGAGGTACAATTACAGAACACAGATCATGAAGCAATACAAGTGGTAGAAGGTCATCTACGGACACAACTGGAACGCAATTCAAAGCTTCAGCGAAATATGGCCCTACTCAAGCGACATCTTGCTGCCGCTCATGAAGAGAATCGACGCCTGCAATTACAAAATCAGGAAAACCTAGAAGCAGCTATCGAAAGCACACCTGGGGCACCCATCAGCCCATCCAAGTTTCAAGCAGTGACCCTCGACAATATCAAGATCATATTGGAAGACTATGCTATGCTGCTTGAAGCACATGACCAGCTATCAGAGGAACTGGGTCAACTGAAGCAGAAACACCAAAAAGAAACAACAGCTGCCTCTCAAACCACCTCCTCCGCGGCTTCACTTCTCACAGACTCAGAGGCCTTAAAAGATCTCCAGAAACAGGTCACCAAATTGCAAGCACGTCTACTACAATATGAGAGACCACCTTCCCCTCCAAAGGCTCCCACCGACGAAGAAGTAGTACAAATTCCTATGGAATAAACATTTGAAGAAGAATACGACCCACAACCCTTCCCAGGAGGCCAACAAACGGAAGAAGCTCAAGACACATTCGAAGCACCACGGCCTCCATGGCTACGTCAAGTGGAGGAAATCGGGAGTTCTCACGAAGAGCGCACAGTAGTGCAAAATCAGGCCATGAGGATCATAGAGGAAACTGTGCTACAATCTGCTTACTTCAAGAACCTGTCATCGAGACGCCTTATCCTCTCATCTGAACTCCAATACAGGCCTTATTATATTATTCTGGCCGATTATAATGCAGAAATACAGAGAGTCATGGGTAAGATTCCTACCTTTGCTACTCAATTTCAACCCGAAGACCTTCCTCCAGATGTGCAAAAAGGCAAAATTCGTCAACCCACCTGGCGGCAAAAACTTCTAGAGACATATCCAGAAATGCTACGCACATGGAACAACGCGCCTTTACATCTCCTATACAATCCATGCTACGGCCTAGTTCCACGCCGCAGGTCTTGGAAAGCATTCAATATCAAAGTGCAGAACAACGCGCAATGCAAGGAATGGCTAAACTACCCGTACATTGCGCCACCACAGGGACCACCGTCAGTAGCATACATGATGGTAACAATTCGACATTGGATACCACGATTGAAGCCCATGCCAAATGTGGCACCTCAAATGATGCTTAAGATTTTAGATATGATGCAGGTAGTCCTGAAAACCTTTAGAAATGCAGCCGCACCATAGGTACAACTACCAGGGTTTACCAATGGAAATTATGATTTGGTGTACGACATGAGCACCACCCCCAGTATTCCTGTGGCTTACGCCTGGCATGCACGCATCAAATACCTCCCTACATGTTACAAACAGACCTTCGAAGAAATGTTCAGATCAGGTTTCTGGGAGTATCACTCGGAGGTCTTCGCACCGAAGCCAACACACCTACTCCATCTCTTTGCTTGTGAACAAGCAATGTACTCTGAGTACTACACCACACCGCAACCAGAGGTCCCTGGCGCAATCAATTGGGATGCATTGGAAGTTGATCTAGCAAGAGGCTTAAGGATAGGAGAACACAAACTTGCCACCAATGTCATCCAATACTATATCGACCACCCGATAGAACAGAGGTCTGTCAGGGGCGACAGACGCTAGGAAGGGGGGAGTGTTGGCATACAAGTCAGATGAAGAGCATACTAGCACAACGGAGCAGTCATGCACAATATGGCAACAAGGCCCAATCATTTTTTCCATGGACCATTTACAACTCAAGTGATTTTAATCACTACACAAACATTGTAAATTCCGTTTTTGGTAGAATAGACTCCATTTTGTGCAAGCCGAGGAGTCCTCAAGCTTGAGGAGTATTAGAACTAGCTACATATCAATTTTCATAATTTTTAGACTTCGTTTGAGCCCTCAAATAGGCTCTAGAACCTAATTTTTAACTAGGCCGGACACTAGGTCTGGACAAGACCAAAGCTAGTTAGAAAACTATAAAAAGAGCTAGAGAGCTCATTTTTGAGGTTAGATTGTTTGTGAATTGAGCTTATGTAAGAGACTTTTTGACTAATGCAAAGAACTCCATTGTTCCTCTCATTGTTCTTGCCTTGTGTGCGTGTGTGTGTGTGCATGCTTCTGTGCTTCTCACTCACACACTTGTGCCTTCACTTGCTCACAGTCTTCATACTAGTCCTCACGTCTCCACGGATTGACAATTATGAGGTGAATCTTCTCACGTTGGTACTCACCATTGTGCTAGAGTGACAGTCCTATAGAAAAAAGTTATGAACTTGCTGTAATAGTGTAAAAATTTTCAAGTTATGGGTAGGTCTATATGGGATCTAATAAGGATGAACTACATAGTGTAGATAGAGGGCCGAAACTTTGGTTCAATGCTACAAAATGTTCCAAAAATAGGGTAAAACTCCACTATGCACCTACCCTTCCTTAGAAGGATCTACAAGTCATTTATCATGAAAGTAAAAAATATTCATAAGGGATTATAATATGGGACATAACAATCTCTGCATCAACACCATGTGTATTGTTGAATATCTCTAATGAACCCTCCCATTTTCTATGCACACGAGTGCAAATCCCTAGGAAGATGATGACGATTGCTTACTACAATTTCATAGTGTAGACATGGAGATCGAAGATATTGTAAACCTCCAACCACGTATCCTTCTATGTTCCCTCACTTCCTAGAAGATGAAGCTCCCAAGTGGATCCTAACATGGGTGCCACATGGCACTCGTGTGAGGGCCCAAGCATGCAACGCTCTAAGGGTGGATTCGCACTTATCCTCATAGCTTCCACATAACATTTTCTTCCCCTTTAGTCCAGTTTTTTCCTCCAAAATGGTGTTGGAAATTCCTAATGGAAGAGAGACAACTAGGATGGATACTCCCATAGAATGCCATGTATCTTTTGCACATGGTATATCTCCGTGGTTTTTCCCTATATCCTTCCTCTTAAGAAAACTCTTGGGAAGGCAACATAAAGGTGGAAAATTGTC
The DNA here is from genome assembly GCA_020310875.1 of Ceratopteris richardii. Taxonomy (NCBI): domain Eukaryota; kingdom Viridiplantae; phylum Streptophyta; class Polypodiopsida; order Polypodiales; family Pteridaceae; genus Ceratopteris; species Ceratopteris richardii. Next base: position 46,684,947 of record CM035428.1, read on the forward strand.
TCAAAAGGGTGCTAACCTACTGCCATGTAGCGCTATGTTTTGAAATATCTTTCCACTTTATTGGGCACTCTTTATACAGGTGGCTTCTTGTTCGTTTCTCTCAAGTGCATAATTTCCTCTTAGGTTCGTGTGGAATAGAATGAATAGAAATATGCTTTATTACCTCACTATCTAGAATGAGGTCGTCAGATTCACCCAGCCTCCTCTTAAACCCACTGATATGAAATATTGGATAGATTTGGCTACTCTCTGGTAGTTGAGTTGTTAGGACATCCATCCTATTCTCTTTAGTATTGGGAATGGTCCACAATACCTAGGAGATAGTTTTGGACAAGATCCTGCCTTCATGATGTCAAACCTAGAAGCAAATTTAAGATAAGCTTTCTCGCATAACTCAAAGTTGATTCCTCTCCTTTGAGGGTCAACATAGGCTCTAGCCCTATCCTCATCTCTCCTAATTCCATCCTTAGCAAGCCTAAGCATATCATTCACCTATTCCAAGGAGTCCGTAGCTTGGACTTTATCATGTTGCAATCCTAGTACATAAGGAGCTCTTGATTCAAACCCATACATAAGCATAAATGTATTATGCCCAATGGAAGAGTGCTTGACATTATCATATGTAAACTCTATTATAGGTAAGTTCTCTTCCCAACTAGTTTGCCTTTAATTTAGTATCCAACCTCTTGAAGGTTGCTCTCCAAAAGTGGCTAGTAAACTTCATATCCCGATTTGAAACAATGTCTAATGGGAGTCCATCTAACCACTATAGGTTTTCAATAAACAACCTAGCCAACTTAAATTTCTCATTGGGAATATACAATGGGTAGAGTAGACCTCCTATCCACAATCTCTCAACTTTATTGACCTTCCATCTTGTGCATTTATGCACATACTCTAGGACGTCCATATGAAGTACAAGCCAATAAAATTTCCTCTTAACAAGATCATAAGTCTTGTTAACTCTTGGGTGTCCCACACTAGGTGTGACATGACACTCATGCAATATATGTCATCTCATCTCAAAATATATAGGGACACACAATTTACCTTTATACAATAAATATTAATCATGGATATTGTAGTTCTTCCACTTGAATCTTTCCTAAGTACCCATCGATACTCCATCATTATTGGAAATCCGTGTATGAGGATCCACTTTCTGTATGGCTTTTCAAATATTGGTATATACAAGATCAAGCCTAAATTTCACTTTGCTGGACTCAAGTAACTTACATGTGATATGAGTAAAACTTAGTCAATTGAGCATAGGCATGAAGCTAGGTGAGTTAGCCACCACATTAAATTTTCCCTTCCTCTACTTAAGCTCATAGTCAAACTCTTGAAGGGTCTCTACCCATCGAACTTTATGATCTTTAAGGTGTGTTTGATTAGGAATCCATTTAATGCTCTCTCAATCAAACATTATTGTAACCTTGGCACCACATATGTAGTGACTCCACTTCTTCGAAGCATGAACAATTGCATACAACTACTTCTCATAAAGAGAGTAATTTTGATCCAATTCTAGTTTTTTTTCTCTCAAAAGGTATTGTTCAACCATGCTGAACTAAAACCACCTCTGTAGCAAAATCACTGACATCAATTTCAACCACAAAGCATTTATTGTGATATGCCATATGTAAAAGTGGAGCTTTTGCAATCATTAACTTCAAGTTTTCCATACTTTGCCATTTTTTGTCCCCTCAATGAAATGTTTTTGCTTTCCCTTTAAGTTGTTTTCTCATTGGGACAACAATCTTGGCATGTTCTTAATGAATCTATGATAGAAACATGGAAAACCTAGGAACATATGAAGCTCTTCCAAGTTCCTAGGATGTGACCATTCCATAATAGCCCATACTTTGTCAAGATCCATCTAGATTACATATTGAAACTATACTCCCAAGGTATCTAACCTCTATTTTGAAAATTATTTCTGAGTAACCATACTTTATCCCCAATTTCATACGATGGATTTTGAACACAATGTTGATCTGCATATTACTTATAATGTTCTTGAGCTTTATGGATCTCTTCCTTGAGTTCTTTGTGAATTTCCATGAGGTACTGAGCCTTGTCTCTAGCAGTTGGGTTCTTGACATGATTTGTGAGTTGTATGTCCATCCTTGGATGTTGTCCATAATTTGCAAAGAAGGGAGTTTGCTTGGTAGATGTATGAACAATATTGTTATAGGAAAACTTTGCAAAGGGTAGAAGATCAAACCAATCATTCTGATGATAGTTGATGGTGCAACGGAGATATTGTTATAGGACTTGATTCACTCGTTTTGTTTGTCCATGAGTCTGTGGATGATTGGTTGTAGATAGTTTAACTTGAACACCAAGGATCCTACAAAGACTATTCCAAAAGCTGGATATGAATTGCGAACCTCGATCACTGACTATATCATCAAGCAATCCATGAAGCCTAAAGATGTATCTAAGGAAAAGCCTAATAGTGGCTGCACTTGTGATTGCCTTGGTAGTTGGAGTGAAGTGTGCCATCTTTGTAAATCTATCCACTATAACAAGAATCGCATCATACTTGTCTGACTTTGGAAGGTCTGTGATGAAGTCCATAGATAATGAAGCCCATGGCCTTTCTGGAATAGGTGAAGGTTACAAGAAGCAATGAGGTTTATGCCGTGGTACTTTAGATCTATTGCAAGTGTCACAGGTTCGAATATTGAGGCCACCAAAAATCCCTTGATATAAGTTCTATTGTTTTATTCACTCCAAAATGCCCTACTGCAAGGTTGTCATGACGTTGTTGAAGTACTTGGATCCTGGGAGTTCCTCGAGGGACATACAATAGGTTCTTATAGAATAGTAACCCATCCTTTTCTTGGAATTCATTTACTTCTTGAATTCTTCCTTCTTGAGTTTTTTGCTTAACGTTACAAAACAATTCATCTCGTGGTAGAGTCTCATGGATCAAATGATTCAAGGTTGAATCTTCATGATGGCTTGAAGAGATAGCTGCTAACTGGAGATGCTCAGGCTTGAGTAATACGCTCTCCTGTTGATCAAAGGCCTCTTCACCCATCTTTGGTGCAAGGTAAGATCTTCTTGACAAGGCATCTGACTAACACTGTTGCCATCCTGGACGATATGTGATGACAAACTCGAACCTAGACAAAAAGTTACTCGATCGAGATTGCCTTCTATTGAGGATGCGGGTGTTCATAAAATACTCTAGGTTCTTGTGGTCTGTTTACACGATAACTTTATGAGCTACTCCTTCTAGATGGTGGCGCCATGTATCAAAGGCATCCACTATGGCAAGAAAATCTTGGTCAAAAATTTCATAATTAACTTCTGGAGGAGAAATTTCCTTGAATGATATGCAACTGGATGTAGGTGTCCATCCTCTCCATAATGGGAAAGAATGGCCCCTAGGGCAAAATTTGATGCATTTGTCTCTAGGAAGAAGGGCTTACTAGAATCAGGATGAACTAGAATTGGAGCAGTAGTGAATGTTGATTTCAAGGTCCGAAATGCTTTTTCTGCTTCTTCGGTCCATGAGAATTTGGAGTTCCCCGTAAACTTGGTAAGAGGTGTCACTATCTTGGAGTAATCTCTAATGAATATCCTATAGAAGTTGGCAAAGCCCAGAAAACATTGTACATCTCGAACACATGAAGGGGGTTTCCAATCAAGGATTGTCTGAATCTTCTTAGGGTCCATAAAAATTCCTTTATCTGATACAATGTCCTCTTGAAGTTCTATGGGGCAATCGCAAGGTCTATGCTTTGGGAGGATATCTGCATTCTTTTTTTCAAAAACATCTGCAAAGCCTTTGTTAATAGATCATCTTTCTTGGATTCTTGAGATGGTATGGCATAGATCATATATGTAGGTTCTTGCCTTACTACATGTATGAAGGCTTTGGCTCTGGCATATGTTGGATTCTTCTGGATATCTCGACGGGTGATTTTATTCTTTTCCCAATTAATGTCTGGATTATGCTTCTTTAATCAGGGCATTGCAATGATAACTAGATGTACTGGGCTCGATATTACATTGAAACATATGTGGGATTCATGGTCACCAAGGTGCACTCTTAATGGTGTGATTTCCATGGTTATATTCCCAGATGCTAGAGGTCGTCCATCTACTACTTCAACTATTACTGATTTGTTCTTCCGAAGTACAGGAATTCCATGTTTCTTAACCAATCCTTCATCGATGAAACATGAGGACGCTCCTGAATCTACTAGGGCTTTAAGGGAAAGGGTCTTCTTGGGCATGATTAACTTGATAGGTGCAAGACATGTTTCTATGGGTGTAGCTGGAATTATGAGACCCTTTCTTATATCATGGTCCGGCTGTACGGTCTCTTTTACAATTGGACTTCATCGTTTCCCAGCTCTACAAGGGTGGCTATGACTCTGGAGTTTGTTCTCTTGTTCGGACACTTAACTGCAATATGTCCAGGGTTTCCACAATACAGGCATAACTTGTTATCCCTCCTTCTTTGTTTCTCTTGTGGTGTTAGAGGCTGGAACCTAGTTACATCTATCTGCATAGGTTCGGGCATAGACTCATCTCTAGGAGTGGGTTGGAAGGGTTTCCATTGGCGAGGTCTTCCTTCTACTTGTTTTTCTTGTTTCCTTACAAAAAGGCAGTTATCACATTGAATAGCTTGGTTGATGTATTCATTCAATGTCTTAACCTCTGGCATCGTGAGTAGAAGGTCCTTCACATCATCTATTAAGCCCCATCTAAATTGGCTTATGAAATAATCTTCGTGCCAAGTGAGGTCACATATCAACTGCATAAATTCTGATGCATATGTAGAGGCAGGGCCATTACCTTCATGTAGCTTTCGAAGTTTTGTTTCTACCACTCGACTCGTGTCTGCATCTCCAAATGTGGCGATGAGCACTCTTCGAAACCCCTCATAGTCATGAAGTACGGCCATATCCTTCTCCAAGATTGGGGCAAACCATGATAATGCTTGACCATAGAGTAAGGTTCCAATAAAATGGACATTGGATGCATCATTAGGGTATTTATCAGGCTGCATATGGATGTACAATTTGACTTGTTGCAAGAATCCTCGGAACTTTGTGCGACCACAATCGAACTTTTTTGGCATGCTGATCTTGGGTTCCCTCATGAAGGATGTACTAGGTCGTTGATCTACTTGCATACTCCCTTGATTTTTCTAAAGACCACCGACTCATTCTTGTAATTCTTAGAGGAGTGCACCTACATGCACTCGATGTCCCATCTCGACTTGTATCTGTCGATGAGTTAGGTCTTTGGACTTGTTTTTGGAGACTCAAGTGATGCTACAATCTGTTCATAAGCATTCTCCATGATGACTGGTCTTGGATAGAAGCTAGTCTTGCCAAAATGTCAGGGGAGCACTAGATTGTGCTCTCTGACTACACTAGACAAGATTTCAAAAATACACTTCTGATTACAAGATCACCCATGAAGGGGAAATGATACAACAATACATGACTGATACGATGTCCCACAACCCGAGACTGATAGGTACGAACAACTCGACTAGAGATGATACAGGAGATCCCACAACCCGGGATCGTAAGTATGAAACAAGATCTCTAGATTACAAGAACTCCCTTCTGGGAGATGAACTAGATACAAGAAAGAACTCGACAAGATCTTGCACTATGAGATTACAAGAGGACAAGACAAGATGTCCAGGATACAAGACTAGACAGGACTGGAACAAGGAACAAGACAAGAACAGGAACTGGAACTTGGAGAGTACTTACTTGGCGGTCACGACTCCTTGAGCTCCCAAGATTGGTATTGGCAAGACTGATTATGAATGTGGCCAAACCCTCCTTATATAGGTTTTCAAGGGCGGTTCATAAAAGGCGGTTACAAATTGATGATGTCATTAATTCAAAACATGAGCTTTGGATATCCGAATGAGGAAAGTAGATACTCGATCTTAGGGTTTTGGCACGCTCGGGATGCAATGGAAGCATTGGTTTCTCCTAATTCTGAACCAATCATGAGATATAGGATTCACATGGAATCTAAGGTTCAGGATGATGTCCTTTGTCCATGATAGCTACAGGTTAAGTAGAGCTCAACAGGATAGTTTTGTTTAACTTCTTGAGATACCAGCATTTTTTTGCATCAAGGTATTTTGGTCAGTGGCCATGTCTGAAAGCAATGATGTATTCTGTATGTTGGCTATTGAGGATAGATTGGATGGTACTAATTACTCGTTATGGCCATATATGATACATCATGTATTGGTTGCAAAAGGATTGTGGTATATTGTGCAAGATGTTGAAAAAACGTCCTATTACAACTGCAAATATAACTACTAAAGGTGATGTAGATGGCATTGAAAATGAAGTTCTTGAAATTCTTGTTCATGTTGCAGTTCCTACTGCACCTACTGTAGAGAAACTTCATTGGGATGGCAGAGATGCTAAAGCACATGCATTGATAGCTTTTTCTGTCAAATGTGCCATTACCCCTCATAATTGCTCTTGCAAAATAGCAAAGGATGCTTGGTATACATTTACCACTTTATACCAATCAAGAAATGAGGCTCGTGTTCCTGACCTCTGAAAATAGTTGGAGAGTGAGCATATGAAGGAAGGTGATTCTATGGATAGTTTTTTGACAAAGATCAAAGACTTGAAGGAATAGTTGATTTTTGTTGATGAAGTTATACCAGATAGTTCACTTGTGAAGACCACTCTGAATGTCTTCCATATTCATATGATAGTTTTGTCTCTACTCTTTGGTTGATGATGAAAGGCAATCCAAATGCCTTAACATTTGAGGAGTTGGTCTCTGTTTTGTTGCAGGAAGATCAATCTAGCAGAACATGTCTATTATGTGTGTTGTAGATCAAACATTCTTAGCTAATCAAAAGGGCAAAGATAAATGGAGCTCATCTACTAGTAAGGAAAAATTTGCTAATGTTGCACAATCAAAGAAGGAAGACAAAGATGAGAATAAATCTGAAATGCACAAATTGTTGTGCAAGTACTGTAAAGGAAACAATCATGTCATAAAGAATTGTCCAAAACTGGTTGCAAAGAAGGCAAAGAAAAAAGAGGTTGGAATGGTTGTTGCAGAGACCTCTACACTGAAAACAGAGTCTGCTAATCTTCTGTAGAATGAAGAATGGGTGTTTACTATTGTTTGCAATTTTGAACCATCTTCTCATGACGAGTGTATGTCTGCAATAGACTTAGATGTTTTGTACATTGATAGTGGGGCAACCAAACAAATTACCTCGTAGCGTGGTCTCTTCACTTCACTTGAACTTGCCCCTACAAGGAATACTGTCACATGCACCAACAACTGCTCTTATCTTGTAATGGGAGTTGGTAAAATCATTTTGACTATTGCTGATGGTAGTTCTTTCACATTCTCAGATGCTTTGTTTGTGTCAAGGATCAAGAAGAATCTGTTGTCTGTTTCCACATTAGCCAAGATTGGTTTGGTTGTAAAATATGTTGATGATAGATGTACTATTCATGATCTATCACATGGTGATGTTATTATTGCTTCTAGCATTTTATTTCGTGGGCTATATAAGCTCATAGATTATGAAAAAATTGTGAATGATTCACCCTAGGAGTACAGGTTCTTGGGCTATCTCATATGCAAAGCTTTGGCATGCATGCTTTGGTCATGTGAATTTTGCTAGTTTGCTATGCATGTAGAAATCTAAAATGGTGTCCTCTCTGCCTAAACTTGAGGCACCTGGTAAACATGTTTGTGAAGGCTGTATTTTGGGCAAAATGCAACGTTCCTCCTTCCCAAAAGATGGTTCAACTTGAGCTACTCACAAATTGCAGCTTGCTCACAATGATTTCTATGGTCCTATGCAAACACCTTCTTTTGGGAGCCACCTTTACTTCGTGACTTCATTAATGATTTTTCCAAGCATGCATGGGTGTGTCCATTGAAATCAAAGTCCGAAGTGTTTATGTAGTTCAAAAAGTTTTTGTTTTTGGCTAAAAATCTGTGAGCATGTAAAATGGGAACCCTCCGTTCTGATCAAAGGGGGTATATATATATGTATTCTAATTTTAATGCATTTCTCACTGAACGTGGGATAAAAAATTAGTGTACAATGTCGTATACACCTCAACAGAATGGAGTTGTTGAAAGGAAGAATAGGTCACTCATGGAGAATGCGAGATGTATGGTCAAAAGTTACGCCTTACCACATAGCTTTTGGGTTGAGGCTATTATGTGTGCAGCATATGTACTTAATAGGTGTCCTACCGAAGTGATGTAGTCGGTCACTCCATATGAGGGTTGGCATGGTCACAAGCCATCTGTTGCTCATCTACGTGTTTTTGGTTGTTTGGCATATGCATTAATGCCTTAACAACAATTCAAGAAATTGGATGATAAAGTAGTGAGATATATTTTTGTTGGGTATATATTTGAGAGCAAAGACTATCGTCTCTATCATCCACACTAAATGCATTTTATTTGGTCATGATGTTGTTTGTGTGGAAGATGCTATTCAACCATTACTTTCATGTACTACGGAGACATCCGTTAGCTCCAACGATGTTTATGATACTTTGGTGCCTCTTTTTAAAGGTGGACAGTCTAGTGATAGTCCAAATGAGGTAATTTCTCAACCTTTACAAGTTTCACAAGATGATGTAGATCACTCCATTTCTGATGTAAATTTACATAATGCAGTTATTGATGAGAGAACTGATATAGAGGAGGCAAAGACTATGCCTAAATAGCTGGTGCAAACTTTGTAAGATAGCAAATTAGATTACCTCTATCATATCGTACTCGTTCAGGTTCTCATAGTGCTTCTTTTGCATCAAATTGCTATGTTATGGCTGCCTCTAACCTTTGTGATGAGAATCAGCCTATTTCATTTGATGAAGCACAAAATTCTATCAATTAATTGATTACTGTCCAATTAGAATATGATGCTAATAAGAAAAATGGTACCTGGTCTTTTTATGATTTGCCTCCTTGTAAGAAGGCCATTGGCACTAAGTGGGTATATAAATTGAAGCGTAAGTCTGATGGAACAATTGACATGTATAAGGCTAGGCTTGCTGCAAAAGTTTATGCTCAAGAAAGAGGCATTGATTTTGATGAGACCTTTGCTCCCACATGTCGAATGACTACTGTTCGTAGCATCTGTGCACTTGCATTTCATCATGGTTGGAACGTACATCAATTGGACATTAAAACCACATTTTTGAATGGTGACTTGGATGAAGAAGTGTATGTTTTACAATCCCGTGGTTTTGTGCAGAAAGGGCATGAAAACAAAGTGTGCATGTTGAAAAAGGCACTATATGGTTTGAAACAAGCACCACATGATTGGTATGAAAAGATCCATGCCTAGTTGATTGCACATGGTTTTGAGAACAGTCCATCTGAGAGCACCTTATATGTTAAGCATGCAAATGATGTGCTTTTGATCATCATTGTCTATCTTGATGACATGCTGCTCATAGGTCCTAATGAGAAGCATATTGCTGATTTTAAGGATGATTTGCATGCATCATTTGAGATGTCAGATTTGGGGCATTTGCATCATTACTTGGGCATTCCGTTTATGCAAGTTGATGGCAGACTAGCTTTGTGTCAAAAAATATATATTGACACATTATTGCAATGTGTCAGTCTGTGGATGATACATACGATAGCCTTTGTAGTCTGTGTTTGTGGATGATACAGACAATAGCCTTTGCTTTCAGAACTGTACCCAACAAAAATACATTTTACTGCTTTATCATCCGATTTCCTGTGTTATTGTTCAGACACTAACGCATATGCCAGACAACCAAAAACACGTAGGTGAGCAAGACATGGCTTGCCACCATGCCAAGCCTCATATGGAGTGATAGATTGCAATGCTTTAGTGGGGCTCCTGTTAAATACATATGTTGCACACATAACAACCTCAAGCTAGAAACTATGTAGTAATGCCTGACTCTTGACCATACACCTTGCCATCTTCGTGAGTGATATCTCTATGAACAAGCTGCAATTTCTGAGTGGCTCGAACTAAACCATCTTTTCGGAACAAGGAATGCTACATTTTGCCTAGAATAAAACCTTCACAAACATGTTTACCAGGTGCCTCAAGTTTGGGCAGAGAGGGAACCATTTCAAATCTCTACAAACATGGCAAACTAGCAAAATTGAGATGAGCAAAGCATGCATGCGAAAGCTTTGCATCTGGCAAAGCCTCAGAATCATGTACTACACATGCAATCATTCACAGATTTTTCATATTCTATGAGCTTATACAGCCCACGACATAAAATGCCAGAAGCAATAATGACATTGCCATTTGATAGATCATGAATTGTACATCTTTCATCAACAAATTCCACAACCAAGACAATCTTGACTAAAGCTAAAAATGATAACAGATTCTTCTTGATCCCTAGCACAAATAAAGCATCCGACAATGTAAAAGAACTGCCATCAACAATAGTCAGAATGATCTTACCAACTCTCATGATAGGATAAGAGGAGTTTTTGGTGCATGTGACACCATTCCCTATAGGGGCAGGCTCGAGTGAAGTGAAGAAACTATGCTACAAGGTAATATGTTTGGTTGCCCCACTATCAAAGTACCAAACATCTGAATCTATTGCAGACATATACTATTCATGAGAAGATGGGTCATAACTGCAAACAATGGTAAATCCCCATTCTTCATTTTGCACAAGATTAGTAGACTCTATTTTGGGTGTAGAGGCCTCTACAACAACCATTCCAGCCTCTTTCTTCCTTGCCTCTTTAGGAGCCAGTTTTGGAAAACTCTTTGACATGATCATTTCCTTTACCGTATTTGCAAAACAATTTCTGCTTTTCTGTTTTCTTCTCGTCTTTGTCATCCTTCTTTGATTGTGCAGAATTAGTAGATTTTTGCTTACTAGTAGAAGAGCTGACTAACTCCTCAAATGTTAAGGCATTTGGATTACCTTTCATCATCAATCGAAGAGTAGAAGCAAAACTCTAATATGAATTTGGAAGACCATTCAAAACAATCTACACAAGTGAATTGTCAGGCAAGACTGTTTTCGAAGGTAAGCAACATGGGCCTCATTCTTTGCATGGTACAAAGTGGTTAATGTATCCCAAGCATCCTTTGTTGTTTTGCAAGAGAGAATGTGGGGAATAATGGTACATTTGATAGACAAAGCAATCAATGCATGTGCCTGAGCATCTCTGCCATCCCAACAAAGCTTCCCTATAGTAGGTGCAGCAGGAACCGCAGCACGAATAGGAATCTGAAGAATATCCCCATCTTCAACGTAGTCTGCATCACCTTCAGCAACTGTGTCTGTAAGTGTAATAGGACGTTTTTCAACACCCTGCACAATATTCCACAATCCTTTTTCAACCAATACATGGTGCATCATATAAGCCCATAATGGGTAGTTGGTATCGTCCAATTTATCCTCAACAAGCAACATCGAAATACATCACTGCTTTCAGCCATGGCCACCGACTAAAATACCATGATGTAGAAAAACGATTGTATCTCAAAAAGTTGAACATAACTACCCTGTCAAGTTCTACTAAACCTGTAGCAAACTTCAAGACGCTTATATTGGCAAACCAAAACCTGTATATATCTTTGGCACAAAAAGATGAAATCGCCTGCACAAGCACTGCAATAGTGCACTCATAGGCCGAAACGAGCTTAGATCGTGATTTCGACACCACAGAGCAAAGTTTCTTTGAACTCCTACTCACCCTGAGTATGCTCACCAATTTTCGTGTGATTCTGAGACTATGACCGGAGGGGTGTCGACGACACCCTAGATGAAGCGACAACCTGCTCTGATACCAATTGTTGGAGTCTGAGGTCTGTGGAAGCACGCAAACAACACAAGGAAGAAGAAGAAGCTTGGAGCATGACACACAATATTGAATATATTACCAAGAGAATGTACAAAGATAAGTAACTCGTTAAGGCTATAGGCATATATACAAGCCGAGGGAAAAAACCTCCTAAAGAGGGAAAAAAGTGCCCCAACAGTGCTAGTGTGTTCACACATCACTACCTAAATATATCAACAATACTTATATTATTAGGATACCATCTAGTGTTAGTTTTGTGTACACGTAGTAACCAACTTCACTTCTCTTAAACCCATGTGAGCGCATGAAAAAAATCAAACCTTTTATGTAATTTTCTTGGCACTTACTTTGGTCCATATAAGCTTGCCCTTAGTTGCATACATAATCCTTCTTCTCACACTTCTCAAATCCTTCTAAATAATCCATGTTGATATTTTTCTTTGAATCTCCAAGCAAGGAAGGAGTTTCGTCCACCTTGTCTAAAATAAGATCTTTTATGGATACAATTGCAAGTATCATCCATATGGTAGATATTTTTACCACATAGGAGAAGATTTTCTAAAGATACATCCCTTTGTTTTCTATATATCCTTTGGATATCAATCTTGTCTTACATTTTAGTTTTATATCTACTTTCGTGATCTTATAAATCTAGATGTTTAGAATGCCTCTCTTACATTTGGGTAAAGGTACTACCAATGTTGCTTTCTCATGAAGGTTTCATGGCAAGCCCTGAATTTTGTTGTGATTGATAAGATTGAGCCTCTTTAAAGGGTGAGAGGCTCTCATTCATATGTCAACATAACACAATCAAGGGGAGGAGAATATATATATCTAGAATTCTTTTAATCATCATGGATTTCTTATCATTATCCACATTGGCTAGTATTTCCCCATGATCATGTGGAATGTTGAGTTGTCCTTCATTTTCTAATTGGAATTTTTTTCAGCTTTTTGTCCATCAACAAGGTATTGATTTTCAGCCCTTAACCCATGAACAAGTTGCATCAAAGCTGAATTTGATTCATCAAAGCTTCTGATTCACTGATGTTTCATTCTCATATGTTGTCTTCAACTTCTTCCATCTATCGATAATTATTTGTAGTCCCTTAAGCTCTATAATTCCTTTGTTGATCACAAATACTTTGGTATGTGCCATGGCCTTTTTATTGAGTTTTGCCCAATCATCATCTCACTTCTTGCCAATCAAGTTCAAGATGGGCTTCAAAAACTCCTTTCCAACATAACAGCCATAATGCTTATTCTCAGCCAATAAGCATAGTTATTCTTACAAAAAGCCCTCGACAATAGTTGAAGTGGTCGTTCTAAAATATAGAATGCTCCCAAGGCTTCTAAATGCCTTTTAAAAGGAGAAAATATGCAGACGGTCCCATTTGAGAAAATTATAACTTTGGTATATTCTTTGTATTAAGTTTATGTTTAATCCAAGACTTCATGAAAATGAGTATGAAGTGTATGGAAGTAACAAAGGCTATGAAGGGCATGTAATAGAACAATCCTTGCTATGAAACTCGAAACTGAAAGGTGGAAATTACCAAAGAGGTTGAACAATTCCTGCTGCAGCATCTTCAATTAACCTCTTACAGGAAGCTCCTCAAGACAGCTCTCTAGCACAAGTTTCAAATTCACAATTAAACCATGCTCTAGAACCAATTGAAGAGGAATGACTCCAACATTAGTAGAAATCATCACAAAATATCACCACGAGTGTGATGAGAGAGCTCAAAATGAGGGTATTACCCTTTCATATTAAGAGAAATGGTTTACTTGATGAGAAATTGGAAGAACACATGAAAATAGGGAAAAAAGATAGAAAGATGTAAATTGTGTGAATACGTGTGGAGAGGTAGATCCACAAAGAATCTTATCATTTTATCCACTCGTTTGTTTCTGTCACCCAAAGGATCTCTCATTACAAATAGGGAGGGGCCCCTTGATTTTTACAAAAAAACTTGAGACCTTCAAGAGTCTCAAAAGTATAAGGTAATGTTATAAAACTGAAGTCCATGCTTTGAAAAAATAAAGCCCTAGACTTACAAAATTTGAAAGAGAAGCCTCCCGAGGACTCTATCCCAGCAGTATATGATGGCTTGGGGTCAAAATACTTATATTTTCTAGCTTGCTTCTCTCAAAATCAGTGTCAATCTCTCAAGCTAGAAATTTGTATATTTAAATGCTCCAGCCTTCTTTATACTAACAGCCTTACCCATGGATTAGATAGTAGAAGAGGTTTATTATGAGCATAGGATTACAGCTCAGATAATTGAAATAGGACTTCGAAATATACTTCACTTATTCCACTATGTTGAACAAACATAAATATTTCACTTTATCCAAGTCCATTATATAGTCGACCTCCCTTAGAAACCACCACTTTTGAAGGACATGAAATATTTTAAAATAAATAGATCTAAAGTCAACTTACACAAGTCGTGTGACCAAAACACACTCGAGTCCAAGTGTGATATCATTCCCTAGTATTGAAGCTAGCAATAAGAGGAAGATTAAGAACACTCGGGATGCTTCTAGTGTACTAGAAGCCACATCATTTTATGTCCACATCCACATTCATGATATGACTCCAAGAAGCTTCATCTATATTAGAAGCCTTCAAGCATTGCATTGTGTAAGGCATGAGAAAATCCTAACTCTAGAATTTCAGGTCAAACAAGTGAAATAAGACTTCAAAATAAAAATTAAATTATTCCACTATGTTGAATGAATATAAATATTTCATTTTGTCCAAATGTATTACACATATTCCCTACTTTCCCTTATGAAACACCCACTTCTAAAGGACAATAAATATTTGGATATAAATAGATATAATGTCAACTTATACATAGTGTGACCAAATCACATTCTAATCCCAATGTCTTAGCATTCCCTAGTGTTGAATTTAACTCTAACGGCAAGGTCAAGAACACTTTATGTGCTCCTAGTGGATTAGAAGCCACATCACTTTGCCCCATATCCAACTATATGCTATGAGTCCAAAATGCTTCAGCTATGTTAGAAGCTTTCATGCATTGCGTTGTATTAGGGTTGAGAAAGTCATAACTCCAGGATTTCAGGTCACATAATTGGAATAGGACTTGGAAATATAAATCATTTATTCCACTATGTTGAATGAATGTAAATGTTTCACTTCGTCTAAGTGTATTATATATAGTCTACCTTCCCTCAAGAAACCACTACTTTTGAAGTACATGCAATAATTGAAAATGGATAGAGCTAAAGTCAACTTACACTTAGCGTGACCAAAACACATTGAATAAATGTGAAATCATTCCCTAATATCAAAGCTAACAATAAGAGCAAGATTAAGAGAGTACGCTTAGTGAATTAGAAACCACATCATTTCGGGTCAAACATCATTTAAGAGAGTACTCCCATGTCAGGTCTAACAATTTGAAATGGGACTTAGAAATATAATTCATTTTATTCCACATGTCGAATGAATGTAAACAATTCACTTTGTCCAAGTGTACTTCATGTATTGTCTACCTTCCCTTAAGACACTTCTGAAGGACATGAAATATTTCAAAATAAATAGATCTGAAGTCAGCTTACACAGTTAGTTTGACCAAAACATGTTCGAGTCAAATGTGGTATCATTCCCTAGTATTGAAGCTAACGATAAGAGCAAGATTAAGAACACTTGAGGTGTTACTAATGGATTAGATGCCACATCACTTTGACACACATCCATAGCCATGCTGACTCCAAAAAGCTTCACCTACATTAGAAGCTTTGAAGCATTGCATTGTATTAGGCTTGAGAAAATCCTAACTAAGAATAACATGGTTCTCCTATTGACTTGTTCTCCAACAAGAAAACTACATGCAAAGAGCATAAGATCACCTTATTGGGTCTAACAGCTCTACTGCAAAGCAGTTCTCTTCTTGATTATCTTACATCTTCACTGCCAGAAGTACCCTTGACACTCAAAAGAGCCTAATGGTGCCACGATCTTAGGGGGATTCTTCTTCAGCATGCATATAGATCACTTCCTTGAGATTGTGATATTAATAGCTAGAAGAAGTTTACTCCATGGTAAGTTCTTTTCAGAATATAATGGGTCCTGTAAATTCAAAAACAGCAGTGAGCACAACTTTCTTCTAACCCAAAGGTGCAGATAATTAAGCAAGCAGCCATCAACCGTGAAAGGTCTAGCTGCTGTCACCAATCCACTCGCAAAATCAGGAAGCTTAAATATCTGCAAAAAAACAGCTCCTGATGACGAGGATAAATCACTCCAAAACAGCAATTCATGTTTCGTGAGGACGTTTGCTCACATTGACAACTACAAATTTGAACACAATATTCAATGATGACACAATATTCAATGATGACACAATATTCAATAAGAACAAAGTCAGTCCAAAAGAAACAACAATGAAAATTTCTTCCAACCCTGTGAAAGCATTTGAGTTCACTTGATGTCTAGTACAAAACTGAGGATGTTAATTTTCTCTTACACAAGAAACACCAGAATTATCAGATAAATTGGTGTGGTGTTCCAATTTGAAGCTGAAAATGACGAAATCTCTGAATTATGTGAGTAATAGTTCTTCACAGCAACCATCGTTCTGATCATACACTGTCTGAACACATTTAATTGTTGCTCATGAAGAAAGACGGACAGGTTTAGATCATCAAGAAATCATATTCAGATGGTATACTCAACCCTACTGTCTTTTGTGCTTACTGCTGTCTTCGTAACCATCAAAAATCTCATTCGTAAAAAATTGTTCCATCCCTTAACCAGTTCAAAAGCCCTAATCATCGTCCCCATCACCTCCTGATCGAGTTGGAGGCTTTGGACCACCTGCTACTTTAGCCATGATAATCTGCAAACAAGGACCACTCAGTAGCTTTCACATGATAACTAGCATCAAAAGAAAACATTGAATATAAGAACAGCCTCACTTGATCTACTCGTAGAACTGTACAAACAGCATCAGAAGCAAGTTTGATCGCAAAAAGCCTGTCATAGAATGAAGTAGATGTCACTAATGCAAAGCCACAATTGAGCTATTCTCTGCAACTATGGATGACACAGGGAGAGTAGACCAGAGATTGTACATGCATGCATTCATGGAATTGTACAGGCATGTACATGTGTAATTTATAGAGAGTGAGAGAGCACGGAAGAAAAATCGTACATGTCCACACCATTATGGGTTGGTCTTTTTGCGAGGGGGATGGGTGTGAGTGTGTATGTGCACAAGTGCATGTGCAATTCCTCGTGCATGAACATGCCTGCATTGTCCTGATTACATGTGCATCATGCATGTAAACAAGTCTTCCAAGAGAGAAGAGGGCAAGTGGTCAGCATACTTTGTCAAATATAAATCCCAAACAGACTCTGATGTCATATCCTTGCATGTGCCTTGCTCTATATCTACACCTGCCTTCAGGTTTCCCGAGGCATGTGCAGCATATAAAGAGGATATGATTTCAGTGGCATTCAAGCCTGCATTCTCTGCAAGCATGCGAGGAACGACTTCAAAACATTCTCCAAACTTAGCAATGGCATATTGATCTAACCTGTACAGCAGAACACAGGCATTGTTCAGCACAAAACAGCACCATCTCAGTGTACATGTGTTAGTACCCTTGCTACTTACCCGGTCTCTTTAGCTGCAAAATCTTTCAACTTTTTTGCAAGTTCTATTTCTGTTGCCCCTGCTCCTGGCAAAATTCGACTGTCTCTGCACATAGCCTTCATGAATACCACATATTATAAGACAAAAGGAACTATGAGGATAAAAAAAGAGAACTCCACAAATAATGCACAATTTCAACAGCAGTCAAAGATAAGAACAGAGATAGATTACTGCTTGCCTTGTAGCTATTAACTCCATCATCAATAGCCCGTTCTATATCATCCAAAACACTATCAACACTACCCCTTACGACAACAGTGGTGATTTTATTGCCACCATCCTCATTTTTTACTACAGTAACCTGAAAAATAAAGTCGCAAGTTAAGTTTTTTCTTTCCTCCTTTAGGATTGAAATTAAAGACAATTAGAAATCAACGCTTTAAGACCTAACTTACTCTAGAACCACCAATTTCATCAACAGATATGGAATCTGCATATCCTAACTCGTCTGGACTAGGCCTTCCAAGTTTCACCTACATTACATGTCAACAGAAGCATGTCAGTACATGCATATACCTCAACCACTAATGAAACCACATTAGAACCTACCAGAGATACAGCTCCAGTTGTCCTACAAAATCTTCTCAATTCAAACTTTGAGCTTATTTTCAAAACCATTAGCCTGCAAAAGCACAAATAGGATACTTGGTAAAGCTTGAAAATTAGCTGATCTATATCATGTGAGAACCTAACGAGGTGAGACTTCAACCTACAAGTCTTAGATGAGCATCTGACCACATCTCGCAACCGACTCATTTGTTATAATGGATGTCCAGTTTTAGGATGTACAAATAACCACTCTCATAGATGATAGGAGATCATGTAGTTTATCCCAATAATCCAAAAACACATATTTGGAATAATATTGCGCTGGCAAAATTCCTCAGAGACATTCAATGTACTATATGATCCTTTCATCCTGTAGCTCTCATATACAAATAACCACTCTCATAGATGATAGGAGATCATGTAGTTTATCCCAATAATCCAAAAACACATATTTGGAATAATATTGCGCTGGCAAAATTCCTCAGAGACATTCAATGTACTATATGATCCTTTCATCCTGTAGCTCTCTACAAAAGCTTCCTTGAAATTTACATTTTCCACTTGCAACTTATACATGCATTAGTACATCCACCTATGGGTCACTTTAACTAATAATAATCTTCATACCATAATCTTGCCTAAGTGTCCAACCTGGCATTTAGTTTTATTAAAACAAAGCTCAAACCTCAAAATGAGGAAAAGAGGGAAGGGGGAGGCAAAACATCTCAGCCTTCTGAAACTTTAGAGAAGCAACCCTACAGAACAAATGTGGCTTATCAAGCAAAATCGTAGCTTCAGATAGTGAACACACTTTGGACAAGGGGAACCCCTATAGTTTTCTGTCCCTGCAGATAGCCAGACACCATCGAGGAAAGAACCAAGAACCATGAAGGTTTTATGCACAAAGGCAATTAGTATATTTAGCAGCATGATCTGAATCATTATGTCGTACCACATAAACATACTTTGAATCCACATTATCAATGAAATGAGTTCCTGTAAGTCCTCTAAATTCGTTTCGGTTCATGATTTTCTTGATCATTGAAGATAGAATAAAAGGGAAACAGATTCAGAAAAGATCAAAAACATTCAAAGGTAGACTGACAGTTCAAAAAAATTTGTACGTACTTATAGCGCTCACAAAAATGCATTGCCATCTCACCAACTGCCCCACCACTGACAACAACAGTCGCACCTGAATCAGCTACTGCTTTGATCAACTCTTCCACCTTTGCCTCCTCAGATTTCGCATAATTCTCCAGCTGGGTGAACAAGCGAATTCACTTTAGAATGGCATATCATGATTTTAAAAACAGATTCAGTAGCAAAGAACTAAAAATATAATCACCTGGTCTGCTGACTTTATCAATACAGTGCCCTTTGTCTCAGTAGCAGATGTGTCAACACCTGCTCCAAAAACTGCAATCTAATCTTGCCAGAAAGAGAACACAAAAAGGTGAGAAAAACACGAGATGGATGCCTATACACAGCTCACACTTCCAAAGAGGTTACCTTTGCTTTCTTAGCGTGCTTGATAGTTCCTACAGCATCACTCTTAAGGACCATTCCCTGAACTACAGAGCAGTCATGAATTCCTCCTCCCAAAATCTTCACAACCCTGACATTGTCTATGTTGAAGTTCACTGGATTTTTGGGACACACCCGAATGCAAGCCTGGGATAATAGGTAATAAATATATGAAGAGTGGCTACATGAAATCTTGTGAAAACCATGCCTAATCAATACAGAACGCTGACTTGAAGCTTGGTCACCATCATGAAAATTGAAAAAGAGGTCTGCTAATCAATAGTGAAGAGCTTACATCTGCTATTAGAGGACATAAAATGCCCTCTTGACCCCATTGCTTGCTACCAACAGCAGAGATGATCCTCTGAACTACTTGCTCCTTTTCTCTAACATCCATGTTTTCTGAACCTGGTTCCACGATCTCTTCGAGATATTCTAGGACCTGTTCACCATTATCATCGAAATATGAAAATAAAAACAAAAGAAAATGTTAAATTGAAGTTGGACCTGATCTCAACTGATACTCACTTTCAAAAGCGCTTTTGAATAGCCTCTGATTATTTCACTTGGGTGCAAACCAAGCCTAATAAGTTCTTCTGCTCCTTGAAGAAGCTCTCCTGCAAAAGTGATTACAAGATTTGCACCATCTCCTATTTCTTCTTGCTGAGCCTTTCCAGCAAGAACTAACAATTTTGCAGCAGGATGTTGCACTTCTAGCTCATTCACGATAGTGGCAGCATCGTTTGTGACAAAAAGTTTGTCAAGATGGTTAATCACCATTTTATTCATTCCTGTCATACACCACAAGGTATTAATTTCCCAAGTGATCCAAAGATTAACAATCAAGTTCAAAAATACAAGACGCTTTGGAAATAACCAGCTTTCAATCTCTCCTGCTACTAAGTAAGACAAACCCTTGATGCCATCCCCCAAGTAAGGGCATGATTTTTCATACAGAATTCAGATATCAAACACGAGCAAATATATGAATTTGATTCAGACCCAGGGGGGAATCAATGTCACCAATACTATCAAATATAATGATAAAAAAACATATGTGCATTAGCATAAAATTAACCAAAAATAAACATGAGCTTTACAGGATCAGATTTTAAACTCAGAAACAGAAGTTATATTTTGGAGTTCAAAACATTCAGATTCTTGAAATATAACACATAGTCTGCAAAGCCTAATGAAGATAAAGGGAGTATGTGGAGAAAATTGACTACATAAGCTTGCAAAAACTGAGACAAGGACTCACAAAGCTCCCTGAGGACCAAGATAACACCCAAGAGATGTTTTTGGACTCAATACTTATAATGGATAATAAATTGTGGACTCACGATCAATGAATAGATACTAAAAATTAGAAGGAAATCAATGGATATCCGATACTCTCTCTCTCTCTCTCTCTCTCTCTCTCTCTCTCTCTCTCTCTCTCTCTCTCTCTCTCTCTCTCTCTCTCTCTCTCTCTCTCTCTCTCTCTCTCTCTCTCTCTCTCTCTCTCTAAGTGCCCACTTCCCTTTGCACTATTATACTCGGATAATATTTGTGCCTCAAAGTGTATGCCTCACAAGTCACTTCCTCAAGAGTAGAACAATATGCATATTGTATTGGGGGCCTCAAATACTGTGTTGAGGTGGATAGTTGAAGTCTAGACTGGGATGAAGCACGGTTAAGAGTCAATATGCTAAGTGCTTTGAAGTTTAGGCTCCCAGAGAGTTGAAACTAACCCTGTGTTCGTGCTCCTCTCATAAAGACTTGCAAGAAGCAATATTAAAGTGGGCACTCAATTTGAGTGGAGAATGTTTTGATATGACTTAAATTAATAACATCAAGACGAATCGAATGGCCAATGCGAGAACTAAAACACACAGAATTGTATGAATTGAGATCCAAATCGAATAGTAAGGTTCTTTGGTAGAAGAGTTAAAAATGAACAAAAAACCTATTTTTGAATGATGCAACCCGAACCGAATGGATGGGCTTGAGAATAAGATATGCAAACAAGGTCAAGTTTCAACAAGGCTCGTTAATCTAATGTGCTTGATTTTGTTCACTCTGGTGTTTGTAGCATGCCCACCAAATCTATGGGGGATGCTCTTTACTTTGTTTCTTTTCTTGATGACTATTCCAAAAAGCTTCAAGTTTATTTGCTAAGATCTAAGGACAAAGCCTTTGTCGCATTTAAGAAAAAAAGTGCATTTGTGACCACCCAAACATATAGAAAGCTGAAATGCTATGCACAAACAATGAAGGTGAGTTTACAAGTACTAAGTTTAATAATTTTTGTGAAAATAATGGTATTAAGGAGCTAACAATCGCATACAACCCCTCTTCTGTGTGGCGAGAAGGTATAGTAGGACTTTACGTGAGAAGTTGAGATTAATGCTGTCCACATCTAATCCCCCTCGTGGATTTTGGGAAAAGGCTCTCAAAACTCCAGTTCATGTTTGCAATTGATCCCCTCACACGTCCCTAAAAGGTGGCATCCCTAAAGAGGTTTGATATGACAAACCAACTTTGTATTACTGCCTATGCCTCTTTGGGTGCGGTCATAATTACCTAAACGAGCGATGGCCCACGGGTCCAAAAAACAAGGACAAGTCTCAAGACGAGGTCAACCAATAAAGGGGGCCCGATGACAAGAGCTCAAGACTCTCGGGGGATGGAGAGGGGAAGGTGACGAAGGGGAGGATGCGAGGGGACTCGAGAGAAGGGGAGGAGGGATACTAGTGGCTACATAATAGAGAGAAAATTCGATAAAAGTGTTGCACATGCCACATTCATGATTCATTTGAGAACTCACACTTAGACTCTCTCTCTCTCTCTCTCTCTCTCTCTCTCTCTCTCTCTCTCTCTCTCTCTCTCTCTCTCTCTCTCTCTCTCTCTCTCTCTCTCTCTCTCTCTCTCTCTCTCTCTCTCTCTCTCTCTCTCTCTCTCTCTCTCTCTCTCTCTCTCTCCCCCCCCCTCTCCTTCCCTCCCTCCCTCCCCCCCCCCCCCCCCCTCCCTCCCTCCCTCCCTCCCTCCCTCCCTCCCTCCCTCCCTCCCTCCCTCCCTCTCTCTCTCTCTCTCTCTCTCTCTCTCTCTCTCTCTCTCTCTCTCTCTCTCTCTCTCTCTCTCTCTCTCTCTCTCTCTCTCTCTCTCTCTCTCTCTCTCTCTCTCTCTCTCTCTCTCTCTCTCTCTCTCTCAAACAAGCCCAAGGCAACAATATAAGAAGTTTGATGCATTTATGCTCAAACAAGGGTTCAAACGAAGCTATGCAAACCACTCCTTGTACACCAAAAAGGATGAAGATGGCAGCCCAATCATGTAGATGACATGCTATTGGCGGGGAAGAAAAAGAGAACTCTAAATGCTCTAAATTTGCAGCTGAACTCTACATTTTCAATGAAAAACCTTGGGAAAGCTGAGCATATACTTGGTATGCGAATAAATGGGGATAGGCTGCAGCATACTTTGCATTTAAGCTAAAAAAGTACATTGAAAAAATGTTGGACAGATTTAATGTGGTTGATGCTAAGCCCATTAGAGTGCCATTGCAGCCGCATGTTAAGCTTTCCAGGCATGACTTCCTCAAAGATGACTATGCAGCCAACTACATGAAAAAGTTCCATATGGAGCTTGTGGCTCACATATGTATGCCATGGTTGCCACTCAGCAAGACATTGCTCATGTAGTGGTAGTTGTTCGCAGATACATGGCTAACCCTTTCAAAGCTCATTGGGAGGCAATATTACATATTTGAAAGGAACCAAAAGCAAGTGGCTATGCTATGGGAAGGGTCCACTGGAGTTGAATGGATTATGTGATCATAGTCACCAGGGGACGATGACGTGTCCCGAGGACAGTGACATCCCGGGGTCGGGGACGGGACCTGTACCATCCCGGGGACGCCAATCTGAGACGGCACTCAAAATATGCTGATTTAAATGTTAATTTGAAATGGAAACCATTCATAAGGGTTTTGTTAGCTTATAAGAGCACAAATAAACAAGAAAATAGTAAAAAGAAGCTTTCCAAAGTGAACTATATGAAAACATGTGATATGTTGCCGCCGCATTATAGATATACACTGAATAAAAAAGAGTACACTGTAGATATCATCATATCATATATCAAAAAGAGTACATCTCATGAATAAAACCGAAAAGATACAACCATGGCCCATATGGCATAGAATCTAGATGAATCATGAAAGATCTAAGATAACTCAAGACTAAAGTGTCAAGGAGAATTGAAGTGGAGAGTCCGTGCTACATCAGTAGAGGTGGTAGCCCATGGTGCAATCTGAATCTCCACTTGCTCAAAGTATTTTGAATCATGTGCCTCATCTTCATGTTCTTCAACTTGCACCTTGTCCTCCATCTCCCATTCTGTGAAAGGATCTGAAGCCATGCTTTGGGTCTTGCGAAGCATCCTTAAATTTGCACTGACAAAGACAAGATCACTAGCACGTTGCACACCAAGTCTATTCCTCTTCTTAGAGGCTACATGTCCATAAACACTCCATAGTTGCTCAAGGCAACTCGTAGTGCAAGCTTGGCTAAGTATCCGTATATTGTTGCAACTCTAGACCATCAAATCCAAAATCTTCCCACCATAGAGCAGCGCAGACACGAAACCTATCTTCTTGTGCATCTGCACATGAAAATGAAGCATCTTTCATAGTTCTATATTTGGATAATTGATCTCTAATAAGCCTCCTCGATGCATTATCTGGGACAAGTCTCTCCAATATCGTCCTCCACCCACTTGCTACCTCTGGATCAGCATATTGTTTCTTATCTTGGAATTCAAGGTCCACCATGAATGCCGCTGCATGGAGTGGGGAGTGATAGGCATTCCATCCTTGAACACATATTGATGAAATTTCTTCATACTTCTCGTCCTCTTGATATGTTTTTACTCTTGCAAAAGGCAATTTTTCATGGTGCTTTAGACTTCAGGGGATAGTAGCACAATCTACTACAAAAAGTGAATATATTTCAGCCACAAAGCTTCCAAGGAAGCCATTTGGTTAGCACATCTATGCAATGAGTTTGGTTTGCCTGACGAAGCACCTATTATTGGTTGTGATAGCCAAAGTGCCATATGTCTAGCAAAGACTGATATGTTTTATGCTCGCACAAAGCATATTGATGTCAAAAATGCTTCATCAAAGGTATTAGAGGATGGCTTTATCACTTTGATCAATGCAAATACTTCATTGATCTCACTAAATGTCTATCGAAGGCATGGAATCTTTATAGATGATATGAGTTACTTAGCTTGAAGGAGCCTCCTTGACCCTTAAAGTGGGAGATTGTTGGGGATAAAAGCATAAGGACTCTCCTTTTGTATATTTTGACCCTTTCAACTTAAAGCTCTCTTTGAGAGCCTACCAAATATGATTTTAGTTTTTGGACCCCAAATCGAGAAATTATCGACATTTCAATCGATTTTATTAACTTTTGGTCATTGAACATGTGTGAACATGCCCAAATGACCTAAAAGTCACTTGTTCCTAAGTCACTTAACTTGATGGGGAATTCTATAACTTCAAGCTTAAGCTTCTCCAACTTCCTCCCCTAATTTTTACACAGATTTCTCTCTTGTTTCTCTCTCCTCATGAAGAAGCTCGCTCGCTTGGTGTTTGGTGAAATTGAGTAAAGCATTGCGTAGCTATACAAATTTCCTTCATTTATGTTTTATAAAAGTAAAGACTCCTTGACCGGATAAAAAAGTGGTCTTATTCTAGGACGAATGGTTTGAACACTTTAAACGATTAAATTTTGATTTAATTCATACTATGAGAAGACTTTTTCACTTCATGCTATGACATTTTTCTAATATTAAAGTATCAAAAAGAGGAGAGACATATACCTTAGAATTGCCAATACTTAAAGTTGTATTGATGCATTCTCTTCTTGCTTACATAGACAAAAGAAAGGAAGCCATTGTAAAAAAGTATATATATTGAATTCGAATTACATTCGAATAATAAATGATCATTTTATTCTAATCCTCCAAGTCTGACATCATGAGCTATTGAATGATCAAATATTTTGAAATCAAGAGGTAGAAGCCTTCAACAAATATTTAAGCCAAAAAGAGAAATAAAAGATAGCATAAAACCTAACACGTACATCTTTCCCATTCATATGGATAGAAAGATCACCAAAAAGGGATTATGACATCATAAACGACTGGAACAAGAGAAAAAAAAATTGATCTTTTGTTTCATTTCTTTAGAAAGATGGATGTATAAAAGCTCAAAAAAATGGAATGTATAGGTGATTGCATCCATTATGACTATGAATAATGGATGACACAACAAAGAGTGTTTTGATTTCATATGTGCCACCTTGACATCAGATTCATCATTTGTAAGCCTCACTACAATTACCAATACAAGATGCTTCCAAATCAACAATATGATCTCTTGTAAGGACAAATGCAACATGGGCAATCACTGATCGACAAAGAAGGTACATGCCTCACCCAAGCTTGACCATTTAATTGATAAGGACCAATTCAGTAAACGATTTGGTTGCATTGCAAGAAAATTTCAGCTCGTACTGTTGAAGTGTCAAGCAAGCCTTGAATTATATTCAATTCAGTGAATACAATAACATGAAGAATAACTTCCATTCATGATCTTATAAGCACTACTTCTCTCATATAGCAGTCCCACACTTCCTAGCGAGGAGTGCACTGGGTTCTTCACAAAAACAATCCATTTTTTTATGCCAAATCTTCCAACTTGATTCCCGTGCTAGCCTAATATATGCAACGAAATAGTTCGAAGCTCGAGTAAAATCTCGGACTCAGGGATCGTAGGTATATCAGTTATCTTTGTGCCTCATCCCCTACGGTTCTTAATCATTTCCTCCAGTATTTTTTCCAGAAAAAGCATCGAATCTCGTGCGAAAGTTAGAAGTGGCCTGGATATGAACATGACCAAGAGAAAGAGCTCACCATTGGGTCCAAGAGAAGATCGGGTAATCTGAGAGAGCTCTTTGCAGGCACCGATGTTCTTCAGCACTGCTTCATCTAGGCCGGAGAGGTGCTTATGGCCCTCCTTCAGCATGGCCTGCACGCCATATGGTGCTAGCTGGAACGGCATCCTCGCTCACGAATGCTACAGTAAATGGGTCAGGCTTCTCTTTCTGCACTTGAGCTGTGTCTCTCGAACGAGCGAGCAGAGGGAACGACAAGAACGAGCATTCACATATGAGAGCTTTTTTTGGAGGGAATGTTAAACCTTCGTGCTTAGGTTTGTCGAAGTTTCTTCTAATCGGTACATGTGGTGTGTAGAATGTGATAAAAGTCTACGCATAAATGAATTGGATCATGTCTCGTGTTTCAAACATAAATTATATTGTCCATGTTTCCAAAGTGGTCTGGTAAAGCTTTGATATCTTGAGACCGAGGTCGAGAGTTCCATTCTCATGTTACACATGTAATGACCTCTCAGGTTAGACATGTAATGGCGTATGCTAATTTAAACTGGTTGTAACTCAGTCTAACCCTTGCTTTGTTGGATATAAAGGTCTTGCAAGTAGTATGCCCATTCACCTCTACAGTTGTACTTTCAAAGTTAAAGTCCAGGGAATAAGCACTTCCTGAACCTCCTTTTTAAAAATTAAAAAATATGTTGAGCTACCGAATGAGGGGAAGCTCTTGAATTTGAAGTTTGCCCTTATGTTTTATACAACTTTCTTCTTCAGATTGAAAGGTGGTGACTTATGGATCACACAAAACATGGTGAAGAAGGTGTCATGTCTCATCTAGGAGCTTCTTAAGGAAGCAATTTTGCCCTCCTATGTGGGATATGGTGGATCACATGGATATGCCCATTTACTTGTAATATTTTTCTTTTATTAATTCATTCCAAAGGAGATTGGGCCACACGTCCAAAGTCCATCTTAATAATGATAATAACAATAAAAATGGCAAGATAAACATAGAATTTTCCAACAAAGACTCATGGGCTAATGGTCTTAAGTTCAAGTCTCAATGGGGCCTAGATATGAGAGGTTGTCTCCAAGTAGTGGAATAGTGCCTCCGAGTTCGGATATTGAATCTGGGCCAATGGAGTAATATGAGAGAATAATGGGTCATAAAGTGGTGGTGCAAGGGGTGAATCAAAAGTTCGGTGGATTGGAAGCTCAAATCATGGAATCATCCCTTGAAGACCTACATCAAGAGAGATTGCAATAAGTCGTTCGAGACTCTTCATCTTGAAAGGACCTTTGGATTGATTAACCTTCCAGTTATTAAATGCCTCTATTTTATAGGATGTTGGGAGTCTTAGAGATAGTATGAATATCTAATAAGCTATAAATATTAGTACTTCAAATAGAAGGTTAGGATTGAGCCCAGACTCCCTTATAGAAAAACAAAACTCAAACATGCATCCATGTAATCACATATAGAGGAGGCAAGAGATACCAAGCTAATTGACGTGAATATCCCAAATGATATGCACACTCTTTGATGAATTGTCTCTCGAGGGATATTTGAGATGGAAAAGCCATAGCACACAATATTTCCTTCTCTCTATATTGTTAATTTCAAATAATCTAGAATTGGATACATCTTTTTTATTTTTCCTTGAATAAAGTTAAAGAGCATTGCACCACTTGTAGATACTGGAGAAGATTATTCATGTTGAGAATTTTTCTAAGAAACAAGCCCAGTTCCATGGAGATATTGAAGTCAATCTAGCCAAGCCAAATGGCATTGATATTATAACCACTATATCGATGACCACATGGAATACACATGAGGTATCCATAGACGTGTACATAGTGCGTATGTTCTCATATGCAGTAAAATGGCACTGAAATGCTCAATTCATAGCCCAAACACTAGTTAACATAACTTGCAAGTGTTTGTCAACTCCACTCTTGTTGGGATAATGTTGGCGAAAACTTCGGCTTTAACGTCTACTGTTGCGGAAATACTTTCGCCCTGAAGGTGGCTTTCACGACAAGGCTTGAACTCTGTCAGGCCTGCGGAAAATGCCGCGCCACCGAAATAGAATGCTAAGCTAGAGTGATTCAGAACACCTCTGTAATCAACAGTAGCTCAGCGTAATTAACGTCGCTTTAACTGTGTTATCCTGCGACACAAGTTCCACCGGAACTTCACCAGACTGTTACTGGACTGACACCGTAGTCGTACCGGAACTTCACCGAAATAAACTTAGTTCTGCTCGTAATTACTTCTGATGAACTTATGTGAAGTAAGGAAGTAGTGTGTGAGCTTCCTTCACCGAATTAACTTCCTTCTGGAAACTTCACAGTTCTGACCTGCTACTTTCCGGTTAACTTTTGTACTGCATGTACATCTTCATTCCACCGGAAACTGTGATCAGCTTAAAGTAGAGACGTCTAGCTACAAGATGAGCTATCTCTCATACAAAGCCTTAAACTCTGCTACGAGTTATACTTCGTTGTTCTACTGAAAAACTTGTTTTCTGAGAAACTGTAACTGACCGAAAAATTACTGAAATATGTTTACTGAGTAAACTGTTATACACCAAGACATGCGTTTACAGAGAAGGTATTGAAGCACGTTTAGTAACGAGTCGTGACAGTTAACGATAAACTAAGCTTCCTACCGTAATACGAAATAACTTCAGATTCTTCACAAGTAAAGATTGCACGCAGTCGTCCACATGAACATGTGTTTTCAATTAGAGAAGATGTGTACAAGTAAGCTTGGCCTCTTCTTGCTCAAGTTACAGAAACTCTCCTACAGTGAGTAGTTTCTTATTACCATCTCTCTTCAGATGAAAAGACCCGACACTTCAGGCTTGTGTTATTCATCTGTACATACGCGATCTATGGCGTCTTCTGAGAACTTCTAACTCTCTTCACTCATACGCGATCTATGGCGTCTTTTTCTCAGTCTCTCGTTCTCCTCTGTGTATCAGTGTCTACTCTCCCTCTATGTTATTGTTTTTCAAAATCTTGCTGCATATATATATACACTTTCTTTGGCGCTCCTCTGCCCTGTCATTCTTCAATTCGTGTTATGCGCGCCTTACGCGTCCACCGCGGTTAATTGCTCTGTTATGCGGACACCGCGCACTAACTTCGCATACTGTACACCTGTGCACTGATTTCCTGGAAGATTCCGTTTCTGTTTTGTTTGTTGTGTCAAATTCATGAGTGTTTCCTTAACAGCTCCCCCTCAATCACTAATTTGACCTCTTCCGGTCTTTCATATATCTTTCTTTCTTTTATTCCTGCCATCTCTTTGAATCTGTTTGTTTTTGTTCCATCCAAGCTCTTTGTCAGAATATCTGCAATTTGATCTTTCGTAGGAGTGTAAATCATTTCTATCTCTTTCTCCATTACTTTTTCCCTTAGGAAATGATACTGAATCTCTATGTGTTTTGTTCTTGCGTGAAACACAGGATTCGCTGCAAGATACAGCGAGCTCATATTATCTCCATGTATGATCGGTATACTTTGATCTATACCCATGCTTTTAAGTAAAGTCTGCATCCATATTACTTCTTTTGCTGCTTCTACCAATCCTTTGTATTCTGCTTCTGTTGATGATAAGGCTACTGTGTGTTGCTTCTTCGAACACCAGCTTACCAGCTTATCTCCTAGGTATATCATATATCCGTGTGTTGATCTTCGGTCATCTTGACTTCCTGCCCAATCTGAGTCACTGTATGCTCTGAGCTTTATATCTGACGTAAAAGGATAATATAATCCTTCCTTTAAAGTTCTTTTGATATATCTGAGAACTCTTTGTCCTGCAACCCAATGTTGCTCTGTCGGACAATGCATAAACTGTGAGAGAACTCCCACCGGAAAACTGAGATCCGGTCTTGTTAGCGTAGCATATATTAAGCTTCCTACTAACGATTGATACTTCTTCATATCTTTAAACTCTGTTCCACTATACTTACTGAGTTTATGGTTTACTTCAAGCGGTGTTGAAGCTTCTCTACAATTCTCCATGTTGAACTTCTTCAGTAAGTTCAGGAGATACCTCTCTTGTGTGACATATACACCATGATCTGTATATGTGATTTCCATTCCTAGAAAGTATGATAATTTTCCTAGGTCACTGATCTTGAATTCCTTTTCTAGCAGTTTCTTTACCTCTGTGATTCTTGCATCTGAGGTTCCTGTAATTATTATGTCATCTACATAGATACAAATGTAGATCATTCCTTCTTCTGTTCTTTTGATGAGTAGACTTGCATCTGCCTTCGAACTTTGGTATCCAAGTTCGTTTAGATACTTCACGAGTCTGTAGTTCCAAGCTCTTGGAGCTTGCTTTAGTCCATAAAGAGCTTTTCTTAACCTGCAAACAAAGTTTGGGTATCTGGAACTTATAAACCCTTCCGGTTGTTCCATATAGACTTCATCTGATATATATCCATTCAGGAATGCATTCTTTATATCTAGCTGACTTAGCTTCCATCCTTTGGATGCTGCTATAGCAATTACTGTCCTTATAGTTGACATCTCTGCCACCAGACTGAACGTCTCGTCATAATCTATGCCATGCGTCTGGGCATAGCCCTTGATAACCAGTCTCGCTTTATGTCTGGCTATCCTTCCATCTGCAAGTTTTTTAACTTTGAACACCCATTTATTTCCAATTACCTTTTTACCGTTCGGTTTAGGAACAAGCTCCCATGTCTTGTTCTCTTCCAGTGCGGTGAGTTCTTCTTCCATTGCTTCTTGCCATTGCTTCTTGTCTTTGGCTTCGTCATAGCTCTGAGGTTCCTCCTCTTCTTTAACCATATATGCATAATCTTGCTGAGTTATATACGATGTATCATACGAGTATCTTTCCGGTTGTCTTCTTACTCTGTTTGACCTTCTTAGCTCATATTCTTCGTGTGTGTCTGAGTACCCGTCTTCATCTTCGTTCCTTATACCTGTTCCGGTCCTGGACGTACTTGCCTCTTCATCTTTGTTTACCTGAACAATTGATTTTCCTTTCTCTCTTCTTTTTATCTCTTCTTCAAATTCCTCAGCTGTATGACTCTGATCTGCATACCAGCTTTTCTGTTCATCAAATGTTACATCCCTGGAAACAGTAAAATGTTTGGTTAGAGGACTCCATAACCTGTAACCCATCTGTTTCTCATCATATCCAACGAATACATATTTCTCTGCTTTTGGTTCAAGCTTATGTCTGAGTTGAGATGGTACATAAGCATACGCTACTGATCCAAACACTTTGCAGTGATCAAGTGTTGGCTTCTTTCCCCACCAAGCTTCATAAGGGGTCATTCCTTCTAACGCTGTACATGGTAACCTGTTTACCAAGTATGTAGCTGTATTTACAGCTTCAGCCCAAAGATAATCCGGGCAATTCTTTTCTTTTAGCATAGCCCGCGCAAACTCGACTAGAGTTCGGTTTCTCCTTTCTGCTACACCATTTTGTTGTGGTGTATATCTGCAGGTTATTTCTCTCTTGATACCTGCATTCCAAAGATAGTCATTGAATTCTCGAGAGAAGTATTCTCCCCCTCCATCAGACCTTAGTCTTTTAAGCTTTCGTCCGGTGAGTCTCTCGGCATATGCATGAAAATGCCTGAAAGCTCCAAACACTTCTGATTTCTCTTTCAGAACATAAAGAGTTATCCACCTTGTGGCATCATCAATGAATAAAACATAGTACCTTGATCCGCTGATTGATCCTTCTTTCGTTGGCCCCCATACATCTGTATGTATGAGTTCTAGCACGCCATCATGTTTGAATCCTTTCTTCTGGAAAGGTAACCTGTGGGCTTTTCCCATTTGACAGGCTTCGCATTTGTGAATCATATGTTGGTTCTGTACGTTCGGTAATCCCAGTACAGACTGATTCGCTATCATAGCTTTGATTCCTTTTTCGTGAAAGTGACCTAATCTCTTGTGCCAGAGATCAAGTTCTGTAATTACCTTTTCATCATGCGTGAGCAGCGCTTGGCCAATGTTCCCTTGTACTCTTAACGTAAAGAGTCTTCCTTCTTTCTTACCAGAAAAGATCTGATAATATCCGTTCTTGGGATCTTCTACAAATACTCCTTTGTTTGTAAATCTGACCTGAAAACCTTTTTCGACTATCTGTCCCACACTGATCAGATTTTTCGGTATTGTTGGAACATACAAAACATTGGTTAGCAAATCTGCTCCACTCTTGCATTTCACTTTTCCAATTGATTGTACTTTGTGTCTTGTATTGTCACCTGTTTGAACAGTGTGACTCGCACTTCCCTTTTCCAATTCTGACATCAGTTCTATGTTTCCTGACAAATGATTAGAGCATCCAGAATCAATGTAAAATACCTTTAGATCTTCGTTATCAGATGTGCTGATTGAGTTCATCATTAATGATGTATGACTTTCATTCTGTGTGTCATTTGCGTAGTTGTTGTAGGTGGTGTTGTAGGATTGGCTCTGTCCCCAACTTCTTACTCCACCTCTACCGTAGCCTCCTCTTTGGCTTTGTCTTCCTCTTTAGAAGTTACTTTGATTTCTTCCGCTACTGCCTCTGCTATTGTTGTTTTGATTTTGATTTGATGCTTGTTGGTTGTGCCAACAGTCATGCGCCAGATGGTTACTTAGTCCACAAATCCAGCAAGCTTTCTTGGTGATATTCTGGCGGCTTTTTCCTCTTGCTCTTCCTCTGCTAGTGCCTTTACCTCTTGCGTAATAGGCCTGAGAACTCGACTCTTCTTCGTCTTTTGACTTTCCTTTGTCTTTCTTCTTGTTCTTCATGTACATTGCAGAGCTATGTCCTTTGTCTGCATCTCCTTTCAGGTCTTGCTCATATGTGAGCATCAAACCAAGTAACTGATTTAACTCTGGTACAAAATGATTTAGGGAGAGTTCAGTTGATAGTACGAAAGGTTTCCACCTTTCATCTCCTCTCAACCCTGTGAGCACTTGCGCTATCAATCTATGATCTTTGACTTCTTCATTTATGGATCCAAGACTATCTGCTAGATCCTTCATTTTAGTGACGTAGTCACTGATGCTTTGACTCGGCTTCTTTTTGAACGTTGTGAACTCGGACCATAGGCTGGCCTTCCTAGCTTTCGTAGTATTTTGGAAGTGATCTTCCAATGCGCTCCATATGTCCTCTGCTTTCTCCAGACCTCTAATGTGCGGTAGTAGATGATCTGACACAGTGTTGTAGATGTAGGCTCTTGCCGTTGCATCTTTCTTCTGCCATAGCTTTAGGGCATCTAGTTCTTCTTTTTCCGGGTGACTATCATCTTCGAAGGTCGGTTTCTTTTCTTCTCCGGTTACGTACATCATTAACTCCTTACTCATAAGTAAGGCTTCCATGCGCATTACCCATGCGGGATAATTATCTCTGTCCAGTTTATCAATTTGGACGTGATCTGCCATGATAGGGAATACTCTAGGCTCTTATACCAATTCTTGGGAGACTAACCAGCTCTGATACCAATTGTTGGGATAATGTTGGCGAAAACTTCGGCTTTAACGTCTACTGTTGCGGAAATACTTTCGCCCTGAAGGTGGCTTTCACGACAAGGCTTGAACTCTGTCAGGCCTGCGGAAAATGCCGCGCCACCGAAATAGAATGCTAAGCTAGAGTGATTCAGAACACCTCTGTAATCAACAGTAGCTCAGCCTAATTAACGTCGCTTTAACTGTGTTATCCTGCGACACAAGTTCCACCGGAACTTCACCAGACTGTTACTGGACTGACACCGTAGTCGTACCGGAACTTCACCGAAATAAACTTAGTTCTGCTCGTAATTACTTCTGATGAACTTATGTGAAGTAAGGAAGTAGTGTGTGAGCTTCCTTCACCGAATTAACTTCCTTCTGGAAACTTCACAGTTCTGACCTGCTACTTTCCGGTTAACTTTTGTACTGCATGTACATCTTCATTCCACCGGAAACTGTGATCAGCTTAAAGTAGAGACGTCTAGCTACAAGATGAGCTATCTCTCATACAAAGCCTTAAACTCTGCTACGAGTTATACTTCGTTGTTCTACTGAAAAACTTGTTTTCTGAGAAACTGTAACTGACCGAAAAATTACTGAAATATGTTTACTGAGTAAACTGTTATACACCAAGACATGCGTTTACAGAGAAGGTATTGAAGCACGTTTAGTAACGAGTCGTGACAGTTAACGATAAACTAAGCTTCCTACCGTAATACGAAATAACTTCAGATTCTTCACAAGTAAAGATTGCACGCAGTCGTCCACATGAACATGTGTTTTCAATTAGAGAAGATGTGTACAAGTAAGCTTGGCCTCTTCTTGCTCAAGTTATAGAAACTCTCCTACAGTGAGTAGTTTCTTATTACCATCTCTCTTCAGATGAAAAGACCCGACACTTCAGGCTTGTGTTATTCATCTGTACATACGCGATCTATGGCGTCTTCTGAGAACTTCTAACTCTCTTCACTCATACGCGATCTATGGCGTCTTTTTCTCAGTCTCTCGTTCTCCTCTGTGTATCAGTGTCTACTCTCCCTCTATGTTATTGTTTTTCAAAATCTTGCTGCATATATATATACACTTTCTTTGGCGCTCCTCTGCCCTGTCATTCTTCAATTCGTGTTATGCGCGCCTTACGCGTCCACCGCGGTTAATTGCTCTGTTATGCGGACACCGCGCACTAACTTCGCATACTGTACACCTGTGCACTGATTTCCTGGAAGATTCCGTTTCTGTTTTGTTTGTTGTGTCAAATTCGTGAGTGTTTCCTTAACAACTCTTTAGGCTCAAAAACTTGCATAAACTTGCGGTGGCTACTCCAAGCACAACTAAAAACCTTTCAATAAACATGTAGATTTATTGGTGTGGCTGATGACACAGCCCCAAAGATTAATATTCATTGTTGGAGAACTGCAAAAGAGCAATGTTCATGATGTTCTTGAACCTATGTAATGAGAACTATGCACAAAATTGTATTCCTTGATCATTGAGGTCCTCCCTCGTGTGTAGCCAGCAGTGCCAATGGTGACTTTGATGACTTGGATGACAAGGTATGCCAAGGTCTATACCTTGGTCGCAGTCTTAGTCGTAAGCCTTTCAGAAAGCCGACAGGTGCTCGCTTTGTTTGCACAAAAGGAACAAAGCTTTTGCATTGAAATGCTCTGATATTAGGGAAGTATTTCAATGGTGATGTAGAACAGTGGACTCTCCTTGTCAAGAGCTCCATGATGATACCCTCAAAGTAAAAAACTAAGTTCCAAATGCCAGACATAGTACTCCGCAAAGGGGCTACAAAATACATACAAAACACACAATATGTAGAACACCAACATAGATTTCTTAGGTCATACAAATGTGGTGGAACTTACAATCCATGACTGACCAGGCCACTATATGTTTTATTAAAGAACATATACAAAAGTGTCCGACAACCATTCGACCTTTCACATGGACACTAATAGTAACAATAATTAGTCTTGTTGAAGAGGCTTGTGGTACTATGTGGACGATCTAATAAATGTCCATATTTATTTTATGCTATAATATCTTTAAGAGTAGGTTTATTTAAAACATATTGGCCTCTAGTCGAGATATATGGTACCCTATACCTAAGTTTTGGGAAGTATCTTTATAGTGGTGGGGATGATCCACAATGGATGATTGCTATGCAATCAGGAATGAATTCCATACATAGGAATGGTACTTGGGAGTTATGTGAATTGCCAAAAGGAAAGAATGCCATTGGTACAAAGTGGGTTTACAAAATTAAGAGAAAATTTGATGGTAGCATTGATCACTACGAAGCTATATTGGTTGCCAAAGGATATGCACAACAATATGGCATTGACTATGAATTAACTTTTGCACCTACTTCACGCATGACTACCATTTGTATCGTGGTTGCATTGGCTGCCCATCGAGGTTGTGTTAACTGTTGGACGATAATAACTCAATCCAACTTTCGGACGAGTATTATCGGGTCCTTGGGTTCTTGGGAGTGGTAGGGGTCTGTTAGACAGAGGCCCTGTACTATTTTCCCAATCCTTTACACAATCACCAGTAATTGCTCACTTCTTAATACAGGAGTTGAGTTGAATACTAACTATTCCACGGTATGATAAGCACTGGAATGTTTGGCCCTGAATATACTATGGTAATAGCACAGTGATTCTGTCAAAACTTACAACTACGAGAATACGTTCTTCTCAAAATACTCCACAATAAGACGATTTCATGTGATACTAAATACACCGCACAAAATGCACAGACAACTCAGATCGAGATTATATTAGACTTTTCGTATACTCACTCAGATCACAGATTTATACCGTAATTAATGACTCACTAAAACTTCTGTCAACACACAGACCTTTATCGAATACTCAATGATCACCGATTACTATATAAAACCCTGGTTACTTGACCGAAAAGGTACTAAACTCTGTTCTTATACAGTCTCACGCATGACAATCAATACACAATCTCACAATCGCGAACTACAGAGTCCTATATAACTGTTCAGCAAGTAGACTCACAGCATCACGAACTTTTCAATGAGAATCGATTCAACCAAAGAATAGCAGAATGATTAAATATGAATAGAATGAAACAGTATTCAATGTCCTCAATAAAATCTCATTCACAGTCTTCTAAAATATATTACTCGTGGCCTCCGAACACTTCAGTTACGATGTGATCAACCCTCATCACTACAGCGCGCAACAGAACAGAGACGTATCTATCTTTCTGTCTCTCTAACATACATTCATGTTAACTATCACCTCAAGGGTCTGTTTAACACCGCAAACTCTGCTCCAACAGTTGAACGAAACGATGATGCAACGACTGAACTCTTTGCTCTTCGATGATAGAACTCTTTTCTCTTCCTGTCTTCTGCTTTTTATTACTTCCGCATTCTTCATTTACCGCCTCTTGCGAAATTTCCTACCTCTCCGTCATTTCAGCCACCAATCTTGTTTATCCTTCGTCTGCGGTTGCGGTTGTCTCGCTCTATTAGCCTTGTAACAGTTGGAAAGTGCATCAGTTGGACATAGAAACAACCTTGTTAAATGGTGATTTGCAAGAAGAGATTTATGTGAAGCAACCTCCTGGTTTTTCTATGAAAGGGAAGTAGCATATGGTTTGTCACTTGCATAACGCCTTGTATGGTCTCAAGTAAGCTCCACGTGCATGGTATGACAAAATCCATAAGCACTTGATTGCTCTTGGCTTCACATGTAGTCTGATTGAAAGCACACTCTATGTACGCAAAAATGGGGCTGATCTTATAGTGCTTGTTCTTTATGTTGATGACATACTCTTCACTAGGTCATGTGATGCAAAACTTGACATTCTTATAGCTGATTTGCAGCATACTTTTGATGTCACTTATCTTGGTCTTTTGAGCTACTATCTTGGCATCCAGTTTGTATTCGTTGAGGGGGAATTGTTATGCATCAAGCAAAGTATGTTGAAAAACTACTTCAGCGTTTTGATTTTGAGGATTGCAAGCTAGTTTCCACACTAGTTGAGATATGATTTAGGTTCTCAGTTGAGGATTCTAGTGATGCATTTGACACTTCTCTTTATCAGCAAGTTGTGGGATGTCTTATATATGCATGCAACACAACGCCGGATATACAGTATGCAGTTTCCCAGTTGATTCGATTCATGCATAGCCCTGGCACTAAGCATTGGGAGGCAGTGAAACGTGTGTTTATATATCTCTGAGGCACTGAGAGCTTAGGTCTCTTTTATAGCAGAGATATTCAGCCATGCTTGCATGCTTTTACAGATAGTGATTGGGCTGGTTGTTATGATACTCGCGTTGTCCACTGGTGGTAATTGCTTTTTCCTTGGAGACTCATGCATATCTTGGTTGAGTAAGAAGCAACCTACAGTGGCGACATCAAGTTGTGAAGGTGAGTTTAGGGAAGTTTTCACAGCTACAGTGGAGTGTATATGGCTGAGACGCCTATTGATGGATCTTTGCATGGAGATTGATGCTACTACGCATATTCTCACTGATAGTCAGAGTGCTTTGGCTGTTGCACAAAACCTAGTGTTTCATGCACGGACTAAACATATTGAGGTGCATTATCACTATGTGAGAGAGTGCCTTCATGCAGGAGATATTGATTTGGTATATGTGCCTACACAAGATAATGTGGCATACATATTCACCAAAGCTCTTCCACAGGAAAAGTTTGAAGCTTAGGGGGTTTGTTACACTTGTGTGTTCCTCAAGTAGCTTTGATGTGAACATTTTCCCTATACATGGGCACTTTTTACTCTAGTGCTGGCTAGAGGTTTTTTCCCCATGTTACCACATAGTTGATACTCTCATATGTGGTGGTACTTTGTACTTAGGGATATTATTCAACTCTTACTTCAGTTCAGTTCATCGTCAATAGAGAGAGCTATTCCAACCATCGTCTTCTCCATGTGTCTTATTGCATTTGTGCTCCTTGTGTGTGCTTCTTGTGTGTCTCTCGCACTTCTACACACACCCATCAATGATGAGTAAAGATACAATATCTGCCTTGTAGTTAGTGGCATGTAGTGGGCAATCAAAATGAAAGTGGTGAGTTAAGAACGAGGCACAAACTTCTTCACATGCTAATTGGTTAAAAAAATGGAGTGGCAGAAAAAGGAAAGAGCTCCCAATAGTTGCATCTAGTCATTTTGTCATTTTGTCTTCCCATAGACTCCTTCCTGCTGCACACCTTTTTGTACACACCTATGTTGTGAAGCTCATATCTCAGTGTATATGTAACCATTTACTGTGTTTAAAAACTCATTGGAAACCTTATCTTGTGTACTCTATTTATCTCAAATATCTCCTTTAAAGCTTATATATTCTGTGAGATATCAGTTAAAGAGTGAAGTCCAGTTTTTCAGCATACCTAGGTAGATAGGTAGTCTATTTTGGTTGGTTAACTTTCCCAACCAAACATATCCAAATTTCTTGATTTTTAACTTTTTGGAAAGTGCTTTGCATGC
Source organism: Ceratopteris richardii (assembly GCA_020310875.1). Classification (NCBI taxonomy): domain Eukaryota; kingdom Viridiplantae; phylum Streptophyta; class Polypodiopsida; order Polypodiales; family Pteridaceae; genus Ceratopteris; species Ceratopteris richardii. Next base: position 46,724,488 of record CM035428.1, read on the forward strand.
TATTTCTCTATCTCAAAAATCTCATTCAAAGGGTTTATATTCTATGAGATATCTATTAGAGAGTGAAGTCCATTTTTTTAGTATACTTGTATGCTCAAGTGGTCTATTTTGGTCAGCTGAATTTCCTGACCAAAACTCATCCGAATTACTTGATTTTTAGCTTTTTGGAAATCTATTTGTGTGTACTCTCTCCATCCCAAGTATCTTCCTCAAAGGATATATATTGAGGGAGTTATTAGTCTGAAATTGAAGTTCAGTTCTTAAGCATACTTGTGTGGATAGGTAGTTGATCTTTGTTAGTTGCATTTCCTAGTCAAAACTTGTCCAAATTAAGTTGTTTATAGCTTGTTAGAAATCTCTCTTTGTCTACTTTGATTGAATAAAGGCACAAGTCCATTTGCGGTTTGTATTGAGAGCAGCAATCTATCTAAGGTGCAACTATTTGTCCAAGTGCTGGACATACAAGGGTTCACTACACATTTTCGTTGCGCATAGGAGAACTCATTCTCCACAACAAGTAGTAGTAGTGACAAGGGAAAGAGTAACTAAAATAAATGATAAGCATCAAGAGGAAGTACATGGAGAGACCCTAGATTGCATAGCTCAAGATGCAGCTGGAATGCATGTTTTAAGCAAAATCCATTCACAATTGGAGTGTAATCTATAGTCTTGGGATGAAAATGGGGAGCAATCTTGAAAGTGTATATTGAAAAACTAATAGCAAGATGGGACATGTGGAGTAGAACCCAAGGCAATTAAGCAACCTCCAAATGAGGGGAAATCAGGGTCGTATGGCACATTGTTGGAAGCATTAATGGTAATATCGATATCAATTTGGGTCGGACAACTCAAACTACTCCTGACATTTGGTTCTTAGCTTATTACTAAACTAAATAGCAAGAAGAAACTATGCAAAAGGATTGTGTGTAGGACCAGAATGTTGAGATATCAATCTCAACATGTGATGATCGAGGATGACACGTATCACTTTTTCATTTCTCTGACATGTATAGTGGTCAATCGGTATGCATTAGGAATACTTCATTGAGCTTTACTAGATTTATCTATCGGGAGTGATGGCACATTTGTTTCTTGCCAGCTCACTCATTCACGGACATTAGGATTTTCCTTATGTACTCTTCTTTATATATTACACTTGTTGTATTGTTGTTTTAGGTCATTCTTGTACATTCATTTTATGTAATAGAAGAAGAAGAAGAATAAGATTCATTCTTCCTTGCCTCAATGTGCATGTGTGCTCCTCTTTGATTGTGAGAGTGTGTGTGTGAGCTCTCTTCCTTATCTCCTTCCTCATGACATGGTATCAGAGCCAGCGTGGCTGTAGAGAGCTCATGGAGAAGGCCGATGGTGAAGAGTATGCAAGAAGAAATGGAGAAAGCATGATCCACAAACGAGCTTAGATTGCTGGCATGAAGGTAGAAGGCATCAAAATATTTTCGAAAGTTATTCCATTAGGTCACTTGTTTTTGTCAGATTTTTGTTTTGGAGCCATCTCGACCTCGATTTTGAAAAACCAAGGCAATTTCAAAACTGTAACTTGCATCCTGTTTAGCAACACTCATATATTCCAGATCTAGAATTTCAAGCAATTCTGTGTACTATTGATACACAAAAACTATGTTCTTATGAGATCGAATTGTCACTTCAAAGTGTGATAGTGTTCAAGCAAAAGTACTGCTTGTATGTTTTTGCAGTGTTATGAATTGCTATAGAAATGGCAAAACTAGATGGAATGAGTCAGCTTATGAGCGATAAGCTGGACAAGAGCAAATTCCATGCTTGGAGATTTAGAATGACGAATTTCTTGATTGGAAAAGGTTACTAGAAGTACATTGAAGGAGAGAACAAAATTGCTCCATAGTTACCAAAGAGGAATCACACTACAGACCAATTAAGAGCATATGAGGAATGGAATCAAGGCACATGAAAACTAATGTATTGGCTATCTGTTAGCATACAAGATAGCATGATTGGGCACATACAGGATGCCAAGAATCCAAAAGAGGCATGGAATAGTTTGGTCACATTGTATGAGACCAATACAAAGGCACAAAATCGCAACTCAAGAATGAGCTGCATACACTATAGAAAAAGGGCATGCCGGTAAGTGACTTTACCTTGAAAATCAAAAGCATATATGAGTCACTTACATCTATTGGTGTGAATATAGATGACAATCATAAGGTGGAAGTGTGCCTTCGTGGTTTAGGAGCTGCATATAAGCAATTCAGAACATCTATTCAGACTAGGGAAAATATTTTGACTTTTGTTGATTTGGTGTTCATGTTGACTATTGAAGAAAAGAATCTTGGTGAGAACTCAAACTCCCAAGGAAAACCTAATTTTGAGCAAGTATTATATTCTGGCAGAGCAAGAGGCACAGCTCGAGGCTTCAGAAGTGGAAGAGGACACAATAACCAAGACCAAGCCCAACATCCGAATCATGCAAGAGGTAGAGGATAGTTACAAGGTAGGGGGAACCAAAGATGCCATGGAGATTTCCAAAGAAATGATTAAGGAAATGAGAGTAAAGGATGCTAGAATTGTGGTAAACCTAGACACTTTGAACATGATTACAAGTTGAAGAATCAAAATAACAAAAGGCAACAAAACAACTATGCATCCACAAGTATATATGATTCTAAGAAGCTCTTCATGGTCCAACATCACATGATGAATATGATGTCTGCTGATGTTTCAAAATCGAATGGTAAGTAAGCAAAAATCAGCAAATGTTGCACATTCAAAGAAGGAAGACAAAGATAAGAAGGAATCAGAAAAGCAGAAATTATTTTGCAAATACTATAAAGCAAATGATCATGTCATTAAGAGTTGTCCAAAACTAGTTGCTAAAGTTGCAAAGAAGAAAGAGGCCGGAATGGTTGTTGCAGAGGCCTCTACACTAAAAACAGAGTATGCTAATCTTTTGTAGTATGAAGAATGGGTGTTTACTATTGTTTGCAGTTTTGACCCATCTTCTCATGAGCAGTGCATGTCTGCAGTAGACTCAGATGTTTGGTACATTGATAGTGGGGCAACCAAACATATTACCTCATAGCACAGTTTCTTCTCTTCACTTGAGCCTTCCCCTATAGGGAATACTGTCACATGCGGCAACAACTCCTCTTATCCTATTATGGGAGTTGGTAAGATCATTCTGACTACTACTGATGGTAGTTCTTTCACTTTGTTGGATGCTTTATTTGTACTAGGGATCAAGAAAAATATGTTATCAGTTTTTGCATTAGCGAAGATTGGCTTGGTTGTGAAATTTGTTGATGACAGATGTACAATTCATGATTTGTCAAATGGTGACATGATTATTGATTATGGCATTTTATGTCGTGGGCTGTATAAGCTCATAGACTATGAAAGATCTGTGAATGATTCGGCATATGCAGTACATGATTCTCAGGCTTTGTCAGATGCAAAGCTTTGGCATGCATGCTTTGGTCATCTAAATTTTGCTAGTTTGCTACGCCTGCAGAAATCTGATATGGTGTCCTCTTTGCCCAAACTTGAGGCACCCGAAAAACATGTCTCTGAAGGCTCTATTTTAGGAAAAATGCAGCGCTCCTCCTTTCCAAAAGATGGTTCAATTCAGGCTACACAAAAATTGCAGCTTGTACATAGTGATGTCTGTGGTCCTATGCAGACACCTTCTTTTGGAAACTATCTTTACTTCGTAACTTTCATTGATGATTTTTCTAGGCATGCATGGGTATATCCACTCAAAGCAAAGTCGGAAGTGTTTATGTGCTTCAAACAGTTTCTAGTTTTGGCTGAAAATATGTCAGCATGTAAAATGGGCACCCTCCGTTCTTATCGAGGGGGGAATATATGTCTTCTGACTTTAATGCATTTCTGGTTGAACGTGGGATAAAACATCAGTGTACAGTGATGTATACACCTCAATAGAATGGAGTTGTTGAATGGAAGAACATGTCACTCATGGAGATGGCGAGGTGTATGGTCAAGAGCCATGCTTTACCACATAGTTTCTGGCTTGAGGTTGTCATGTGTGTAGCATATGTACTTGACAGGTGTCCCACTAAAGCGCTGCAGTCTTTCACTCCATATGAGGCTTGGCATGGTCGCAACCCATCTGTTTCTCATCTGTGTGTTTTTGGTTGTTTGGCATATGCATTAGTGCTTGAATAACATCACAGAAAACTGGATGATAAAGCAATAAAATGTATTTTTATTGGGTACATTTCTGAAAGTAAAGGTTATTGTCTGTATCATCCACAGACTAAACGCATTTTGGTTAGCCGTGATGTTGTTTTTGTGGAAGATGCTATTCAGCCATTGCTTTCATATACTACGGAGACATCTGTTAGCTCCAAAGACATGTATGATACTTTGTTGCCTCTTTTTACAGGTGGACAATCTAGTGCGGGTCCTAATGAGGCAACTTCTCAGCCTTTGCAGGTTTCATTTGATGATGCAGATCATTCCATTTCTAATGCATATTTACATGATGCACTTGTTGATGAGAGAGCTAATATTGAGCAAGCAAAAACTATGCCAAAATGGCTGGTCCAGACTTTGCATGATAGCAAATTAGATGCACCTATGTCATATCATACTCAGTCAGGCTCTGATAGTGCCTCTTTTGCATCAAATTTCTATGCTATGGCTGCCTCTAGTCTGTGTGATGAGACTGAACCTGTTTCGTTTGATGAAGCACAAAATTTTGAACATTGGATGGTTGCAACGCAATCTGAATATGATGCTATCATGAAAAATGGTACCTGGTCTTTATGTGACTTGCCTCTTGGCAAGAAGGCCATTGGCACTTAGTGGGTATACAAGCTAAAGCGTAAACTTGATAGAACAATTGACAGGTATAAGGCTAGGCTTGTTGCAAAAGGTTAGGTGCAAGAAAGAGGCATTGATTTTGATGAGACCTTTGATCCTACTTGCTGAATGACTACTGTTCGTAGCATCTGTGCACTTGCAGCTCATCATGGTTGGAATGTACATGAGTTGGACATCAAAACAACATTTCTGAATGGTGACTTGCATGAAGAAGTGTATATTTTTCAGCCCCGTGGCTTTGTGTAGAAAGGGCATGAAAACCAAGTGTGTAGGTTAAAGAAGGCATTATTTTAAAGCAAGCACCACGTACTTGGTATGAAAAGATACATGCCTATCTGATTGCACATGGTTTTGAAAACAATCCAACTAAAAGCACCTTATATGTTAAGCATGCTAATGATGTGCTTCTAATCATTGTGGTGTATGTTGATGACATGCTGCTCATTGGTCCTCATGACACGCATGTTGTTGATTTTAAGGCTAATTTGCATGCCTCATTTGAGATGTTTGATTTGGGGCATTTGCATCACTATTTCTAGCATTTTGGCCTTGAAGACTATAAGCCTATTGCCACTCCAATGTAGATAAGTTTACGATTGAGTCTTCGTGATGTTGGAGATGCATTTGATGTTGTTCTCTATCAGCAGGCAGTTGGATGCTTGATTTACTTATGCATTACTTGGCCACATATTTAGTTTGTTGTCTCACAGATGAGCAAGTTTATGCATTGCCCAGGAGTCAAGCATTGGCAGGTGGTTAAGCTCATCTTTTGCTATTTGAGTGGTACTCGACTACGTGTGTTGTTTTATCCCAAGGGGGGATCACTACTGCCAGATTCGCATGCTTTTTCTGGCTCTGATTGGGCTAGTTGCTATGACACTCGTGTGTCCATTAATGGTTTTTGCTTCATGCTTGGTAGCTCATGCATATCTTGGCTGAGCAAGAAGTAGCCTACTGTGGCCATTTCCAGTTGTGAGGCTGAGTATAGGGCAACTTTCATAGTGATTGTTGAGTGTGTGTGGCTCCGATGCCTTATGGCTGATTTGGTGTGTTGGTCAGTCTTCTACCACCACCATCTTCATTGACAGTCAGAGTGCATTGGCAGTTGCGAGGAGCCCTGTGTTCCATGCTCTCACTAAGCACATTGAGGTGTATTATCATTATGTCAAGGAGAGGTTCTCTGCTGTGGAGACCAGCTTGGCATATGTGCCCATACAGGAGAAAATTGCATACCTTTTCACAAAGGCTCTACCTAGGGAGAAGTTTGAAGCTTTCCGTAAAACTTTGGGCTTACTTCCTTTTTTGGATTGATTCCACATAGCTTGGCACTTCCTTATACATGAGTGCCACCTCTTTGTTCACCGCATAAGTCCTGGGGGGATTTGTTGATATATTTAGGTAGTGATGTGTGTGAACACACTAGGTCGATCGGGGCACTTTTTTCCCTCTTTAGGAGGCTTTTCCCCTCGACATGTATATATGCATATTGCCCTAACAGGCTACTTATCTTTGTACATTCTAGTGGTAATACATTCAGTATTGTGTGTTGTGCTCCAAGCTCTTCTTCTTCCTTGTGCCGTTCATGTGCCTCCGTAGACGTCTAACTTCAACGGAGGTGAATACATGTCAAATGAGTTTATCAACTTTCTTAAAATCCATGGAATACGAGATCAATTTTCATGCAAGTACACACCACAATAGAATGGCATTGCTGAATGCAAAAATAGACATATTGTAGAAATAGCAAGAGCCTTGATGGATGAGAAGAATATGCCTCATTGTTATTGGGCAGAAGCTGTGCACACTACTATATACCTCATGAACAAAACTCCGACTGTTGTTGTACATCAAGTGACACCTGAAGAGAAGTTCACAGGTAAAAAGCCAAACTTCTCACATATGAAAGTTTTTGGTTACATTGCATATGTACATGTTCTAGATGAGTTGAGGATGAATCTTGATCCAAAAGCAGAAAAATGTATCTTCATTGGATACTCCCTTGAGGAAAAGGGATATAAATGTTATAACCCATTCACACGATAGGTGAATGTAAGCAGAGATGTGGTGTTTGATGAAATTTCAAGCTTCTATGTAGATGCCAAAGATGGACTTAATCGTGAACCAAATGACAAAGAAAATGCTAAAAAATCAAGTGCAAAATCTCAAGTTTTGTGTGGACCAAATGCATCACCAAGCAATAGTTCCAACTCAAATCCATGGAGTGGAAGATTGCGTGGAAATATCAGTCTAACAAATTCATCGAATACATCAAAGAAAGGTAAAGACAAGCTTCCTGTTGGTAGTAAAACATCTACAGGTTTTGAAGACATTCAAGCAATTCAAAAGAGAGCCTTGGTGAGGAACTTGGATTGCCCTATGTGAAGGCTCTAGGAGTAAGAAAGGCACATGCAGATGATACAAGGAGAAGTGAACCAGGACCAAGAAGATATGGAGGATGCGGAATTTAGTGCAACGATTGACATATGATAGTTACATGGGTCATCATTGTGCCTACATGACAAAGATAATACAAGATGTTGAACCCTCTTATTTTGAAGATGCAATTGGAAATGCAGATTGGAAAAAGATACAGATGAGGAGATGGATGCACTTTATGGAAACAATACATGGAAGTTTGTTTCATTGCTGCAAGGAAAGAAACCCATAGGCTGCAAGTGGGTTTACAAGGTAAAGCACGATGTTGATGGTAGCATAAGCATGTACAAAGCACGATTGGTAGCAAAATGATATGCACAGACATATGGCATTCATTATAAGGAAAAATTTAGTCTTATAGCTAAAATGTCTACTGTTAGAACACTCGTTGTAGTAGCTACAACAAAAGGATGGACTTTGCATTAGATGGATGTGAAGAATGCTTTCCTATGGTGAGTTACAGGAAGAGGTATACGTGGACCAACCACAAGGATGTGAAGATTCAAAGCACCCAGAATATGTTTGTAGATCATTCATTATATGCAAGGAAGGGTGATGATGGCATCACGATTGTGGCTATTTATGTTGATGACTTGATTGTAGGAGGTGACAATGAAGCAATCATTAAAGAGGTAAAACAACTCCTTATGTAGGAATTTGACATGAAAGATCTTGGTGTGCTACCCTATTTCTTGGACATCGAGTTTATACATATAGAAACAGGTATATGGATGTCATGAAGGCAATATGCCTTGAGTATGGTGCAAAAGTATGGTATGGCTGATTGTAAGATAATTTCTTTTCCATTAGATCAAAATTTGAAATTGGATACAACATCAGGTGAAGCATTGGAAAATGCTACTATGCATAGGAAAATTGTGGGAAGTTTGATATATCTTACAAATACAAGGCCTGATCTAAGCTACACTATTGGACTTGAAAGTCAATTGATGCAGGTTCCTAGGTCCACATTTGGATGCTCTGAGGTGCACTCTACGTTATGTGAGTGCCACTATGCATTGTTTTATGAAGCTGGTGTAGATTTGCAGGTTCATGGATACATCAATGCAGATTGGGATGGTAGTATTCCAGATAGAAGATCTACTAGTGGCTTTCTATTCTCACTTGGGAGTGTAGCTATTACATGGAGCAGTAAGAAGCAACCCACTATTGCTTTGTGGAGTATAGAGACTGAGCATAGAGATGCTACAATGGCTACATGTGAAGCATCATGGTTAGAGATGCTACTTTCCGATTTAGGCACTTGGAGCTGAGAAGTTGAAGAAGTTTCTGAATATGCTTGGATTACATGATATGACATTGAGCTTGAGGGAGAATGCTGATATATCAAGCTCAACGTGTGATGATCCAAGATGACATGTATCACTTTTTTGTTTCTTTGACATGTATAGAGGTCATGCCGGTATATGTCAGGGATGGTTCATTCATCTTTACTAGATTTATCTACCGAGAGTGATGGCACATTGGTTTCTTGCCAGCTCACTCATTCGCAGACATTAGGATTTTCCTTATGTACCATTCTTTATATATTGCACTTGTTGTATTGTGGTTTTAGGTCTTTCTTGTACATTCCTTTTATGTTATAGAAGAAGAAGAAGAACATTCATTCTTCCTTGCCTCAATCTATGTTTGTGCTCCTCTTTGATTGTGAGAGTGTGTGTGTGAGCTCTCTTCCTTATCTCCTTCCTCGTGACATGGAAAACCTACTCAACAAATGTGCACCCCAAATATGCAGGACTGGAAAACGTGCTCGACATTGCATTAATTTGAAGAAGGATGCCATTCTGGTGAAGCCATAGTGATACTAGATGAATCCAAATTATGCCATGAAGATTAAATTAGAATTGGATAAAATCATGAAAGTGTTATTTATATACCTAGTTGAAATAGCCTCTTGCGTATCGTAGATTGTTGTTGTTACTAAAAAGAATGGTAAATTGCAATTGTGTGTGGACTATCATAAATTAAATGCAGCAATGATTATTGACTCATTTGCTTTACCATATTGTGATACATTGCTAGGTTTAGTTGTAGAAGCTGAGATGTATAGTTTTCTAGATAGCTTGTGTGGCTATAATCAAATTAATATGTCTTATGAAGATAGAGAAAAGACTACATTAATTACAGAATGGGAGGATTTTCACTTGAATAGTTATGAATTTTGGACTAAAACATGCCCCAACCACATTTCAAAAGTGGGCTATGCATGTGTTCGAACCATATCTAACAACATTCATGAAAGTATTTTTGGAAGACTTTAATGCTTCAAGAAGTAAAATACAACATTTGGAGCAGATCAGATTATGTTTCAATAAGTATGGAGAATATCAGCCTTTTGCAAATCTAGTCAAATGCACATTTTGTGTTTCAAGTGGAATATTGATAGGAAACATTATCAGTAAGCATGGCATAGGCATTGAACCTCAGAAAGATTGATCACATTGTAGATGTAGTTCCCCCACAAAATTTAAAGTGCGTATGTGATCCATTGGCTAGGTTAAGTGACATTCTAGATTTAGCTCAACGTATCCCCCTCTCTAATAAAGTTACAAGCATGTGACATGCAAGTGGGGAGATGAGTAATAATAAGAATTTAGTTGTTATAAAAAAGATATTGGTTACAACACCTATACTTATAGTCCCAGATTGGGAATCGCCCTTTCATTTATTCATAGATGCATCACATATAGCCATAGGGATAGTGTTGATGCAAGAAGTGCAATCAAACTTGTATACACCGATATACTATGCTAGTAGAGTATTAAATTAAATTTAGCACAATTATATAGTTACGAGACATGAATGCCTAGGAGTTATGTATGGGCTTTAGAAAATTTTTCATTATCTTCTATCAAACAAGGCATAATTATTCATGTGGACCACCAAGCACTTATATAGATGGTAAAAAAGTTGCAATTGTTACGGAGAATAACATGTTGGATTTTATTAATGTAGGAACTTGATGACATGATTGTGCATCATCTAAGGCAACAACATGCTATTAAAAATTATTTGAGTAGGTTGGATATAGATGAGCAAGTCAAGGAAGGGAGGGGGGAGTTTTTCTAGGCTACATGCTATTTGGTATGGAGCCGGATGCAATTGATGACAATTGCATACATTAATTTTGTAGTTTTTATCAACTGGAGTGTTCTCGGATGAGATGGCTAAGGGAAAAAGGAAGAGGATTGCAACTTGGAGTTGGATATGGTGATAAAAATGACCCTTTTGTATGTTGGATATTTTTTCTTGATCAAAGGGATGATCAAAATGATACCACTTATCGAGTGGTTGATCTTTCTCTTTCTTTCTTGTTGATTATTTTCCACACAAGTTGGGCCTATCATTTGAATAATAAGGGAAGTCGAGAGCTGATACAGAAAGCTTGGTGAGATATCTATCCGCCCCATTTGCTTATGCCATTGAATGCAACTAGGATGGGATCTACTCTTCGTGAATTTTGATAAAATAAAGGTCTATAAGCATGGTTTGTACTGCATGTTGACACCATCCATGATTGCAACCACTTCGATCCATGTCAGACTAGTCATTATCACGTCACCCATGAGGGATATCACCACTTCTTCATTCCCCACCATGATGAGAATAGAAGACGTGTCATCCAAGGTCATGACATCCCTAGAAAAGCAATACATCTAGTATCTAGATTTTTCATTATTCTTGAGAGTACATCCCAGTGTTAGAGCAAGGCAATCATATTCTTAAAGTTGAATGAAGGAATACTAAAGAAAACATTGTTACACTTATGTGTTCCTCAAGTAGCTTTGATGTGAACCTTTTCCCTATACATGGGAACTTTTTACTCTAGTGCTAGCTAGAGGTTTTTTTCCCATGTTACCACATACATGATTTAGTCATATGTGGTGGTACTTTGTAATTAGGGATATTATTCAGCTCTTACTTTAGTTCTGTTCATCATCAATAGAGAGCTATTTCAGCCGTCCATCTTCTCCATGTGTCTTTTTGTGTTTGTGCTCCTTGTGTGTGCTTCTTCACGCACTTTTACACATGCCCAATAGTGGTATCAGAGAAGGTGCAACTCCTTCTGAAGTTTCAATTTTTTGCATCATGGCACACATGCACTTTTAACAATGCAAATCGAGTATGGAGCATAGAAAAACAAAGTTCAACACTCAGAAAGCATTTGCACTTGGTTCGTTGGTGTTTTACCCCATTTCAAAGCCATTCATGCAGTCAGAATTGCCATAAGAGTGACATATTGTGAGCTGAAATTTTAACATTCATTTTATCTTTTATTGAAGTAAAGATCTTGTCATATTCTTGTTCTTTAGTGAAAGGTGGGCAACAATGACCTGTTTGGCATGTTTCAAGCTAAACATAAGCTTGATGGGACCAACTATCCAATGTTGTCTTACATGATGAAACATGTTCCTGTTGCAAAACAACTATGAAACATAGTGGCAAATGTAGATTGCAGACCCATAGGTTCTCTACTTCACAATCTACTACCAAAGATGGAGCTTCTTCTTCAAGTACATTGGTTACTCCTTCTCCACCTATGCAAGAGCAACTTAGATGGGATGGAAAAGATGGTCAAGCTCAAGCATTGTTTACACTTTCTATGAAACATCATATAGTTAGTTCCACACATTCGGTCATTTTCTACATCAAGACAAGCATGAGACACTCTTGCTTCTTTGCATGCCATGCATAATGAAGAACATGTTCCATACTTGAGGATGTATGTATGTTTGAAATGAGTTAGTGGATGTGTATGTAACATGCACCAAGGACTTGAAAGAGCAATTGCAAACATGATGAGGTTGTTTGGGATGCATCACTTATCTCTACATTGTTGAAAGGATTACTAGAATCTTTTCAAAGCTTTGCCACTACAATCCATTTGATTGCAAAAGGGAATCCAAATATGTATGAATTGGATGGGGTTGTGTCTTTTCTTTTGTAAGAAGATCAATCTAGAGTGAATAGATGTTGGAGTTAGATGTCTGCGGAAGCACGCGAACAACGCAAGGAAGAAGAAGAAGCTTGGAACACAACACACAATACTGAATGTATTACCACTAGAATGTACAAAGATAAGTAGCCGGTTAGGGCTATAGGCGTATATATAAGTCGGGGGAAAAAAACCTCCTAAAGAGGGAAAAAAAGTGCCCTGCCAGTCCTAGTGTGTGTGAACACATCACTACCTAAATATATCAACAAATCCCCCTCGGAGTGATACAGTGAACAAGGAGTTGGCACTCATGTATAAGGAAGTGCCAAGCTATGTGGAATCAATCCACAAAAGGAAGTAAGCCCAAAGCTTTGCGGAAAGCTTCAAACTTCTCACTAGGAGAGCCTTCATAAAAAGGTCTGCAATGTTCTCCTGCGTGGACACATATGCTAAGCTGATCTCTCCAACAGAGAACCTCTCCTTGACATAATGATAATGCACCTCAATGTGCTTAGTGCAAGCATGGAACACATGGTTCCTTACAACTGCCAATGTGCTCTGATTATCAGTGAAGATGGTGGTGGCAGAAGACTGACCAACACCCAAATCAGCCATAAGGTGTCTGAGCCACACACACTCAACAATCACTATGAAAGTTGCCCTATTCTCAACTTCACAATTGGAAGTGGCCACAGTAGGCTGCTTCTTGCTCAACCAAGATATACATGAGCTACCAGCCACGAAGCAAAAGCCACTAGCGGACATAGGACTGTCATAGCAACTAGCCCAATCACTATTAGAAAAAGCATACAAATCTGGCAGTAGTGATCTCCCCTTGGGATAAAACAATGCAAGTAGTCGGGTACCACTCAAGTAGCGAAAGAGCGCTTAACGGCCTGCCAATGCTTGACACCTGGGCAGTACATAACCTGCACATCTGTGAGACAACAAACTGAATATCTGGTCGAGTAATGCATAAGTAAATCAAACATCCAACAACCCACTAATAGAGAACAACATCAAATGCATCTCCAACATCATGAAGACTCAATTGTAAACCTCTCTCCACAGGAGTGGCAATAGGTTTACAGTCTTCAAGGCCAAAACACTGCAATAATGTGTCAATATATTTTGTTTGACACAAAGCTATTCCACCATCAACCTGCATAAATTGAATGCCCAAATAATGATGCAAATGCCCCAAACTAGACATCTCAAATGAGGCATGTAAATCAGCCTTAAAATCAGCAATATGCTTCTCATGAGGACCAGTGAGCAGGATGTCATCAACGTACACCACAATGATCATAAGCACATCATTAGCACGCTTAACATATAAGGTGCTCTCAGTTGGACTGTTCTCAAAACCATGTGCAATCAGATAGGCATGTATCTTTTCATACCAAGCACGTGGTGCTTGCTTTAAACCATATAATGCCTTCTTTAACCTGCACACTTGGTTTTCATGCCCTTTTTGCACAAAGCCACAGGGCCAAGCCTAGCCTTATATCTATCAATGTAAGAAAATAAAAGCATAGCAGAATAGACCTTTAGACAGAGTTGAGAGAAAAATTTAGATAAAGATAGACGCAAACTGAGAGATAGAGAACTCAAATTCTGAGATTGCCGAGCATAATGCAGTTACAATGATGGTGTTGTCCACCCGTGCGCTCCCACTGTGGAACTTAGATGGAAATCTAGATAGACTCTAGATGAAGGGCTTACTAGTGCGCAATGCTATGTAAAGCTCAACCTGGGCCGTGCTTATATAGCTTTTACAAGGCGGTTTGATATGGATAAACGTAGTCGGGAGATACAAAATAGTCGGTAAAATATACGATCTGACAATATCTCCACGACCAGAAGTCGCCCTCTACACTCCCCCCATTAAGGTCCTATGGGGAAACCACGTGATGCCACAGGGCCTTTATTTTCACCTTAAATGGCAACCCAATGGCCTGGAAGTTTATGCCCTACCTAACCTAATGGCTAGGCTCACAAAGATCATCTACAACCATCAACGGTCACACATAGACCTCATCTAACTTGGAAGTTAGGGTTCCACAAATGTTCGGGCTCTCATAATGGATTCTCCTCATAATGGGGGCCTTACAAATTAGAGCACCATGGATCATTTGTGGTCACATGAGGGTGGAGTATTGAGCATATCTAACACCCCCCCTCAATGTCCACCCTACGGTGAACTACCTCCTTCGTCCAATCCCAAGCTTTGGAAAGTGTCAAAGAGGTTGCTCTCTCCCAAGAGCCTTGGTGAAGATGTCTGCTCCATTTTCTTCAGTAGGACAATAGCTTATCTTGACAACCCCATCCTCAATCAACTCACACACATAGTGATACTAGATTTCTATGTGCTTGGTACGTGCATGGAAAACATGATTTTTGGCGATGGCCATGCAACTTTGGTTGTCACACTTCAACTCTGTAGCCTCCTGTCCTTGTATTCCTATGTGCCATAGGATCCTCCTCAACCATACTGCTTCACATGCTGCAACACATGCAACTTTGTACTCAACTTCAGTGGAAGATAATGCTATAGTCGGTTGCTTCTTACTAATCCAAGAGAAAATCCGTGATCCTAAAGAAAAACAATATCCAGAAACGGATTTTTTGGTATAAATATCTGGCCAAGAATCCAGTGTTCCACACTCGGACGTGTTGGCATAAAATCCTAAATGACCTCTTTATAGTGTATACATGTGTATAGGCCTATTTATAAAGGCCATGTCACTTATTCTTTATTTTTTGGGCCAAGTTCAATGTGAACTTGACCAACCCTAAAAGGGTCCTATATAACATAACTCAATAAGACTTTGGGGCATTTTAGCACCTCCAAAAAGGCTGGGCGACTCTCTCTATGTCTCTATCTCTGTCTCTCTCTCTCTCTCTCTCTCTCTCTCTCTCTCTCTCTCTCTCTCTCCTCCCCCCACCAGTTGTGCCTCCATTTTTGCCTATCAACCTCCATTCCCACACCAGTGCCTCCATTTCTGAGGCACACACATGCACTACATCAAGTCCTCTACCCCTCAACACCATATTCAAACCCTTTCAACTCGTATCAGAGCAGAATTAGGGTTTCAGAGCTACTACACAAGTGTTGTACAACAAAGAAAACCCCACTTTTCGCGACAATCTTCCATTTCATCGTGAAGAACTTTGCGATAGGGCCAAGAGGAACACTTTGGGCATCTCAATAGTTCATAGCAAGTTGTTTTTAGGTGTCTTATAGGTCTAAATAGGTGTTTTATAGGTCACAACACCAATACATAGGTCTAGCACCTTATGTATTGAATTGTGGCAAAAGAAATTGCTTATGTACAAAAAATTATGGTATTTTTTTGAGAATTTTAGAAAATTTTGAAGCAAAATTTGGGGCTTTTGCTCCTATTTGATTCTAAAGGTTGCACTATAGCCTTATCTATGCATATTGAGGTCAAAAGAAATCAAAATTGTTGATTTTTAGCACAAATTTGCTTGCTAGAATTTTCTGTAGAAAATTTTAGATTCTAATTTTGTGTTGTGATTGACTGGATTTTGCTCCTACAGTTGTTTGAAGCCATTGTATACTACTTTTAGAGGTGGTGCCCAGACTTTGGTGCATTTTCCCCAAAGTTTTAGCACATTAACCTCTTATTTGTGCAACGGTGTCACTCTAGCACAATGGTGAGTACCAACGTGAGGAGCTTCACCTCATAAATGTCAATCCGTGGAGACGTGAGGACCGGTATGAAGACCGTGAGCAAGTGATGGCACAACTGCGTGAGTGAAAGCACACAAGCATGCACATACATACACACACATGCACAAAGTAAGAGCAAAGAGTGGAACAATGGAAGATATTCGATTACAAAGGACCTCTCTTACAAAGCTGAAATCTACAACAAGCTACCCCAAAAATGAGCTCTCCAGCCCTTTTTATAGTTTTTGAGTGGTTTTGGCCCTGTCCAGACCTAGTGTCCGGCCTAGTTAAAAATTAGGTTCTAGGGCTTATTTGGGGGCTCAAACGGAATCTAAAAATTATGAAAATTGGTAGTATGATACATCTAATACTCCTCAAGCTCAAGGACTCCTTGGCTTGAACAAAATGGAGTTGTAAAAATAGAAAATGGTATTTACAATGATTTTTAGCGATAAAAATCACTATTTTTATAGGGATATCTTCTGAAAATTTGACATGTGATTCTTGGAGCTCCCTACTTGCTCCTTCTTCTTGTGTGTCCACTTCTTTGATGCGCTTCCATGCTTTGTCCTTGACCTTGAGCTTCAACACTCCCCCCCTCTTGAGTCTATCATCCCTGACAGACCCTTGTTGTAGTGGTTGTTCCATGTAGTACATTGAGAGGTAGTGTCCTTCATGTATCAGTAGGAGCGGTTCATCTTCCCATTGTAGCTTGGGCAGTTTTCAGGTTCATCATTTTCCAAGATGACTTCCCTAGTTGCCATACCAAGTACTTGTGACCCATAATGACTGATGGGTAAGTGCATTAGTGCATGGGTTAGAAGAAGAATGTGCCTTGTGCACGGCTCTGTAATGTAGCCCTATGCATGCATACTTGGGAAATGCATTGGAAGAATTATGGTGCAAGAAGTTGGGTCTTGAGCTAGGTACTCAAGGGTAAGCCGACAAAGAGGTTTCCTAATCGATCATGGTTATGTTGTTGTTGAAGCATACAATTCTTACCATGGTGAAAATTCCGTCGATCTTTAACTCTTCGTGTTGTACTTCCATCATGATGATTGACCATCAGCTTGTCTTCCGTTGTTGATGGTTCGCATTGGGGATTCGTCAAACACACAATCCCTTTTTTTTTTTTGGAACAAGGCAAGAAGAAAGGTGTTAGCACCAATAAAATATTTTACATATGTTAGATGTGTATCATGTGCCTGGGATTCTCAATTGTGTCTATGCACAGCCGTGTAACGAGGCCCTGTATTAATGCATACTTTGGAAATGCATGACCTGAATGGTGCAAAAGATAGGGTTATGCCAAAGGCACATGGTTGTTGCTGGTCGAGGCAATTGATGTTACTTGTAGAATTGATGCAATCTTTGTTTGGAGGTGTCGATTGGATCTTGCAATGATGTAATCCTCCTTATAGGGATCCATTTGAGAAGGGTATGTGGCCCTGTGGAGATCACTTCTGGCCCTTTCATCTGTGGATGGTTTCTAAAATTTGATATCCACTGTGGTAGGTTCATTGGTGTTGTGGAAGCTGCTGGTACTTTTGGCCTCCAAACCCATATCCTTCGTGATTGTCCTTCTATTATCGGTGAGGAGATGAATTCATCTTCTTTTGGCCTTTGCCCTTGGTTTTGACTCTTGCTTCTCCATGGTGTTTTTGTTGAGACTTTTCTCGTGAGGGCGATCATATGGTTTTGTGCATGTATCAGTGCCTTGAGTACCCACATTTGTAATTGCCCGTGTTGAGCTGTAGCTAATTTCTTTGGCACCCAAATTTGTACGTAAGTATGGTCGGCCTTCATCGATTGCTTTGGTACCCAAATTTGTTGAAGACCATGGGATTGAGCTGGTCCTCGTTTCTTGGTGTTTCTTGTAGCATGGTTGGCTTGCCTCACTGGGAAGGGTTGTGGCAAAGCTGGTGCTTGTTCTCCTTTTCGTACCCAAATATGATCCATGCCCTGAGCTTCTTTCTTCTTGAATTTTGTCTGTCTAGTTGATATAGCAGATGTCCTTTTTGCTTGCCTCTTTGGTCGAGTTACACTGGCATTAATATGTGAAGAAGAAGAGAGGTTTGCTGGCCTTTGAGCTTGTGCTTCCATGATTGAGTCCTTTTACTTCGTAGGGTTTTTGACACACACAACATTTTCTTTACGAAGATTAGTTTCGGAAGAACTAAGAGAATGTGTGACCTTTGGATTTGTGAGCATGCAATTGTCTAATTCTAATGTAATACATTGTTCATGTGCCCAAACTTGAAGGATTTGACTTCTTAGGTTCAAGTTGATTGCATGGTCATAAATCCAATCTTGACCCAGGACAAGTGGCTCTATAATGTCCTCATCATGACATACTAGCATTTTGACTTTCATTGGAACATCTTGAAGGTAGATGGGAATGTCCACCTCGCCCAAACAAGGGGTTTCCACACCTCCCAAACCTATGAGATAGGCTTCTATGGTCTTTATGTTCAATTGCAAGTCTTGGCAGTAGGATAGTCTAACTGCACTAGTTGCTGCACCTGAGTCAATCAATGCTATCACAGTCCTTGCATTCTTCCCTTGTCCTACTGCGATGGTCACAAAAGGACGTCGATCAATTATTTGAGAAGCAATTGCACTTGATGTTTGACACATGGCCATGTGGTATCTTGGGGCCTCTCGATCGAATTCTAGGCCTAGGCATCTTAATTTATTTCTCCTAATGCGTTCTCTAGCCTCTGCCTATGCTTCTTCTCTAACCCTTAACTCTTCTTCTTTTCGCTTCTTAGCAGTGTTGAGTCTCTATAGCATATCCTCTATAAGAGGTTCTTGATATAGCTTGACTCGACAACCACTGATATAGTTGGGCAAGATATTACCTTCTAGTGTGGCCAATTGAACTGCACCACTAGTGGAAATTCTATTAATGATCATGGGTCCATATCCTCTTTTTTCCAATTTACGGGCATGTTGCTTTAATGTATAAACCAACACTAGGTCTCCTTCTTTCAAGCCTTTATCTTTGATGTGTGCATCGAAGTATGCCTTTTGCCGTTTCTTTGCAGCATAGATGCTTGCCGCTGCTCGTAGCCTTGTCTCACCTAAGCGTTCTAAATCAAAGATCCTCGAGGATAAGTCGTGTCCATTCCAATCATGCTCTTGTGCTACTTTTAAAGTTGGGATTAGGAAGTCCAATGGTGGCACAACATTTTGTCCGAAGACTATCTAAAATGGGGGGCATTGAGTACCGTTTTATAGGCAACTCGGTAGGCCCAAACAACATGATGAAGTTGTTTGTCCCAATCAGAGCGTTTGTTATTTACTAGTTTTGTCAATACATTACATAGGATCTTGTTTGTGCTCTCAGCTTGTCCGTTAGCTTGTGGATGATGGGGGGCAGACTTCTTATGTATCACCAAGAATTCTTGGAGAAGATTTTCGATTACTTCATTCAAGAAGTGTGTGCCTCTATCACTTACTAACTCTATTGGTAATCCGTATCTCGTGAACACATTCTCAAATAAGAAATTTGCCGTTGTTTGAGCATCATTCTTCATTGTGGCTTTGACTTCTACCCACTTTGTAAGGTAGTCCGTGGCTACAATAATGTATTCTGCATGGGAGTTTCTAGCTGGGGGGTTAATAGGACCAACAAAGTCTATGCCCCACTTCGAGAATGCACATCCTCCCATCATTGGCCTCAAAGGCATCTCATCTTTTCTAATTGGGTACTGGGCACGTTGGCATGTGTCACATTTCTTCACATAGGTATGTGCATCCATATGAAGAGTGGGCCACCAAAGTCCTGAGAATAGAATAGTCTTAATTACTCGATCAGGACCAAAATGTCCACCTGCGACACTGCTATGGGCAGTTTCTAAGACTTTCAAGTAGTCTAATTCGTGAACGCACAATCTTAAGTAACCATCTTTTCCTCTCCTATATAGATTGTCTCTTATGAAGGCGTAGTCTTTAGCCTCTTGCTCCATGCTTCGTATCCTTGCTAGACTAGCTTCCTTGGGTAAGGTTCCCGATCTCATGAATTCTACCAATGGAGCACTCCAGTCTAGAATTAATGACACGTGATAAAGGGTGGCATGCTCCACGGGGGGTCTCTCTTTGCACATTGGACAATTCTTAATCCACTCAAGAATTTCTTTGTCCACACTAGGCCAATACACTCCTAAACGTTTAAGATTCTGTAGTGTTCGTTGTTTAGAATAGTGATTCCCTAGAAATCCTTCATGGGCTTGTTGTAACCAACTACTATGTTCATCGTCCTCGACACAACAAGCTAGAACACCTTTCGTATCTTGTTTATACATGCTTCCTGCCAATATTTGATATTTTTGTGATTTTACAATTTCTTTTTTTTTTTGTTTTTACATTCTTATTTGCGGGTTCGAAGGTTAGGACTGGTACCAACTTATTTGCCCATTTAGGAACGACTTCTAGATTGAACAGATAAGCATCGGGCAATTCATCAGGCACTCCTTGCGGTGACTCGCCTGAGGTGATGCGAGAAAGATGATCTGCTCTGAGATGGGTCTTACCTTTCCTAACAACCACTTCAAAGTCATATTCCATTAGTAAGAGGAACCATCTTACTAAGCATCCTATATTGCAAGGTTTATTGACCAAGTATAGTAAAGCTTGATGATCAAGGAAAAATTTGAGCTTGTTGGCCAATAGATAGTGTCTAAACTTCTTCACAGCATATACCATGCCTAAACCTTCTCTTTCGGTTGTGGTGTAATTTCGTTCAACAGCATTCAATTGCTTGCTAGCATATGCTATAGGCAAATCTAAACTCCCTTCACCAGTTGGTTGTGACAGCACACATCCTATTGCATAATTGGATGCATCCATGTGTACACGGAATGGCTTATTCCAATCAGGAGTGGTCAGTATTTGTGTTGTGCACAAGCGTCTCTTCAGCTCATTGAAGGACTTTTTGCATTCATCGTTCCACTCAAAATTTGTCAACAAGGCATAAAGAGGTTTAGCTATGATTGCATACATGTGAATGAACCTACAGTAATATCCACAATGGCCCATGAAGGCTTGTACCTCTTTAACATTCCTTGGCCTCGGCAACTCCGCTATGGCTTTTACCTTGTCCTCATCTGTTGATATTCCGTTCTTAGAGACAATGTGACCTAAGATTTTACCTTGAAGTACCATGAACACACACTTCTCTGGGTTCAGACACACTCGATATTCTCTACACTTGTTGAAGATCTGTCTGAGCTCAGGGATGTGGTATCTTCGCTCTTGGCAATGAGCACATAAATCATCCACATATACTTCTAAGCTCTTTCGCAAGAACTCTTTGAAGACATGGCACATGAGCCGTTGAAAGGTTGCAGGTGCATTGGTGAGGCCAAATGGCATCACCCGAAATGCAAAGATCCCCCACTCTGTGGCAAAAGCTGTTTTATGTTGATCTTCTGGGGCAATGGCTACTTGATTGTAACCTGAAAATCCATCAAGGAAGCTATAAACTTCCTTGCCTTCAACATGCTCCAATAAATGTTTGGTGATTGGAAGTGGATAACTATCTTTGATTGTAGCACCATTAACTTTTTTAAGGTTAATACACACTCGCAATTTTCCTTCTTTTTGGGCACCACTACAATGGGGGATACCCATTCAGTATGCTCAATCTCATAAATAAATCTAGCTTCAATCAGCCTATCGATTTCTTCTTTTATTTTAGCTGCATAAGTGTCATTATATGTGTAGGGCTTATGTTTGGTGGGCTTGGCATCTGCTATCATGGGGATCGTATGAGAGCAAATTTTTGGATCCACTCCCTTCAAGTCTCTATAGTGCCATGCAAACACGTTCCTATATTCCCTTAACAAGGCTACCAACTCTGCTTCCTCTTCTTTACTTAGGTCATCTCCTATGTATGTACATCTCTCTTCATTCTCTTTGATGGTGACTACGATTTTTTTGGTCTTTTCTTATTTATCATATGCTTCTCTTGTAATGGCCTCTCTCTCAGGCATTCATACCAAAATTTTTTGGTCCTCAACGTCATATTTCTTGAAATTCTCTGGTACTTCAAACAATGGTTCCTCCTCTTCCTGTTTCACTACTTTTCTCTTCTTTTTCTTTTGACTACCTTCACTCCCATCCTTTGAATTTACCGTTTTAATGCTTGTGAGAGGTTCTTCTTCTTTTTGTGTAAATACTCCTATGTCTTCTAGATAGTGCTCCTCTGAAATAAAGCAACTATCCATCACAATGGACTCTAGATCATCATCATTCTCTTCTTCGTCTATGAAGTCGTTAGAGTCACATTCTTCTAGCAAAGGCTGACACATGAACACTGAAATATCATAACCCTCCTCATCACAATGAGGTGTCTATTGTTCTTCATTGACAGCAATGTCCATGGTAGCTAAGATTTCTGCCCAACCATGATGCTCAAATTCCTCATCTTAAATATCATCGACGTATAGGTTGGGTCTCGAACTGGTCTATCTCCTTGAGAAGTTCCTTTTTCTCTTGCCTTTAAGCGTTTTTCCTCTTCCTTTGCGACCTTGCACATCCACAAATGAGTATCTTCATGCATCCAAGATGTATCAGATGAACTCCTAGAATGCACGCTTCCACAAGGAGGTGGTTGCAATAGCAGCACCAACACCTGAATCTATGATTGCTTTGGTTGTGTAACCTTGGTAGGTGATTGGAAGATAAGTATTACCTTCATCACCCTCACACATGTCCCCTATTTTGTCTAGAGGTACCTCTCAAACTTTTTGCTTAGAGCCTGCTTCTGGCATATCAAAATCAAGTTCTGGAACCTGATTTGCCACATGTTTCCATAACTCAGGTTTTACTTTGAGCAGCTCTTCTAAAGTGAGATGAAACTGAACCTTAGTGTTTTTCACGACTTCAGTGTTTCTTGGAACCACCGAGTCTTCATTTCTGATCAATATTGTGGGAGCTCTCATCTGGAGAGATTCAGATTCCCATGGACGTGTGACTTGTGGCAACTCATGTAAAGAATTAGATTCAAAATCTAATCGTTCATCTTCTTGTTGCTCTGTTTGGTCTCCATAGATAGACGGGATGTCTTGGGGAAATTGGTCATGAAGATCATCAATCTCAAGAATAGGGGGAGGATTATCCTTCTCCTTGGCCCATTTCTCTTCTTGTATTTCCCGCAAGAACTTTTGAGAGTGTTGTTGAATTGAAAGAGGCTCTCCATCATCTATGGAGTCAGGAACATAGACTTTCTTTGGTGATGAGTTTTCTCTTTCAATAGTTAGTTGAGCTTGTGGAGGTAAAGAAACTTGCGATTTATTTACCAACTGCTCTAAGCTTTCTAGTAAGCCCTGGAAGTGCAAACCTGGTGTAATAGCATTCGTCTGATTGAATGATTGATTGGCCTCGAACATAGCTTGAGCTAGTTCCACCATTTTCATGCACATTTTTGTCCGTTCAATCTCTAAATTTGCTCTAGGGTAGCTCTTGTCTAGGTTTGTAGGTGTTGGCCCTTCTTGAAGTCGAGCCTGGTATGCCTTGAACATCATGTCCAAGTCTTCTGGGGTTGGATCTGCAAGAACAGACCCTGGTTGTGGTTTATTTACAATGATTGGTGGGTGGGGATGAGGTGGGTGGGGATTGATTGAGTTTTGACATGCGAGGGGATTTGAGAGGCAATACCTTCTATTTTTGTTTTTGCATCTTTCAGGCTTTCTTCTAGTTCGGATAACTTTTTGATCCACTTACGATTGGCTTACTCCCTAGTATCCTTCCATGTTCTTGTTCTTCTCTTACTAGGCTCTCCTGATTCACTTGGCTCTGATTGCTCAGTTGGTTTAGTTTGTTGTAGGGCTTGCGCCCTAGTAACTGCGTGTACAGGAGCCACATTATCACTACTGGAACATGAATCCCCCACTAAGCCTACTACATTAACGGGCGTAACCTTTGGTGCACTAGAGGGATGTCCGGGACAATCTCTCAAGAGTTGTTCTTTGCCACACTCAAGACAAACAACTTGTATTGTGATGTTTGCCCTTGTGTCAGAGATAGTGGGTGGGGTGATTGTTGTCCTGGTTTAGGTTGAGGTTGGCCATAACCTCCATGTTCATACAGTCTAGATGCTCTTCGTGATCCTGGACATGGGTTATACCTAGGAACTTCTCTGCCTTGTTCTGTAGGAGGGTACTCGTATGGTCTACAGTGGGATGGTACAAACGGTCATGGTTGTCTATTCATTGGAAAGTTTTCGGTGTTGTAGTTGATGTACTTCTGCTCACTATAAGAGTACATGTTAGGCACTTGAGTTGGTTGTCTATCGTAAGGGTAAGGTTGTGATAACCCTAATGCTTCTCCGGTGCAGACATGAGATGGATGATCCCCACCGCAAAGTGTGCAACTTCTTAACATTGGCACTCTCAAGGAGGAGTTCTGGTAGTTCCTTTGTCCTTGCACCCCTAATTTTTTAGCCACTAACTCTGTCACTTCCTCCACATAACTCGAACTAGAAGTTTCCTTGCTCCTTGTATCCTCTGATTTGGTAGGATCCTGTGTGGTTTTGAGATCCTCAGCTAAGTTGTCTTCCAAATCTATGCACTCGTGAAGACATTCACTTAGGGTTTGTAGTCGTTTTACATATACTAAGATTCTCAATGTTCCATTGGTTAGACCTTCTAAAAATAACGATATCATTTTTTGCTGAGAAGGTCTCTCTGTCACAGGGCATCGGGCTACGTATTGCTTAAATCTTCGTGCTTCATTTTTTACTGTCTTATTAGGAGCTTGTTTGAAACTATTTATTAAGGATGATGAATTGTGCTTGATCCCTCGCTTAGTGAATTCCCAAATAAGTTCTTGGAAGAATTGTTCAATATGTTCAAAACAACTTGGATCCAAGGATTCAAACCAGGTCAAGGCTATTCCTGTGAGGGTTAGCCCAAAGGATTCATATTGCATGAAAAAGTCATCCACTTGCTCTGCTCGCAATACCTGCTTGAATTTTGCAATGTGGTCATACAGCTCTCCTGTGCCATCGTAACGATTTTGCATATATTTGGCCAATTGGATTGGTCTCAGTATTTTGCCGGGCTCTGGGGTTTGGCTTATGATGGGATAAGCGGATTTTACTAGGTGTATTCCAGCTCCTACATCTTGGGGTAGTTCTCCCCTAAATGTGGTTCTATTCAGATTTCCCATTCCCTGGCTAGTGTGGTTATGGGGTTTAATTCCTGGCATGGTGAATTGCTCATGTGGTCCATTGGGTATACTACCTTGGCTCCTTTGTCCTAACATCACATTTTTTGTTCTTTGCTCGGTCTCAAATGGGTTTTATGAGGTAGTTGCCTGATCTCAAGCTAACTCTCCTCTTTCATTAATCTGATCACGGTTTTTGGTTACTACATATATCTGGTCCATCTTGTCCCTATAAACTCCACTTTCATACTTGACAGCTGGTCTTGGAATTATTTCCGATTCTGTGGTGTTTATCATTCTTGCTACTGTCCTCTGTAGACCATCAAGGTAGATAGGTAGTCCCTGCAAGTTGGTGGATATGTATTGAAGAGACATCCTATATTCCCCTTCCATTGTAGACATAAGGCCTTCCCTAGGTACGGAACTATGAATGTCTTCAGAAGCCAAGAGTCTCTCCCAGTTAAGTGACATTTTTGATTGTCTATGAACTCAGCACGTAGTGTTAACCCCTGAGTTGTGAGTCCCTGACTTGGTTGTGTAGTTCACCTTAGTTTCAAGTGATTTGGTACTTTATCTATCTCTTCCTAAGTGTCTACTTGATCTTAGGTTCATAAGCCTTGTCTACAAGTCCACAAATGTCCTTTGAACTGCTCAAAATCTTGTGGAACCCCTTCCTTCCTAGTCCAACCTGAGGTTCAACTTCAAAATACCCTATCTAATAATCCTGGTATTAATTTTACCGTAACCAGTGGAAGTTTTTGTTGTACTCCCCACGGGCTTTCCAACAAACCCAAAATCACAGATTTCGTATGAGAAAGTTATGCCAGTTTAGGGTTCTGGGGGTTAAAACAGGGAAACAAGACCTCCCAGGAAATGCTTCAAAACAGGCAATACACGATACTTATCAAGTATCGCGATACTTGGAAGCAGACGATACACGATACTCAACCAACTAGATAGATCACGATACTCGATATCTCAACTAAACAATACACGACACTTGACACACTGGAAAAGTCACGATACTCGATATTTGGCTGACTGAAAAAATGCTACGATATTCGATACTTGAGCCCACACGATACACGATATTCGACCAACTAGACAGATCACGATACTCGATATCCCGCAAGTATTGCGGAAGGACCTTCACGATATTCGATATTGCACAAGTATCGCCAAGAGGAATCCCACGATACATGATACTCGATATCAGGCGAGAGTTAGACTCACGATACTTGACACTGAAAGTCACGATACACGATATTGGGTAGGTATCACGAAAGAATCACAATACACGATACTTGGAATTCCCACGATATTCGATATTCCTCAAGTATCATTTTCAGGTCTCTACGATACTCGATACGTGACCAATATCGCGAGAAATTTTCTCACGATACTCGATATCTACCAGGTATCGCGAAAGTTAACTCCACGATACACGATACACGATAGGTATTGCGATCAAAAGTTCACGATATACGATATACGATATCTGTCTAGTATCGTGAATGTTTCTCAGCGATACACAATACTCGATATGTGACCACTGCAAGTATCGCGATACTCGACCACAGGAGTTTCACGATATCCAAGTATCGCGATACTTCAACCGCGGGAGAACACGATACTTGGATTTTTGGAGTCCAAATTCAAAAATTTTTGCAAATATGAGTACCTTGTGTCCTCCTTGTCACTCCTATGTGTCTGTAGATGCCAAATCTCCCTTCAAACCCGCGATATTGCACTCATGATACTTGGCGCAGGTTATGTCAAGTCCAAGGCTGTTCACTCTGATTTTCGGCTATTTTGGTACTATTTCTTCAACGTTTTAGTCTTGGACCCTCTCTAAGGCTCTTCCTCACAACCACAAGTAAAAAGTGAGGTGAATGGACTCTAAAAAATGAAAAAAACTAAGAATATGAAGATGGGTGGAGATGGTGATGATGATGAAGATGAAGGAGAAGAAAAACTCAAAAACTAAACTAAAATGGTGATTTTTTTACCTTCCAACGTTGTTACTCTACGTCTTACCGTCACACGCTCGTCCTCCAAGCTCTCTCCTTGGCAACGGTGCCAAATTTGGTGTCACTCTAGCACAATGGTGAGTACCAAATTGAGGAGCTTCACCTCATAAATGTCAATCCATGGAGACGTGAGCACCGGTATGAAGAACGTGAGCAAGTGATGGCACAGGTGCATGAGTGAAAGCACAAAAGCATGCACACACATACACACACGCACGCACAAAGTAAGAGCAAAGAGTGGAACAATGGAAGATCTTCGATTACAAAAGAGCTCTCTTACAAAGCTGACATCTAAAACAAGCTACCCCAAAAATGAGCTCTCCAGCCCTTTTTATAGTTTTTGAGTGGTTTTGGCCCTGTCCAGACCTAGTGTCCAGCCTAGTTAAAAATTAGGTTCTAGGGCTTATTTGGGGGCTCAAATGGAATCTAAAAATGATGAAAATTGGTAGTATGATACATCTAATACTCCTCAAGCTCAAGGACTCCTTGGCTTGAACAAAATGGAGTTGTAAAAATAGAAAATGGTATTTACAATGATTTTTAGTGATAAAAATCACTATTATATAGGGATTTCCTCTGAAAATTTGACATGTGATTCTTGGAGCTCCCTACTTGCTCCTTCTTCTTGTGTGTCCACTTCTTTGATGCACTTCCATGCTTTGTCCTTGACCTTGAGCTTCAACACATGGCATCATCATCCTCAGATATGAATAATCTTTTTGAGATTCGTCGCTTCGAGGGCACAAGATTTGATCTTTGGAAGGAGCGAATTCAAAGAATTCTCTTCCTCAAAGATTGTGATAGAGTGTTGGAAGCAGGAAAGCCACATGGCATGTCAGATGATGCATGGCATAATCTGAATAGACGGTCCATCACTTACATAAAAATGGTCGTGTTAGATGATATTCTTGTAGACTTCAAAGGCATCAGTACAACTTCGGAGTTGTGGGCCAAGTTTAAGGCCACTTATGAGAACACCAAACCCATTAATCATGTACATCTGATGAGGAAATTAATTGGCATGTAGTTGGACGAGTCCAAGAGCGTCGTAAAGCACTTGTCTCCATTTACAGGTACTCTATCATAGTTGTAGGACTCAGGGATGCCTCCCTCTAATGATAAGTTGGAAGCTATTTTTGTGCTTATGACACTTCCTGATTCTTGGGAGAACTTGGTAGTCTCATTATCAAATGACCCCAATCTTACATTTGATGGTGTGAGGGGTTCTATATTGACAGAAGAGATCAGGAGAAGAGCAAGTGGCAAAGGAGGCACTTCTGCCAACATGATTAGAGGCAGATCAGAGAAGAAGGGTTCTTATTCACAGAGAAGTAAGAGCAAAAGGAAAGAAAGGGGAAGCTCCAACAAGAAGCAGGGTAGTGATGTGACATGCTACCAATGTGGTAGGAAAGGCCACAAGAAGCCCGACTTCCAATTCTATAAGGTAGAGCTTGAGAGGAAGAAGAATGTTGGAGACAAAAGAAAGGACAAGAAGTAAGACATGACAAATGGACAAGACAACCAGAGAGAAAGAGAAGGCCAATGTGGCCTCTAGTGTTGTTATTGAGGAGCTTTCAGATATGGATGATATCCTATGTGCTACTATATCAAGTGATGATGCTCATGCACCTGATGCCTCTTGCAATGTTCATGTACAAGACATGTCGATCACTAAAAATGATCTGATTGATGCTTTATTGAATATAAATGATGCATTATCCCACACATGGATTGTTGATTCTGGTGCTTCGTTTCATGTGACTCCTATCAAGGAGTGTTTTGTTAGTTTTCATGCGGGCATCCATGGCCATGTATACCTAAGGAATAATCATGTGTATCCCATTGAAGGTATAGACATTGTGCATCTTTCAACATATGGCACAAATGAGTTGGTCCTACATAATGTAAGATATGTATCAAGAATCAAGAAGAGTTTGCTCACTGTTCGGCAAATGGATATGCATGGTTACAATGTTTTATTTGAAAGAGGCTCATGGAAGATGACCAAAGGGTCACGGTTCATTGTTAAAGGCACGAAAAGGGGAACTTTGTATTGCTTACATGGAAAGGCCTTGTCTAGCAAATTCATTGCATTGGCTGAGATTAATTCTCATATGGAATCATGGCATAAAAGATGGCCATATGAGCCAAAAGGGTCTATCCAAACTTTGTAACCTGAAGAATCTTGATGTTAAAGGCACTAAGCTAGATTTTTGTAATGATTGTCAATATGGAAAGCAAGTGAAATGTTCCTATTACTATGGTGTGTCTCATAAGTCTTGTATATTAGATCTTGTCCATTTTGATGTAGCATGCCCACTAAATCTATGGGGGTGCTTTATATTTTATTTCTTTTGTTGATGATTTTTCTAGGAAGATTTGGGTGCAACTACGCAAATCAAATGATGAAGCATTTGTTGCATTTAAGAGATTTCATGCATTTGTGACTATCCAAACAAGTAGAAAGCTGAAATGCTTATGTATGAATAATGGGGGTGAGTTCACAAGTTCTGAATTCAAAATTTTTTGTGAAAATTTGAGTAGAAAGAGAGAGCTTCCTGTTACATACAAACCCTCTTCTAATGGTGTGGTTGAAAGGTATAATTGGACCCTTTGTGAGAGGGTGAGATGCATGCTGTCCACAAGTAATCTTCCTCATGTTTTTTGGGGAGAGGCTCTTAAAACTGCAGCACATATATGCAATCAATCCTCTCACATGTCCTTGAAAGGTGACATCCCTAAAGAGGTTTGGTCTGGCCAACCTGCTTCATATGATCACTTATGCATCTTTGGCTTTGAAGCTTTTGTACACATAAGGCGTGACTTGAGGAGTAAAGTTGATGCCAAATCCATTAAAGGCCTCTTCATGGGATATGGTGAAGAAGGTGAAATGGGTTATATAATTTGGTTACCTTAGCTGAAAAAGGTCATACGCAGTCAAGATGTTTTTAATGAGGCAAGGCTATTACAAAATAATGTTGCCTCGAAACATGACCATAAAAAGGTCACATTTCAACAAGATCAGCCACATGTTGAGCCTATTTCAGACCCTTATTATGCACCACATATGGTTGAAAATGTAGATAATCCAATGGTCTTTGAGCGAGATGATGTTGGACAGTAAGAAGAGGCTCCTAAAGGGTGTATGCAGCCACAAAATAATGTTGAACACAATATTGGAAATGATGTACAACAGCATGTAAATGATGATTTTATTATACCACTTGATGTAGACCCATTACCAGAGAGTGAGGATCATTAGGAGAGACGATCTACTCATACCAGGCATAATGTGAGTAGATATGACCCCTCGTTGCACTATATTATGTTGACTGATGAGGGAGAACCTCTTACATATAGAGCGGCAAAAGCATGTGAGCACAACAATAAGTGGGAGCTTGCTATGCACGAAGAAATTAAAGCTTTCCATTCTAATAATACTTGGGACTTGGTTGAATTGCCCAAAGGAAGGAAAGCTATTCCTAACAAATGGGTACATAAAATCAAGACTGTTGATGAGAAACCCAAGTATAAAGCAAATCTGGTTGCAAAAGGATATGCTCAAACTAACGGCATAGATTTCCAAGACATTTTCTCTCTTGTAGTGAAGATGACCACTTTGCGGGTACTTTTTACCATAGTAGCTGCTCTTGATTAGGACTGGACCAAATAGATGTACATACAGCTTTCTTGCATGGTGATGTTGAGGAAGAGCTATACATGAAACAACCGGAAGGTTTTGTTATTCCTAGAAAGGAACATCTTGTACATAAGCTCAATAGAAGCTTGTATGGGTTGAAACAAGCTTCTAGGCAATGGTACAAAAAGTTTGATGCTTTTATGCTCAAACATGGGTACAAAAGAAGCCATGCATATCATTTTTTGTACACAAAATGTGATGAAGATGGCAGCCCAATCATTCTTGTGCTCTATGTTGATGATATGCTCATTGCTGCCAATAAAATGAACACTGTTGATGCCCTTAAAGAGGAGATGAAATCTGCATTTTCAATGAAAGACCTTGGGGCAGTTGAACATGAACTTGGAGTAAGGATTAAGAGGCAAAGGGAACAACACCTATTGTATTTATCTCAAGAAAAATACATTGAAAAGGTGCTGGACAGATTTAACATGGATGATGTAAAGCCTCTTGGAGTGCCATTACAGCCATATGATAAAATCTCCAAGGAAGATTGTCCCAAGACACAAGAAGCAATCAATGATATGCAAGGTGTACGTTATGCTTCATCTTGTGGTTCACTTATGTATACTATGGTTGCCACTAGGTCTGACATTGCCCACACAACGGGAGTTGTAAGCCGATTTATGGCTAATCTAGGCAAGTCACATTGGAATGCAGTAAAGTCCATTATGAAGTACTTGAAAGGGACTAAAAACAAATGCCTCTGTTATGAAAAGTACTCATTAGAGTTGAAGGGATTTTGTGATTCTAGCATGGAAGGTGATGTGGATACACGGAAGTCCACAAGTGGCTATGTTTTCACTCTTGCACGTGGTGTTGTATCATGGTGCAATAGATTGCAAAAGATTGTTGCTTTGTCTACTACTGAGGTTGAATATATTTTAGCCACTAAGGATTCCAAGGAAGCAATATGGTTCGCACGTCTTTGCAGTGAGTTTGGTTTGCCTGACAGAGCACTTATGCTTGATTGTGATAGCCATAGTGCCATATATTTGGCAAAGGATGCCATGTTCCATGCACACACAAAACATATTGATGTGCGATATTACTTCATTTGAGAAGTGCTTGAGGATGGCCTTGTCACATTGGTTAAGGTCCATACATCACAAAACCTTGTAGATGTTCTCACTAAGTGCTTATCCAAAGCACAACATTAGTTATGTATACAGATGGTGGGAGTCCTGTAGCTTAAAGGTGCCATTTATGCCTTTAAGTGGGAGGTTGTTGGGATAAGGTCCTAAATGACCCCTTTATACTGCATACGTGTGTATAGGACTATTTATAAAGCCTATGTCATTTATTCTTTATTTTTTGGGCCAAGTTCAATGTGAACTTGGCCAACTCTAAAAGGGTCCTATATAACATAACTCAATAAGACTTTGGGGCAAGTCACTCATTTTAACCCCTCCAAAAATGTTGGTTGATTATCTCTCTCTCTCTCTAACCAACTATGCCTCCATTTCTGCCTATCAACCTCCATTCCCATACCAGTGCCTCCATTTCTGAGGCACACAGATGCACTACATCAAGTCCTCTACCCCGCAGCACCATATTCAAACCCTTTCAGGACAAAGCACATCGAGATCCAGTTCCACTTCATCCGTGAGAAGCTCGTATCTCAGTACATTACTCTGGAGCAGTGTACTCTTAGGAGAACCTGGCAGACACTCAACGCCTTGGACTGAAGCTCAGTAAACACCTCCGCATGTCCGTGGTATTTGCCCAAGGTGAAGATAGTCATGTGAGGCACGTGAAAGGGGTCCTGATTACGCTAGGCCAGTGGTTCGACCACTTGAACTTCCTCATCATCCCCATGGAGACATTCGAAGTCATCCTAGGACTTGAATTTATGGATCAACACCTGATCTCCTTCTTCAAGAAAGGGGTAGGCAAGGTACTCTTTGACCAGAATGGGAAGGCCCTCGTCATCGATTGCAACCTGGTCCGTGCCCCTCGAGCAGACTGGCCATCTGACAATGAGCACAAGGACCACAAGCAGAAACACAAGGGCAAAGAGGAATCATATGCAAGGGCCTCAACCTGGAAGCATCCACAAGAGACACTATCTCATAAGTAGTTCAGATGGGCAATGTATCAAGGCGGGATAGCCCACTTATGCGTTCTCAGGCTAGTGGAACAGGAGACGGGACCAAAATCAATCGACGTATCAAAAAATTGGTCACCCGAGTTTCCAGTTCCTTATGGAAGAATTTACAGACGTACTCAAAGACACGCTTCCACTCCACCTCCCTCCCTTAAGGAATGTCCAACATAGGATGACACGCTTCTGGACCAACCCCCCATCTCAAGCCCCGTACAAGATGAATGAGACTGACTTACAAGAACTCAAATGGCAACTACACGAGTTAGAGGAACAAGGGTACATCCAACCAAGTAGCTCACCGTATGGTGCCCTCATCCTCTTTGTGAAGAAGAAGGATGGCTCTCTACATTTATGCATTGATTATTGAGCCCTTAACAAAAACACAATCAAAAGCAAGTACCCAATCCTGGTGATGAACTTCTCGACCGCCTAGGCAAGGCCCGATACTTCACACGCATCGACCTCCGTTTCAAGTACCACCAAATCCGAGTAGCACAAGAACACATCAAAAAGATTGCCTTTCGGACTCGTTATGGAAGTTATGAATGGCTTGTCATGCCATTCAACCTCACAGATTCCCCAACCACATTCTGTCGGGAGATGAACGATGGCTCCCGAGATATGCTGGACCTCTTCCTCATCATTTACATCGATGACCTGATCATCTATAGCCGCACTTTGGAGGAACACTACGAGCATATGGGGGCCGTCCTCCAGTGTTTACGCAAATGTCGGCTTTTTGCCAAGCCCAAAAAGTGTGAGTTTTGCATGAAAAAGTGGAATTCTTAGGGTTCATCATGTCTGAACTTGGGCTTCACATCCACCCCCAAAAAGTGGAAGCGGTCCTTAAGTGGGCTCCCCCAAAGTCCATGAAGGAGATGCAGGAATTCATCAACTTTTGGCAATTTCCCTGCCGATTCATCCAAGGGTTTAGCAAGATCGCGGCTCCACTTCTTGAACTGATCAAGGAAAAGGAACCATTCAAGTGGGGTCTTGATGAAGAAGATGCCTTCGAAGTGCTAAAGGTGGCCATGTGCAATGCTCCTGATCAGCTCCCCGAATTCGACAAACCATTCGAGGTCCACACGGATGCCTCTGGCTTAACGATAGTGGCGTGCTCATGCAAGATGGGCAGCCCCTGGCGTACGAATCCCACAAACTCACTAGACCCGAACTTAGGTGGAGCACACATGAATAGGAAATGCTCGCGATAGTCCATTGCTTACACAAGTGGAGGCACTATGTCCTGGACAAGCACACAAAAGTATTCACTGACAACGTATCCTTGAAGTACTTTTCTTCCCAACCTAAGCTGAGCCCAAAACAAGCAAGGTGGCAAGACTTTCTAGCCGAGCTCGACATCGAAATCCTTCACAAACTGGACAAACAGAATGTCATGCCGGATGCATTAAGCCGAAGGCCCAAAATTCAAGCAATATGAACCGTCTCCCCCGACTTGAAAGGTAGAATTCACCAAGCCCAAGAGCACGATGCTCATGTCCAAGAAATCATGAATGAAGTTTGAAGCACCAACCAACCTGGCCCTTACATGATTCAAGAGGGCATACTTTGCCGCAAAGGCAAGATCTACGTGCCAGACAACTTCAAGCTACGCAAGGAGTTGCTCTGGGAAGCACACGATTGCAAAGTGGCCTGCCACGCTGGCCAAAACCGCAGTTACAAGATGCTACACAAGCACTTCTACTGGCCCCACATGAACGCTGAGGTACATGAATATGTAGAAATGAGCCCGATGTGCCAACTTGTCTGCCAAGTTCGAATCAAACCCATAGGCCTACTTCAACCCCTACTGATTCCAAACCAACCTTGGGACATGATTAGCATGGACTTTATCAGTGAGCTCCCACCATCCCAAGGATACAACACCATATTCATGGTAGTGTACTATTTCACTAAGCAGGCTCATTTCATTTCGGCCAAACCTCCTCTCAATGCAAAGGTGCTGGCCCACCTCTTTTTCACACACATCGTGAAGTACCACTTAGCCATCATGTTGGATCACGACGGACGCTTCCTGAGCCGACTTTGAACTGAACTCTTCCGCTTGTTGGGAACACAAATTAGATTTTTGTCAGCCTACCACCCACAAACAGATGGACAAATGGAGCGACTGAATCAGACAATTGAAGATTACATCCACAATTACGTGCGAACCGACCAGAAGGATTGGTCCAAACACTTGGATATCCTAGAATTCCACTACAACGCGTCGGTACACTCAAGCACAAAGATGATCCCATTTGAGCTTGCGACCGGCAAGGAAGTCACCACACCCTTAGCACTAACAAACGATTCTATGCTGTCTACGAATGACCCTGATTGTGGAGCCTTCTTGGGTCAGTGGAAAACCAAACTAGAAGAGGCCAAGTCGAGCTTGCAGCGAAGTAAGGAGCGCATGGCCAGATACGCAAACAAAAAGAGAAGACCCGATGAAGACTTTCAAGTCGATGACTTAGTTCTCGCGAGTGCTCGCAACATTACACTACCTCGGAACATAATGCAGAAGTTCAATCATCGATACTACGGCTACAAGGTAGAGAAACGGATCAATGAAGTTACATATAGCTTGGAGCTACTTGACAATGCACAGTTTCACAATGCTTTTCACATGAGCCTCCTCAAATGGTTCAAACCTGATACCAAATATGGACGCGAGGTCCCAATACTTCAAGATGGTGAGAACCAATTCGAGTAAGAGGCCATCTCACGAGATTGCAACACTCACGACGGGCCCCAGTTCCTCATAAAGTGGAAAGGCCGCCCCTTGGTTGACACCGATTGGATCCCGACCAACACCTTTAGTCCAGACCACCCGCATGTTTGGAAATACTATCGCACCACCTAGGCCTACCCTCGCCCCTTAACCCATTATAATGTTCCCAACATTTTGTATAACACCAAATTTTGTAACCGAAACCTGCTTGTTGAGGGCAACAAGCTCTCCAAGTCGGGGGAGGATGTCACAACCCATGTATTTCTATCCAAGGCATTTCAGTGCTTAGACGGTATGCCCTGGGGCGCCTAATTGTGTGCAACTATGAGGGGTACTAGTACTCCTCATACCAAGCTCTCATTGACGTCCCTTGTAAAAGTGAGTTGCGAACATAATATAAAATTGTGTTCTTTGGTAATCATCTTGGTGCCCCCCTATCCAGCTTCGCACATGCTTGGGTTGAACGTCTTGCCCTCCCTCCCCCCCTCCCACCCTCCCTCCTCTCTCTCTCTCTCTCTCTCTCTCTCTCTCTCCCCTTCCCCCCCTCCCCCTCTGCCCCCCTGCCTCCATCCCCCCTCCCTCCCTCCCTCCCCCCTCTCGCCCTCCCCCCTCCCTCCCCCCCCCCCCCTCTCTCTCTCTCTCTCTCTCTCTCTCTCTCTCTCTCTCTCTCCCCTCTCCCCTCCCCCCTCCCCCCTCCCCCTCTCCCTCTCCCTCCCCCTCCCCCTCCCTCCCTCCCTCCCCCCCCCTCTCTCTCTCTCTCTCCCTCCCTCCCCTCTCTCTCTCTCTCTCTCTCTCTCTCTCTCTCTCTCTCTCTCTCTCTCTCTCTCTCTCTCTCTCTCTCTCTCTCTCTCTCTCTCTCTCTCTCTCTCTCCCCCCTCCCCCCTCCCTTCCCCCCCATCCCCCCTCCCTTCCCCCCCATCCCCCCTTGGACAAAACAGCCGGATGACATCTTCATCATGTATCCTATGTTTTGTCTCACAGGTCGAATTTTGGCCTATCATAGATGTAAAAAAAACTCTCTCTCTCTCTCTCTCTCTCTCTCTCTCTCTCTCTCCCTCTCTCTCTCTCTCGTCTAGTGAAGGCTGTGAACTCGAGCACCCGAATCAACCAACATCCTTGGAATTAGCAATTAGATTCCCACCACATCCCCCTGCCCCTAGTGAGTGGATTGATAAGAGATGAAAGCTTTGTTCTCTTGAGTCTTATCCTGTCAATATTCATCATGTTCACAAGTGTATACCACTCTAGAGATGGAATCACCTTTGGACCGACTCCAATGGGTCAAAAAATCAAATCAGATATTCAAATTTCATTCCTCTCCACATGAAAGATCTTAATGATCCGGTCACCCACTCAAGCAAACTTCAATTGATCCCAATGAGCAAGGATACCCAAATGACTAGGCCCCCATAAGCACTCAAGTCCTTGCTCTCCCTCCCTTATTAGCTTCTATAACCCATGAAATTTCCCCAATGACTAGCATCATTGGACGAATGGGTCACAAAATCAAATCAAATATTCAAATTTCATGAAAGATTTAATGATCTAGTCACCAATGAGCCCTAGGCACCACACGGGGTGCCACCAACAGTTTGGACCAAAGAGGGACCCAAACAACCGTGAAGCCTAGTTATATTTACACCCTAGACTTGGGCCGAATCTAGGGGGTTGAAGGCGGGTCATCTAATGAAGGTGATGGATCAACCTCGCCTAAGGAAACAAGGGTGAGGGGAGAGGAACTTAATCTAGCCTAATTAGCTCATTACCAAGAAACGCCATGAGGAGGCATCCTCTCCCAATGATCAAATCCAAGTCGCAAAATCACTTCTAGCCATATTCAATCAATGTGTCCTTTGCCACACAAAAGCAATTCGGATGGGATTTTAAAGATGCACAAGCACTCTCACTCATTGCTATGGGAGTGAAGCGTCATATTATTCCTCAAATTGGGTCATGCAAAACCTCTCATCAGGCTTGGAGGGAGGTAGAGAATCTCTATCAAAGTAAAAATCATGCAAGGAAAGCTCATTTAAGAAGATAGCTAGCCAACACAAGGATGAAAGTTGAAAAGTCGTCCAATCTCATATTCTAAAGCTTAAAGACCTTCGTGGTCATATTGGAGTTAGCATATCTGATGAAGAGATGGTGAATCCTTTTAGAAATTCACTTCCATCTACATATCGTTCTTTCATTATCTCTCTCTCTCTCTCTCTTTGAAACTCCAAAGAGTTACATGATTGTATGCTCTATTGCTCCAAACACTAAAGGAGTGCATTCTGTGTAAGGAGAGAAAACGTAAAAAGAGAAACCTGCACAAAAATTTGGAGAAGAAGATGGGAAAGCTGAAGTTGAAAAAGTCTCATTCAAGTTATGAGAGTTTTAGAACCAAGTCTTATTTATAAATGACTTTTAAATCATTTGGGCATGTTCACACATGGAAAATTATCAAAAGTCATAAAAATAATATAAATGCCTATGACTCCCTAAATTGGTGTCCAAAAAAATAACAAAAATATGTCTAGAAAGCTCCCGAAGAGAGCTATCAATTGGAAGGATCGAAATATACAAAAATAGTAACTCCCACCATCTGTATACATAGTTGATATTGTGCCTTGGGTAGAGACTTGATGAGAGCATATGCAGGCATGAGTGAAGTGTTGACCTTGATCAAAGTGATCTAGTCATCCTCTAACATCTCTTTGATGAAGTAGTATCTCACATCAATATGCTTTGTGTGAGCATGGAACATGGCATTCTTTGTCAAACATATGGCACTTTGGCTATTGCATCCAAGAATATGTGCCTTTTCAACCACTCCAAACTCACTACATAAGTGAGCTAACCAAATGGCTTCCTTGGAAGCTTCTGTGGTTGAAATATATTCAACCTATATGGTAGAGAGTGCAACTCTCCTTTGAAGTCGAGCACCATGAAATAGCACCACTTACAAGGGTGTATAAATAGCCACATGCAGACTCGCGAGTATCCACATTACCTGCCATGTTTGAGCCACAGAATCCTCTCAACTCTAATGGACTTTTTCCATAACATAGGCATTTACCTTTGGTCCCTTTCAAATATTTCAATATGGATTTGATTGTCTCCCAATGAGCTTTCCCAAGATTAGCCATAAGCCTGCTAACAACTCCCACTACATGAGCAATGTTCAACCGAGTGGAAACCATGGCATACATAAGGGAACCACAAGCTGATGCATACGGAACACTCTTCATGTAGTTGTCTGCATTATCATCTTTGGGACAATCATCCTCGGAAAGCTTAACATGTGCCTGCAATCACACTTGAAGAGGCTTAGCATCAACCACATTAAATCTATCCAGCACTTTTTCGATGTACTTTTCTTGGAATAAATGCAACGAATGTGTATGTTGCTGCCTATCCCTTTTTATTCGCATACCAAGTATACGCTAAGCTTCCCCAAGGTCTTTCATTCAGAGTGCACAGTTCAATGGCTGTTTTAGAGCATTTAGAGTGCTCTTTTTCTTCCCAACCAACAACATATCATCTACATTCAGCACAAGAATGATTGGGCTGCCATTTTCATTCTTTTTATTGTATAAAAAGTGATCTACGTTGGCTTCTTTTGAACCCATGTTTGAGCATAAATGCATCAAACTTCTTATACCATTGTGTGAGGGCTTGTTTCAGCCCATATAGACTCCTTTTCAGCTTGCATGCCAGATACTCTTTTCTAAGAATGGCATATCCTTCTAGCTCTTTCGTGTGTAGTTCTTCATTTAAATCACCGTGCAAAAAGGATGTTTTAACACCCATTTGGAATAACTCCAAATCCAAGGCAGCTGTGAGAGGAAATAACACACATAATGTGGTAATTTTAACCACCAGAGAGAACACTTCTTGGAAATCAATGCCTTATTTTTGGGCATATTCCTTATGAACCATGTTGGATGTGTGTAGAAGTGTGAGAGACACATGAGAAGCACACACAAGGAGCACAGACACAACAAGACACATGGAGAAGATGATGGTTGGAATAGCTCTCTCTATTGACGATGAACTGAACTGAAGTACGGGCTGAATAATATCCCTAAGTAAAAAGTACGACCACATATGAGAGTATCAAGTATGTGGTAACATGGGGAAAAAACCTCTAGCCAGCACTAGAGATTAAAATGTGCTCATGTATAGGGAAAAGGTTCACATCAAAGCTACTCGAGGAACACATAAGTGTAACAAACCCCCTGGGGCGAATGATGTAAACAGATACAGGGAGTGACAGATCAGCCCCCACAAGGTAGTAAGCCTAAAGCTTTGCGAAAAGCTTCAAAATTTTCCCGTAGAAGAGCTTTGGTGATTATGTCTGCCACATTATCTTGTGTAGGCACATATACCAAATCAATATCTCCTGCATGAAGGTGCTCTCTCACATAGTGATAATGCACCTCAATATGTTTGGTCCGTGCATGAAACACTGGGTTTCGTGCAACAGCCAAAGCACTCTGACTATCAAAGAGAATATGTGTAGCAGCATCAATCTCCATGCAAAGATCCATCAATAGGTGTCTCATCCATATATACTCCACTTTAGCTGTGAAAACTTCCCTGTACTTAGCTTCACAACTCGATATCGCCATTGTAGGTTGCTTCTTACTCAACCAAGTTATGCATGAGTCTCCAACGCGAGTATCATAACAACTAGCCCAATCACTATCTGTAAAAGCATGCAAGCATGGCTGAATATCTCTGAGATAAAAGAGACCTAAGCTAAAAGTGCCTTTGAGATATCTAAACACACGTTTGACCGCTTGCCAATGCTTAGTGCTAGGACTATGCATGAATCGACTCAACTCGGAAATTGCATACTGTATATCCGGCCTTGTGTTGCATGCATATATAAAACATCCCACAGCTTGCTGATAAAGAGAAGTGTCAAAAGCATCAATGGAATCCTCAACCGAGAACCTGAATCCTGTCTCAACTGGTGTGGAAACTAGCTTGCAATCTCAAAGTCAAAATGCTGAAGTAGTTTTTCAACATACTTTGCTTGATGCATAACAATTCCCCCCTCAACAGATACAAACTGGATGCCAAGATAGTAGCTCAAAAGACCAAGATAAGTGACATCAAAAGCATGCTGCAAATAAGCTATAAGAATGTCAAGTTTTGCATCACATGAACGAGTCAAGAGTAGGTCATCGACATAAAGAACAAACACTATAAGATCAGCCCCATTTTTGCGTACATAGAGTGTGCTTTCAATCATACTACATGTGAAGCCAATAGCAATCAAGTGCTATAGATTTTATCATACCATGCATGTGGAGCTTGCTTGAGACCATAGAAGGCTTTATGCAAGCGACAAACCATATGATCTTTCCCTTTCATAGCAAATCCAAGAGGTTGCTTCACATAAACCTCTTCTTGCAAATCACCATTCAAGAAGGTTGTTTTTATGTCCAACTGATGCACTTTCCAACCTCGATGGGCAGCCAATGCAACTGTTGGAGTTAGACGTCTGCGGAAGCACGCGAACATCACAAGGAAGACCCGGGTACCACTCAAGTAGCAAAAGATGTGCTTAACCGCCTACCAATGCTTGACTCCTGGGCAATGCATAAACCTGCTCATCTATGAGACAACAAACTGAATATCTAGCCAAGTAATGCATAAGTAAATCAAGCATCCAACAGCCTACTGATAGAGAACAACATCAAATGCATCTCCAGCATCATGAAGACTCAGTCGTAAATGTGTTTCCATAAGAGTGGCAATAGGTTTACAGTCTTCAAGGCCAAAATGCTGCAATAATGTGTCAATATATTTTGTTTGACACAAAGCCATTCCACCATCAACGTGCATAAATTGAATGCCCAAATAATGATGCAAATGCCCCAAATCAGACATCTCAAATGAGGCATGCAAATCAGCCTTAAAATCAGCAATATGCTTCTCAATAGGACCAGTGAGCAGCATGTCATCAACATAGACAACAATAATTAGAAGCATATCATTAGCACGCTTAACATATAAGGTGCTTTCAGTTGGACTGTTCTCAAAACCATGTGCAGTCATATAGGCATGTATCTTCTCATTCCAAGCACATGGTGCTTGCTTTAAACCATATAATGCTTTCTTTAACTTGCACACTTGGTTTTCATTCCCTTTCTGCACAAAGCCATGGGGCTGAAAAACATACACTTCTTCATGCAAGTCACCATTCAGAAATGTTGTTTTAATGTCGAGCTGATGTACATTCCAACCATGATGGGCTGCAAGTGCACATATGCTCTGAACAGTAGTCATACGACATGTAGGTGCAAAGGTCTCATCAAAATCAATGCCTCTTTCTTGCGCATAACCCTTTGCAACAAGCCTAGCCTTATACCTGTCAACTGACCATCAGGTTTACGCTTCAGCTTGTAAACCCACTTAGTGCCAATGGCCTTCTTGCCAGGAGGCAAGTCGCATAAAGACCAAGTACCATTCTTCATTATAGAATATTATTGAGATTGCATAGCAGCCATCCAATTTTCTGAATTTTGTGCTTCATCAAACGAAACGGGCTCATTCTCATCACAGAGACTAGATGCAGTCATAGCATAGCAATCTGATGCAAAGGAGGCACGATGAGAGCCTGAAAGAGTTCGATATGACAGAGGTGCATGTAATTTGCTATCACCCAAAGTGTGCACCAGCCATTTTGGCATAGTTTTTGCCTGCTCAATATCATCTCTCTCATCAACAAGTGCATAATGTAAATCTGCATCAGAATTGGAATGATCTACATCATCACCTGAAACCTGCAAAGGTTGAGAAGTTTCCTCATTAGGACCAGCACTAGACTATCCACCTGTAAAAAGAGGCAGCAAAGTATCATACATGTGTTTGGAGCTAACAGATGTCTCCTTTGTACATGAAAGCAATGGCTGAATAGCATCTGCCACAAAAACAACATCACGGCTAACCAAAATGCGTTTAGCATGTGGATGATACAGATGATAGCCTTTACTTTCAGAACTGTACCCAACAAAAATACATTTTACTGCTTTATCATCAAATTTTCTGCGATGTTGTTCAGGCACTAATGCATATGCCAAACACGCAGATGAGCAACAGATGGCTTGCGATCATACCAAGCCTCATATGGAGTGATAGACTGCAGCGCTTTAGTGGGACACCTATTAAGTACATATGCTGCACACATGACAACCTCAAGCCAGAAACTATGTAATAAAGCTTGACTCTTGACCATACACCTCGCCATCTCCATGAGTGACCTGTTATTTCGTTCAGCAACTCCATTCCATTGAGTTGTATACAACACTGTACACTTATGCAGCCAGTTTAGGACAGTTCTTTATGATATGATCATTTCCTTTATAGTACTTGCAAAACAATTTCTGCTTTTCTGATTTCTTTTCATCTTTGTCTTCCCTCTTCGATTATGCAAAATTAGCAGATTTTTGCTTACTAGTTGAAGAGCTCCATTTTCCTTTGCCCTTCTGACTAGCCAACAAAGCTTGATCTGCAACTCGCATAATGGACCTGTTCTGCTTGGCGTGATCCTCCTACAACAGAATAGAGACTAACTCCTCAAATGATAAGGCATTTGGATTGCCTTTCATCATCAACCGAAGAGTAGAAGCAAAACTCTGATATAAATCAGGAAGACCATTCATAACGGTTTGCACAAGTGAGCTATCCGGTATAACCTCATCAGTAGAAATCAATTGTTCCTTCAAGTCTTTGAATCTTTGTTAGGAAACTGTCCATAGAATCAACTTCATTCATGTGCTTACTCTCCAACTATTTTCGGAGGTAAGCAACGCAAGCCTCATTCCTAGCTTAGTACAATGTGGTAAGTATATCCCAAGCATCCTTAGCTATTCTGCAAGAGCGAATGGGAGGAATAATGGCACGTTTGACAGACAAAGCTATCAATGCATGTGCCTGAGCATCTTTGCCATCCCAACGAATCTGCTCTACAGTAGGTGCAGCAGAAACTGCAGCATGAATAGGAATATGCAGAATATCATCATCTTCGACACCTTCTCCATCAACTTCTGTACCTGCAGTTGTAACAGTTGAAGGTGTGATAGGACGTTTTTCAACACCCTGCACAATGTTCTACAGTCCTTTTGCAACCAATACATGTCGCATCATATAAGCCCACAACGGGTAGTTGGTACCATCCAACTTATCTTCAACAGCTAACATACGAAATACATGACTACTTTCAGCCATGGCCGGTGACTAAAATACCTTGATGCACAAAATTAACTGTATCTCAAAAAGTTGAACAGAACTGCTCATACGAATTTTGCTAAACCTATAGCAGACTTCGAGATGCTTAAACTGGCAAACAAAAACTGGTATATAACTTTGGCACAAAAAGATGAAATAACCTGCACAAGCGTTGCGATAGTGCATTCGGAGGTCGAAACGAGCTCATATCGCAATTTCGGCACCACATAGCGAAGCTATTTTGATCTCGAAAACACGCTAAGTATGCTCACCAAAATTCGTGCAATTCTGAGACTGCAACCGGAGGAGTGTCGACGGCGCCCTAGATGAAGCG
Source organism: Ceratopteris richardii (assembly GCA_020310875.1). Lineage (NCBI taxonomy): Eukaryota > Viridiplantae > Streptophyta > Polypodiopsida > Polypodiales > Pteridaceae > Ceratopteris > Ceratopteris richardii. Next base: position 46,768,722 of record CM035428.1, read on the forward strand.
ACGACCTGCTCTGGTACCAATTGTTGGCGTTAGATGTCTACGAAAGCACACGAATAGCACAATGAAGAAGAAGAAGCTTGGAGCACAACACACAATACTGAAGAGGGAAAAAAGTGCCTCGACGGTCCTAGAGTGTTCACACACATCACTATCTAAATATATCAACAGCAACCACGGTACGAATGGTAGTCATGCGTGAAGTAGGTGCAAAAGTTTCCTCATAATCAATGCCATATTGTTACGCATATCATTTGGCAACCAATCTAGCTTTGTAGCGATCAATGCCACCATTAGATTTTCTCTTAATCTTATAAACCCACTTTGTACCAATGACATTCTTTCCTTTTGGCAATTCACATAACTCCCAAGTACCATTCCTATGTATAGAATCCATTTCTGATTGCATAGCACTCACCCATTGTGTATCGTCACATGCATCTTGAAAAGAAAGTGGCTCTTCATTACATGCTATAGCAATAAGAGAATAATCCACAAAATTACTTGATGCATGGTGAGAGCTTTATCTTGTTCTACCAAGTAAAGGTGCACTCAATTTTTTGTCCTGCAAAGTTTGTTTCAGCCACTTTGGCATAGTTGTGCATTCTTGATAGACACGCGTTCATTATGTAAAACATCTTCAATATGTATATCATGCGTGGGCTGAATTTCATGCTCATTTTCAGCCATATCTTGACGCAAATGTTCAGCCATATGTGGCTGGAAATTTCCAGCAGTTTTGACAATTTTTGGCTGAAAAATTTCAGCCATGTTTGGCTAGAAATTCTCTGCATTTTCAACACTATTTTGCTTGAATTTTTTAGCCCTTTGAGCCTCAGTTCGCTTGTCTACATGGCCATAGTCAAGCGCACCATTTTGGAACAAAAGCATGAGTGTATCGAACACATCTTGTGAGCTAACTGTTGGCTGTTTTTTGCATTCAAGTAGAGGGAAAACTGAATTTTCAACAAATACCACATCTCGACTCACAATAATTGTGTTCGTTAATGGATGATACAAACGATATCCCTTACTTTCAGCACTATAACCAACAAATATAAATTTCTTTGCCTTGTCATCAAATTTGTGACGTTGTGATGGCACAAGAGCATATGCCAAACAACCAAACGTTCCAAAGTTGTTTGGCAACAAGAACATGCTTCATCATGTAAGACCACATCGGATAGTTGGTCCCATCAAGCTTATCTTCAGCTTGAAGCATGCTAAACAAGTCATTGATGCCCTCCATTTCACTAAGGAACAAGAAAGTGACAAAAACTTTACTTCGATAAAAGCCGAAATGAATGCTAAAATTTCAGCTCACAAACCGTCACTTTGATGGCGATTCTGACTGCACGAATGTCTTCGAAATGGGGGTAAAACCCCAGCGCACCTGCTGGAAATGTTTCTGGGCAGTATGTGGTAACATGGGGAAAAAACCTCTAGCAAACACTAGAATAAAAAGTGACCATGTATAGGGAAAAGGTTCACATCAAAGCTACTCGAGGAACACATAAGTGTAACAAACCAGGCTTGCCTTATACTTGGGTTTCCCATCCAAAGTCTTGATTTTGTATACCCACTTGTTGGGAATGGCCTTCCTACCTTTGGGCAACTCAACCAAGTCCCAAGTATCATTTGCATGCAAGGCCTTTATCTCTTCATGCATGGCTAACTCCCATTTCTTCTTTTGCTCATATAGCTTTCCCTCTTTATAGTGAGAGGCTCACCCTCATTTTGATAACATAATGTAATCTACAAAGGGGACATATCTGTTCACAGAGCTCATAGGACGTGTAGATCTTGTTGCCCAATGATCCACATTCTTTGACAACGGAGCTATATCAGTAGGCATATCAACTTCCTCATTGTTACTGGGCTGGTGTACATCATTTTCAGCCACGTTTCCAGCATGAACATGTGGCTGCATATGCCAATTCAGAAGCCTGAATTTGCTGTCCAACATCCTTTGGCTCAATTATCACTTCATCATTGTTATTTCCAGCCATATGTTGTGCGCCGAGGGTTCATATCAGATTTGACAGGGGGTTGTACATGCTGAAATTTGTCTCTTTTATGGTCATCTTTAGAGGCACAATTGTTTTTTAGCAACCTTGCCTCATTGGATACAACATTTCGATTGCGTATTACCTTCTTGAGTTTAGGTAGCCATATCCTATAGCCCATTTCCCCTTCATCTCCATAACCCATGAAGATTCCTTTCATGGACTTTGCATCTAACTTGCTCTTCAACTCAAGCCTTGTATGCACAAAAGCATCACCAAAGATGCATAGATGGTTAATGAAGCTGGTTTCCCAAATCAAACCTCTTCCAGAATGCCACCTTTTACAGACGTGTGAGGGGATGAATTGCAAACATGAACTGCAGTTTTGAGAGCCTCTCCCCAGAATCCCATGAGGGAGATTAGATGTGGACACATCTCACCCTCTCACATGAAGTCATGTTATACCTTTCAGCCACACCGTTAGAAGAGGAGCTGTCTGGGACTGTTAGCTCCCTCTTAATACAAAGATAATTGAGCACTTGTAAACTCACCTCCATCATCAATATGTAAGCATTTCAGCCTTCTACCTGTTTGGGTGGTCACAAATGCATGAAATTTCTTAAATGCAGCAAAGGCTCCAGCTTTAGATTTTCGCAAATAAACCCAAAACTTCCTAGAGTTGTCATCAACAAAAAAAACAAAGTAGAGAGCACCCCCCATAGATATGGTGGGCATGGTACGAACATCAGAGTGAACAAGATCAAGCACAATAGACTTACAAGAGACACCAGGGTAATAGGAATTCTTTACTTGCTTACCCTATTAACATTCATTCCAAAAGTCAAGTTTTGTGCCTTTAGCATCAAACTTGGATTGGTGGAGAAAGGAAACGGAACAGAAGCTTTAGTATTGTTTGATATGATGGAGAAAGAAGGCACCATGCTGGATGATGTTGCTCTGAAATGTGTTTTGCAAGCTTGCTGTCTTACTGGAAGTGTAAATCTCTGTATGAAAGTTCATTCTATGATTGTTTATATGGGTTACGATGTATCGGAATCTCTGGCAGTTACTTTGATGCATGCATATGGAAATTGTGGTTGCATGGTTGACGCACAGGCCATCTTTGATCACCTTTCAGCACCTGATATTGTCTCATGGAGTGCATGCATCGCTGGTCATGCAAGTGAAGGAGATGTCCGTGCCTGTTTCAAAATGTTTGAGAGGCTTATACTGGCATATGTTATGCCAGACGAGCTAACTTTTACTTCTATTCTCTTAGTTTGCTGCCATGCTGGCTGTATTGCGACGGGAGTCCAGTTTTTCCAGTCCATGGTTACTGACTATGGCATAGTTCCTGATTTAAACCACTACGGAATTGTTTTGGATCTCCTTAGCAGAGCTGGGGATTTCCAATCAGTGGTGGAAATGGTAAGTCTCATGCATCTGCAAGTAGATCTAACAATGTGGATGTGTTTGTTGGGAGCATGTCAAGCACATGAAAACGCAGAACTAGCAAGAATTGCATTCAATCATGCTATACAGCTGCAACCCACAAATCTGATTACATATGTCATGATGTCAAACATTTATGCTGGCTTGCCAGAGCATGCAATAGAAATAGAGTGATAAGGCAGAAAGCAGCTGCAAATGGGTGCTACACTATATAGGAAGATGTTACATCCTAATCTTGACCAAGACAAACACTATTCTTAGCTGCTTTTCTGATAGTGAGGGCATTATGTTGATGATAGAAGCCTGCAAACATTTGTCTTTGGACCGAGGCATACATTTAAGCTTTGGATGCCTTCGGTTGTATATAAATATCAGACTTCTTGTATATGCCCTCTCCTTCTATGAAATTTACTAATGCAGCTCTGGTGTCACCCTCTTTAGAACCTGCTTGGGATCCTAAACTAAGCTCAGAGAGAGGCGCTTGGCATCAACATGCTGTTTGCTCTCCTTATTCCTCACTACATCAGATCTGGACGACTCCTGATGTGGTGAGGAATAAAGAGAACAAAATTTGAACTTTGACTAGAAATCTTAGACGAAAAAGAAGGGACTAAAAGGATGGATGAAAAATTTAGACTAGTTTTTAGAGAAATTTTGGACTAAAAAAATTGGACTACTTCCAAACCGGACAAATTCTGGGAACAGTAGAAACTAATTCTGAAAACAGTAGGGACTAGTTCTAAAACACAAGGACTATATACAGTAAAATGAAGAACAGTAGAAAGAAAATGCAAAGCAAGATTCCACCGCGTGTGCTGAATTGAGCACCTTTAGAGGAAGTTCTTGTTCTCTCATGCTCGAGGTGGTTGATTTTTCTCAGTGCAGTATGCACACTGTGTTTGCTTTGCACAACCACAAGAAGATTACAAGATGAGACAAAGTAATGAGTTACAGAAGCATTACTCTATTAGCATCAAGCATGGAAGTGTACAAAATAGGCGGTTCAATCACGAATGAAAGAAGCAATGGCTGCTACAGGCAGAGCCTCAGAACCTCACAATCTAACCACAGAAACCAACCTCAAGGTACTAATAAAGCACGCAAGTCTCTTGCTAGCACTCAGCCCTTGTAGACTTACTCCGCTTGCCCACCCTCAGCGACAAGACCAGAGCCTCTTGTCTAACTCCTCGACTGAGCTGCTGAAGCGTGAGAGTAGCGACGCACTTCACTCAAGTATCCTCACTCTTCTCTGAGTGTGTCAAGGTCTCTCCTCTAAGAGCTATGATATCTGATATATCACACCTGGTATCCTTCGGTACTCGAATCCCTTTTCTTATATAAGCTGCTCTGCCACGCAGTTCAAAGGACATAATGTGCCTGCTCAGTCCCATTGACATGCATCTGAGCTCATTTTGGATCAACAATTGTGGTCCTCAACCCATCACTGAGTCAGGACAATCTATCAAAAATGGAAAACATATATGTGAATCTCATCCTTGATATAACATATATGTGAATCTCATCCTTGATATAGCAAGTGCTGGATGCTTTTTCGGAAAAATCCTGATAGCTTGCTGGACCACTGGCTAGATCCATAGCAATTGTGCCATGTCCTCTCATCAGATCCAAACAATGACCTATACATGGAGTCCACACAATCGTAGGAAATCCTTTGACCATCTCTCTCATTTGTTTGCAGTTACATGCATTTTTTATGATTACTTGAACATAGACTTTGCACCTGTCTCTTTTGTTGACGTTTGTAATCCAAATTGGTTTTTTTAGAGTCAATAGAATTCCCATGAAAAAATGTGTACGTACATGCATGTGCTGTAAATATTTCAAAGTTTTTATTCTCTTTGTTACTTCCAATCATTGTTTTAGATTCTCCGTTTATAGATGAATAGGCTCTTTGCTGTATCCTTGTTATGCTATTATCAGTTTCTTTTCTTCCTTCCCTCTCTAGATTTAGTATGCCAGTTTACTCAATCATTATGGAAGTTATTATTTATATTCTTTTTTTTTTCTGGATTCTTCTTGAAATAGTCACAATTGGTATCAAGAGCTCATCAAATAGATTATTCCTCCATACTGCAAGTTTTTTATAGAAGTACTGGTCTATTTCATTGGTTGCAGGAACTGGAAACCTCCATATTGATGCATTACAATTTGTGGGGCACTCTGCTTAGATCTATCAGTGGTTTTGTTCCCTATTTCATGTTTTGATTTTTCAAGAGTCCATTTTTTATTGAAGACCGGATATTTTCTGGAAGATGGATTTATCACAAGTCACATCACCTTTGCCTTTGATTTTGTTTTTGTCTCTTTGTGCACTTTTACCTTTCTTCTTTGTTCTATCTAATTTACAAAAGCGATATTTTCATAACACACGTCATAAGCGATAGTCAAGCCCTTTATAGCCACAAGAATTTCGTCAAAGACAACCATTTAATATAGCTTTCTTATTCAAAATGTTCCATGCATCATCTTCCATGATCTCTAGCTTCACCTATAAAAGGGCACCTTCACAATCTTTGAGAACAAGAATGCCTTGCATATGTTCTTTCCACAAATCAAAGCATGTAACCTCAAACCTCTTAATCTCAAAGAGATTTTTCACGTCTAAGGAGGAAGAAGCCATCTGTGCACTTTGAGGAGTGAAAATTAATAACATTTATTTCAAAAATTAATAATTTCTGAAATTTCGGAAAAAATAACACCAAAATCCAAAAATTCCTCCACAAATAGTTTCGCAATGACTTATCAAGCTTGAATGGGAAGTTTGAGCAGAAATGACCCAAAAACACAAAAGATATTAAATTTCGAATTTTTTCTCATAAAAATTCAGAAATTAATTTGGGCCAAATACACAACAAGTTCTTGTTGTTTTACCACATTAAGCATACATATGACATGCATAAAGCCAATAAGGACTATTTTCAACAAAAGCCCCAATTTGTAAGAGCATAAGGACATGAAATTTGCTCTAAATAGAACCAAAAGACCTATTGTAATTGAAATTCCAGCAAATGTGCTTTTCCACAAACAAAATACATAAACTTCCACTTGAAAAAAAATGAGAGAGAACCTCTACAACAAAGGACCTATAAATGAAAATCCAGAAATGCAATGCTTGGAATAAAAGAAGCACAATAAAAGAGATTCTCCACAAAATGTTTCAGCTTTGTAGCAAGCTGAAGTAATCCTTCAGCTGGAGAAGGAAATGAAGAAGCTGAAGTTGAAGAAGTCTCGTTCAAGTTATGAGAGTTTCGAGACCAAATCTTACTGATAAGTGACTTTTAAGTCATTTGGGCATGTTCACAAATGAGCAATTACCAAAAACCAAAAGTCATAAAAATAATGTGAATGCCTATAACTCCCTAATTTGGGGCGCTCTTAGAGAAAGCTATCAACTGCAAGGGTCAAAATATAAAAAGGAGTCCTTGGGGTCTCTCTCTCTCTCTCTCTCTCTCTCTCTCTCTCTCTCTCTCTCTCTCTCTCTCTCTCTCTCTCTCTCTCTCTCTCTCTCTCTCTCTCTCTCTCTCTCTCTCTCTCTCTCTCTCTCTCTCTCCCCCCCCCCCGAGAGATAGAAGTATCTTTGAAGAGTTACATTTCCTTTTACTTTAAGATAAAGATGTGAGGAATATCTTGAAGAAACGATTCATAAGCTATCTTTCAAGAAGCATGGATGCATCGCTGCTCCAAGAAAGTTGCAAATCATACATTAAGATGTTAATGGACCCATGAGAGAGAATTCTATTCAAGATTTCATATATTTTATCATATTTATTGATTATTTTTTCAGATATTCTTGGGTTTATGGATAAAAAACAAAGTCGGAAGTCTTCCTACCTTCAAGAAGTTAGCTATGGTTAAAAATGAACGTCATACTAAAATTCAGATTTTAAGAAGTGATAAAAAAGGAGAGTATATGTCAAAGGCCATCAAGTCCTTTCTCGAAGAAAATGATATTTCTCATCACCTCACTATTGCTTACACTCCAGAACAGAATGGTGTCACAGAGAAAGAATAGGATACTTGTTCAAATGATGTGTAATATGATGTCTTCAAAGAAGCTTTCATCTAGGTTGATGCAGTTCACACATCTAATCACATTCTAAACATATATTCCACAAAAGTTTTGAAAGTGATTATGCTTATGAAGCTTATTATGGTAAGAAACCCAACGTGAGTTATTTCAAAGTTTTTAGTTCTCCATCTTATGCTCAAGCCTCACATCGAGGAGTGTTGTAATCTAGATGTGAAAGCCATCAAAGTTGTTTTCCTTGGTTATGCTATGAAAGCAAAGGATGCAAATTCCATGTACCAAATGAAAGAGGCCGCGGAGAGCTACGTCGTGGTGTGCTCGGTTGCTCCAAATGCCAAGGGAGTGGGCTGCTGCGTGAGGAGAGAGAGAGAAAGTAGAGAGAGAAACCAGCGCAGAAATTTGGAGAAGAAGATGGAGAAGCTGAAGTTGAAGAAGTCCCAATCAAGTTATTAGAGATTTGGGACCAAGTCTTATTGATAAGTGACTTTTAGGTCATTTGGGCATGTTCACACATGGTCAATTGACAATGACCAAAAGTCATAAAAATAATGTAAATGCCTATAACTCCCCAATTTGGAGTCAAAAAATATAACAAAAATATGTCTGGAAAGCTCTCGAAGAGAGCTTTCACATGGAAGGGTCAAAATATACAAAAGGAGAGGTATTGAAAGTGATCAGGCCATCCTCTAACACCTCTCTGATGAAGTGATGTCTCACATCAATATGCTTTGTGCGAGCATGAAACATGGCATTCTTTGCCAAACATATGGCACTCTGGCTATCACATCCAAGAACAAGTGCCTTTTCAGGCATCCCAAACTCACTGCAGAGGCGAGCTAACCAAATGGCTTCTTTGGAAGCCTCTGTGGCTGAAATATATTCAGCCTCTTTAGTAGATAGTGCAACTATCCTCTGAAGTCTAGAGCACCATGAAATAGCTCCACCTGCAAGGATGTATACATAGCCACTTGTGGACTTGCGTGTGTCCACATCACCTGCCATGTCTGAATCATAAAATCCTTTTAACTCCAATGGACCCTTTCCATAACATAAGCATTTACTTTTGGTCCCTTTCAAATATCTCAAGATAGATTTGACTGCCTCCCAATGAGCTCTACCAGGATTAGCCATGAACCTCCTAACAACTCCCACTGCATGAGCAATGTTTGGCCGAGTGGCAACCATAGCATACATAAGTGAACCACAAGCTGATGCATATGGAACACTCTTCATGTAATTGGCTGCATCATCATTTTTGGGACAGTCATCCTTGGAAAGCTTAACATGTGGCTGCAATGGCACTCCAAGAGGCTTAGCATCAGCCACATTAAATCTGTCCAGCACTTTTTCAATGTACTTTTCTTGGGATACCTGCAAAGTATGCTGCTGTCTATCCCTTTTTATACGCATACCAAGAATATGCTCAGCTTCCCCAAGGTCTTTCATTGAGAATGCAGAGTTCAGCTGCTGTTTTAGAGCATTCAGAGTGCTCTTTTTCTTCCCAGCCAGCAGCATATCATCTACATACAGTACAAGAATAATTGGGCTGCAATCTTCATCCTTTTTGGTGTACAAACAGTGATCTGCATGGCTTCTTTTAAACCCATGTTTGAGCATAAATGCATCAAACTTCTTATACCATTGTCTCGGGGCCTGTTTCAGCCCATATAAGCTCCTTTTCAGTTTGCATACCAGATGCTCTTTTCAAGGAATGGCATATCCTTCTGGCTGTTTCATGTACAGCTCTTCATCTAAATCACCATGCAAAAAGGCTGTTTTAACATCCATTTGGAATAATTCCAAATCCAAGGAAGCTGTGAGAGCAAACAACACACGTAAAGTGGTCATTTTCACCACTGGAGAGAACACTTCTTGAAAATCAATGCCCTCTTTTTGGGCATATCCCTTAGCAACCAGCCTTGCCTTATACTTGGGTTTGCCATCAACAGTTTTGATTTTGTACACCCACTTGTTCGGAATGGCTTTCCTTCCTTTGGGTAACTCAACCAAATCCCAAGTATCATTTGCATGCAAGGCCTTTATCTCTTCCTGCATGGCTAACTCCCACTTCTTCTTGTGCTCACATAGCTTTGCCTCTTTATAAGTAAGAGGCTCACCCTCATCTGATAACATAATATAATGTATAAAGGGATCATATCTATTCACTGGCCTCCTAGGACGTATAGATCTTCTTACCCAATGATCCACATTACAAGGCAATGGATCTACATCAGGAGGTACATTAACTTCTTCATTGTTAACGGGCTGCTGTACATCATTTCCAGCCCTGTTTTCAGCATGAATAGGTGGCTGTATATGCCCTTCAGGATCATCATTTTGCTGTCCAACATCATCTGGCTCAATAACCACGGGCTCATTGTCATTTCCAGTCATATGTGGTGCATCCCGAGGGTTCATATCAGATTTAATTGGTGGCTGTACATGCTGAAATTTGACTCTTTTATGGTCATCTTTAGAGGCACAATTGTTTTTGAGCAGCCTTGCCTCATTAAATACAGCATCTCGGCTGCGTATTACCTTCTTGAGTTGAGGTAGCCAAATCCTCTAGCCCATTTCACCTTCATCTCCATAACCCATGAAGATTCCTTTCATAGACTTTGCATCTAACTTGCTTCTCAACTCAGGCCTTATATGCACAAAAGCATAACAACCAAAGATGCGTAGGTGGTCATATGAAGCTGGTTTGCCAGACCAAACCTCTTCTGGAATGCCACCTTTTAAGGACATATGAGGGGATCGATTGCAAACATGAACTGCAGTTTTCAAAGCCTCTCCCCAAAATCCATGAGGGAGATTAGCTGTGGACAGCATGCATCTCACCCTCTCACATAAAATCCTATTGTACCTTTCAGCCACACCGTTGGAAGAGGGGCTGTATGGGACTGTTAGCTCCCTCTTAATACCAAGATTTTCACAAAATCTATTGAATTCAGCACTTGTAAACTCACCCCCCTTATCTGTACGTAAGCATTTCAGCTTTCTACCTGTTTGAGTGGTCACAAATGCATGAAATTTCTTAAATGCAGCAAAGGCTTCATCTTTAGATTTTAACAAATATACCCAAAGCTTCCTAGAGTAATCATCAACAAAAGAAACAAAGTAAAGAGCACCCCCCATAGATTTTGTGGGCATGCTACAAACATCTGAATGAACAAGATCAAGCACATTAGACTTACGAGAGACACCAGAGTAATAGGAATTCTTTACTTGCTTACCATATTGGCATTCATTACAAAAATCAAGTTTTGAGCCTTTAGCATCAAACTTGTCCAAATTACATAGTTTATCAAGGCCTTTTTGGCTCATGTGACCAAGCCTTTTATGCCATAATTCCATATGTGAATGGATTTCAGCCAAAGCAATAAACTTGCCCAGCAAGGCTTTACCATGCAAGCAATAAAAAGTCCCTTTCTTTGTACCTTTAATAATCAGCCTAGAGCCTTTGATAAGCTTCCATGACCCCTTCTCAAAGAGGGTACTATATCCATGCATATCCATTTGCCCAACAGACAATAAGCTTTTCTTGATGCTTGGTACATACCTTACATCATGCAAAACCAGCTCATTGGTACCATCCACTGTGAGATGCACTGTGCCAATACCTTCAATTGAACAAGCATGGTTATTTCCAAGATATACATGTCCATGGCTGCCTGCATGAAAGGTAGTGAAACACTCCTTAATAGGAGTTACATGAAACGATGCACCTGAATCTACAATCCATGTTTGTGACAAAGCATCATTCACAGTAAGCAAGGCATCAATCAAATCCCTCTTTGTGATCTGCATATCTTGTGCATGAATATTAATAGAAGCATCAATAACTTCGGCATGCTCTGCTGCCATAGTAGCACAAAGTATATCTTCTGCATCTGATAGCTCCTCAATGATGACACTAGAGGCCACATTGGCCTTCTCTTTGTCTTTGTCCTTTGAGGTATCATGTGCTTCATTCTTGGTGTCCTTTTTCTTCCTGTCACTTGTGTTCTTCTTTCTTTCTAGTTCAGCTTTATAAAATCTGCAATCAAGCTTCTTATGACCTTTCCTACCACATTGATAACAAGTCACTTCAGCCTTGCCTTTGCTTTTGCTCCTGTTCCTCTGTACATTTCCACTTTTCTTTTCTATTCTTCCTCTAGCCACATTGGCTGAGCCACTACCCTCTCCACTAGCTTTCCTCCTGATTTTCTCATTCAAAATAGAACCCCTTACACCATCAAAGGTAAGACTGGGGCTATTAGAAAGTGAAACAACCAATGTTTCCCACAAAGTAACATGGGGACGCGTCCCGGGGTCCTAGGGACGCCGGGACGCCGTCCCCAACCTTCCAAAAGCTGGGACTCCAAGTGGGGACGGGGGACGTCTCGAGTTGCTCGTGTGTAACAGCGTTCCGTCTCGGGAACGCGTCCCGGGGACAGGGGACGGTGACAGGACAGTATGGGGATGGCAGAAATCAACAGGTGTCTTGGAGGGAAAGTTTTTTGAATTTTGAATTTAGTTTTCAGTTCTGGTATGTTTTTGTTGACTGTTGAACATTCATTTGACCAACTTTAAGGAGCAAATGAGTAAATCTTCTTACAGTTACAAAGATGAGAAAGGAAATAAGGCTTACGCATATGATATAGATGAGAGAACACATGTAAGAGAGGGAATGGCTACTTGCAAAATCGGATGTGTGAGTCATGCCAAACATGATTCATCTTAGGTTAAGTTCTTGAACAACACATGAAGTTCTATCCTAGACTATACAAGTGTTAGAAACATCATAAACATGCCAATACAAGTCATTTAAAAAAACCAAATACATGCCTGAAAAAAGTGAAAACTACCTCATGCTTTGCTAGAAAAGTGAAGGCTAGGATCCCACTCAAGAGAGGACCCTTGAGAAATGCCTCGAGATATTAAATCAACATAATCAAGAAGTTCAAGAACATAAGAAAGAAGACATAGAGGAGGCTTCAGCCATGATGGGAGTAAATGGACAGTGGTTGTTGGAGGAGATTTCAGTGATGGTAGCATTTGACACATAATGGTTGTTCCAGCTGAAAGAATATACAAAACGATAGAATGTACAAGGAGTGTGAATAAGAGCCATATATCCCATTTTATTTTTTGGCAAAACATAGAAGAAATGGCAAGGAAAACCAAACGCTTTCCTTAGATCTGAAGTACATGAAAAATGTAAACAGAAAGTCTATCCATTTGAAATCATGTGGTTCCAAAAAATGAAATCCTCGAAACACTGCTTGAGAAATCACAATTCAGTTATGTAGAATCTTTCTTTTGATTAGCTAATAGCAAGACTAGCATAATTCTTCATAACTAGAGTTAAATATAACGGAATGAAACAAGAATTTTGTTTAAAAGTAGACAAGCTTGTCCTTCACAACCTTGATTTAATGGGAGGAACAAGTCAAAGAGATAAAAGGTTATGATCACTCACACTCATGCACTAAAAAATTTTGAATGTTCAACTGTCAACAACGTTCATTGTTCATACTTAAAACACATCTTTTTTCTATGGTTTTCTTCTTATTGCTCATTTCATGTGTTGAAGAATTCATAGTACATGACTTTCATTTTGCTAATTTGAGAAAATCACCATTTTTTTAGTGCCGTCCCGGGGACGCGTCCCCGGGACACCCTAGGCTCCGTCCCCGTCCCGAGGACACCACCGTTCCCAGGACCCGTCCCCGTCCCCTTGTGACTTTGGTTTCCCATGAATCAGGTAAGGTCATCAACAAGAAGATGGCCTTAAGCTTATCATCAAATGGAGGTAATCCAGAGTCTTGCAATTGTGAAAGAGTACCTGTAAACAAAGATAAGTGCTCAGCCGCACTTTTTGACTCATCAAGCTGCACACACACTAGCTTACGCATAAGATGCACTTGATTTACAGGCGTGGTATTTTCATAAGTGGCTTTCAGCTTCTCCCATACCTCAAAAGAAGTCGTAAGGCCTTTCAAATCCACTAAGATTTCATCTGATACAGCCATCTTGATGTAAGTGATGGCCTTCTTGTTTAGGTTCATCCATATTGCATATGTCATATCTTCAAGCTTGACTTCCTCAAGAGCCCCTTCACAATCTTTAAGAAAGAGGATGCCCAACATTCTCTCTTTCCACAAATCGAAACCATTACCTTCAAATCTCTTGATCTCAAACAAGCTTTTGACATCAGAGGAGGTAGAAGCACTTTTATCGCGAAAAAAGAAGGTTTTCGCGATGAAATTCTCCCAAATGCAAGAAAACACCTTCATCTTAACATAGGCTGAAGTGGAAAAGCACTTCGAGCAACTTTGTCGCGATGGAACAGCTCAAGGCTCTGATACCAGTTGAAAGAGGCCGCGGAGAGCTACGTCGTGGTGTGCTCGGTTGCTCCAAACGCCAAGGGAGTGGGCTGCTGCGTGAGGAGAGAGAAAGTAGAGAGATAAACCAGTACAGAAATTTGGAGAAGAAGATGGAGAAGCTTAAGTTGAAGAAGTCCCAATCAAGTTATGAGAGATTTGGGACCAAGTCTTATTGATAAGTGACTTTTAGGTCATTTGGGCATGTTCACACATGGCCAATGACCAAAAGTCATAAAAATAATGTAAATGCCTATAACTCCCCAATTTGGGGTCAAAAAATATAACAAAAATATGTCTGGAAAGCTCTCGAAGAGAGCTTTCACATGGAAGGGTCAAAATATACAAAAGGAGAGTCCTTTGGGCCTTTATCCCCAACACCAAAAACATGTGGAATCCTACTCTCATGCAATGCATATATTGCAGAAACTCAAATTTATGGTAAACGCACAAAAATTCTAGATTTTATTAAAGCAACTGATTATGCAATTTTCAAAAAGAGAAAGTTATAACTCCTACTATATATTTACAACTATCTACACCACCCTCTCATATTCCTACACAACCTCTTGATCTACCAATTAATAAGTTGGAGAAACTTCAAGAGCTCCAAAGGAAAGAGTTACACAAGAACATGCACCAATTTTCAAGACACTTCGAGAGTGGTTCTTTCAAACAGTGCAAGATAGTGGTACAGAAAACTTCATAGGAAGAATAAAAAGTCAAACAAAGAAAGATCATCTAGATCAAGTAAATTATGCAAAACATTTTGAGATTCATAGCATTCTTGCACTTGGTTCACTTAAGAATGAACCTCCTAGTGCCAGATGCATTACAAAGTCATGTTTGGAAGAACAATGAAGGAGGAGATAGATTCTATTCACAAGAATCAAACATGGAAGCTTTTTGAGTTATCAAAGTGTAAGAAGGCTATTGATAGCGACTGGATCTTCGAGTTTAAAAGAAAAACAAATGGTACAATTCAAAGGTATAAAGCAAGATTAGTTGTCAAAGGTTATGCACAAACGAAAGGTATAGACTATGATGAAACATTTGCACCTACTTCTAAAATGACCATCATCGGGATAGTTCTCTCTATTGCATTCTTTGGTTGGAAAGTACACCAATTTAATATCAAGACAACTTTTCGTAATGGATCATATCATGAAGATGTTTAAATACAAGAACCATGAAGTTTTGAAGAACTAGGTAAAGAACATTAAATTTGCAAGCTTATAAAAGCTCTTTATGATTTGATGCAAGCACAAAGAGCTTGGTATAAAAAGATTCTTTTGTATCTTTCATCTATTGATTTTGAAAACTCTGAAGCTTCTCCTACCCTATATGTTGAGTTAGAGACAGATGTTTTAATCATCATCATCACTTAGGTTCATAATATAATTATGACAAATCCCAAGGACTCAAAACTTCAGTTCTTTAAGTCATAATTTAAGCACACATTTGATGTTAATAAACTTGGTGTTTTACATTACTTATTTGGCGTTGAATTCAAGTTCAATAACGATTATATCTATATGACAAAGAAAAAATACATTGAGAAACTTTAAGAAAGGTTTGAAATATCATATTGTAAACCTATGCAAATACTTACGGATATTAATGTTTCATTACAAGCAAATGCAGATTCAAAACCTTTTGATGCTACGCTATATAGTCAAGCAATTGGATGCTTGATCTATATAATACATGTCCTGAGTTTGCAACTTCTCAAGTATCAAGATTCATGCACAAACTTATTACCTAAAATTCATTGGAAAGTAGTAAAAATAACTTTTATATATTTGAACGGAACTATGAATTATTCAATGGTTTTTCCAAAGTCGTCGCATTTCATACTTCAAGATTTTGAAGATTCTGATTGGAAAAGTGACAAAGACACAAGATGAAATATGAGTGGCTATTGATTTTATGCTGGAGAATGCCTTCTATCATGGCTTTCTAAGAAAAAAACCATAGTGGCTATATCTTTAAATGATGCAAAGTATAAAGCACATTGTTTTGTTTGCATGGAAAGGCCTTGCTCACAAATCTACTGCATTGGCTGAAGTGAACTCCTACATGGAGCTAGGGTAGAAAAGGCTTGGGCATATGTGCCTGAAAGACCTCAATATTATCGTCTATGCATAAGCTTGAGGTCAAGGGCACAAAAGCTTCAATTTTGTACTGACTCACAATATGAGAAACAAGTAGAAAGTTCTCTTTACTCTCGTATATCTAGAAGTACGATGTGCTTGACTTAATGCATGTGGATGTGTGTACCATGCCTTATCAAATCTATGAGAAGTGCTTTTTCCTTTGTGGCTTTTGTTAATGATTACTCTAGAAAGCTTTGGGTGTGTTTGTTGAAATCTAAAGAGGAAGCATTTGCTACATTTAATCTCATGCATTTGCAACACCCAAAAAGATTAAAAGCTCAAATGTTCGCATACAGATAATGGATGTGAGTTCATAAGTGCTGATTTAACAGGTTTTGTGAGTTAAAGGACATTAAGAGGGAACTTAGAGCTCCATACCTCTTCTAATGGTGTGGCTGATCGGTATAATAGGGCTTTTTATGAGAGAGTGTGATGCATCTTGTCCACACCTAATCTCCCCTGTGGTTTCTGAAGAGAAGCCTTAAGAACTGCAATACATGTATGCAATCAATCTCCACACGTCCTTAAAAGATGACATCTTTAAAGGGATTTGATCGAGCAATTCTACTTCATATGATGACTTACAAGTCTTAGGCTGCGATGCATTTGTGCATATAAGCCCTGAATTGAGAGCACATTAGATGCTAAGTCCATAAAAGGTATCTTCATGGAATATGGAGATGAAGGTGAAATGGCTTAAAGGAAATCTCCACACATCCTTGAAAAATGACATCTTTGAAGGGGTTTGATTGGGCAATTCTACCTCATATGATGACTTACGCTTCTTAGGCTGCAATCATTTGTGCATATATAAGGCCTGAATTGGAAGCACATTAGATGCTAGAGTCCATAAAAGGCTATATGGAATATGGAGATGAAGGTAGTATGCAACGGAGATGTCATGTTTAATAAGGCTAGACTGTTAGAAAAGGATTTTGCCTCTAGTGATAACTCTAAAAGAGTCGAATTTCAGCATGAACCACCACCCATTAGGCCTGATTCTGACCCTCGGGAAGCTCCATTAATTGCTGAAATGACAGCAGTATTGATCAAGGCAGAAGATGCTGGACAACAAAACAAGGCTCTTGAAATGCAGCTGCATATGCCAAAAACAGGGCTTGAAAGGATATACAGCAGCCCACTAATAATGATGACCTTGTTATACCTCCTGATGTACATCCATTGCCCGAGAATGTGGATCATTGGATGAGACGATCTGCATGTCCTCGGAGGCAAGTGAACAGATATGACCCCTCTTTGTATTACATTATGCTGTCAGATGAGAAACAGCCTCTTATTTGCAAAGAGATGATACTTTCAGAGCACACAAAGAAGTGCAAGCTTGCCATGAATGACGAGATCAAAGTCTTACATGCTAATGATAGTTGGTACTTGGTTGAATTGCCCAAGGGAAGAAAGGTCATTCCTAACAAATCCAGACAGATAACTTTATACTAAGAAAGTGGGTGGGGAAGGCAAGGAGACGGTGACTCCTCAACTAGCTTTATGTTAGTACATAAAGAGGGCCGCGCGAAGGGGAGGAGGCCCACAATCCTGCATCATAAGTGTGTTATCTCACATTTGGCTTCCGTGGGAGTTTGATGAGACTTCCCTTCTGCAAAACTTTGGTTTTAGAGCCACATTCGAGCTTGTCACCTGCTGAAGCTTCAGAGGGAGGAAATGGAAGTAAAAATGCCCCCTAAACCCCCTGGCAAACACAGCACCGAGGCAGCCCCAAAATGTTGATCACATGTTGGGGCTCCCTTGCTGATCATGTTGAAACCATGAAACCATGCTGATCACATACACTAAAAAGGATGCAAAAGAAAGCTCAATCATTCTACTGCTCTATGTACATGATATGCTGCTCACTGGGAAAAGGGGGGGGAGGGACACTAGAGGCTCTAAAATGGCAGTTGAATGCTGTGTTTTCAATAAAAGACCTTGGGAAGCTGGGCATATCCTTGGAATGACAATAAAAGTCAAAGGATGCATTACATATTGTATTTGCAGCAAGAAAAATACATTAAAAAGGTGCTAGACAGATTTAACATTGCAGATGCAAAGGCTCTTGAAGTGCCATTGCAGCCATACAAGCTTTCCAAGGCAAATCACCTAAAAAGTGATGCAGCCTATTACACAAGAGGGGTTCCATATGCATCAGCTTGTGGTTCACCATGTATGCTATGGTTGCTACCAGGCCTAATATAACCCATGTAGTGGGAGTTGTAAGCCAATATATGTTGATCTAGGGAATGCACATTAGGATGTAGATAACTCCATCTTGAGATACCTGAAGGGGACCAACAGCAAATGCCTATGTTATCAGAAGGGTCCATTGGAATTGAAAGGATTCTGTGATAACATGGAAGGTGATGTGGATACACTGAAATCCACAAGTGGCTATATATACACTCTTGCAAGCATAGTTGTCGGGAGTTTCGTAAGTAGATTGATAGCATTCACAAAAAACCTTGGCTTCTTCAGAGGGATGACCATATAATCAGAGCATAGAATCTTTAAAGATAACCTCTGTGCATGGACAATCATAATCCATCATGATGCAAGTGTAAACCAACAAATCTTTTCATAACACAGAGATGACAGATGCTAATTGCAATCTCCCAATCCTCTACAACAGAGCTGGTGTGCAGCAGAGACAGAGTTGATTATCAGTCTTTCAATGAGTTGCAAATAAATCAAATTATGAGCTCCCCATAACAACACAACGATCTTTGGAAACAACCCTGATAACCCCTCCTAGGTAGGGCCCTTCCCCTCTATAGAATGATTACAAATAAAACAGAATTGTGAGGGAAACTAAAAAAAGGGTTGTGCACAAATTTAAAAAATCAAGATTCATCTTTATTTCATTATTCAAATAAGGATGCGTACACATGATTTACATATCCTCATTAAAGGTGAAAAGTTTATAATAAAAGAGAAAGATTAACAAATACTCAAGATACTAAAACCAGGAATAATTCACATCACACACAACCAAACCCACACACACCAGCACCCAGGTTAAGAAGCGCATCCAACAGTTGTTCTATATCATCACTCCAGCATTGCCCAACAAATGCAGTGTTACCACAGCTGTTCTTCACCATGTTGAATAATACAAAAAGGTGGGACCCTGATTGGGCCTCTGTCAAACAAGAAAAACTTCTAACCCTTCCAATCATAACTGCCATTCAACTCATTTGATTGAACAATCAGCTATCTTCAGAAACAACAAGATATAGAAGGGATAACTCATTCATTACAAAGACATAGTAAACTTGTCGACTTATATCCAGTGTCATGTGTAGCGCACAGTAACATGGGAATGGCCGTGGTTCAGAGAAACCTGCTGAATTTGTGACTAATCAGAAAAACACACACATTTACACTCGTTGACCAGCAAAGCAGCTTTGCATCAGGATTCGTTCTTATCATTAGCAGCTGCAGCTGCAGCCGCAGCTATGGCTCTCTTTTTCCTGATCATTTCCCTGATCTCCTCTGGAGATGGGAAGGGCTCACTCTCTGCGGGATACACCACATAGGGCTTCTGTAGACATACATCAACAGAACTGGTATTAGAAAATTTCCCTGAACACTGAGATATTTATTGCTTTAATTTATCTCACCCCACACTTACACGACGCATTATCATCTCTAAGTTGTCAGGGTTGTTGCCGAAAAAAGCCATCATAGAGATCGGAAAGAATACATAGCATCCGAATTTGAATACCTCCAAGAGTCCCTTCTTCGGTCCAGTAGAAGACATGATGGTATTGTCAGACTGCACGAACAACAGAAATGAACGATGTGAAACAGTTGCCTCCCCCCATTTTGTCCCTTCACCCCAAAGAACAACTATGTCTATTATCTTGAACCAACTCGAAAGTTAAGTCGTCATGCATTCACCCACATAAAACTTATAACCCCGTTATGTTTAGTATCTTAAACCAATTCGAGTGCATTACCTACATGAAACTCTCCAAGGTTAGAAAGGTCCAACTTAAGACTTTCGGGAGAAATTAAAATAAACAAACTAAAGTTTCTTACATCCCTTCTCAGCCTCATCCCTTCTCAACTTTCCATCAGCATTGTGAAAGGTATAATCTAATGTAAAAAGGATTCAATCACGTGTAGATGGTCCAAGATTTAAGTCTTCTCAATGAGCTCTATGTGAAGCCTTCATGTGGGGGATAAATGGGGTATTTTGGTTGTGTTCTTTTTTTTTCCCCAATTTCAAGCCTATAAAGAAAGTAGATTGTAAGATCAAACTCCCTTTTCTCAACACCCTTCACCATTATTCCTCCAAAACCAAGGATATCAAGGGATTATAATTGGTCAAATCTTCACATTTTCTTGGTATTTTGATGGGCTTTCGAATCACTCTTAATTAGTGGTGGGCTTGGATTGTGGGTAAATGGGAGACCAAACTGAAGAATGGAAGGGATTGCAACCCAATGAGGAAGTTTGGGATGTGGTGATTAATACTTCTTTGGTCCCCTCAACCGTTTACTTTTTCTCTTGTTCACATTCCCAAGAAAGAGCCTCATGTAAAAGCTTCCTTTGTATAGAGGAATTTGATAGGAGTGGGTTTCCAAAATTCCTTAAATATTTGTTGTCTTTCAAAATCTAGAGGTGGTTTGGGTATTCTTGGTATGGTTAGAATGACATAAAAATAGTTGGTCAAGGCTTGGATTTTGTAGCGTAAGTCATGGGTCCAACTAATTTTTAGGAACTCGTACTCACTCTCTCTAGTTGGCATTGTGGATTGGAAGAGTCTAAGCATTGAAACCCTTTTGTTCTCCTCTCACAAGGTGAAACCAAAGACCTTAAGCTTCTCGTCTCTATTTGGAAAGCATGGAATAAATCGTGGATCACAATTGCATCAACAAGGATTGGAAACCTGTTGTATGTGTAATACAACATGATCCTCTTTGGTTCCTCATGGATCCTTGATAGACATGTGTTCCTCATGTAATACATTGTCAAAATGCACATCAAAATGGGTTGAATATCATATTAAATTTCAGCCATGTGTGTCTATAATTTTTGCAAATTTTCAACCATGTTTAGCTAAACATTTTCAACCATGTTTCTCGACAAATTTTGATAATTTTGAGACATGTTTGCCAACAATTTTCTAGCCATATTTGGCTGAAATTTTTCAAATCTTCGAACCTCATTTGGATGGCCTGCATGGCCGTAGTCAAGTGCACCACTTTGAAATAGAGGCATGAGTATCTCAAACACATCTTGTGAGCTAATTGTTGGCTGAAATTTACATTCAAGTAAAGGATAAGCTGGGTATAAGTGATAACCTCTACTCTCACTAGTATATCCAACAAATATACATTTCTTTTCCTTGTCATCAAGTTTGTGATGTTGTTGTGATGGCACAAGAGCATATGCCAAGCAACCAAATATGCACATATGACTAATCATTGGCTATAAATCTACAAACAATACCTCCATTTGTAGATACAACATGTCCCCCCTTGGTTGCATCTTTCAAAGATGCAAAAAATATTTTGCATCAAGTGATATGTTTTGAAGCACCACTATCAAAAAAACCAATCAGAATCAGCCTCATTCACAATCTTACATGTAGCATGTGATGACGAATCATAATGACATATAATAGAACATGCTCAAACATCTTGAGCAACATTATATTCATCATTCATCTTGGTATGAACAAGTCAAACACAAGGTAACTCTACCATATGATCTTCATTATGATTTTCTATCAAATAGAAAGCAAGCATGATACACAGGTCTAGGATCCAAGAAGTGATACAGATAATGACCAAGTTGAAAGGGAAAAATATTACCAGCTATGGAAGTCAAGAGGCAAAGCAAAAATGCAAGAGTGTGGAGAATGCTCCAAGCAAGCACTTAGAAGGTCAAGAAGGGATAAGAGAAAAACAGAAAGGTATGGATATGATTCTGTATTTGTTACAAAGCATTCAATCTACTTGGGAAAAGACTCAATTTCAGAAGAACCCTCAACCTATGAAGAGGCAAAGGGAAACCCTAATTGGGAAAAGGATATGAAAGAAGAAATAGATGCTTTGAAGGAGATGGATACTTGGGAATTGGTGAAGGTAATTGGTTGTAGATGGGTATATAAACTTAAGAGGAACTTAAATGGATCAATTTGTAGGTACAAGGCCAGATTAATTGCCAAAAGGATGTTCAAAAACTCATGGTATAGACTATGAGGAGAATTCTCACTAGTTGCAAAGATGACTACAATTAGAACATTGATAAGTGTAGCTGCTTCAAGAAATTGGATATGACTACAATTAGAACATTGATAAGTGTAGCTGCTTCAAGAAATTGGATACTCCTCCAACTTGATGTGAAAAATGTTGATATATTTAGGTAGTGATGTGTGTGAACACACTAAGACCGTCGGGGCACTTTTTCCCTCTTTAGGAGGTTTTTTTCCCCTGGCTTGTATATACGCCTATTGCCCTAATGGGCTACTTATCTTTGTACATTCTCTAGTAATACATTTATTATTGTGTGTTTGTGCTCCAAGCTTCTTCTTCTTCCTTGTGTTGCTCGCGTGCTTCTGTAGACGTCTATCTCCAACAATTGGTATCAGAGCAGGTCCTCGCTTCATCTAGGGCGCCGTCGACACTCCTCCGTTTGTAGTCTCAGAATCGCATGAATTTTGGTGAGCATACTCAAGATGTTTCCGAGATCAAAACTGCTTTGCTCTGTGGTACCGAAATCGCGATCTGAGCTCGTTTCGGCCTCCGAATGCACTATCGCAGCACTTGTGCATGTTATTTTGTCTTTTTGTGCCAAAGGTATATACCAGTTTTTGTTCACCAGTTTAAGCATCGCAAAGTCTCCTACAGGTCTAGTAGAATTCGGATAAAGAAGGCATTATATGGTTTAAAGCAAGCACCATGTGCTTGGTATGATAAGATACATGCCTATCTGATTGCACATGGTTTTGAGAACAGTCCAACTGAAAGCACCTTATATGTTAAGCGTGCTAATGATGCACTTCTGATCATTGTGGTTTATGTTGATGAAATGCTGCTCACTGGTCCTCATGAGAGGCATATTGCTGATTTTAAGGTTGATTTGCATGCCTCATTTGAGATGTCTAATTTGAGGCATTTGCATCACTATTTGGGCATTCAGTTTATGCAAGTTGATGGTGGAATGGCTTTGTGTCAAACGAAATATATTGACACTTATTGCAGCGTTTTGGCCTTGAAGATTGTAAGCCTTTTGCCACTCCTATGGAGACAGGTTTACGATTGAGTATTCATGATGTTGGAGATGCATTTGATGTTGTTCTCTATCAGGAGACTGTTGGATGCTTGATTTACTTATGCATTACTCGGCCAGATATTCAGTTTGCTGTCTCACAGATGAGCAGGTTTATGCATTGCCCAAGAGTCAAGCATTGGAAGGCAGTTAAGCGCATCTTTCGCACTTGAGTGGTACTCGGCTACTTGGGTTGTTTTATCTTAAGGGGGGATTACTACCGCCAGATTTGCATGCTTTTTCTGACTCTGATTGGGTTGGTTGCTATGACACTCGTGTGTCCACTAGTGGCTTTTGCTTCATGCTTGAATCCTATGGTCTAAATCCATAAGGATTATGTGTAGGGATCCTATTGCTATTGAAGTTGCCTTATAACTACTATTATGATGGTCTTAAGTCCATCAAATACAAGCTTACAAGCATGCTAATACCTTACTGATGTTTGCAGAAAAGGCATGTTACCATGCCATAACATTCTTACCTAATGGAAAGTGCATATATAACGCCATGCGGTGGGAAAAATTTTGATAGCATTTCCCCAGGAAATAGAGTCCCAAAAATATTTTTAACCATAACCTCAGTGGCACACAAGCCACCCAACAACAGAGGGCTTGACAGGCCCATGGCATGCATGCCATAAACTCATATATGGACTGCATAACCTGCAAAGCATAAAACCAAATGCTAGCAACCATTCTCTGTGTTGCGTAGCCATGTAGTTTCTACAATCCTCTTTCCTGCAAACAATCAAAAAGCGTACTTCTCGCCTGTTGATCCATATCTTAGAATTTAAATAATGATCAACCTTTGATGTATGCAATCCAATCTATGCATGTACATACAAAACATGCCATAACATAAAGTGAGATGCCTAAAAGCATAAAGCATACGTCCCTGAATGATTTGATATTGGAGTTGCATGCATCCAGTTCTTTTTTATGAGCTCTGAGACCTCTACACCTTCCTCCTTAGGTCCTAATATAAACTTTGAAGTGTTCAGAAACATCGGAGCACTCCCCAAAACATAAAGCATGGTCAAAGGATTACTAAAATAATGCAATTTTACCCAAAAAATACATTCGTAATCCCTCCTTAGACCTGCAAAAACCATTTTAGGACCTACAAATAATCATAAACTGAAATATATAAAATGTGCAAGTGTCTCAAAGTGAAATTACTCAAATCGCCTTCCCGTTTTGAAAAATATGGCTCCCGAAAGGTAGTTGCCAAAATTGTTCGGACTTTGCAGAGTTGTAGAGACCTGCAAAAATACATATTTTCCAAAATTTCTTCTCATAAACTGAAATAAGATCTTGTTCTCTTTGAAACGAGCCATAGCACGTCCAATTTGGAGTTTTCTAGCCCAAGATATGGCCTTTCCAAGCAGGACATGTCAAACTAGTGGACTGAGAGGGGCTGGAAAAAGTGTGAAAATGTGATTTTTGGGGTGCCCAAAAGCATTATTCCATCAACCAAATCTTATATTTCTCTTGAAAACCTTAGAGATTAACATATGAAGATGTTTGGGCCTATTTTCAACTTTCCAAATCCTCCCTTTGTGCATGCTAATTTTGCTCCCCAAAAGAAGCCCAAATCAAGATTTTTATTTTCATGTAAAAACTTAAATGGGAGTTCTTAGCAAGCTTCTAATCCACTCTAAATGGATTTCTCTTGGATTTTCTAGTTCTCCATAGTAATATATACACCATACTTCATGTATGTATACAATAATCCATGGGAAGCCTCTTAAATGATCTTTATTCTTACTCCCCAAAGTGGAGTTTAGCAAAATTTAACATCTGAAATTTTTTCAAAAAGTGCGGGAAGGGGGGTTTTGAGGAAGTAAAATTCCTCCTTAACTTATTATTTTGATGAATCTAATGATTCGCCTATGAATTCCATACACCATACTATTAGTATATATACCTTTTCCCATCCATCCATAGCTATTGCACCTCTTTTTCCCTCTTCCAAAATGGGAATTTCTTCGATTTAGGTCCTGAAATTTTCTGTCAAACTGTGATGGAAGGGGGTTTTGTGGAGGTCCAAACTCCCATCAAACTGAGGTATCTTTTGGATTTCTTAATTGTACATGGAAGTCAATATACTAGACTATAGGTGTGCATGATTTTTTCATAAATCTATGAAAAATCCCTCTTGTTTTCCTTTACCAAAATGGCCATTAGTGAAAAACAACTCCTGAAATTTATGTGAAAATCATGAAAGTAGGTTATTTTGAAGCTACCTACATCTTATGCTCTGTTATATTTTTAGGGAATCCTTGACTTTAAAATGAGAGTATATATCTCAAACTCTCCATATATGTGATTTCCCCCCAAGAGCTCGGCCGCAAACCCTTCATTCATTCTTGCAAAATTGAAATAATAATACCTGTGAAGACATGAAGCTCCATTGTCTATCTCTTTGGAACCACGATATCGAAAAGTTCATGGGAGAAATTCTCTTCCTTCATGAACTCTTCATATGTGGAAGGATGCATCCTATCTGTATCTCTTTTTGTCTCTTCTCAATATGCAATCCTTTGCATATCCATAAGAGCTCATATAGCTCTTCCTTTGGCTCTCGGACATGGCTCTCATAGCAAATCAACACAAACAAGTGCTGAGCCGCCTATGAACGCATGCGTGCAAGAGAGTACTCTAGAGTGTTGTTGGCATCATATGGGAAGAAGCAAGTACGGGCATACATGTAGATCTAGCACTGAGGCAACCCATCAATTTTTTCCAATCCTTACATCATTTTAAAAGTGATTCTCATCACTAACAACCATTGTAAATACCGTTTCATCTTTTTGTAGCTCCATTTTGTGCAAGCCGAGGAGTCCTCGAGCTTGGGGAGCCTTAGAAGTAGTTGCCTACCAATTTTCATATTTTTTAGATCTCGTTTGAGCCCTCAAATTAGCCCTGGAACCTAATTTTTAACTAGGCCGGACACTAGGTTTGGACAAAGCCAAAGCTAGTCAAAAACTATAAATACAGCTAGAGAGCTCATTTTTGGGTAGCTTCTTGTAGATTTGAGCTTGTATGAGAACTTTTTGGCAATAGAAGTGATTCCATTGTATCTCTCTCTTTGTTCTTGCCGTGTGTGCGCATGTGTGTGTATGTGTGTGCATGTTGGTGTGCTTCTCACTCACACATTTGTGCCTTCACTTGCTCGAGGTCTTCATACCATCCTCATGTCTTCCCGGATTGACATTAAAGGAGGTGCTACTCATCACTGAGCTACACCAAATTTTGGCACCGATGCCAGGGATTCGAGCTTTGAGGACGAGCGTGTGATGGTAAGACGTAGAGAGGACACGTTGGAATGGTAAGTAGTAGGTAATTTTCGTGTTTTTTGTCTCCATCTCCATCTCCATCTCCACCTCCATCTCCATCTCCTTCTCCACTTCATATTCCCTCTTCCTTTTCATTCTCCTCATTTGCTTTGTGCAAGTTTGAGAGAGAGCGAGTGTGCATTGTTGTTTTGTGTGTTTTTGCATGTTGGTTTCAGCATCCTCACCATCTTCAACAAGCTCAGCAGGTACGGAACTTCTCTGCGCAAGCCCCGAGGCGTCGAGCTTGAGCTAACACGACACACCGAAAAGTTGACCCAATCACGATTCTGAGTGCACCACGACACAGCGCAGGCTGAGAGCTCCTAGAATCACTAGCCTGATAAGGAAAATTCGCCATATCCCGACCTATCGCGACACACCCAAGTATCGCGACACACCGAGGTATCGCGACACACCGAATTATCACGACACACCCATCTATCACGACACATCGAAGTATCGCAACACACCCATCTATCGCGACACACCCATCTATCGCGACACACCCATCTATCGCGACACACCCATCTATCACGACACACCAAAGTATCGCAACACACCCATCTATCGTGACACACCCGTCTATCACGACACTCTGACCTATCGCAACACACCCGTCTATCGTGACACACCGACACACCGACCTATCGTGACACACCGACCTATCACGACACTTCCACCTATTGCGACACACCGACCCGACCTATCGCGATACACCGGCTTAACGCATGAATTTTTAGGGTGAATTAATTGATTGAATTGAAGTACTTTTGGGCTTAATTTTGGACACATTGGGATGATATTAGAGCCTTAGAAGTGGGCAAAACACCTAAAAACCAGGGAGGAATTTCCTGAAGCTTGAGAGCTTGTTTTGACCCCTAAATGCTTGAATGGTCACAACTTCACCATACAAACTCTGATTGATGAGATTTTGGTCTCGTTGGAAAGCTTGTTGAGAATCCTACATGGACCTTGACTGGTTTTTGTAAGAATCATACGTGGAGTTTTAGAACATGTATTTTTAAGTTGGCCTTTAGGTGGGACTAGGTGGTCATAAGATTTTTGGGGTACAGTGAGTTACTCCAAAGGGGGGCCTGTAATTGTTGATGTGTGTCTTTCAATCCATTGTGGTAAAGGAGCTATATTAACTTGTGAACTTTTGCAGGAACATTGCGTGCACTCAAGGCATTCCAAGGCAAGCTAGCAAGGGTGAGTACCAAGCTTGGGAGAAGGCTTCATGGGTTGGTGTAGCAGTCTGAGCAACCAGGGGATTGAGGTTGGAAGTTCTCTCAACCCTCTTTTGTCAATTCCTAGCTTAGGCTAGTACGACTTAGGTGTGGTGATTAATTAGAGCAATGCTAGGCACGAATCAAGTCCAAGAGAACTAATCAACAAAGTCCAAGCATTAAGTAAAGCTTAAGTGCGAAAATTCTAAGGAACAACAGTAAACTTGAATCGAGCAAATATCAAGTGCAAAATTCACTTAAGTACGCCAGACGACGTGATTTCCAACAAGAGCTTAACACAATCTTCAACTAAAAAGAACAAAGTGATTGGTGCAAATTAACCTGCAACGAGAGTGCACTTGGGACCAAGGGGGTAGAGAAACCAGGCATATGAACCTTAGGTCAGGCAGACACTTAGGCCGAGACCGGCAAAGCCTCAGATCTTCTGAAGCTAGTGTCAATCACACTGCTAGGTCTTGGGCCCAGTAGTTGAGTGATTACCCATACACTCCCAGATCATAAACAAGTGATTCTGAGATGTCCTATAACATGGAGAGACCAGTAGGTAGCTCAGGGGTGGCGTATCTAGAAAAACCAGAAGGACCTTACAAGACTCAATTGGAATACATCAGGACTAATCGTCTAGGTGCTCGCATCTACGAAGACGGGCTGAGAAGATCTATGGTCCAGATTAAGAACCCCGATCAACCCCATGGACTAGAACACTCGGTAGTCAAGTTTGAGAATGGAGCATACCTAGATAAAGAAGGGACTATTTATGTAGTCACCACCCTTCCAGATAGAACATACGAGTTTGGGAATGTGATCGCAGAGACCGACATGGGTGATATAGAGCAAGGGAACTTAGAGAGAGAGCCAAGAACTCCCCGTGGTAAACCCGTCTTGACCAGAATCATGACTCCATAGTGGATTCCCCACGATAATAAAAGCATAGATTTGCTTTTAAACCGAGAAACCGATGAGGCTTTTTGGAGATATAAGCCTGCCCTGCCTCAGGAAGTAGGAGCCCTCACCATTTATGAGTTTAAAGACCCTGAAAGCCCAGGCAAAGTAACCTACCTAGACAATACGTCAGAGCGGATCTTCGTGGTCTCTGACCATGGGAGACATGCCTACACTTGGAAAGGTGAATTTGTTTTTTCCCAACCTCGGTCCAATGTGTCCTACAGTCACCAAGGAGCTGGAACCTCCCAAGCTCATGGAGCTCAAAGAGATAGAAGTAGACACAGACCTGAAGTAAGCTTTGCCAACCCCCTGGGAAGGGAAAGAATGAGAACAGGAACTGATAGAGAAGAAACCCAGAGACTTAGAGCCCCAAGGAACCAAAGAAGTGCTGATGATTTCCCTTTGCCAAGGCCGAGAGAACACACTAGGACCCTGAGGCCAACTCAGCTGGTGAAGTCCATGAAGAATTACTTCGATGGCACTGGAGACCCTTACGACCATGTGGCAAAATTTAGGCAAGTCTTAAAAGCTGAACAGGTTGAGGACCTATTCACACAATACAATGCTTTTGGACTAACTCTTAGAAACACAACTCTTACGTGGTTTCAACCACTACATGAGAGGCAGTTTAGGAGCATAGACCAACTTTTGGAGGCTTTCATCACGGAGTTCTCTAAGAATGGCATACGACATAATACCTCCTCCCTGATTCACAGCTTCAAGCAGACACCTCAAGAGACTGTTAGACTGGCAGGAAGAAGGTTTAGGCAGTACTTAGAGAGGTGCCCGATGCCTGAGTTACCCACACCAGCCAAGCAAGTGGCATTGTTCTTAGACGGATTGTTAAGTACTAAATTGAGATCATATGTGTACTTGAAGGACCCTAGGACCATAGAAGAGTGTATCCGCATGTGCATTGACATCGAGGATAACCTAGGGGAGGAATTAGAACGGTCAAAAATCTACAAAGATTCAGATAGTTCTACTAGCCTCTCTTCCTCACACTCCACATCTATTGAGGAACTTGCTGAGAAAGTAGCTCAGAAACTAGGAGTCTCAAGTAAACAAATACCAAGGTTTGCACCAGTGAAAAGATGCTATACCTGTGGGGGTGACCATATGGCGAATGTATGTCCCATTATGGCTCAACCCCAAGTGAATCCTAGTAACCAGTACTGCACCATAGAACGGAGGTACACCAATCACACCGTGCAAGATTGCCCATACAAGAAGTAAGCAGTTAGGCAAACGTACCCACAACCATACCCTCAACAAGGAAGATACCAAAACTAGTACCCATCTCAACAATATGGTAGGCCACAGCAACCCTATCAAACCCAACAAAGACCTCAACCAGTCCTAGCGCAGCAACCCCCTGCTCCAACCAATGTGATCCCAGTGAAATATGCATCTGCTGAAGAAAATCTGAATAGAGCCATAGTGCCACTGACACCATTGCTTTCTGAAAGTGATTCCGGTGATCATAGTTTTGACTCTACTCACATTGAAAGCCCCCAGGCTTATTACATGCAATCACCTGAGCATGATGAGTCATACTATTATGAATACCCGAGTGAAACTAGTGGGGAGCCTGAGTATGCAAATGTCATGTACACAAACCCCAACTCTAGACCTCAACCTAGGCAGGTACGACCCCCATTTCCTAGAGGACCATGCTTCAGATGTCAAGGAGATCACCTCATACGTGATTGTCCACTGCCTGCCCCTACACAACCCCAACTAGTGACAATTCAGGGCTTCTATCAAGATTGCGGGAAAGAGCATCTCTTACGAGATTGCTCAAAGAACCCCAGTAACCTGCCAAAAATCACTCCTATCAACGTCATTGGACTAGTAGTAGACTCTACAGGAAGTGTAAATTCCACTGCCCCAGTGCATGTGGTCACTAGAGCTCAAGCCTTGCAACAAACTCAAGGAGTAGGGAAGGAAAAGAGTTCTAAGGTTAGTGAGACAGAGAGTATAACCAAGAAAAGGACAAGAGCATGGAGAGATAGCTGGGAGAGAATGAAAAGACAATGGTCACAGAAAATGAGTGAACTTGAAGAAAGCTTGAGAGAAACCAAAGCGAAGATAAGTGAACTCGCATCTCAAAACCACTCTCACACTACCCCACCACCACCCTTTCCATCTCCCTCCAATCCACAACCTTCCATTCCCCAACTTTCTAATCCACCACACGTAACCCACCCACCACCCAGAGTAGGATCAATCTTAGCTGATCCCACTCCTGAGGATCTAGACATGATGCTAAAGGCTTATCAGGCCAGAATCCAGGAAGGGCCAAATGTAACAGATCATGACAAATGTTACCCTAGAGCCGACCTAGAGATAGAGCGAACAAAGCTTTGTGCTAAGATGGTAGAATTGGCACAAGCTATGTTCAAAGCCAGTCACTTGTTCAATGGCACTAGATCCCCAAGAACACCATTGCATTTTGATGGTCTATTAGATAGACTGGAGAGGTTACTGGCAAAGTCAGGGAAAGGAGCCACCTACCAGGCTGAGGAGAGGGCAAGTGATAGAATAAGCATTCCTCCCCAGGAAACTTATGTGCCCAACTCCATTGAACCCGACACCTCTTCTTCTTTGAATAGGTATTCACCAGAGTTCCTGAGAGAGATTCAAGAAGAGAAGTGGGCAAAGGAAAGTGAAGTCCCTCCTCCCATTGAACTTGTGGATGATGCACATGAGCAATTCCCACAGGACATCACTTCTATTTATGGAGAGCGAGAGAGTGCCCAATCTCAGGAGAGATTAGATTTTGAGTCTAATTCCTTGCAAGAGTTACCCCATTTCACAGGCCCATGGGAAACTAAGTCAACATGCATGAGAGCGCCCACGGTCATGATAAGAAACGAAGATTCGATCATACCTAGGAATACGGAGGTAGTAAAGAACACTAAAGTGCAGTGCCACCTCACTTTAGAAGAGCTTCTCAAGGTTAAGCCTGAATTGTGGAAACATGTGGCCAAACAAGTGCCGGACATAACAAAATCTCGCTCCCAGGTAGGATCTCATAGAACAGTGCCAGAAATACCATTGGATAAGATAGGAGACATGAGTGAAGGAGAAGAAGGAAATACCTATCTCCCAGTTAACCATCAGTGATACACAACCAAGGCAATTTTGGACTCAGGTGCAGGAGTTGCAATTGCTACCACTTCCCTATGGAAGCGTTGGGGCAAGCCAGCACTCAGGCCAATGAGAATGAAATTGTAGATGGCCGATGGTCATATTGAGAGGCCCTTAGGTTTGCTAGAAGGAATGACTCTCACTACATGTGGTGTTGAGTTCGAGCATACTTTTGCTATATGCGACTTTAACAAAAACCAAGCCTACAGGATTGGGGAACCAATTCATTGTATTTGCAACACCTAGGTGTTACAACCAAATTCAATCTCAAGGATTACTCTCATAGAGACGTACCGCCTATTCAATGGAATCCCATCCATAGAGCCAAGGACGACACGGAGTCAATGCATTCCATAGGATCAGGATCCTCATGGATGCATGAAGACACACACCTATGGATGTGCAAGGTGGCAGTAGAAGAAGAGAAGAGAGAAAAGGCAAGAGAAGTAGGTGCTAAGGATACTCATAGATCAACTCAAGACCCAGCCTACGCACCTGTAGTATTTCCTGATGAAGAATTTGAACCTCCCGGCTGGGCAGAAATTTTAGCAACAATGGATGTAGCCATCAATGAAGAGCAATGGACACCTCACTGTGATGAGGATGGCTATGAAATTTTAGTCTTTTCCATAGAGCCAATCATGGGAGATTCGGTTATGGAAGAATGTGAACCTAGCACTGATGCATTCGAGGATGCAAGTGACTCTGATCTAGAGTCAATCATTATGGACCCACCATTTGCATCAGATGAAGAATACTTCTATGAAGTTGAAGCTCACCTTCAGAGACATGGAGAGCTCACAAATGACGTAAGGTTAACCACACAAGTGACCCCTAAGGATGAAGGAAAAAAAAGAAAGAAGAGAGAAGTCACACCTGAGGAGGAAGCATCTTTGTTTGAGGTCCCTGAAAACTTTAAGAAGTATGAGATAGACGACAGAAGAGTCATGATAAGGATGCCTAAACGCGAGGCACAATCAGGAGAAGCCTATGATAACAAGGAAACCACCAAGAAAATAGTTGTAGCTATAGAAGAAGGAGAGGAGAGATGCACTTACATAGGACATGACCTAACGGAAGAAGAAGAGTATGAACTAATAGCCTTGCTAAGAGAATACAGAGACATATTCGCTTGGAGCTACAAGGACTTGAAAGGTGTAGACCCTGACATATGCTCACATACGATTCCCATGACCTCAGATGCCAGACCCTCTAAGCAGAAGCCCTACACATACAATGACAACTACGCTGCCAAGATTAAAGAAGAGATAGATTGCTTGGTTGAAGCTGGATTTATCTATGAAATTGAGCACACTGAATGGGTATCCCCCAGTGTAGTGGTGCCCAAAAAGAATGGCAAATTACGTGTATGCATTAACTTGAAGAAGGTTAACGCAGCCACTGTCAGCAATAGTTATCCGCTTCCTATCATTGAGCATCTATTAGAAAGGGTAGCAGGCAAGGAAGTGTACAGCTTCTTGGACAGGTTCTCTAGCTACAATCAAGTGGCCATTGCACCAGAAGATCAGCATAAGACGGCTTTTGCCACAGAGTGGGGCATATTTGTGTTTCGGGTAATGCCATTTGGACTTACCAATGCTCCTACAACCTTCCAAAGATTGATGTGCCATGTATTCAAAGAATTCTTGAGGAAAAATTTGGAAGTCTATGTTGATGGATCATCTTTGCACTCATTCCAACATTATACAAACCCATATACCAAAGCTCAGACAAATCTTTGACAAATGTAGAGAATATCAAGTCTGCCTCATCCCAGAAAAGTGTGTTTTCATGGTCAGGCAGGGCAAAATTCTAGGACACATAGTGTCAAAGAATGGCATATCCACGGATGAGGAGAAAGTGAGAGCCATTGTAGAACTACCTAGGCCAAGGAATTTCAAGGAGGTACAGGCCTTCATGGGGCATTGTGGTTACTACCACCGATTCATTCACATGTATGCCGTCATTGCAAAGCCTTTGTATGCTCTTCTAACTACCTTTGAGTGGACTGATGAATGTGAGAACTCTTTCAAGGAGCTTAAACGAAGATTATGTTCAGCACCAATCTTGACCACACCAGATTGGAACAAGCCATTCCATGTGCACGTGGATGCCTCCAATTATGCTATTGGACGTGTACTTGCACAATCTACTGGTGAAGGTAATATGGATCTTCCAATTGCCTATGCCAGTAGACAATTGAATGCAGCTGAACGAAATCATACTACCACTGAACGAGAAGGATTAGGCATGGTATATGCTGTTAAAAAGTTTAGACTCTATTTGCTTGCAAATAAGTTTAAATTTTTTACGGATCACCAAGCTCTACTATACTTGGTAAACAAGCCATGCAATACAGGTAGATTAGTAAGATGGTTCCTGTTACTAATGGAATACGACTTTGAGGTTGTGGTGAGGAAAGGCAAGACCCACCTGAGAGCAGATCATCTCTCAAGGCTCGCATTAGGAGAGGTCCCACAGGGAGTGTCAGATGACTTACCTGATGCTTACTTGTTTAATTTGGAGGTTGTACCTCAGTGGGCTAAGCCAATAGTGCCAGTATTGACATACGGGCCCAATCACCCGGTAATACACACAAAAGATAGAGAGATAGTAAAAGCTCAAAAGTATCATATCTTGGCAGGAAGTATGTACAAACATATGGAGCAAGGAGTATTAGCCTGTTGTGTGGAAGAGGACGAGTATGCTAAATGGTTGCAATTAGCACATATAGGTGCATTAGAGCAACACTACTCAAAACAACGAACCCTACAGACACTAAGGAGACTAGGAGTGCATTGGCCAACTATGGAAGTTGATGTCCATAGAATGTGCAAAGAATGCCCAATCTGTCGCATTAAACCACCAGTGGAACATGCCACTCTTTATTGAGTCTCTTTAGTGCCAGATTGGAGTGAAACGTTAGTATCCTTTTTGAGGACGAAAACATTCCCTCAAGACATGACTTTGGCTAGACAAAGGAGTTTCGAACAAGAAGCCTTAGATTACGCAATCATTGGTGATAATTTATACAAACCTGGTAAAGATGGTTACCTAAGACTATGCATCCATGAGAGCGAATACCTCAAGATATTAGAGACTGCTCACCAAGGTGTAGCAGGAGGACACTTCGGTCCAGATCGGGTGATCAAGGCAATACTATTTGCAAGATTTTGGTGGCCCACCCTTCACATGGATGCACATACCTATGTGAAGAGGTGTGAGGTTTGTCAGCGGACTCAATATCCTATACGCAAGGATGAGATGCCATTGAAACCTATGATGGGTGGACGTGCATTCTCTAAGTGGGGAATATACTTTGTTGGCCCTGTTAATCCCCCAGCTAAGGGTTCACATGCTGAGTATATCATTGTGGCCACAAACTATCTAACTAAGTGGGTAGAAGTGAAAGCCACTACAAAGAATGATGCTCAAACAAAAGCAAGGTTCTTATTTGAAAATGTGTTCACTAGATACGGATTGCCAATAGAATTAGTGAGTGATAGAGGCACACACTTCGTGAATGAAGTCATAGAAAACCTTCTCCAAGCATTCTTGGTGATACATAAGAAGTCTGCCCCCTATCATCCACAAGCAAATGGCCAGGCTGAAAGAACAAATAAGATTCTATGCAATGTATTGACCAAACTAGTGAATAATAAACGCTCTGATTGGGACAAACAGCTACACCATGCTGTTTGGGCATACCGAGTTGCCTATAAAACAGTACTCCAAGCCACTCCCTTTCAAATGGTATTTGGCCAAAATGCAGTGCTACCATTGGACTTCTTGATACCTACATTGAAAGTAGCACAAGAGCATGAGTGGACATGGCATGAGCTCTCCTCTAGAATCTTTGATCTTGAACGATTAGGTGAAACACGATTGAGAGTGGCAGCAGGAATATACGTAGCCAAGAAGAGGCAAAAAGCATATTTCGACGCACATGTGAAGGATAAGGGTTTAAAAGCAGGAGACCTAGTTTTGGTCTACACCTTGAAGCAACATGCATGAAAATTAGAGAAGAGAGGCTATGGACCTATGATAATCAATAGAATCTCCACAAGTGGAGCGGTACAATTAGCCACTCTAGAAGGCGATGTTCTCCCTAGCTACATAAGCGGATGCAGAGTCAAGTTATATCAAGAACTCCTGACTGAAGAGATGCTAAATCGACTCAACACTGCCGAGAAACGCAAGGAAGAAGAAAAGCAAATTCGAGAGGAAGCACAGGCAGAAGCTTTAGAACGCATCCGACAAATGAAATTGAGAAGACAAGGTAGAGATCAGCGCATGCCTGACTCTCAAGAAGTTTTAGGTTATCACATGGCCATGTGCGAGGCCTCAGGTAAACGGACCCACAGGATAGTTGATCGCCGTCCTTTTGTGACCCTAGAAGTAGGACAAGGAGAGAGTGCAAGGACAGTGAGAGCTTTAATTGATTCAGGAGCAGCCACTAGTGCAGTTCAGCTCTCTTACTGCCAAAAATTGGAATTGAAGGTCAAGCCTATTGAGGCATATCTCATAGGGCTGGGAGGAGTTGAAATCCCTTGCATGGGAGAGGTGGAACTTCCCCTCTACATTCAAGAGGTCCTCATGCCAGCAAAAGTGCTAGTATGTGAAAACGAAGATCTTACCGAACCCCTTGTTTTGGGCCAAGTCTGGATCTATGATCACACTGTCAACCTCAACCTCTTAGCTCTTCCACCCGAAGAGACAAAGTTCAAGCCTCATAGAATATGACCAAAAAGGCTCAAACTCAAGTTGATTGAGAGGTTTGAAATTAATTTCAACCCTCTACTCTTTTGAATGGAAGAGCTAAGAGGCTCAATCTTAAGTTTGAGCCTCTTTTGATCAAATTTCAATGTAAATTTGACTTGACTAAATTATTTAAAAAATTAAGATTTATTAACTAATTTTATGATGCTAATTTCAGTATTGGCCCATAACTTATAGTGATGTCAATTAGTGGTTATTTTTTATTAAATCATGATCTCGCAATTTTTATTGTTGTGAATGCAATAAAGTCTCTCATTTTATATACATCAACACTTTTCTATCCTTAATTAGAGATTTGTAATGATGTTTACCAGGTTTATGGCATAAAATTAATCTCATATGTGCCATGAGAGTGTTATCATCTATGAATTATTTTGCAAAGTGATGGTATGAATATGACTCATTTTTTATTATCAAAATACTGTTTGAGATTCTTAAAGCTAGAAATATTTTTTTTGAAAACCTTAGGAGTCAAATATCTATGTCATTTCTTCAAGTTAAACAGTACTACTGTTTCTCTATGCTAAGAAAAGGTCATTCGATGAGTGAAAATTGCATGTGCTACATGATTAAAGTTAATATGCTAGTTTTTTATATAAATTAGTTCATAATGTTTATAGAATTATTTTGATTGGTATTATCTATCTTAGATCATTGAGAAAAGCTAATTTTTTAGGATGAAGTTTTATCATCAGTAGAGTGGAATATGGCTATTCAATGAAATATTGGGATTGTTCGTGGTATGTGAGATAGGTACAAAAATTATTGGTTCAAAGACATGTAGCATATTTGTGTGATACTATATGATGGGTTTTGAAACAAAACACCATCCATTTTAGTGTTTTAATGCATCAATATCATAGAGAAGGATCCTACAATGTATAACTATATAATGAGCACCCTATATTGTAGTAAATTTCTTATTATAAAAATGATTTTTCTAACTCCCAAGACTTGTATTAAATGATTGTATGACTTTAAATAAAAAATTAGAAAAATTATTCCAATATGAGGAAAGTTTTTTCAATGGAGATATTTCTTTCTTCCCATATATAAGTCTACAAAAAAATAGTTCCTCTTAACCATATTCAATCGTTTCTATATTTTGACCTATAAAAAAAGGTTATTTAAAAAAAAATATATATATATATATATATATATATATATATATATATATGTATATATATATATATATATACATATATATATTTATTTATTTATAGAGCATCTATGTATAGATCTTTATGGGTCTTGAAGGCTTTTTCAAAATTGTATTTGATTAGTATTCATGATTTTTTTTTATTTAGTACAAAAAAGGACACTATGGTGTCCTATTTTGGTACAACACTAGTTTTAAGAGGCTCGACTCTTTTGGGTAGCAGAGCTAAAATGCTCAAACTTAAGTTCAAGCCCCTTTCGATCAAAGCTCAGTGTAGATTTGACTTCAAAGATGAACTTAAGTTCGAGCCTCTACTCTTTTGAGTCGAAAAGCTAGGAGGCTCGAAGTTAAGTTCAAGCCAATAAAAAAGACTCAAAATTAAGTTCATTGATAGGCTCAAACTTAAGTTCGAGCATTTACTCTTTTGGTTAGAAGAACGAAGAGGCTCAAACTTAAGTTTGAGCCTCTTATTTCTTCCACCAAAAGAGTAGAGGCTCGAACTTAAGTATCAACTTCATAGCATATAAACAAAAAGACTCCAACTTAAATTGAATGAGAGGCTTCAACTTTAGTTCAAGCCTCTACTCTTTTGGGTGGATGAGCCTTGAACTCAAGATCTAGTGCTCAAACTTAAGTGTCACTCTAACACAATGACAACTCCCAACATGAGGAGCTTCACATCATAAATGTCAATCCACGAAGACGTGAGGGCCGGTATGAAGACCAAGAGCAAGTGAAGTGCACAAGAGAGTATGTGAAAGCATACGAACATGCACACACATACACACACACACGCACAAGGTAAGAGCAAGTAGAACAATGGAAGAACTTGGATTACAATAGAACTCTCTTACAAGGCTCAAATATACAACAAGCTATCCCCCAAAATGAGCTATCTAGCTCTTTTTATAGTTTTTGGAGTAGTTTTGGCCTGTCCAGACCTAGTGTCTGACCTAGTTAAAAATTAGGTTCTAGGGCTTATTTGGGGGCTCAAACGGAGTCTAAAAATTATGAAAATTAGTAGGATGATACTTCTAACACTCCTCAAGCTCAAGGACTCCTTGGCTTGAACAAAATAGAGTTGTAAAAATAGAAAATGGTATTTACAATGGTTTTTTAGTGATAAAAATCACTATTTTTATAGGGATTTCTTATGAAAATTTGACATGTGCTTCTTGGAGCTCCTACATGCTCCTTCTTCTTGTGTGTCCATTTCCTTGATGTGCTTCTATGCTTGTGCTTGACCTTGACTATCAACACTCCCTCCCCTCTAGAGTCTGTCGTCCTTGACAGACCCTTGTTGTAGTAGTTGTTCCATGTAGTACTTTGAGAGGTAGAGTTCCTCATGCCCTCACCAGAGCGGTCTGTCTTCCACCTGTAGCAGGGTCAATTATCCTTTTCTTCAGTTTATAACTGCTAGCCCATGGAAGTGTTTTTCCCTTTGCATGTAGCTCTTCCTTGGATTCCATCATAAATGTGTCGTTGTGAGCTTCCAAAAAATGCTAGTTGCTCAGAGGAGGTTGTCAATGTTGATTTTGAGCAACTATTGACTGTGAATTACTTCGTAGGTACCAATGTTGTGCCATGGATATCCTTTGGATCTTTGAATCATAGCTTGTGCCAAGTACTTGTAACCCATAATTAATGATGGTTGAGTGCATTAGTGCATGGGTTGAAGAAAATATGTGCCTTGTGCATGGCCTTGTAATGTAGCCCTATGCATGCATACTTGGGAAATGCATTGGAAGAATTATGGTGCAAGAAGTTGGGTCTTGAGCTAAGTGCTCAAGAGTATGGCGACAAAGAGGTTTCCTAATCGATCATGGTTATAGTGTTGTTGAAGCATACAATTCTTACCATGGTGAAAGGTCCATCGACCTTCAACTCTTCGTGTTTTACTTCCATCATGGTGATTGACCGTCAGCTTGTCTTCTGTTGTTGATGAATGTCCTTGTTGATGGTTTGCATTGGGGATTCTTCAAATGCACAATCCCATTCTTTCTTTCTATCTTCGTGTTTTACTTCCATCATGGTGATTGACCGTCAGCTTGTCTTCCGTTGTTGATGAATGTCCTTGTTGATGGTTTGCATTGGGGATTCTTCAAATGCACAATCCCATTCTTTCTTTCTATCTTCTTCTTCTTCTTTGTCTCTTTTTTTTTGGAACAATGGAAGAAAACAAGACAAGAAGGAAGAGGTTAGTATCAAGAAAATATTTTACATGTGGAAATTGTGTCTCATGTGCCTGGGATTTCTCAATTGTGTCTATGCACGGCCGTGTAACGTGGCCCTATATTAATGCATACTTTGGAAATGCATGACCTGGATGGTGCAAAAGACAAGGTTATGCCAAAGGCACATGGTTGTTGCTAGTCGAGGCTTTTTGATGTTACTTGTAGACTTGATGCAATCGTTGTTTGGAGGTGTCGATTGAATGTTGCAATGATGTAATCCTCCTTATAGGGATCCATTTCAGAATAGTATTTGGCCCTGTAGAGATCGCCTCTGGTCCCTTCATCTTTGGATGGTTTCTAAAATTTGGTATCCAGCGTGGTTGGCTCTTTGATTTTGTGGAAGCTACTGGTACTTTTGGCTTCCAAACCCATATCCTTGTTACTTGTCTTCATACTATTGTCAAAGAGTTGAGTGTATCTTCGTTTGGTCTTTCTGCTTAGATTTTACCCTTTTTGCTCCTTGGCTTCATTTTTGAGACCTTTGGCATGGTGGGGAGCCAAGGCCATTGTGCATGTAAGAGTTCCTTGGGTACCCACATGTGTAATTGTCTTTGTTGAGCTGCAACTAATTTCTTAGGCACCCAAA
Source organism: Ceratopteris richardii (assembly GCA_020310875.1). Lineage (NCBI taxonomy): Eukaryota > Viridiplantae > Streptophyta > Polypodiopsida > Polypodiales > Pteridaceae > Ceratopteris > Ceratopteris richardii. The sequence goes on from CM035428.1 coordinate 46,809,482, forward strand.
TTTGTACGTTATTATGGTCAGGCTTCATTGATTACTTTGGTACCCAAATTTGTCGGAGACCTTGGGATTGAGCTTGTCCTCGTTTCTTGGTGCTTCTTTTAGCATGGTTGACTTGCTTCGATGGGAATGGTTGTGGCAAAGCTGGTGGTTGCTCTCCTTTTCGTACCCAAATCTACTTCCTGCCTTGAGCTTCTTTCTTCTTGCACTTGGTTTGTCCATTTGATGTAGCCGTGTGCGTGTACTATTTTACTTGCCTCTTTAGTTGATTTGTTATGTCTTCAATAGTCTTTGAAAAAGAAGGAGAGGGGTCCTCTCTCCTTTGAGACCGTTCTTTCATGATTGAGTCCGTCTGGATCATAGCTTTCTTGACACATACAACATCTTCTTTGCTCACATTGGGCATAGAGGAATTAAGAGAATGCGTGCTACTTGGATGTGTGCCTATGCAATTCTCTAATTCTAATGTGATGCATTGTTCATGTACCCAAACCTAAAGAAGTCGCCTTTGAAGGTTTAAGTTGACAACATGGTCATAGATCCAGTCTTGACCCAAGACAAGTGGTTCTATAAGGTCTTTGTCTTCACTCACGAGCATTTTGACTCTCATTGGAACATCTTGAAGATAGATGGGAAGTTCCACTTCACCCAAACAAGGGGTTTCCACACCTCCCAATCCTACGAGATAAGCTTCTATGGGATTGAGGTTCAATTGCAGTTCTTGGCAGTATGAAAGTCTAACCACACTAGTTGTTGCACTTGAGTCAATTAATGCTCTCACAATCCTTACATTCTTCCCTCATCCTACTGTTATGGTCACAAATGGAAGTCGATCTATTATTCGAGAAGCAATTGCACTTGATGTTTGGCACATGGCCCTGATGTGGTATCTTGGGGTCTCAGGATTGACATTTATTCCTAGGCGCCTTAACTTATTTCTCCTTATGTGTTCTCTAGCCTCTACCTGTGCTTCTTCTCTAACCCTTAACCCTTCTTCTTTGCGCTTCCTAACAGTGTTTAGTCTCTTTAGCATATCCTCTGTAAGAGGTTCTTGATACAACTTGACTCAACACCGTTGATATAGTGTGGCCAATTGAGCTACAGTGCTAGTGGAAATTCTGTTAATGATCAGGGGTCCATGTTTTAGTGTGTAAACCAACACTAGGTCCCCCTCTTTCAGTACTTTATCTTTGATATGTGCATCTAAGTATGCCTTTTGCTTTTTCTTTGAAGCATAGATGCCTGCAGCCGCTCGTAGCCTTGTCTCACCTAATCGTTCTAGATCAAAGATCCTAGATGATAACTCGTGTCCATTCCAGTCATGCTCTTGTGCTACTTTTAAAGTTGGGATTACGAAGTCCAAAGGTAGCACAACATTTTGTCCGAAGACCATCTGAAATGGGGCGGCATTGAGTACCGTTTTGTAGGCAACTCGATAAGCCCAAATAGCATGATGAAGTTGTTTGTCCTAATCAGAGCATTTGTTATTTACTAGTTTTGTCAGTACATTACACAGGATCTTGTTTGTGCTCTCGGCTTGTCTGTTAGCTTGTGGATGATAGGAGGAAGACTTCTTATGTATCACCAAGAATTCTTGGAGAAGATTTTCAATGACTTCATTCAAGAAGTGTGTGCCTCTATCACTTACTAACTCTATTGGTAATCCGTATCTCGTGAACACATTCTCGAATAAGAACTTTATCATTGTTTGAGCATCATTCTTCGTTGTGGCTTTGACTTCTACCCGCTTTGTAAGGTAGTCGATGGCCACAATAATGTACTTTGCATGGGAGTTTCTAGCTGGGGGGTTAATATGAACTACAAAGTCTATGCCCCACTTCGAGAATGCAGGTCCTCCCATCATTGGCCTCAAAGGCATCTCATCTTTTCTAATTGGGTACTAGGTATGTTGGCATGTGTCGCATTTCTTCACATAGGTATGTGCATCCATATGAAGAGTGGGCCACCAAAGTCTTGAAAATAGAATAGTCTTAATTACTCGGTCAGGACGAAAATGTCCGCCTGCAACACTGCTATGGGCAGTCTCTAAGATTTTCAAATAGTCTGATTCGTGAACACATAGTCTTAAATACCCATCCTTGCCTCTTCAGTATAGGTTATCTCCTACTAAGGCATAGTTTAGAACCTCTTGTTCCATGTTTCGTTTTCTGGCTAGACTAGTCTCATTCGGTAGTGTTCCTGATTTCATAAATTCCACCAATGGAGCACTCCAATCTGGAATTAATGATACGTGATAAAGAGTCGCATGTTCCACAGGGTGTCTCTTCTAGCACAATGGACAATTCTTAATCCATTCATGAATTTCTTTGTCCATACTAGGCCAATACACTCCTAAACATTTTAGATTCTGCAATGTTCATTGTTTAGAATAGTGATTTCCTAGAAATTCTTCATGGGCTTGTTGCAGCCAACTACTATGTTCATCATTCTCGACACAACAAGCTAGAACATCTTCCGTATCTTGTTTATACATGCTTCCTTCCACTATTTGATAGTTTTGTGAGCGTACAATTTCATCCTTGTTCATCTTCACATTCTTATTTGCAGGTCCAAAGGTTAGGATTGGTACCAACTTATTCGCCCATTTAGGAACACCTTCTAAATTGAACAGATAAGCATCGGGCAATTCATATGACACTCCTTGAAGTGACTCTCCTGAAGTGATGTGAGAAAGATGATATGCCCGAAGGTGGGTCTTACCTTTCCTAACTACCACTTCAAATTCATATTCCATTAGTAAGAGGAACCATCTTACTAGATGTCCTGTATTGCAAGGTTTCTTGACCAAGTATAATAAAGCTTGATGATCAGTGAAAAATTTGAACTTGTTGGCTAATAGATAGTGTCTAAACGTCTTTACAACATACACCATGCCTAAGCCTTCTCTCTCAGTTGTTGTATAATTTCGTTCTACAACATTTAGTTGTCTACTCACATATGCTATAGGCAAATCTAGATTGCCTTCACCTGTAGGTTGTGACAACACACATCCCGTTGCATGATTGGATGCATCCACATGTACATGGAATGGCTTATTCCAATCAGGAGTGGTCAATATTGGTGCTGTGCACAAGCATCTCTTCAACTCATTGAAGGACTTCTCACATTCGTCATTCCACTCAAATTTTGTCAATAAGGCATAAAGAGGCTTAGCTATAATTGCATACATGTGAATAAACCTACGGTAATATCCACAATGGCCCATAAAGGCTTGTACCTCTTTAACATTCCTTGGCCTTGGCAGCTCCACTATGGCTTTTACTTTGTCGTCATCTATTGACATTCCATTCTTAGAAACAATATGACCTAAGATTTTAACTTGTTGTACCATGAACACACACTTCTCGGGGTTCAGACAAACTCGGTATTCTCTACACTTGTTGAAGATATTTCTGAGCTCAGGAATGTGGTATTTTCTTTGTTGGGGACGAGCACATAAATCATCCACATATACTTCTAAGCTCTTTTGCAAGAACTCCTTGAAGACATGACACATGAGCCTTTGGAATGTTGCAAGTGCATTGGTGAGCCCAAATGGCATCACACGAAATGCAAAGACTCCCCACTCTGTGGCGAAGGCCGTTTTATGTTGATCTTCTAAGGCAATGGCTACTTGGTTGTAACCTGAAAATCCATCAAGGAAGCTATAAACTTCCTTGCCTACAACACGCTCCAATAAATGATCAGTGATTGGAAGCGGATAACTATCTCTTACCATGGCAACATTAACAGACATGCAACTTTCCATTCTTCTTGGGAACCACTACAATGGGTGACACCCATTCAATATGCTCAATCTCATAGATAAATCCGGTTTCAATCAATCTGTCAATTTCTTCTTTGATTTTAGGTGCATAAGTGTCATTATATGTGTAGGAATTTTATTTGGTGGGCTTGGCATCAGCCGTCATGGGGATCGTATGAGAGCAAATTTTTGGATCTACTCCCTTCAAATCTCTATAGTGCCATGCAAACACGTCCCTATATTCCCTTAATAAGGCTACCAACTCTACTTCCTCTTCTTTACTTAGGTCATCTCCTATGTACATACATCGTTCTTCATTCTCTTCAATAGTGACAACAATTTTCTTGGTCTTTTCTTTGTTGTCATACACTTCTCCTGTAATGGCCTCTCTCTTAGGCATTCGTACCAAAATTTTTCGGTCCTCAACTTCATATTTCTTGAAATTCTCTGGTACTTCGAATAATGATTTCTCCTCTTCTTGTTTCACTACTTGTCTTTTCTTTTTCTTTTGACCTCCTTCACTGCCTTCCTTTGAATTTATAGTGTTAATGCTTGTGAGAGGTTCTTCTTTAGGTTGGTTAAATACTCCTACATCTTCTAGATAGTGCTTCCCTGAGTTAAAGCAACTATCCATCACAATGGACTCTAGATCATCATCATTCTCGTCTTCTTCTATGAATTCACTAGGGTCACATTCTTCTAGCAAGGGTTGACACATGAGCACTAAAATATCATAACTCTCCTCATCACAATGAGGTGTCCATTGTTCTTCATTGACTGCAATGTCCATGGTAACTAAGATTTCTGCCCATCCATGAGGGTCAAATTCCTCATTTGGAAAGATCATCGGCATATAGGCTGGGTCTCTAACTGGTCTATCTCCTTGAGAAGTTCCTTTTTCTCTTGCCTTTGAGCATTTTTCCTCGTCTTTTGCGACTTTCCACATCCACAAATGAGTATCTTCATGCATCCAGATGTATTAGATGAACTTTTAGAATGCATAGAGATTGAATCTTCTTGCTTCTTGTGGATAGGATTCACTATAGGGGTGGTACATCTCTAAAGGTGTAATCCTTCAACTGGACCTTGGTTGTGACCCCTAAGTGCTGCAAGTATAAGGAGTTGGTTCCCTAATCTTGTACAACTTGCAGTTGTCGTAAGAAGGGTCTTCCTTGGATCATCTCGTAGGTATTAGTTTTACCAAAGTCACATATAGCAAAGGTGTGCTCAAACTCTACACCACAAGTGGTTAGAGTTATCCTTCTAACAATCCTAGAGGTCTTTCAATATGGCCGTCAGCCATCTAAAGATTCATTCTAGTTGGTCTTAATGCGGGTTTACCCCATTGCTTCCACAAGGAGGTGGTCGCAATAACAACACCAGCACCTAAATCTATGATCACTTTGCTTGTGTAACCTTGGTAGGTGATCAGAAGATAAGTATTACCTTCCTCACCTTCGCTCATTTCCCCTATTTTGTCTAGAGGTATCTCCGGTACTTTGTCTTTAGAGCCTGCTTTTGGCATATTGGAATCAAGTTCTGGAACCTGATCCTTCACATGATTCCATAGCGCCAGTTTTGCTTTGAACAGCTCTTCTACAGTGAGATGACACTGAACCTTAGTGTTCTTCACGACATCAGTGTTTCTTGGAACCACTGAGTCTTCATTTTTGATCAATATTGTGGGAGCTCTGATTTGGAGAGATTCAAATTCCCATGGGCCTATGAACCGTGGCAAATCTTGTAAAGAATTGGATTCACATCGTGAATTTTTTTCTCTTGTTGCTCTACTTGGTCTCCACAAATAGATGGAATGTCTTGTGGGAATTGATGATGAAGGTCATCAATCTCAAGAATAGGAGGGGGAACATCCTTCTCCTTGGCCCATTTCTCTTCTTGTATTTCCTGCAAGGACTTTTGAGTGTGATGTTGAATTGAAAGAGGTTCTCCATCATCTATGGAGTCAGGAACATAGACTTTCTTTGGTGATGAGCTTTCTCTTTCAATAGTTGGTTGAGCCTGTGGAGGTAAAGAGACTTATGGTTTATTTACCAACTGCTCTAATCTATCTAGTAAGCCCTGGAAATGCAAACCTAGTGTAATAGCGTTTGTCTGATTGAATGATTGATTGGCCTCAAACATAGCTTGAGCTAGTTCCACCATTTTTATGCACATTTTGGTCCGTTCAATCTCTAAATCTGCTCTAGGGTAGCTCTTGTCTAGGTTTGCAGGTGTTGGCCCTTCTTGAAGTTGAGCCTGGTATGCCTTGAACATCATGTCCAAGTCTTTTGGGGTTGGATCTGCAAGAACAGATCCTGATTGTGGTTTATTTACAATGGTTGGTGGGGTGGGATGAAGTGGTGTGGATGGAGTTTTGACATGCGAGGGGTTTTGAGAGGCAATATCCTCTATTCTTGTTTTTGCATCTTTTAGGCTTTCTTCTAGTTCAGATAACTTTTTGGTCCACTTACGATTGGCCTTCTCTCTAGTATCCTTCCATGTTCTTGTTTTTCTCTTACTAGGCTCTCCTGGCTCACTTGGCTCTGATTGCTTAGTTGGTTTAGATTGTTGTAAGGCTTGTGCCCTAATAATTACATGTATAGGAACCACATTATCACTATTGGAACTTTAATCCCCTACTAGGCCTACTACATTAACGGGTGTAACCTTTGGTGCACTAGAGGGATGTCTGGGACAATCTCTCAAGAGCTATTCTTTGCCGCACTCGAGACAAATAACTTGTATTGTGATGTTCTGCCCTTGTAGTGGAGCTGGTGGATGGGATGGCTATTGTCTTGGTATAGGTTGAGGTTGGCTATATCCTCCATGTCCATACGGTCTAGTTGCTCCTCGTGGTCCTGGACATGGGTTATACCTAGGAACTTCTCTACCTTGTTCTCTAGTAGGGTACCCGTATGGTCTACATTGGGGTGGTACAAACGGTCATGGCTGTCTATTCATTGGATAGTTTTCGGTGTTGTAGTTGATGTACTTTTGCTAACTATAAGAGTATATGTTAGGCTCCTGAGTTGGTTTTCTATCGTAAGGGTAAGCTTTTGATAACCCTAATTGTTCTTTGGTGCATACATGAGATGGATGATCTCCACTGCAAAGTGTCCAACTTCCTAACATTGGCACTCTCAAGGAGGAGTTCTGGATGTTCCTTTGTCCTTGTACTCCTAATTTCTTGGCCACCAATGCTGCCACTTCCTTCACATAACTCGAACTAGAAGTCTAATTGATCCTTGTATACTCTGTTTTGGTAGGATCTTGCATGATTTTGAGATCCTCAGCTAAGTTGTCTTCCAAATATAAGCACTGTTGAAGACACTCACTCATAGTTTGCAATCGTTTTACATATACTAAGATTCTCAATGTTCCATTTGTTAGACCTTCTAAAAATAGGGATATCATTTTTTGTTGAGAAGGTGTCTCTTTCACAGGGCATCGGTCTACATATTGACTAAATCTTCATGCTGCATTTTTTACTGTCTCATTAGGAGCTTGTTTGAAACTATGTATTAAGGATGACGAATTGTGCTTGATCCCTCGCTTAGTGAATTCCCCAATAAATTCTTAGAAGAATTGTTCGATATTGCCAAAGGAATTTGGATCCAAGGATTGAAACCAAATTAAGGCTATTCCCTTGAGGGTTAGCCCAAAGGATTCATATTGCATGAAAAAGTCATCCACTTGCTCCGCTCACAACACCCACTTGAGACTAAATGCGTTTTGGTTAGCTGTGATGTTGTTTTTGTGGAAGATGCTATTCAACCACTACTTTCATGTACTAAGGAGACATCTATTAGCTCCAAAGACATGTATGATACTTTGCTGCCTCTTTTTATAGGTGGAAAGTCTTGGGCTGGTCCTAATGATGCAACTTCTCAACCTTTATAGGTTTCCTGTTATGCCAAAATGCTTGGTGCAAAGTTTGCGTGACAACAAATTGGATGCACCTCTATAATACCGTAGGTCATTCAGGCTCTCATAGTGCCTGTTTTGCATAAGATTGCTATGCTATGGCTGCCTCTAGTCTCTGTGATGAGATTGAGCCTCTTTTGTTTGATGAAGCAAAAAATTATTAAAATTGGATGGCTGCTATGCATCAAAAGATGATGCTGTCATGAAAAATGGTACCTTGTCTTTATGTGACTTGCCTCCTAGCAAGAAGGCCATTGGAAAAGAGTGTGAGAAAGGCTTGAATGATGTGTGTGTGACTCACCTCCTATCCATATATACCCTCTTGTACTCTAAAAATAGCAATGATGTACTCTAAAACCAGTAATGATTTGGAATAGTCTAGTGTGAACATGTGGCTATCATGCAGCACTTATTCCCATTACTACCCAAGTACTTCCCATTACTACCAATGTACCTTGGTATCCCTTGAGCTTGGGGCCGTGGCTAGCTAACCCTTGTCCCTCACACACATGGACTGATCCCTATGGATCAATGTCTGACACTAAGTGGGTATACAAACTAAAGTGTAAGCCTTATGGAAGAGTTGATAGGTATAAGGCTAGGCTTGTTGCAAAGGCTTATGCACAAGAAAGAGGCCTTGATTTTGATGAGACCTTTGCACCTACATAGCGAATGACTACTATTCGTAGCATCTGTGCACTTGCAGCTCATCATGGTTGGAATGTACATTAGTTGGACATTAAAACTGCATTTATGAGTGGTGAGTTGCATGAGGAATCGTATGTTTTTCAGCCCATGGATTTGTGCAGAAAGGGCATGAAAACCAGGTGTGTAGGTTAAAGAAGGCATTATATGGTTTAAAGCAAGCACCACATGCTTTATATGAAAAATACATGCATATCTGATTACACATAGTTTTGAGAATAGTCCGATTGAGTGCACCTTATATGTTAAGCATACACATGATGTGCTTTTGATTATTGTTGTGTATGTTGATGACATGCTGCTCACTGGTCCTCATGAGAAGCATATGGATGATTTCAAGGCTAATTTGCATGCCTCATTTGAGATGTCTGATTTGGGGCATTTGCACCATTATTTGGGAATTTGGTTTATGCAAGTTGATGGCGGAATAGCTTTGTGTCAAATGAAATATATTGACACATTATTGTAGGGTTTTTGCCTTGAAGACTGCAAACCTATTGCTACTCCTATGGAGACAGGTTTACAATTGAGTCTTCATGATGCTAGATATGCATTTGATGCTATTCTCTATCAACAGGCTATTGGATGCTTGATTTACTTATGCATTACTTGGCCAGATATTCTGTTTTTTGTCTCATAGATGAGCAAGTTTATGCATTGCCCAGGTGTCAAGCATTGATCGGTGGTTAAGCACATCTTTTGCTACTTGAGTGGTACCCGAGTACTTTGATTGTTTTATCCCAAGGGGGGACCACTCCCACTAGATTTACATGCTTTTTCTGACTTTGACTGGGCTGGTTGCTATAACACTTGTGTGTCCACTAGTGGCTTTTGCTTCATGCTTGGTAGCTCATGTATATATTGGTTTGACAACAAGCAACCTACTATGGCTTCTTCCAGTTGTGAGGCTGAGTATATGGTAGTTTTCAGAGTGATTATTGAGTATGTGTGGCTCAGACACCTTGTGGCTGATTTGGGTGTTGGTCAATCTTCTGCCACCACCATCTTCACTGACATGAGTGCATTGGTAGTTGCGAAGAACCCTGTGTTCCATGCTCGCACTAAGCACATTGAGGTGGATTATCATTATGTCAAGGAAAGGTTCTGTGCTGGAGAGATCAACTTGACATATGTGCCCACACAAGAGAACATTGCAGACCATTTCACAAAGGCTTTGCCTAGGGAGAACTTTGAAGCTTTTTGTAAAGCTTTGGGCTTACTTCCTTTTGTAGATTGATTCCACATAGCTTGGGACTTCCTTATACATGAGTGCTAGCTCATTGTTCACTGCATCACTCCCAGGGGGGATTTGTTGATATATATAGGTAGTGATGTGTGTGAACACATTAGGATAGTCGGGGCACTTTTTTCCCTCTTTAGGAGGTTTTTTCCCCTAGCTTGTATAGATGCCTATTTGCCCTAACAGGTTATTTATCTTTGTACATTCTAGTGGTAGTACATTCAATATTGTGTGTTGTGCTCCAAGCATCTCCTTCTTCCTCATGCTATTCACGTGCTTCTGTAGACCTCAAACTCCAACAACATGGTTGCTAAAGGTGATACATATGACGTTGAAGATGGCAATATTGTTCATGTTCCTGTTCGTGTTGCAGTTCTTGCTGTACCTAGTATAGAGCAAATTCGTTGTGATGGCAGAGATGCTCAGGCACATGCATTGATATCCTTGTCTGTCAAACATGCCATTAGTTCTTGACATTCACTCTTGTAGAATAGCTAAGGATGCTTGGGATACACTTACCACTTTATACCAGGCAAGGAATGAGGCTTGTGTTGCTTACCTCTGAAAATAGTTGGAGAGTGAGCACATGAATGAAGGAGATTCCATGGATAGTTTTTTGACAAAGATCAAAGATTTGAAGGAATAGTTGATTTTGGTTGATGAAGTCTTACCTGACAGTTCACTTGTGCAGACTCTTCTGAATGTTCTTCCTGATTCATATATGAGTTTTGCTTCTACTCTTCGTTTGATGATGAAAGGAAATCCAAATGCCTTAACATTTGAGGAGTTAGTCTTTGTTTTGTTGCAAATCAAGCTTTACTGGCCAGTCAGAAGGGCAAAGGTAAATGAAGCTATTCTACTTGTAAGCAAAAATATGGTAATTTTGCACAATCAAAGAAGGATGATAAAGACGAGAAGAAAACAAAAAAGCAAAAGTTGTTTTGCAAATACTATAAAGGAAATGATCATGTCATAAACAGTTGTCCAAAACTGGCTGCTAAAGAGGCAATGAAGAAAGAGTCTAGAATGGTTGTTGCAGAGGCCTCTACACCCAAAACAGAGTTTGCTAATCTTGTGTAGAATGAAGAATGGGCATTTACCACTGTTTGTAGTTTTGACCCATCTTCTAATGAACAATGTAAATTTGTAGTAGACTCAGATGTTTGGTACTTTGATAGTGGGGCAACCAAACATATCACCTCGCAGTGTAGTTTCTTCACTTCACTTGAGCCTACACCTACACGGAATACTGTCATATGTGCCAACAACTCCTATTATCCTAAGATCATTTTGACTACTACTGATGGTGTTTCTTTTACATTAACAAATGCTTTATTTGTGCCAATAATCAAGAAAAATCTATTATCATTTTTGGCATTATGTAAGATTGGCTTGGTCATGAAATTTATTGATGATGGATGTATAGTTCATGATCTGTCAAATGGCAACATCATTATTGCTTCTGGTATTTTATGTCGTGGGCTCTATAAGTTCATAGATTATGCAAAATCTATGAATGATTCCGCATGTGCACTTCAAGATTCTTAGGCTTCGTCAGATGCAAATCTTTGGCATGCACACTTTGGTCATCTGAATTTTGCTAGTTTGACCAAGTGTGTAGCTTGCATTATATGGTTTGAAACAAGCACCATGTACTTGGTATGAAAAGATACATGCCTAATTGATTGCACATGGTTTTGAGAAAAGTCAAACTGAGAGCACCTTATATGTTAAGCATGCAAATGATGTGCTTTTGATCATTGTTGTGTATGTTGATGGCATGCTACTCATTGGTCCTCATGAGAAGCATATTGCTGATTTTAAGATTGATCTACATGTCTCATTTGAGATGTCACATTTGGGGCATTTGCATCATTATTTGTCCATTCAATTCATGCAAGTTGATGGAAGAATAGCTTTGTGTAAAACCAAATATATTGACCCATTATTGCACCATTTTTACCTTGACGACTGCAAACCTATTTCCACTCTTAGGGAGATAGTTTTATGATTGAGTCTTCATGCTGCTTGAGATGCATTTGATGCTATTCTCTATCAGTAGGCTGTTGGATGCTTGATTTACTTATGCATTAATTGACTAGGCATTCAGTTAGCTATCTCACATATGAGGAGGTTTATGCATTGCCCAGGTTTCAAGCATTGGCATGCAGTTAATCGCATCTTTCGCTACTTGAGTGGTACCCCACTACTTGGGTTGTTTTATCCCAAGGGGGGATCACTACAGCCTGATTTACATGATTTTTTTTACTCTGATTGGATTGGTTGTTGTGACACTTGTGTGTCCACTAGTGTTTCTACTTCATGCTTGGTAGCTCATGCATATCTTGGTTGAGCAAGAAGTAGCCTATTGTGGCCACCTCTAGTTATGAGGCTGAGTATAGGGCAACTTTCACAATGATTGTTGAGTGTGTGTGGCTCAGATGCCTTATGGTTGATTTGGGTGTTGGTCAGTCTTCTACCACCATCGTCTTCACTGACAGTGAGAGCACATTGGCAGTTGTGAGGAACCTTGTGTTCCATGCTCGCACTAAGCACATTGAGGTGCAGTATCATTATGTCAGGGAGAGTTCTCGGCATGAGAGATTAGTTTGGCATATGTGCGCACACAGGAGAACATTACACACCTTTTCACAAAGGCTCTACCTAGGGAGAAGTTTGAAGCTTTGCACAAAGCTTTGGTTTTACTTCCTTTTGTGGATTTATTCCACATAACTTAGCACTTCCTTATACATGAGTGCCAGCTCCTTGTTCACTGCATCACTTCGAGGGGGGATTTGTTGATATATTTAGGTAGTGAAGCGTGTGAACACACTAGGAATGTCGACACATTTTTTTCCCCCTTTAGGAGGTTCCCCCCCTTGTATATACTCCTATAGCCCTAACGGGTTACTTATCTTTGTACATTCTAGTGGTAACACATTCAGTATTGTGTGTTGTGCTCCAAGCTTCTTCTTCTTCCTTATGTTGTTTGTATTCTTCGCAAACCTCAAACTCCAACAAAAAGATGGGTTTGAACCAAACAAAAACTAAAATTCCAACACTTGTGATATCAAAGGTAAAACAAATCCAAGGGAAGGGAAATGAAGTAATGGAACGTTTAAGCTACATCTCAAATGAAGATGGTTGCAATTTGTAATTCTATTCTAATATCTTCAATGATATTGATCATATTAGAGATTATTATTTTTAATGTATCCATGATACTATTTTGCATAACTATGTTATGATAATAACTTCAATGTGAAGTTATTATTGTAATACTTCATAGTGAAGTTTAAATTCTTTGCAAGGCTCTTATCTCATCTCAATTGCCCAGATATTGGTAGTTCTCTTGTCTGTAATATGTGGAATCTCATAAGGGGGCAAATCCTCCAAAGCTTGAGTGATGATCTAGGATGACACATATCACTTTTTTATTTCTCTGACATGTATAGTGGTCATGCTGGTATATGTTAGGGATACTTCATTGAGCTTTACTAGATTTACCTACCGAGAGCGATAACACATTTTTTCTTGCAAGCTCACTCATTTGCAGATATTAAGATTTTCCTTATGTATTGTTCTTTATATATTGCACTTGCTATATTTTTGTTTTAGGTCATTCTTGTACATTCCTTTATGTCATAGAAGAAGAAGAAGAACATACTTCCTTGCCTCAATCTCTATGTGTGCTCCTCTTTGATTGTGAGAGAGTGTGTGTGAGCTCTCTTCTTTATCTCCTTCCTCCTGACATGGTATCAGATCCAGTGTTGTTGTAGAGAGCTCATGAAGAAGGCCAACCATGAAGAGTACGCGAGAAGGCATGGAGAAAGTGCGATTCACAAACGACCTCAGATTGCTACAAAAACTGGTTTGAAGGTAGAAGGCATCAAAATATTTTCAAGAGTTATCTCTTTGGGATCACTTGTTTTTGTCAGATTTCTATTCAAAGCCATCTCGACCTCCATTTTGAGACCTAAGGTGGGGCCCACAGAAAATCTAGGTCAATTTTGCAAGACTATAACTTCTTCCTATTCAGCAACACTCATATGTTCTAGATCTAGAATTTCAAGGGATTTTGTGTACCGTTGGTGAAAGAACTTGGAGAAGTTTGTAGAAGGTAGAAAAATGCGTTTCGAAGCGACAAAGTTTGGTCTAGCCAGCTGGCATGAGACCAGCCCTTGAGCTTATGGAGACTCAAATAGACCTTATAAGCATGTGATAAGTGCAAAGAAACACACTATGTACTTTGGAGCATCAAGGAGAATGAGTTGATACAAAACAGATAGGTTTGCAGGTCGACTAGCTCAAAAAACTTACTATCTATGGAAGAGACAATGAACTTCAAATGCCCATAGCGACCAATGTGATTACAATTAGAAAAAATCCTTTTATGGGAGTGATAAACATAGGGTTGAGTGTATAGAATGCATAAAAGTATAAGGAATAAGCAAAACGTGCTATAGGAATGAATGAGACATTCACCGGTGGTACTTTCTATTTTTCAGGAATATGCAGAGATTGACCCTGAGATAGAAAAACTCAGATTTCTCCCAATCTACTGAACCAAATGCTATGAAAATTTATAGGCATAAACTAAACACCAATGAGCCATCTTGCACTCAATTGGAGCTTTGAAGAGAGAAGAGTAGCCTTTGCAAGATTACTGTTCGCAAAGAAGATGATGCAGAGAATTGAAAGAGCAAGACAATGATGGTCACAAGTGTATGTATATTGCTTCCATGTCATGTACAAGTGATTTCAAGTCTTTATATAGACTCTAGGAGTGTTCCACGACTTCTACAAGTGAAGTTTGAATTCAAATGAAGGTGGTAATGGTTGTTGGAGGGAATCAATTCACTTTCCTACAATCTAGGAAAAGTGAAGATCTAGTTTGATCTACTTTTAGGTGATTGATTGCTTGATTGAATGCAAATTCAACCACCACAAATTCTTGGGATTTGGGCTTTATCTTTCTACCTTTACATGTGTAAAGCTCAAGGCTTTTAGAACGGTAAATGAACCATAAAAAATTTCTCAAAAAATTACAATAAATGAGCATAAGAAAAAGAACTCTCCAATGGATATTCTTTTGACGCGATAGCCTTTGATGTAGATCAAATCCACCTCAAGCATAGTGTAAGCTTGATGTTCCAACAGCTCCCCCTCAAGCTAAAGTATGCTTGAGTCTTCATTCTCTGATAGGTTGAGTACCTGCCATAGCTTTGAATCTACCATATACAACTCAAAACCCTAATTTTCTAAGTATTTATATATCTTATATATATAAGTTATATCATATATGTATGTATCGTCTCTCTCTCTCTCTATCTATTTATCTCTCTCTCTCTCTCTCTATATATATATATATATATATATATATGTGTGTGTGTGTGTGTATGTATGTGTATATATATATATATATATATACACACACACACACACACACACACACACATATATATATATATATATATATATATATATATAGAGAGAGAGAGAGAGAGAGCTTGACCAACACCAAAGGGAAGACCAACATGGTCTTGTCTTGTCTTGTTTTGCTTAACTTAAATGATAGGTAAACGGTTAAGCGAAATCTCATTTGGTTTATTGAATTTGTTTGTGTTAAGCATGTCATGTATATTCATCTAACATTATGTATATTTGTTGCAGGAGCTCGCAATGGGTCGTCCTCCAAAACGAATGGAGGAGGCTTATGGATATTGTCATGGATTGATTGCACTATTGAAGGACTTTGAGGGACGCGATGCAGACGTTTCATGGGAGCATCTGCAATGAGGTGATGAACTTAGAAACTTGGTTTTTACTTGTTGTTTGTAAATATCATGTCAATTTATGTCATTTCATGAATGTTCTTTGTTGCTGGACTACTGATATAGATGTTTTGATCCTTTTGTGCATGTGTATGGTAGTGGTGTGCCACAATTTTGTATTTGGCTCATATGTGGTAGTGGTGCACCAAAATTTTGTATTGATTCTTATATGGAAGTGCTTTGCCACATTTTGTATTTGCCTCATATATGACAGTGGTTTGCCACACTCTTGTACATATTTCATTTATGAAATATGTAACTTTTTTTGTACATGGTTCATGGTTCATTCTGCTCATCTCTTTTGTGTTCGATAGTATTTTGTTTTATGAAATCATGTTTTGGTTGCCATTAGAGTACACATCACATGTACTTGGTCTTTTTGGGTAGAGTGTATTCTCTTTTGCTAAACAACATCATGGTAATATTGATGTAGCAAGAGACAAAACACTCTACCCAAAAAACATTTTGTATATGGTCATCGGTATGCACGACGGTACTCCCAAGATGGTCGTCGACATGTGTGACAGTACACCAAACATTCACCGATAGAGGCATCGGTATGGGTGCCAGTATGAGCGTCGGTATTTTTTATGCTTATATTGATGCTTATATCGACGCTCATACTGACGCTCATATGGTGCCTATATCAGCATTTTGGTTTTGATGCCTATGCCGACCCTTACACCAATGTCAGGGCAAAATTGCACACGTTCATTTTCCTCGAAAGAAGCCTTGGTATACCCTTGATATGTTGTAGTGTGCATATATAAATGTTGAAATATATAAATAATTTTTATATAAATAATGCATATATAAGTTTTGTATATATACATACTCTCATATATAACTCAAAACCCTTATTGTCTAAGTACTAAATGTTGTGTGTATAGTGTATATATAAATACTACCATATATAATACAAAACCTAATTACTAAAATAGCTACTATATAAAAATATTATTATATATATACTGGAGTATATATATATGTGTGTGTGTGTATATATGTTTATTGTATATAAATATTGTATATGTAAGTAATTTGTATATGAAAAAAATGCAGATGGTATATCAAAGCTTCGCAAAGGAGTTGCAAAATTATTACCACCTAGTGAGTATGTGAAGGATAATGAAAGTATCATGGAAGGACTCCTTAGATATGTCAATTGGTGGAGAATGCACCTGGAAGAGAAGGGAGATAAATCAAATCATGGCAAGTGGATTGCTCTAGTACTTAATTATTGGAAAAGCCTTATGAAGGTTTTGCAATCTCCAATAATATGAAGGGATAATTTTTATCGTGATTTTTGGGCATAAAGTGGGTGCAAAGCATTTGGAGCTTCAAGTCTAGTGCAAGTTAATCAAATTGATGATGAAGATATGGCTGAAATAATGTACACATTTGTGGGCCATTACATAATAAATGAGTGAAAGAATTTGATCCTTGCTTTGATGTGAGAAAAGGAGAAGTTTTCATCATAGAACCACATGATGTAATGTACTCTCAGGGGCTTATATGACAGAAACAGATGTTAATCAAACTAGAGAATGAGAAATGTATCTTAAGATTCAGATATAATATTGGATAGCTATTTCAAAAAGAGAAAACATCAATGATGAAGAACTATACAGGGATTGTTGGACAGAATATTGGAGAGAAAATCTGTTTTATCCTCAACGTTCGAGGAATACTTCTTTGATTCTTTGTGCTTGTACAAAAAACATGTTGATATATTTAGGTAGTGATGTGTGTGAACACACTAGGTCCATTGGGGCACTTTTTTCCCTTTTTATGAGGTTTTCTTCCCCCAGCTTGTATATACACATATAGCCCTAAAGGATTACTTATCTTTGTAAATTCTAGTCGTAATACATTTAGTATTGTGTGTTGTGCTCCAAGCTTCTTCTTCTTCCTTATGATGTTCACATGCTACCACAGACCTTGAACTCCAACAAGTGGTATCAAAGTAGGTTTCCACTTCATCTAGGGTGTCATCAACACCCCTCCGATCACAATCTTAGAATCACATAAAATTTGGTGAGCATACTCAGGGTGACTAAGAGATCAAAACTGCTTTTCTTTGTGGTGCCGAAATCATGATCTGAGCTCGTTTTGGCCTCCAAATGCACTATCATAGTGCTTGTGCAAGCAATTTCATCTTTTTGTGCCAAAGATATATACAAGTTTTGATTCACCAATATAAGCATCTCGAAGTCTACTATAGGTTTATCAGAACTTGATGGGGTAGTTCTATTCAACTTTTTGAGATACAATCATTTTTTTGCATCAGGGTAATTTAGTCAATGGCCATGGCTAAAAGCAATGATGTATTCCATATGTTGGTTGTTGAGGATAAGTTGGATGGTACCAATTACCCATTATGTGCTTATATGATGCGTCATGTATTGGTTGCAAAAGGACTGTGGAATATTTTATAGGGTTTTGAAAAACATCCTATTACACCTGCAAACATATGTTGATATATTTAGATACTGATGTGTGTGAACACACTAGCATAGTTGGGGTGATTTTTTCCCTCTTTAGGAGGTTCCCCCGGCTTGCATGTAGGCCTATTTTCCCTAATGAGTTATTTATGTTTGTACATTCTAGTGGTAATACATTCAGTATTGTGTGTTGTGCTCCAAGCTTCTTCTTCTTCCTTGTGCTATTCACATGCTCCCGCAGACCTAAAGCTCCAACAATTTGTATCAGAGCAAGTCACCGCTTCATATAGGGTGTCCTCAACACCTCTTCGATCACAGTCTCAAACTCGCACAAAATTTGGTGAGCATACTCAGGTTGATAAGGAGATCAAAATGGCTTCACTTTGTGGTGCCAAAATCATGACTTGAGCTCGTTTCAGCCTTTGAACGCACTAAGCGCTTGTGCAGGCTATTTCATCTTTTATGCCAAAGATATATATAGATTTTGGTTCACCAGTATAAGCGTCTCAAAGTCTGCTACATGTTTAACAGAACTTGATAGGGTAATTTTGTTCAACTTTTTGAGATACAATCAATTTTCTACATCAGGGTATTTTACTCAGTGGCCATGGCTAAAAGGAGTGATGTATTCTGTATGTTGGCTATTGAGGATAAGTTGGACGATATCAATTACCCATTGTGGGCTTATATGAAGCATCATGTACTGGTTGCAAAAGGACTGTGGAATATTGTGCAAGGTGTTGAAAAACCTCCTATTACACGTACAAACACACTTGCTAAAGGTCATGCACATGGCATTGAAGATGATGATATTCTTCACGTTACTCGGTTCTTGCTGCACCTACTATAGAGCAAATTTCTTAGGATGGTGAAGATGCTCAGGCACATGCATTGATAGCCTTGTCTATCAAACGTGCCATTATTCCTCACATTCACTCTTGCAGAACAACTAAGGATGCTTGGGATACACTTACCACTTTATACCAGGCAAGGAATGAGGCTCGTGTTGCTTACCTCCGAAGGGAGTTGGTAAGATCATTCTGATTACTGTTGATGGTAGTTCTTTTACATTGTCGGATGCTTTATTTGTGCCAAGGATCAAGAAGAATTTGTTATCAGCTTTTGCTTTAGCCAAGATTGGCTTGGTTGTGAAATTTATTGATGACAGATGTATAGTTCACGATGTATCAAATTGGGATGTGATTATTGCTTTTGGCATTTTATGTTGTGGGCTATATAAGCTCATAGACTAAGAAAAATCTACGAACGATTTGGCATGTGTAGTACATGATTCTTAGGCTATGTCAAATGCAAAGCTTTGGAATGCATGCTTTGGTCATCTAAATTTTGCTAGTTTGCTATATATGTCTTCTAACTTTAATGCATTTTTGGGTGAACCTGGGATAAAACATCATTGTATAGTGATGTATACACCTCAACAGAATGGAGTTGTTGAAAGAAAGAATAGGTCACTCATGGAGATGGTGAGGTGTATGGTCAAGAGTCAGGCTTTACCACATAGTTTCTAGCTTGAGGTTGTCATGTGTGCAGCATATGTACTTAACAGGTGTCCCACTAAAGCATTGCAGTCTATCACTCCATATGAGGCTTGGCATGGTCGCAAGCCATCTGTTGCTCACCTATGCATTTTTGGTTGTCTGGCATATGCATTAGTGCTTGAACAACAATGCAGGAAATTGGATGATAAAGCAATAAAATGTAATTTTTTTGGGTACAGTTCTGAAAGCAAAGGATATCGTCTATATCATCCACATACTAAATGCATTTTGGTTAGCGGTGATGTTGTTTTTGTGGAAGATGCTATTCAACCACTACTTTCATGTACTAAGGAGACATTTGTTAGCTCCAAAGACACGTATGATACTTTGCTACCTCTTTTTACAAGTGGAAAGTCTTGTGCTGGTCCTAATGAGGAAATGTATCAACCTTTAGAGGTTTCATGTGATGATTTAGATCATTCCATTTCTGATGGATATTTGCATGATGCACTTGTTGATGAGAGAGTTGATATTGAGGAGGCAAAAACTATGCCAAAATGGCTGGTGCAAACTTTGCGTGACAGCAAATTAGATGCACCTCTATCATACCAGACTCATTCAAGCTCCCATAGTGTCTGTTTTGCATCAGATTGTTATGCTATGGCTGCCTCTAGTCTCTTTGGTGAGAATGAGACTCTTTTGTTTGATGAAGCACAAAATTATGAAAATTGGATGGCTGCTATGCAATCACAATATGATGCTATCATGAAAAATGGCACCTGGACTTTATGTGAATTGCCTCTTGGCACAAAGTGTAAGAAAGGCTTGAATGATGGGTGTGTGACTCACCTCCCATCCATATATACCCACTTGTACTCAAAAAATAACAATGATGTACTCTAAATATAGTAATGATCTGGAATAGTCTAGTGTGAACATATGGCCATCATACAACACTTATTCCCGTTACTACCCAAGTGTGTCGATGCTTGGGATACACTTACCACTTTATACCAGGCAAGGAATGAGGCTCATGTTGCTTACCTCCGAAAATAGTTGGAGAGTGAGTGTCACTCTAGCACAATGGCAAGTACCAACGGTAGGAGCTTCACCTCATAAATGTCAATCCCTGGAGACGTGAGGACCGGTATGAAGACCAAGGCACAAGTGCGTGAGTGAAAGCACACAAGCATGCACACACATACACACACACACACACGTGCACAAGACAAGCACAAAGAGTGGAATAATGGAAGGACTTTGATTACAAAAGAAAATCTAGTATAGAAGCTCAAATCTACCACAAAGTAACCCCCTAAAATGAGCTCTGCAGCCCTTTTTATAGTTTTTTGAGTAGTTTTGGCCCTGTCCAGACCTAGTGTCTGGCCTAGTTAAAGATTAGGTTCTAGGGCTTATTTGGGGGCTCAAACGGAGTCTAAAAATTATGAAAATTGGTAGGATGATACTTCTAATACTCCTCAAGCTCAAGGACTCCTTGGCTTGAAAAAATTGAGTTGAAAAAATAGAAAATGGTATTTACAATGGTTTGTAGTGATAAAAATCACTATTTTTATAGGGATTTCTTATGAAAATTTGACATGTGCTTCTTGGAGCTCCCTACATGCTTCTTCTTCTTGTGTGTCCACTTCATTGATGCGCTTCCATGCTTGTGCATGACCTTGACTGTCAACACTCCCCCCCTCTAGAGTCCGTCGTCCCAGACAGACCCTTGTTGTAGTGGTTGTTCCATGTAGTGCTTGGAGAGGTAGTGTCCATCATGTACCAACAAGAGCGGTCCATCTTCCAAATATAGTGTAGTGAGTTGTCTGGTTCTTCATTTTTTCACTGCTAGCCTTTGCTGGTTGTAGTCCCTTGGTATGTACTTCATCCTTGTATGCCAGCTTGATGGTGCATTTGTGAGCTCAAAATTGCTAGCTTCTCAAAAGAGGTGATCAATGTTGATTATCAGCAACTCTCACTGGTGGATTGGTTCCTTGCTCTGGTTGTTGTCACCTTGATGCCCTCTTGTTCTTCCCAAGATGGCTTTCATAGTTAGTTTTCATGCCACGTATTTTTAACCCATAATGGATGATGGGTAAGTGTATTAGTGCATGGGTTGAACAAAATATGTGCGTTGTGCATGGCCTTGTAATGTGACCCTATGTATGCATACTTGGGGAATGCATTGGAAGAAGTATGATGCAACAAATTGGGTCTTGAGCAAAGTGCTCAAGGGTATGCTGACAAAGAGGTTTCCCAATCTATCATGGTTATATTGTTGGAGCATACAATTCTTACCATGGTGAAAGGTTTGTCAATAGTCATCTCTTCGTGTTGTACTCCCATCATGATGATTGACCATGGGCTTATCCTTCATTGCGGATGGATGTCCTTGTTGATGATCCACTGGTGAGATTATTGGATCGCCTGGTCCTGTTTCTTCTTCTCATCGCTGTTCTTCTTCTTGTTGTTGTTTTTTTTTTGAACAATGTCACAAACAATAAGACAGTGGTTAGTAGCAATAAAATATTTTACATATGTCAAGTGTATCTCATGTGCTTGGGATTCTCAATCGTGTCTATGCATGGCCGTGTAATGTGGCCCTATATTGATGCATACTTTGGAAATGCATGACCTAAATGGTGCAAAAGACAAGATTATGCCAAAGGCACATGGTTGTTGCACATTGAGGCTTCTGATGTTACTTGAAGACTTGATGCACTCTTTGTTTGGAGGTGTTGATTGGATCTTGAAATGATGTAATCCTCCTTATAGGGATCCATTTGAGAATGGTATGTGGCCCTGTGGAGATCACTTCTGGCCCCTTCATCTTTGGATGGATTCTACAATTTGGTATCTAGCATGGTTGGCTCTTTGATTTTGTGTAAGCTGCTGTACTTTGGCTTCCAAACCCATATCCTTGATGATTGTCTTTTTATTTTTTCCGAAGAGGTGAGTTTTTATCTTCCTTTGGTATCTGTGCTCGGTTCTTACCCATTACTCTCCTTGGCTTCTTTGTTGAAACTATTCTTCTGAGAGAGATCAATGGTGTTTGTGCATGTAGGAGTGCCTTGGGTACCTAAATGTGTAATTGTCCTTGTTGAGCTACAACTAATTTCTTAGGCACCCAAATTTGTACATTATTATGGTTGGCCTTCATCGATTGCTTTGGTACCCAAATTTTTCGAAGACCGTAGGATTGAGCTGGTCCTCGTTTCTTGGTGCATCTTTTAGCATGGTTGGCTTTCCTCAATGGGAATGGTTGTGGCAAAGCTGGTGGTTGTTCTCCTTTTTGTACCCAAATCTGCTTCATGCCCTGAGCTTTTTTCTTCTTGAATTATGTCTATCTAGTTGATATAGCAGATGTCTTTTTTGCTTGCCTCTTTGGTCGAGTTATGCTTGCATTAGTATGTGAAGAAGATGAGAGGTTTGCTGGCCTTTGAGCTTGTGCTTCCATGATTGAGTCCTTTTGCTTCGTAGGGCTATTGACACAGAGAACATTTTCTTTGCAAAGATTAGTTTCAGAAGAACTAAGAGAATGTGTGACCTCTGGATTTCTGAGCATGCAATTGTCTAATTCTAAGGTAATACATTGTTCATGTACCCAAACTTGAAGAAGTTGGCTTTTAAGGTTTAAGTTGACTGCATGGTCATAGATCCAGTCTTGACCCAGGACAAGTGGTTCCATAAGGTCCTCATCTTCACACACTAGCATTTTCACTCTCATCAGAACATCTTGAAGATAGATGGGAAGTTCCACCTCGCCCAAACAAGGGGTTTCCACACCTCCCAATCCTACGAGATAAGCTTCTATGGGATTGAGGTTGAATTGAAGATCTTGGCAATATGAAAGTCTAACCGCACTAGTTGTTGCACGTGAGTCAATCGATGCTCTCATAGTTCTTGCATTCTTTCTTTGTCCTACCACGATGGCCACAAAGGGATGTCGATCAATTATTTGAGAAGCAATTGCACTTGATGTTTGACACATGGCCATGTGGTATCTTGGGGCCTCAAGATTGACATCTAGGCCTAAGCGTCTTAACTTATTTCTTCAAATGCATTCTCTAGCCTATACCTGTGCTTCTTCTCTAACCCTTAACTCTTCTTCTTTTCGCTTCTTAGCAGTGTTGATTCACATTAGCATATTCTCTGTAAGAGGTTCTTGATATAGCTTGACTCGACAACCACTGATATAGTTTGGCAAGATATCACCTTCTAGTGTGGCCAATTGAACTGCATTACTAGTGGAAATTCTATTAATGATCATGGGTCCATATCCTCTTTTTTCCAATTTACAGGCATGTTGCTTTAGTGTATAAACCAACACTAAGTCTCCCTCTTTCAATCCTTTATCTTTGATATGTGCATCGAAGTATGCCTTTTGCCTTTTCTTTGCAGCGTAGATGCCTGCCGCCGCTCGTAGCCTTGTCTCACCTAAGCATTCTAGATCAAAGATCCTAGAGGATAACTCGTGTCCATTCCACTCATGCTCTTGTGCCACTTTTAAGGTTGGGATTAGCAAGTCCAAAGGTAGCACAACATTTTGTCGGAAGACCATCTGAAATGGGGTGGCATTGAGTACCGTTTTATAGGCAACTCGATAAGCCCAAACAACATGATGGAGTTGTTTGTCCCAATCAGAGCGTTTGTTATTTACTAGTTTTGTCAATACATTACATAGGATCTTATTTGCGCTCTCGGCTTGTCCGTTAGCTTGTGGATGATAGGGGGCAGACTTCTTATGTATCACCAAGAATTCTTGGAGAAGATTTTCAATGACTTCATTCAAGAAGTGTGTGCCTCTATCACTCACTAACTCTATTGGTAGTCCATATCTGGTGAACACATTCTCAAATAAGAACTTAGCCGTTGTTTGAGCATCGTTCTTGGTTGTGGCTTTTACTTCCAACCACTTTGTGAGGTAATCTGTGGCTACAGTAATGTACTCTGCATGGGAGTTTCTAGCTGGAGGTTTGATAGGACCTACAAAGTCTATACCCCATTTTGAAAATGCACGTCCTCCCACATTGTCCTCAAAGGCATCTCATCCTTTCTAATCAGATATTGTGCACGTTGGCATGTGTCACACTTCTTCACATAGGTATGTGCATCCATATGAAGAGTAGGCCACCAAAGTCCTGAAAATAGAATGGTCTTGATTACTCTGTCAGGCCCAAAGTGTCTACTTGCAACACCACTATGTGGAGTTTCTAAGACTTTCAAGTAGTATAATTCATGAACGCACAGTCGTAGGTAACCACCTTTGCCTCTCCGATATAGGTTGTCTCCTACTAAGGCATAGTCCTGAGCCTCTTGCTCCATGCTTCGTTTTCTAGCTAGACTAACCTCGCTAGATAGTGTTCCTGATCTCATAAATTCTACCAATGGAGCACTCCAATATGGAATTAATGACATGTGATAAAGGGTGGCATGCTCCACTGGGGGTCTCTCTTGGCACACTAGACAATTATTAATCCACTCATGTATTTCTTTGTCCATGCTAGGCCGATACACTCCTAAACGTTTTAGATTTTGCAATGTTCGTTGTTTAGAATAGTGATTTCCTAGAAATCCTTCATGGGCTTGTTGCAACCAACTACTATGTTCATCATCCTCAACACAACAAGCTAATATACCCTCTTTATCTCGTTTGTACATACTTCCTGCCAATATTTGATATGTTTGTGATCTTATAATTTCATCCTTGTTCATCTTCACATTCTTATTTGTAGGTCCAAAGGTGAGGACTGGTACCAACTTATTTGCCCATTTAGGAACAACTTCTAGATTGAACAGATAAGCGTCAGGCAAGTCATCAGACACTCCTCGCGGTGGCTCTCCTGAAGTGATGCAAGAAAGGTGATCTGCTCTGAGGTGGGTCTTACCTTTCTTAACAACCACTTCAAAGTCATATTCCATTAGTAAGTGGAACCATCTTACTAAGTGTCCTGTATTGCAAGGTTTATTGACCAAGTATAATAAAGCTTGATGATCAGTGAAAAGCTTAAACTTGTTGGCCAATAGATAGTGTCTAAACTTTTTTACAGCATAGACCATGCCTAAGCCTTCTCTCTCGGTTGTTGTATAGTTTCGTTCAACGGTGTTCAGTTGTCTACTAGCATATGCTATAGGCAAATTGAGATTTCCTTCTCTTGTGGGTTGTGCTAGCACGCACCCTATTGCATGATTGGATGCATCTACATGGACATGGAATGGTTTTGTCCAATCAGGAGTGGTCAATATTGGGGCTGTGCACAAGCGTCTCTTCAGCTCATTGAAGGACTTTTTGCATTCTTCGTCCCACTCAAAATTTGTCAACAAGGCATACAGAGGCTTAGCTATAATTGCATACATGTGAATAAACCTACGGTAATATCCACAATGGCCCATAAAGGCTTGTACCTCTTTAACATTCCTTGGCCTCGGTAACTTGGCTATGGCTCTTATTTTGTCCTTATCTGTTGATATTCCATTCTTAGAAACAATATGACCTAAGATTTTACCTTGTCGTACCATGAACACACACTTCTCTAGGTTCAGACACACTCCATATTCTCTACACTTGTTGAAGATCTATCTGAGCTTAGGAATGTGGTATCTTCTTTCTTGGGAATGAGCACATAAATCATCCACATATACTTCTAACCTCTTTCGCAAGAACTCTTTGAAGACATGACACATGAGCCTTTGAAATGTTGCAGGTGCATTGATGAGCCCAAATGGCATCACACGAAATGCAAATATTCCCCACTCTGTGGCAAAGGCCGTTTTGTGTTGATCTTCTGGGGCGATGGCTACTTGGTTGTAACCTGAAAATCCATCAAGGAGGCTATAAACTTCCTTGCCTGCAACACGCTCTAATAGATGTTCAGTGATTGGAAGCGGATAACTATCTCGAATCGTAGCAGCATTAACTTTTTTAAGGTTAATACACACTAGTAATTTTCCATTTTTCTTGGGCACCACTACAATGGGGGACACCCATTCTGTATGTTCAATCTCATAGATAAATCCAACTTCAATCAATCTATCATTTTCTTCTTTTATTTTGGTTGTATAAGTGTCATTATATGTGTAGGGCTTTTGTTTGGTGGGCTTTGTTTCAGCCATCATGGGGATCGTATGAGAACAAATCTTTGGATCTAATCCCTTCAAGTCTCTATAGTGCCATCCAAACACATCCCTATATTCCCTTAATAAGACTACTAACTCTGCTTCCTCTTCTTTACTTAGGTAATCTCCTATGTACGTACATCTCTCTTCATTCTCTTCAATGGTTGCTATGATTTTTTTGGTCTTTTCTTTGTTATCATATGCTTCTCCTGTGGTGGCCTCTCTCTTAGGCATTCGTACCAAGAATTTTTGGTCCTTAACTTCATATTTCTTGAAGTTTTTTGGTACTTCAAACAACAATTCCTCCTCTTCTTGTTTCACTCCTTGTCTTTTCTTTTTCTTTTGACTACCTTCACTTCCATCCTTTAAACTTTACTGTTTTGATGCTTGTGAGAGGTTCTTCTTCTTTTTGTGTAAATACTCCTATGTCCTCTAGATAGTGCTCCTCTGAAATAAAGCAACTATCCATCAAAATGGACTCTAGATTGTCATCATTCTCTTCTTCTTCTATCAAGTCACTAGGGTCACATTCTTCTAGCAAGGGCTGACACACGAACACTGAAATATCATATCCCTCCTCATCACAATGTGGTGTCCATTGTTCTTTATTGACTGCAATGTCCATGGTAGCTAAGATTTCTGCCCAACCATGAGGCTCAAATTCCTCATCTGGAAAGATCATTGGCATGTAGGCTGGGTCTCTAATTGGTCTATCTCCTTGAGAAGTTCCTTTTTCTCTTGCCTTTAAGCGTTTTTCCTCTTCCTTTGTGACCTTGCACATCCATAGATGAGTATCTTCATGCATCCAGGATGTATCAGATGAACTTTTAGAATGCACAGAGATTGAATCTTCTTGCTCCTTGTGGATAGGATTCCACTGTAGGGGTGGTACATCTCTGAAGGTTTAATCCTTCAAATTGACCTTGGTGGTGACCCCTAAGTGCTCTAAGTACAAGGAATTGGCTCCCCAATCTTGTACTATTTGCAATTGTCGTAGGAAGGGCCTTCCTAGGATCATCTCGTAGACATTATTTTTCTCAAAGTCACATATAGCAAATGTGTGTTCAAACTCTACACCACAAGTGGTTAGAGTTATCCCTTCAAGCAATCCTAGAGGTCTTTCTAAATGACCGTCTGCCATTTGAAGCTTCATTCTAGTTGGTCTTAATGTGGGTTTGCCCCATCGTTTCCACAAGGAGGTGGTCGTAATGGCAACACCAGCACCTAAATCTATGATTGCTTTGGTCGTGTAACCTTGATAGGTGATCGGAAGATAAGTATTACCTTCTTCACCTTCGCTCTTGTCTCCTATTTTATCAAGAGGTATCTCTGGAATTTTTTGCTTAGAGCCTACTTTTGGCATTTTGCAATCAAGTTCTGGAACCTGATCCTTCACATGATTCCAGAACTCAAGTTTTGCTTTGAGCAGCTCTTCTACAAGCAGATGACACTGAACCTTAGTGTTCTTCACAACGTCAGTGTTTCTTGGAACCACCGAGTCTTCATTTCTGATCAATATTGTGGGAGCTCTGATCTGGAGAGATTCAGATTCCCATGGGCCTCTGAATTGTGGAAACTTTTGTAAAGAATTAGATTCAAAATCTAATCATTCATCTTCTTGTTGCTCTATTTGGTCTATATAGATAGACGGGATGTCTTGGGGAAATTGGTCATGAAGATCATCAATCTCAAGAATAGGAGGGGGATTATCCTTCTCCTTGGCCCATTTCTCTTCTTGTATTTCCTACAAGAACTTTTGAGAGTGTTGTTGAATTGAAAGAGGCTCTCCATCATCTCTGGAGTCAGGAACATAGGCTTTCTTTGGTGATGAGCTTTCTCTTTTAATAGTTGGTTGAGCTTGTGGAGGTGAAGAAACTTGCTGTTTATTTACCAACTGCTCTAATCTTTCTAGTAAGCCCTAGAAGTGCAAACCCGGTGTAATAGCATTTGTCTGATTGAACGATTGATTGGCCTCAAACATAGCTTGAGCTAGTTCCACCATTTTTATGCACATTTTTGTCCATTCAATCTCTAAATCTACTCTAGGGTAGCTCTTGTCTAGGTTTGTAGGTGTTGGCCCTTCTTGAAGTCGAGCCTGGTATGCCTTGAACATCATGTCCAAGTCTTATGAGGTTGGATCTACAAGAATAGACCCTGGTTGTGGTTTATTTACAGTGGCTGGTGGGTGGGGATGAGGTGGTGTGGATAGAGTTTTGACATGCGAGGGGCTTTGAGAGGAAATATCTTCTATTTTTGTTTTTGCATCTTTCAAGCTTTCTTCTAGTTTGGATAACTTTTTGGTCCACTTACGATTGGCCTTCTCTCTAGTATCCTTCCATGTTCTTGTTTTTCTCTTACTAGGCTCTCCTGACTCACTTGAATCTGATTGCTCGGCTAGTTTAGCTTTTTGTAAGGCTTGTGCCCTAGTAATTGCATGTATAGGAGCCACATTATCGCTACTGGAACTTGAATCCCCTATTAGGCCTACTACATTAATGGGTGTAACCTTTGGTGCACTAGAGGGATGTCCAGGACAATCTCTCAGGAGTTGTTCTTTGCCACACTCAAGACAAACGACTTGTATTGTGATGTTCTACCCTTGTATCGGAGCTAGTGGGTGGGGTGGTTGTTGTCCTGGTATAGGTTGAGGTTGGCTATATCCTCCATGTTCATACGGTCTAGTTGATCCTCGTGGTCTTGGACATGGGTTATACCTAGGAACTTCTGAGCCTTGTTCTCTAGGAGGGTACCCGTATGGTCTACATTGGGGTGCTACAA
This sequence comes from Ceratopteris richardii, assembly GCA_020310875.1. Taxonomy (NCBI): domain Eukaryota; kingdom Viridiplantae; phylum Streptophyta; class Polypodiopsida; order Polypodiales; family Pteridaceae; genus Ceratopteris; species Ceratopteris richardii. The sequence continues at coordinate 46,838,785 of CM035428.1, forward strand.
ACGGTCGTGGCTGTCTATTCATTGGATAGTTTTTGGTGTTGTAGTTGATGTACTTCTGCTCACTATAAGAGTGCATGTTAGGCTCCTGAGTTGGTTGTCTATCGTGAGGGTAAGGTTGTGGTAACCCTGATCCTTCTCTGGTGCAGACATGATGGATGATCTCCACTGCAATGTGTGCAACTTCCTAACATTGGCACTCTCAAGGAAGAGTTTTGGTAGTTCCTTTGTTCTCGTACCCCTAATTTCTTGGCCACTGACTCTGCCATTTCCTCCACATAACTCAAACTCGAAGTCTCATTTTTCCTTGTATCCTCTGTTCTAATAGGATCTTGTGTGATTTTGAGATCCTCAGCTAAGTTGTCTTCCAAATCTATGCATTCTTGAAGAAACTTGCTTAGAGTTTGTAGCCATTTTATGTATACTAACATTCTCAATGTTCCATTGGTTAGACCTTCTAAAAATAGGGATATCATTTTCTGCTGAGAAGGTCTCTCTGTCATAGGGCATCGGGTTACATATTGATTAAATCTTCGTGCTGCATTCGTTACTGTCTCATCAGGGGGTTGTTTGAAACTATGTATTAAGGATGATGAATTGTGCTTGATCCCTTGCTTAGTGAATTCCCAAATAAGTTATCGGAAGAATTGTTCGATATGGCCAAAGCAATTTGGATCCAAGGATTGAAACCAAGTTAAGGCTATTCCTGTGAGGGTTAGCCCAAAGGATTCATATTGCGTGAAAAAGTCATCCACTTGCTCTGCTCGCAATACCTGTTTGAATTCTGCAATGTGGTCATACGGCTCTCCTATGCCATCATAACGATTTCGCATACATTTGGCCAATTGGATTGGTCTCAGTCTTCTGCATGGCTTAGGGGATCGAATTATGATGGGAATAGAGGGTTTTTTGGGGTGTATTCCAGCTCCTACACCTTGGGGTGGTTCTGCCTAAGGGTGGTTCTATTCATATTTCCTATTCCCTGGCTAGTTTGGTTGTGGGAGTTAATTCCTGGCATAGTGGATTGCACCTAAGGTCTATTCGGCCTACTACGTTGGTCGTTTGTTCTGACATCACATTGTTCGTTCTTTGCTGGGTCTGGAATGGGTTTTGTGAGGTAGTTTCCTGATCTCGAGGAGGGAATATAGGCAGATCCATGTACTTTAATCTAGACCCCTCCCCTTCATCTATGGGCCAATATCACCTTTGACTTTGGTCTAGGTATGTAACTCTAGATGGATTTTCTGGATCCCTTAACTCATATATAGTTGTTGGGCTGATGCTTTCTCCTTGTGTCGGTGAGTCAATTTGGAGGAGTAGGTCAGACCCATGGACCAAGTACACATCCATCAGATAGTCATCTTGGGATATCCTGTCTGCTTGCAATACTTGAGTTATTACTGACTTTCCCCTAGGGGTAGTCACCAGTTCTTCTTGGTTAGATTTTCCAGAAGTTCCTTGTCCCTCTAATTCTCCTCTATCATTAATTTGTTTCCCCCGGCTTGTATATACGCCTATTGCCCTAATGGGCTACTTATCTTTGTACATTCTCTAGTAATACATTGAGTATTTGTGTGTTTGTGCTCCAAGCTTCTTCTTCTTCCTTGTGTTGTTTGCGTGCTTCCGCAGACATCTATCTCCAACAATTGGTATCAGAGCAGGTCGTTGCTTCATCTAGGGCGCCGTCGACACTCCTCCGTTTGTAGTCTCAGAATCGCACGAATTTTGGTGAGCATACTCAGCGTGTTTCAGAGATCAAAACAACTTCGCTCTGTGGCGCCGAAATCGCGATCTGAGTCTCGTTTCAGCCTCCAAACGCACTATCGCAGTGCTTGTGCAGGCTATTTTGTCTTTTTGTGCCAAATGTATATACCAGTTTCTGTTCACCAGTTTAAGCGTCTCGAAGTTTGCTACAGGACTAGCAGAACTTGTCTAGGTAGTTCTGTTCAACTTTTTGAGATACAATCAATTTTCTGCATTGGCTGAAAGCAATGATGTATTCCACATGTTGGCTGTTGATGATAAGTTGGATGGTACCAACTACCCATTATGGGCTTATATGATGCGACATGTATTGGTTGCAAAAGGATTGTGGAACATTGTGCAGGGTGTTGAAAGACGTCCTGTTACACCTCTGACTATAGGTACTGCAAATGCAGGTGTTGGAGCTGATGAAGATGGTGTCGAAGATGATATTCCGCAGATTCCTGTTCGTGCTGCTGTTTCTGCTGCACCTACTACAGAGCAGATTCGCTGGGATGGCAGAGATGCCCAGGCATATGCTTTGATAGCCTTGTCTGTCAAACGTGCCATTATTCCTCACATTCGCTCTTGCAGAACAACTAAGGATGCTTGGGATACACTTACCACATTGTACCAAGCTAGGAATGAGGCTCGTGTTGCTTACCTCCGAAAATAGTTGGAGAGTGAGCACATGAATGAAGGTGATTCTGTGGACAGTTTCCTAACAAAGATCAAAGACTTGAAGGAACAGTTGATTTCTGCGGATGAGGTTATACCAGATAGCTCACTTGTGCAGACCGTTCTGAATCGTCTTCCTGATTCATATCAGAGTTTTGCTTCTACTCTTCGGTTGATGATGAAAGGCAATCCCAATGCCTTATCATTTGAGGTGTTAGTCTCTGTTCTATTGCAGGAAGATCAGTCCAGGCAAAACAGGTCCATTATGCGAGTTGCAGATCAAGCTTTCCTGGCTAGTCATAAGGGCAAAGGAAAATGGAGCTCTTCAACTAGTAAGCAAAAATCTGCTAATTCTGCATATTCGAAGAAGGAAGATAAAGATGAGAAGAAATCAGAAAAGCAAAAATTGTTTTGTAAGTGCTGTAAAGGGAATGATCATATCATAAAGAACTGTCCAAAAGTGGCTGCTAAAGAGGCAAAGAAGAAAGAGGCTAGAATGGTTGTTGCAGAGGCCTCTACACCAAAAACAGAGTCTGCAAATCTTGTGCAGGAAGAAGAATGGGCGTTTACTACTGTCTACAGTTTTGACCCATCTTCTCATGAGCAGTGCATGTCTGTAGTAGACTCACATGTTTGGTATTTTTACAGTGGGGCGACCAAACATATTACCTCGGAGCGCAGTTTCTTCTCTTCACTCGAGCTTGCCCCTACAGGGAATACTGTTACATGTGCCAACAACTCCTCTTATCCTATTATGGGAGTTGGTAAGATCATTTTGACTACTGCTGATGGTAGTTCTTTCACTTTTTCAGATGCTTTATTTGTGCCAGGGATAAAAAAGAACCTGTTATCAGGTTTTGCATTAGCCAAGATTGGCTTGGTTGTGAAATTTGTTGATGATAGGTGTACAATTCATGATCTGTCAAATGACGATGTCATTATTGCTTCTGGCATCTTATGTCGTGGGCTGTATAAGCTCATAGACTATGAAAGATCTGTAAATGATTTGGCATGTACAATAAATGATTCTCAGGCTATGTCAGATGCAAAGCTTTGGCATGCACGCTTTGGTCATCTAAATTTTGCTAGTTTGCTACGCCTGCAGAAATCTGAAATGGTGTCCTTGTTGCCCATACTTGAGGCACCTGGAAAACATGTTTGTGAAGGCTGTATTTTGGGCAAAATGCAGCATTCATGCTTTCCAAAAGATGGTTCAGTTTGGGCTACTAAGAAATTGCAGCTTGTACATAGTGATGTCTGTGGTCCTATGCAGACACCTTCTTTTGGAAATTATCTTTACTTCGTGACTTTCATTGATGATTTTTCCAGGCATGCATGGGTATATCCACTCAAAGCAAAGTCCGAAGTGTTCATGTGCTTTAAACAGTTTTTGGTTTTGGCTGAAAATCTGTCAGCATGTAAAATGGGCACCCTCAGTTCTAATCGAGGGGGGGAATATATGTCTTCTGATTTTAATGCATTTCTGGCTGAACGTGGGATAAAACACCAATGTAGAGTGCTGTATACACCTCAACAGAATGGAGTTGCTGAATGAAAGAACATATCACTCATGGAGATGGCGAGGTGCATGGTCAAGAGTCAAGCTTTACCACATAGTTTTTGGCTTGAGGCTGTCATGTGTGCAACATATGTACTGAACAGGTGTCCCACTAAAGCATTGTAGTCTATCAGTCCATATGAGGCTTGGCATGACCGCAAGCCATCTATTGCTCATCTGCGTGTTTTTGGTTGTTTGGCATATGCACTAGTGCCTGAACAACATCGCAGAAAATTGGATGATAAGGCAGTAAAATGTATTTTTGTTGGGTAGAGTTCTGAAAGTAAAGGCTATCGTCTGTATCATCCACAGACTAAACGCATTCTGGTTAGCCGTGATGTTGTATTTGTGGAAGATGCTATTCAGCCATTGCTTTCATGTACTAAGGAGACATCTGTTAGCTCCAAAGACATGTATGATACTTTGATGCCTCTTTTTACAGGTGGACATTCTAGTGCTGGTCCTAATGAGGCAACTTCTCAGCCTTTGCAGGTTTCATATGATGACGCAGATCATTCCATTTCTGATGCAGATTTACATGATGCACTTGTTGATGAAAGAGCTGATATTGAGCAGGCAAAAACTATGCCAAAATGGCCGGTGCAGACTTTGCGTGACAGCAAATTAGATGCACCTTTGTCATATCGTACTCGTTCAGGCTCTCATAGTGCCTCCTTTGCATCAGATTGCTATGCTATGGCTGCATCTAGTCTCTGTGATGAGAATGAGCTTGTTTCTTTTGATGAAGCACAAAATTCAGAAAATTGGATGGCTGCTATGCAATCTGAATATGATGCTATAATGAAGAATGGTACATGGTCTTTATGTGACTTGCCTCCTGACAAGAAGGCCATTGGCACTAAGTGGGTATACAAGCTGAAGTGTAAACTTGATGGTACAGTTGACAGGTATAAGGCTAGGCTTGTTGCAAAGGGTTATGCACAGGAAAGAGGCATTGATTATGATGAGACCTTTGCACCTACATGCCGTATGACTACTGTTCAGAGCATTTGTGCATTTGCAACCCATTATGGTTGGAATGTACATCAGTTGGACATTAAAACAACATTTTTGAATGGTGACTTGCATGAAGAAGTGTATGTTTTTTAGCCTCGTGGCTTTGTGCAAAAAGGGCATGAAAACCAGGTGTGCAGGTTAAAGAAGGCATTATATGGTTTAAAGCAAGCACCACGTGCTTGGTATGAGAAGATACATGCCTATCTGGTTGCACATGGTTTTGAGAACAGTCCAACTGAAAGCACCTTATATGCTAAGCGTGCTAATGATGTGCTTCTGATTGTTAAACGCGAGACTAACCATCAGAAGCGCGTTTAAACATCTACTTGGGTTCTTGGGAGTGGAAGGGGTCTGTTAGATAGAGGCTCTGTTCTTGATTTTCCCAAACTAACCACTTCGCACACCGCAATATACTAATGCTCAAGAACTCTATCAAGAATCTGCTACACTTACACTTTTATAGTACGCAATCAAACTCTTCCAAAGTTTACCGAACACATACTAGCTAATGCTCTCTCCAGCGTACATCGCAAGAACTAGTCAGTACCGTAATGCAGAATTACTTGATTAACTCAAAAACTATCCCGAACACAAACATGATAACAACCGAGATAATAACAATGACTCAATCTTTACCGAATAGGTGTAGACAATCAACTAGAACCAAAAGACACAAAAAGACTCCAAATTCTCAAACACACAGTACTGAATGTAGATTCCTACACCGATCCAGACTTACTCAGTGATCAACGTACCATATAAGGACTAACGTAACACAACTCGCAGTAATAACCTTTATGGAACGATGATTCAGTACGCAACTTAAGACGAACCTTACTGTAAGTCAATCTTTACCGTACAATGACAGATCTTCAACACAGAAGACAACCACGATACGACTCAGAGTTCTCAAAACACACTATAGTAACGTGCATGTCAATCACCCATACAGATAGTCTAGTGATCCAACCGATCGTCACCGAGCGCCTCTTTTTCATTCATTTATATAAAGATACAAACATCTTTGTAACAACCTTTCGTACGTGCGGACTAGAAAAAGATTCAATTTTTACAACTGCCAATCCGGCGGCCGACTAACATTGGCATGCCCGGTGGACTCGAACCCGCAGGTTTTCAAAAATTATGGTTCATCTACAATGCCTTCTAAATACATCGCTCGGGCTAATCTAAAAGTTCGGGTGATTTTCTTCTTTAAGGCTTCTAACATCTGTTTCAAAATATCTGGTTCTACTAATTGGGCATCTGTTCGGACAGAACTTAAGGAAATGACTTCGGTCATCAAAACGTCTGCTTGCGTTTATAGAAAAGCTTCCTGTAGATAAAAATCGTTTGATAAGGCCGCATCCCTAGATACTTTCATTTCTGCAACTTGCTTATCCATTTTGGTTAATCTATCTTTTTGAGCATACAGTTGGTTCTCCCTTCTTTCTATCTCTTGATTTTGAAACTGGATTGTCCTGGAGTAGGCATCCCTTTCTCTTCGAAGATTTGTTATCACTTTTTGTAGTTGAGCTTCCACGGTCGATTTACGTTTGAGAATACTGTTTACTTCAAATAAATTGGACTTGTTTCTCTGGAGTTCTTCATTAGTCTTTTTGAGCAGATCTGCCATTTCTTGTCCTTGCTGTATTGTTTCATGTAGTTGTTGTCTGGTTTCTTCTAACAGATTCCCTAAGGCTACTCGTGCATCTTCTTTATCCTGGACTGACTGCTTCAAGTTGACTAATTCTGCATCTGCAACACTCAGTAATTCATCTTTCTCTTGTATTGCTGTCAAGGCCGCATCTCTTTGATTGATAATTATTTCCTGTTCTACAAGTCTGGCCTGCAACTCCTGAATTTGTCCGTTTAACGCATGATTTTCTGCCTTGACTGCCTGTAATTCTTCTTGGAGGGGAGTGATGTCTGCCTCCAGCACATCAACTTTGTGTTGAAAGTCATCTCGGATAGTATCTGTCACTTGCTTCAGTTGTGCAGGTAGTTGTTGTGAGAAGTGGATCAACATTTGACCCATGGATGCTAACTCAGAAGATAAGGGAATTGAAGGAATTGGAGGATGAGAACGGGGTTGAGATGAAGAAGCGGTGAGGAGCTGCTGGGAATTCGGTGGAGAGTAATTCGGCGATGAGGATGAAGAAGCAGTGGGTTCGTCGAGGACAATGGGTGGAATAGGAATAATGGGTTCAGCTGGGGGTTCGGGTGGATGAGTAGGAAGAATAGTAGTTGTGTTGGTTACCTTTTCGATTATTGGTTGTGTATTGTCATCAGGGCCGGTAGCTGTAGATTCCACTGCTTTAAGCAATTCTTCGAAAACCTCTTTAATGATAGGTTCTGCATCCTCTTGCTTTTCCTGCTCGGATTGCTGTTGAGATGCTTCTTTTGACGAGCTTGTTTCAGATTCGGTGGTAGCATCCTGTTCTTGTTGCCTTTCTGAAGAAGACTGTGCTGATGATTCATGATGCATCGATGTTGCGGTGTCATGGAAGGTTTCTTTGTCCTGTCCTTCTTCTTCTTTGTTTGCTTGATCATTTGCGGCAGACCCTTGTACCTGACTATCTGATGAACTGATTCTGATTCTTTTCCGGCGGAGAAGGTGGAAAATCTCTTCGTCATCCTCTTCATCATCTTCTAAGACCTGTGCAGATTCTTCATGGTGCAAAACGGGTCCTCGGGGTGGTGGTTGCGTTGCTTGGATGGCCGGAAATAAGAAACTGAGAATGTGTGGTAGCCTCGATCTTGGCATATCTCCCTTATTGACCTGCTTGATGATTGCAACACATTCTTTGTGAATGCGGCGGAAGAAATACGAAGCAAAGTTGACCGGTTCTCGAGAAGCTAAATCTATAGCAGAGTAAAAGGGTCGAGATATGCCATATGTGCGTTTTTGCAGGTTGAGGATGGCTACCAAGAATTGCAGGGCTGATCTTTCAGGTTCGGGGCGACAGAGGATTGCATATTCGTTGGAGGAGTGCCTAGGGAATAGTTGGATCATGGTAGCTATTGGTAAATTCGGGCCATTCTCTCGTCCTTGTCAAGGGAGTCGAAATGCATCAGCAAAGGCCTGGAAAGTGATTACGGTACGAGATGGTAGGTCAGTGATAGGCCAACTCTTCTCGGTGGCAGGTGTGGCAGCGATGGCGGCGATTATGTGGGCATAAAACGGGTGGCAATCCACTGAATGCCAAGGCAGTTCAGCGAAATTGACCAACCAGCGGTTGCGCAGGAACTCTCCTACATCGGCAGGGAGTCCGTTGCGGAAAGCGGCAAAGTTTGCCAGAGCTTCCATGGTGCACACAGTAAGACACAAAGCATAGGGTATACAGATTGCACAAGCACACAAATCATGCAAACACAATAGTGTTTAACAGCGAAACGAAAAAGATTAAATAGATACTTGATATCGAGAAGCAATTAAATTCGTGAATCATCGCGCGATATTGAGATGATAACCTCATAACTTCGGTGGGCATGCATAAGCGGAATCGATAAGGCAGGGCGGCTGTTAGTCATAATAAGGTATCAAAACGCAGATATTTACAGACTTATTTTATTAAGTATGCAAAAAACAAAAAAAGAAAATAAATAAAATGAAAAAATGCTGAACACGTCAGCAAGAGCCAGATGCTTGATGATACGGCCGCAACTTTGAACCATTTATCACCTTCGGAAGAGGAATTCCGGTCAAAGTAGTCAACCAAAAAGTGGCTGGGCCTACTTGTTCAGTAATCCGATAGGGACCAAACCATCGTAACTTGAATTTTCCAGCAGAGCAATTCGATTTTGCATTGTAAAAGAGTACAAGTTGCCCCACCGAAAAAACTGGAGTTTTTAGATATCGATCATGAGTTCGAGCTTGTCTTAATTGTACTTCCTGAATAGTCAGAAAACTTTGCCATCGCTGCTCATCCAGTTCTCTGAGTGTATCCAACCGAAATGACAAAGATTCTTCAGGTAACAGTTTCTGGGTGAGGGCTACACATAAACTTGGCACAACAATTTCCATTGGTGCTATGGCTTCCAGTCCATAAGCCAATTTGAAAGGTGTCAGTCCTGTTGCTACCTTGTAGGTAGTCCGATACACCCATAATACTGCAGGTAACAGTTGATCCCACCTTTCCGGTGATTCCAGAATCAGTTTTCGAAGCATATTCAACAAGGTTTTGTTTGTACTCTCAGCCAAACCATTAGCTTGAGGATAATAAGGAGAACTGAATTTATGCATTATCTGAAAAGAATGGGTGAGTACTCTCATTAAGTTGTTAGCAAAATGCGTGCCTTGATCTGTAACAAGCTCCAGAGGTAAGCCAAAATGCGGGAAAACATCTTTCATTAGACACTTTGCCACCGAAACAGCTGTGGCAGACCTTAAAGCCCATGCTTCTGCCCATCTAGTAGCATAATCTGCACATGTTAGAATATAACGATTATTACTGAGTATGGCTGGAGGTGTAATAGGTCTAATAAAATCTAGGCCCCACTTCTGAAAAGGCTCCAACGGCAAGACAGGTTGGAGAGGGAAAAAATGGCGTTGTAGAGGCTGTCCAGACCTCTAACAAGTATCACATTGTTTGAGAAACTGAGATACATCCCTGTACATGGTAGGCCACCAAAGTCCACTTTGCAGAATTTTCCGGTGCATTAAATCTGCTGCAAAGTGTCCACCGGAAGGAATTGAGTGAGCTAGAATAATGACTTAGTTAACTTCATGCGGAGGAATACAGCGAAGTAAAATTCCAGTGTGATCCATATAGTATAATTCTCCAACAATTAACCGGAATCTGCGACTGTACACTGCAATCTTTTTATGCATTGTAGGAGAGGTCTGAGCACAAATACATCCATCAGTAAGAAAAGTTAATATCTGATCATAATATGTAGATGGCATAGGTGGTTCTGCATATTCATCATTAGTTTGTTCAGTAACATAAATTGCTGGTGTGGTGTCATCTACACCGACTGGAGCTTCACCGGAATCTAAGCGAGAAAGGAAGTCTACTAAGGCATGTGAGCTGCCGGGCCGATGGATTACTTCGAAATCAAACTCTTGTAAAAGTAGAACCCAACATGCTAATTGACCACCTAAATGCTGCTGTCGTACCAGATAGACAAGTGCAGCATGATCTACATGAAAAGTAAATTTGCAGCCAAGTAAATAGTGTCTGAATTTCTTTATAGAATATACTAAACCCAGACATTCTCTTTTAGTTACAGAGTAATTCTTTTCTGTAGGAGCAAGTCTTCTACTCGCATAGTAAACAAGCCGGAACCACTTATCAGTTTGTTGCATTAACACACTTCCAATGGCTATATCTGATGAGTCTACGAAAACATGAAATGGACGTTCCCAATCAGGTGGTTGTAAAATTGGGACCTATGTTAATAAACATTTTAGACGATCAAATGCTGTTTGACATTCCTGAGTCCAATCAAACTGTTTAGGAGTGCTCGTGATTAAACGATTGAGTGGAATGGCTAAATGAGCGAGCCACCGTAAATGGCGACCATGCCATCTCACTTGACCCATGAAACACATTACTTCCTTTGGTGTAGTAGGTACATGTGCTTCTAACACAGCTGCAACCTTATCTGGATCGACTTGAATACCTTGTGCAGAGACAATATGGCCAAGTAACTTTCCACATGAAACCGCAAATACAGATTTGTTTGGGTTCAAGCAGAGTCTGTATTCTCTACACTTCTCAAAGCAACACCGTAAATGGAACAAGTGTGCTTCCATTTTACCGAATAAAGAGAAATCATCAAGATATACTTGCATAAAAGAGGTAAGATAAGGGATACACCTCTGGAAAGTGCTAGGGGCATTTCTCAATCCGAACCACATAACAGTACAAGCAAAAACACCCCAATTGGTAATGAATGCTGTTTTTGGTATATCTTGGTCAGCCATTCTGACTTGATTATACCCACTGTATCCATCTAAGAATGAGTACATTTCGTGTCCTGCTACTCTGTCAAGCATCGTGTCAAGAAAAGGTAGAGGAAACGGATCTGGCACCGTAGCTGCATTTAGCTTCCGGTAATCCACACATATACATAGCTGCTTATTCTTTTTAGGGACTATAACAATTGGTGAGATCCATTCAGCTTGCTCTACTGGTATAATGAATCCAACTTTCAATAACCTATCCAGCTCTGCCTTTACCTGTGCTGCATAATTTGGGTTCATCCGGTAGCTAGGTTGTTTGATTGGTTTTGCTTCCGGCTTCAGCATGACCCTATGTTGATAAATGCGAGGGTCCAGACCTCTCATATCTTTGTAATCCCATGCAAAAACATCAGTGAACTCACGAAGTAACTGGATCAAATCTGCTTGAAATACTTCAGGTAAGTTTTCCTTTATTTTGATAGGACGCGGATTTTCTTCATCTCCTAGATTATAGGTGATCAACTGATCTTCTGGAACATAGAATTGTCGGGACTTCTCTGTAATATCGGGTGGGTTTAAAAGTTGTTGTAGATCAGTGTCATCTATAGCAGCAATATCTTCTTTCCTGTCTCCTTCAGTCACAGGCATCACCGTACAAACTGCCGGATTCCAATTATCTACAACAGATTGTAGATCAACAGTTCCTAGGGAGATCAAATCAATATTATTCTTCAAAAACTCTTCTTCTTCATTATCTGACAAACCATCTAACATATGAACTGGTTCTGCAAAATAAGGTCTAGCATGTAATTCACAAGGCTGGATAGCATCTAACTTGACAACATATTTACGATTATTGTCCTTGAAAGTGAGTTCCTGTGCGGACCAATCTTGTATCACCTTGGCTTGTTTCAACCAAGGATGGCCGAAAAGCATATTATAATCCAAGCTAGACTCTGGTAGTTCTAAGACGACAAAAGTCATCTTAAATGTTGTACCTTGCAAAGTTATGGGAACATCTCGTACTAGTCCTACTGGGTGGACTCTGGACTGATCAGCCATCCTTACAAAAAACTGGACAGGCTCAATTTTTGTCCATCCTAACTTTTTACACAGTGCGGCAGTAGCAATGTTTACACCAGACCCTCCATCAATTAGTACTTGATTTATTTTATGATTTTTGTACCATACCGTAATCAATGGGACCGAATGATCCACCGTAGCGTCAGTTTCTGGTTGTACTGTTGCCGTTGCTGGAAAGGTAGACTCGGTACTAAACTGTTGCTGGAATTGTTGACGGACTCCTGGTACTAGTGCAAGTAACTGTCCAAGAGGAAGAGTAATGGACGCTTTAGATAAGATTTCCCATGCTTGATTTACTTGACTTGTACCTTTCACTGATTCTGAAGACGATGCGTCGGTTACTGGAATTGACTCTTGCTCTTGTGCAGTTTCCTTTGACAGTGGAACTTGTGTCACCAGAATAGGATCTGGGAACACTGGAGGTTCTGTGGTGGTCCACTGACTAGCCTTGTCGTATGTTCTTTGCTGTTCTCGGATGCCTGGTTCAAATATTTCAGCTGCTGGTTGTAACAGCCTACCGGATCTGGTTTGAACTACTGCAGCTTGTGTTTCTATGGGTATGATCTGAACCATATTAGTCATTGGATTCTGACGTTCTTTTTTTCTCTGATCATATTCTGCTGCATCTTTACAAAATATTCTAATGTGGCCAAATTCACCGAAAAAATGGCAGCGAGGTGGTGGCAAATTAGCATTTTCCTGTGCTGGTCTTGCCTGCCAACGGTTTGCATTGTAGTTATTATTTCTCTGTCCTCTGTAATTTCGGTAGCCTTGCTGCTGGTTGTTTCTCATTTGAGGAGGTACATAGTGATTGGTAGGCTGCCCTGGTTCTTGTATAATTGCATTCACTGTTGCTGTTCCCTGTACTTTGGCGTTGTATGCACATTTTTCAGTGGAATGTCCTGTCGTATTACAGATAGCACAAAACAACTGGTTAAGGGCACAAGTGGTACTGGTATGCCCTGAATTCTTGCACGTGGTGCAGTACAACTGCCTGGTTGGATCTTCTGCAACATTTTTACTTGCTTTTAACCATTCCAGGTCTTCTGTAAATCCTCCAACCTTGTTTTCCAGCTGCAAAACCATTGCAATCACTGCATCTAGCATCATAGCTCCCACACATCGTATGATCATAATTTGTTTAAGTTGCGGAGTCAAACCATTGATAAACCATTGAGTGATAACGTCATCCGACAGGTTGGCATGTGCTGGCGGTAATTGCCTCAAATGTGTTCTGAATAGGGTGGCATATTCCTGCACTCTCTGATTCATCTTCTGTCTATTGTTTTGCAGGTAATCAAAAATTTCGGCTAGATTCTTCTTTAGCCTGAATCTCTGCAAAAATGCATCTTACCGCTTCATAGATGTCGAAATGGTTAATATCATATTCTGTAAGCCATCTGGCTGCTTCATTAACTAACGTGGACTGGAATACAATAGCTTTATATGCCGGGTCAGGTGGATGATTGAGCACTGCGTAACTTATCTCAAATGTGCGTACATGAGCATCTGGGTCATCACCTGGAAATCCACTGAATTTAGTGTACGTTACTCCTATTGGAGTCGACCGGGGTGGAAATAGATGTTGCTGTCGCTGCTGCTGCTGTTGTCGTTGTTGTTGGTGTTGTTGTTGTTGTCCACTCATCGTGCTGGCGGTTGTATTGTGACTATCTTCTGTATCCCGAGGCTGAATATCTGAACTATCGGAATCTGTATCGTCAGTCTCTGCACTCTCCGGCTTGATAATATTGTTCAATATGTTTCGGATTTCAGCTTCAAATAAGCTACATTCCTTCTTGATATCAAAGGTAGGAAAACTTACTCCAAATAACGGTGGCTGGACTGGAGATTCACCAAGAAATGGTAAACCATCACCAGAAGACTGTGAACTTTCAACAACTGGTACCGCAATAACACCGGAAGGTGTCAAAATTTCACCAAAACAAGGTGCTTTTTCACCTTCACTGATTTCTTTGGCCAAGACGTTTCTATCCGCAGACAAATTCGAATCTTGACCCAATGGTGTTAAATTAATTTCATGCTGCATCCTGGTAGACTCTGGAGTTACTATTTCTTCTACAGAATGTGGCGAAATCGCACCGGAATCCACCAAAAAGGTAGTACGTTTCACCGGAATACTACCGGAGTCACTACTGGCATTCTTCAATTCCTTGACAGCTGGGTTAGACTTATCTGCGCTTCTACTTCGTGGAGGCGTCCTTAGCAAATTAGGTATCACCCAAGACTGTTGGTTTCTTCTATGCTTCGGGTATGATTCACCGGAACGAGTAACCGGCATATACTACGTTTGCAATACTTTGCGTACTATTCCTCTTTACGGTCGATTCACAATCTATGACCACTTTCACAATCAATCAACAAGCATTCTTGATGCTACATTCGCACAGACAAACGACAACCCTCTGGTGCCACTTTCCCACAATTAGCTGGCAACACTCTTGATGCCACCTTCCCACAGATGGTGCCAATGTTAAACGCGAGACTAACCGTCAGAAGCGCGTTTAAACATCTACTTGGGTTCTTGGGAGTGGAAGGGGTCTGTTAGACAGAGGCCCTGTTCTTGATTTTCCCAAACTAACCACTTCGCACACCGCAATATACTAATGCTCAAGAACTCTATCGAGAATCTACTACACTTACACTTTTATAGTACGCAATCAAACTCTTCCAAAGTTTACCGAACACATACTAGCTAATGCTCTCTCCAGCGTATAGCGCAAGAACTAGTCAGTACCGTAATGCAGAATTACTTGATTAACTCAAAAACTGTCCCGAACACAAACATGATAAGAACCGAGATAATAACAATGACTCAATCTTTACCGAATAGGTGCAGACAATCAACCAGAACCGAAAGACACAAAAAGACTCCAAATTCTCAAACACACAGTACTGAATGTAGATTCCTACACCGATCTAGACTTACTCAGTGATCAGCGTACCATATAAGGACTAATGTAACACAACTTGCAGTAATAACCTTTATGGAACGATGATTCAGTACGCAACTTAAGACGAACCTTACTGTAAGTTAATCTTTACCGTACAATGACAGATCTTCAACACAGAAGACAACCACGATACGACTCAGGGTTCTCAAAACAAACTACAGTAACGTGCAGATCAATCACCCAAACAAACAGTCTGGTGATCCAACTGATCGTCACCGAGCGCCTCTTTTTCATTCATTTATATAAAGATACAAACATCTTTGTAACAACCTTTCGTACGTGCGGACTAGAAAAAGATTCAGTTTTTACAACTGCCAATCCGGCGGCCGACTAACATGATCATTGTTGTCTATGTTGACGACATGCTGCTCACTGGTCCTATTGAGAAGCATATTGCTGGTTTCAAGGCTGATTTGCATGCCTCATTTGAGATGTCTGATTTGGGGCATTTGCATCACTTTGGGCATTCATTTTATGCAAGTTGATGGTGGAATGGCTTTGTGTCAAACGAGATATATTGACACATTATTGCAGCGTTTTGGCCTTGAAGATTGTAAGCCTATTGCCACTCCTATGGAGACATGATTACGATTGAGTCTTCATGATGCTGGAGATGCATTTGATGCTGTTCTCTATCAATAGGGTGTTGGATGCTTGATTTACTTATGCATTACCTGGCCAGATATTCAGTTTGCTATCTCACAGATGAGCAGGTTTATGCATTGCCCAGGAGTCATGCATTGGAAGACGGTTAAGCGCATCTTTCGCTACTTGAGTGGTACTCGGCTACTTGGGTTGTTTTATCCCAAGGGGGGATCACTACCACCAGATTTGCATGCTTTTTCTGACTCAGATTGGGTTGGTTGCTATGACACTCGTGTGTCCACCAGTGGTTTTTGCTTCATGCTTGGTAGCTCATGTATATCTTGGTTGAGCAAGAAGCAGCCTACTGTGGCCACTTCGAGTTGTGAAGCTGAGTATAGGGCAGCTTTCACAGCGACTGTTGAGTGTGTGTGGCTCAGACGCCTTATGGCTGATTTGTCACGAGGAAGGAGATAAGGAAGAGAGCTCACACACACACTCTCACTCTCAAGGAGAAGCACACACACAGATTGAGGCAAGGAAGAATGATCTTCTTCTTCTTCTTCTATTACATAAAAAGGAATGTACAAGAATGACCTAAAAAACAAGAATACAACCAGTGCAATATATAAAGACCAGTACATAAGGAAAAACCTAATGTCCGCAAATGAGTGAGCTGGCAAGAAACAAATGTGCCATCACTCTCCGTAGATAAATCTAATAAAGCTCAATGAAGTATCCCTGACATATATCGGTGTGACCACTATACATGTCAGAGAAACGAAAAACTGGTACGTGTCATCCTAGATCATCACATGTTGAGCTTGATATCTCAACACTCCCCCTCAAGCTCAATGCCATATCCTGTAATCCAAGCATCTTCCGAAACTTCTTCAACTTCTCAGCTCCAAGTGCTTTGGTGAAAATATCAGCAACCTGCTCATCTGTTCTCACATAAACAAGATCAATATCACCTGCTAATACCTTCTCTCTGATGAAGTGATAATGTACCTCGATATGCTTTGTTTTAGCATGAAAAACAGGGTTCCGTGCTAACTGTATGCTGCTAAGATTATCACAATAGATAGTGATAGGCTTTTGCACTTCCACACCTAAATCTGCAAGTAACATCTCCAGCCATGACGCCTCACATGCTGCCATTGCAGCACCTCTGTACTCAGCCTCTGTACTGGACAAAGCAACAGTGGGTTGCTTCTTACTGCTCCATGTAATAGCTGCACCTCCAAGTGAGAAAAGAAAACCACTAGTAGATCTTCTATCTGAAGTACTACCAGCCCAATCTGCATCGGTGTATCCATGAACCTGCAATTCTACACCAGCTTCATAAAACAATGCATAATCCAAAGTAGCACTCACATAATGTAGAGTGCGCCTCAGAGCATCCAAATGTGGCTTCCTGGGAACCTGCATAAACTGACTTTCAAGTCCAACAATGTAGCTTAAATCAGGTCTTGTAATTGTAAGATATATAAGACTTCCCACAATTTTCCTGTACATAGTAGCATTTTCCAATGCTTCACCTGATGTAGTATCCGATTTCAAATTCTGATCTAAAGGCATAGAAATTTGCTTACAATCAGCCATACCATACTTTTGCAGCATATTCAAGGCATATTGCCTTTGCGACATCCATATACCTGTTTTTGTACGTATAAACTCAATGCCCAAGAAATAGCGCAGCACACCAAGATCTTTCATGTCGAATTCCTGTATAAGAAGTTTGTTTACCTCTTTGATGCTTTCTTCCTTATCACCACTGTCACTCTAGCACAATGGTGAGTACCAACGTGAGGAGATACACCTCATAAATGTCAATCCGTGGAGACGTGAGGACTAGTATGAAGACTATGAGCAAGTGAAGGCACAAGTGCGTGAGTGAGAAGCACACAAGCATGCACACACATTCATACACACGCGCACACAAGGCAAGAACAAGGAGAGGAACAATGGAGTCCTTTGCATTAATCAATAGGTCTCTTACATAAGCTCAATTCACAAACAATCTCACCCCAAAAATGAGCTCTCTAGCTCTTTTTATAGTTTTCTAACTAGCTTTGGTCTTGTCCAGACCTAGTGTCCGGCCTAGTTAAAAATTAGGTTCTAGAGTCTATTTGAGGGCTCAAACAGAGTCTAAAAATTATGAAAATTGATATGTCGCTAGTTCTAATACTCCTCAAGCTCGAGGACTCCTCGGCTTGCACAAAATGGAGTCTATTCTACCAAAAACGGGATTTACAATGTTTGTGTAGTGATTAAAATCACTTGAGTTGTAAATAGTCCATGGAAGAAATGATTTGGCCTTGTTGCCGTATTGTGCATGACTCCTCTGTTGCTTTGTATGCCAACACGCCCCCCCTCCTAGCGTCTGTCGCCCCTGACAGACCTTTGTTCTCTCGGGTGGTCGATATAGTATTGGATGACATTGGTGGCAAGTTCATGTTCTCCTATCCTTAAGCCTCTTGCTAGATCAGCTTCCAATGCATCCCAATTTATTGCACCAGGGGCCTCTGGCTGCGGGGTGGTGTAGTACTCAGAGTACATTGCTTGTTCACAAGCAAAAAGATGGAGCAGGTGTGTTGTCTTTGGTGCGAAAATCTCCGAGTGATACTCCCAGAAACCTGATCTGAACATTTCTTCGAAGGTCTGTTTGTAACAAGCAGGGAGGTATTTGATGCGTGCATGCCAGGCGTAAGCCACACGGATACTGGGGGTGGTGCTCATGTCATACACCAAGTCATAATTTCCATTGCTGAACCCCGGGAGACGTACCTGTGGTGCGGCTGCATTTCTAAAAGTTTTCAGGACTACCTGCATCATATCTAAGATTTTAAGCATCATTTGCGCTGCTACATCTTGCATGGGCTTCAATCGTGGCATCCAGTGGCGAATTGTTCCCATCATGTATGCTACCAATGGTGGTCCCTGTGGTGGCGCAATGTACGGGTAGTTTAGCCATTCTTTGCATTGCGCATTGTTCTGCACTTTGATATTAAATGCCTTCCAAGACCTGCGGCGTGGAACTGGACCGTAGCATGGATTGTATAGGAGGTGTAAAGGCGCGTTGTTCCATGTGCGTAGCATTTCTGGATATGTCTCTAGAAGTTTCTGCCGCCAGGTGGGTTGACGAATTTTGCCTTTTTGCACCTCTGGAGGAAGGTCTTCGGGTTGAAATTGGGTAGCAAAGGTAGGAATCTGACCCGTGACTCTCTGTATTTCTGCATTATAATCAGCCAAGATAATATAATAAGGCCGGTATTGGAGTTCAGATGAGAGGATGAGGCGTCTCGATGACAGGTTCTTGAAGTAAGCCGACTGTAGCACCGTTTCCTCTATGACCCTCATGGCCTGATTTTGCACTACTGTGCGCTCTTCGTGCGAACTCCCGATTTCCTCCACTTGACGTAGCCATGGAGGCCGTGGTGCCTCGAATGTGTCCTGAGCTTCTTCTGTTTGTTGGCCTCCTGGGAATGGTTGTGGATCGTATTCTTCGTCAAACGTTTGTTCCATAGGAATTTGCACTACCTCTTCGTCAGTGGGAGCCTTTGGAGGGGAAGGTGGTCTCTCATATTGTAGTAGACGTGTTTGCAATTCAGTGACCTGTTTCTGGAGATCTTTTATGGCCTTTGAGTCTGTGAGAAGTGAAGCCGCGGAGGGGGTGGTTGGAGAGGCTGCTGTTGGTCCTTTTTGGTGTTTCTGCTTCAATTGTCCCAGTTCCTCCGATAGCTGGTCATGTGCTTCAAGCAGCATGGCATAGTCTTCCAATATGATCTTGATATTATCAGGGGTCACTGCTTGAAACTTGGATGGGCTGATGGGTGCCCCCGGTGTGCTCTCAATAGCTGCCTCCAGGTTCTCTTGATTTTGTACTTGCAAGCGTCGATTCTCTTCCTGAGCGGCCGCAAGATGGCGTTTGAGTAGAGCCATATTTCGCTGAAGCTTTGAGTTGCGTTCCAGCTGTGTCCGTAGGTGACCTTCTACCACCTGTATCGCTTCCTGATCTGTGTTCTGTAACTGTACCTCCAATATGCCATGAGCTTCTTGGAGAGTTTGGAACTGTGTGTGGAGGCGAGCATTTTCCTCCTCTAGTGCCGCGAGGCGGTGCTGTAGTGTCTCTGAGTGCTCGTGCAGGCGTTCATTCTGTTGCTGGAGCTAAATGTAATCTGTCCTTAAGTTTGATATACAGGCTAGCATGGTGTCCAGTGCATTTCCTATAGATGAGTGGGTGGTGTTTACAGCGGAAGATGCATGGGAAGGGAATTGGGGAAGGGGAAGAGTGAATGTGTCTATTGAAGTCGTGTGTGTGAGTGAAATTGGTGGAGGGGGAATGGGAGGAGGTGGAATCGTGGGGGGAGGTGCCGTGGGTGGTGAAATGTCCATACCTTCAGGAGTGGGTGCGAGTGTGGGGTCTGCCATATACATTGGAATGGTAGGTGGTGTGTGTGTGGAAGTGGTGAATAGATGAGAAGTGGGGTGGGGAGCTGAAAAGAAAGGAAATGGTTGAGACCTGGGTTGAAAAGTTCTAGCAAGGAGGTCATGGAGGGATTGTAGAAATGGAGAGATGGAGGTTGGGGGTTGAGGTCGTAGATTTGAGGAGGGCATGAAGGGTTGCGTGGTAGCAGGGAAACCCATGAATGTGGATCTAGGGTCAGGATGACCTATGGCTGAGGGCATGGGGGATGGTTGCCCTAGGGCAGGCTCTATGAGCGGTTCAGTGGATTGTGTAGTGATGGGGGTTGCTTCAAAGATTGGGTTATCAGTGGTAGAGAATAGGGTGGAACTAGAGATGGGAGTACGGAAGATGAAGGTTGGTTCGGTGGGTTGAGTGGTCGAGGTGATTTCCACTGTTTCTGCTCTAGGAGGCGATGGTGGGGGTGTGGGTGGTTGTGGCTCTGTGGACTCCTCATGGGTGACTGGGTGCTCTTGGCTAGCCGTTTCAGTTGCTTGGGAGGTTGTCCTGATAGGTTCAGATGTAATAGTTGGCTCTTCTGCAGTTGTAATGGGAATCTGGATATTCTTACCTGAGCGTGGTCGTGTCTGGAACCTTCGTGGATCATATTGAACTGGAGACCTCCGAATGGCAGTGCGCACTGCTTCCACTACCCCATATGTTTCTGCCATCAATAAGAGACCTTCCCTATACTCTGAGTCAACTCCTGCTTCTTCCAACAACTGAGTCATGAGTACTCTGCTACTCTGTTCGGTGAGTAGTTGTTGCGATCGCACTCTTTCCATAATCTGATACAGCCTTCGGAGTTCTGCTGTATAGGCTGGGGTTTCAGTGGTCTCCTCTTCATACGCTCCTTCTTCTTCTAGGTGTCCTTGTTGTTGACCTTGCTGAGCGTCACTCCAATGTACATGTCGACCGTCTGTAGACTTTCTTCTTCTTCGTGAGGATGTGCCTTGTTCCTCTGCATCTGAATAAAACTCCACATCAGAGAATTGTGTACTTTGTAGGAATGCTTCGAAGTCCTGGGGGTCCATTCCTTCAGCATCTCCAGTGGCAGCAAATTCGAATTCAGGTGGAACAGGAGGAGCCGATGGGGTAGCTTGTGTCGTAGTTTCAGATCCCGACCTGGGTATCCTAATGGTAAAGGGAGGTACAGTGGTCTCCCTTCGTGGCGATACCTCAGGAGTAGTCAAAACTTCCCTTGTCTGGACACAAGGGATCGCACCACTCATGCGCTTGGATTGATGTGTGGACGTCTTGAGCTTCTTAAACATTTGTAATTGTGCCCAAGTTAAGGCACGTTCAATGGGAACATCGTATGCTAGGCACCGGTAAATAATGCGTGTGATTGCACAGCAACCGTTCACCACTAATTTCCTAGAAGACCTTTTATTTGCTTCATACAATTGATCTATAATCCATACCGGTAGCTTAATGGGTAACGCACCTGCTTCCGCTAAGTAGAGAGCGAACCAGATTCTCTTGTGTGGTTGTGTGAAGCGGTCTTGGCCGGGAAAAGCAAAATGTTGCATGCACATACGGAGAGGGATGGACACGTTTGGTGTGAGTGCTGCCATGTCTTTAAGCTTCAACAATTTCCTGTCCATGTTAGTGGGAACAAGAGCATCCTTTTCAGAGGGTACATGCGTGCCGTGCATGTTCAAAGCGTCGCTCACCAACTCCACAGTAAGTTCAAACCTCTTCAACTCGTTGTTGCCCAGCAAGGAGGGAAGAACAAATGATCCGGGTTTGTCCTTTTCTTCATTAGCTTGTAATGTGGAGACCAAATAGTAGCATCGGAGGAGATCTGGTTTAGGTAGTGGGGCTTCAAAGTATTCTGCTAGCCCTGCTCGTTGCCATATGGTCTGGAGATCCTCGGTGTTCTGTAAAGTCTCGAACTCCTTGGAGAAAAATTGGAATCGAACCCACGATCTGTCATACTCGCACTTAGACTCCCATATATACTTGGCCTCTCCTAATGGACCTGGCATGCCATTGAACCAATGAGAATTGGCATGGACTCTTTCTGTGATCCCTGTGGGTGGATCCGGCACCGGGATTTGCTGAAGGTGCTGCAGCTCCACAGGTCGTTCAGTTGGTGGCACATCCACAGGTAGACTATCCACATCGATTCCTGCAGTAAGTATCCCTACTTGTGAGCCCGAACCTGTCGCTTCTGCCATTTCACTTCTTGCCTTCTGATTCTGTGAGAATATAGAATCACGTGTTAACATTGTAATGGACAGAATAAATCCGTTGTTGTCCCCGTTACAACATTAACATGAGGTAGATGGTGAGTTAGTGGTTAGTAAGTGCACGAAGACAATGTGTGTAGTTAATGCTTGGGTAGTCCTAGGAGACTAATGCCGTTAGTAAGTGGTGATGAATTTACAAATTGGGGTCGGGGGGTTTATTACAGGTCTTACGCTGCCAAATGCAGTGGATGGGTTTTGCTCTTGGTTTCGTAGAGACGTTAGAGAGCTTTGTAGGTGTATCGGCTTGAGAATGAGGCTTTTTAGGGACCCATTTACAAGTGATTCTGTTCGTGATCATGGGCCTGAATGTGTTCGTGAGTGTTGAAAACGAGTGGATGCCGACTGTGCGAGTGAATGGATCGTGCTGTGTAGGGTGTGTTCCTGGTGTAGCTATTTGAGCCCGTAAACAAGCCTTAGGCACCCAAATTTGTCTTGAGTGTGAGCTAGCCTTCATCGACTGCTTGGGCACCCAAATAGATTTCACGTTAGCAGAAGAATTTCTGAGAGACTTCTTGTTAGTGTCGTGTTGTTGGTTACTAATAAGAGGCTTTGCCCGTGTGGTTGGCTTGAGTGCAACCGGGTGTTCGCCTTTCCGCACCCACACTTGTTTCACTTGCTGGGACATTTTGCTGCGCAGGTACTTTGGATCTCGGACATAGGTAGTACTCTGCTTCTTCTGCCTTTGATCCACCTTTGGTTGTTGCCTCCTTCTGGCCTTTGGAAAAGAAGGGAGTTCCTTTGCATCCCTGACTCCTTTTTTGCGAATATCATTCCTCTGCAACACATAATTTTGGACAAGAACAACATGGTCATCTTCATGTGTATTCCTGGAAGGACCAGGAGTCTGTGCCTTTCCTAGTTCCTTGAGTGCTCCATTATCTAACTCTACTGTAATTCGATTATGATTGATCCAAACCTGAAGAAGTCCACTTCTTAAGTTTAAGTTGACTGCTTGGTCATAGATCCAATCTTGACCCAAGACAAGAGGTTCAGTGAGATCCTCGTCTTGACACACTAGTACTTTAACTGTTATTGCCTCATCTTGAATGTAGAGGGGAAGTTCCACCTCGCCCATGCAAGGGGTTTCCACGCCTCCCAATCCTATGAGATATGCTTCCACAGGATTGACAGTTAACTGCAACTCTTGACAGTAAGACAACTTAACAGCACTAGTGGCTGCACCTGAGTCAATCAAGGCTCTTACGGTCCTTGCACTCTTTCCTTGTCCTATATCTAGGGTTATGAAAGGACGTCTATCAATTATCCTATGCGAGCTTGTTCCTGCAACTTCACACATGGCCATAGGATATCCTTGATCTGCATAGTCATTCGTTCTAGGCTGATCCCTACCTTGCCTTCGTAACTTCATCCTTCTGATGCGTTCTAAAGCTTCTGCTTGAGCTTCTTCTCGAATTCGCTTTTCTTCCTCTTTGCGTTTCTTAGCAGTGTTGAGTCGGCTGAGCATGTCCTCCGTTAGGGGTTCCTGATACAACTTGACTCTGCAACCGCTAATATAGTTTGGGAGAATATCACCCTCTAACGTGGCTAATTGTACTGCTCCACTCGTGGAAATCCTATTGATGATCATAGGTCCGTAGCCTCTCTTTTCTAGCTTCCTCGCGTGTTGTTTCAGTGTATAGACTAAGAATAGATCTCCTGCTTTCAAGCCTTTATCCTTCACATGGGCATCAAAGTATGCCTTCTGTCTCTTCTTAGCTGCATATATTCCTGCAGCTGCTCTCAGTCTTGTTTCTCCTAATCGTTCAAGGTCAAAGATCCTAGAGGAGAGTTCATGACCTGTCCATTCGTGCTCTTGTGCTACTCTCAATGTAGGAATCAAGAAGTCCAAGGGTAGCACAGCGTTTTGGCCAAATACCATCTGAAAGGGGGTGGCTTGGAGTACCGTTTTGTAGGCAACTCGGTATGCCCAAACAGCATGGTGTAGCTGTTTGTCCCAATCAGAATGTTTAGTGTTCACTAATTTTGTCAGTACATTGCATAAGATCTTATTAGTGCTCTCAGCTTGTCCATTAGCTTGAGGGTGATAAGGGGCAGACTTCTTGTGTATTACCAAGAATTCTTGGAGTAGATTTTCAATCACTTCGTTCAAGAAATGAGTGCCTCTATCACTTACAAGCTCTATAGGTAGCCCGTATCTTGTGAATACATTCTCAAACAAGAATTTGGCAGTTGTTTGAGCATCGTTCTTTGTTGTAGCCTTTACCTCTACCCACTTAGTTAGATAGTCTGTTGCAACAATGATGTATTCCGCATGAGAACCCTTAGCTGGGGGATTAATAGGACCTACGAAGTCTATTCCCCACTTAGAGAATGCACGTCCACCCATCATAGGTTTCAGTGGCATCTCATCTTTGCGTATAGGATACTGAGTCCTCTGACAGACATCACACCGTTTCACATAGGTATGTGCATCCATGTGAAGGGTAGGCCACCAGAAGCACGCAAATAGTATTGCCTTGATCACCCGTTCCGATCCAAAGTGTCCTCCTGCTACACCTTGGTGAGCAGTTTCCAAGATCTTAAGATATTCACTTTCATGGACACATAGCCTCAGGTAACCATCTTTACCACGCTTGTATAGATTATCACCAATGAGTGAGTAATCCAGGGCTTCTTGTTCTAAACTCCTTTTCCTAGCCAGAGTCATGTCTGGAGGGAATGTTTTTGTCCTCAAGAAGGATACTAGAGGTTCACTCCAATCTGGCACAATGGATACTTGATAAAGAGTGGCGTGTTCCACAGGTGGTTTAATGCCACAGATTGGGCATTCCTTGCACAACTTTTGGACATCCGCTTCCATAGTCGGCCAATGCACTCCGAGTCTCCTTAGCGACTGTAAAGTTCGTTGCTTTGAGTAGTGTTGCTCTAACGCACCTACATGTGCTAATTGCAACCATTTAGCGTACTCGTCCTCTTCTACGCAACAAGCCAAGATCCCTTGATCTGTGTGCTTGTACATACTTCCTGCCATGATGTGGTACTTTTGGGCTTTTACAACCTCTCTATTTCGTGTGTTTACCACTGGATGGTTAGGCCCGTATGTCAATACTGGTACCAATGGCTTAGCCCACTGCGGCACCACTTCCAAATTAAACAAGTAAGCATCAGGAAGGTCATCTGACACTCCTTGTGGGGCTTCTCCCGATGTGAGCCTAGAGAGGTGATCTGCTCTCAAATGAGTCCTGCCTTTCCTTACCACAACCTCAAAATCATATTCCATTAGCAAGAGAAACCATCTCACTAATCTTCCTGTATTGCATGGCTTGTTTACGAGGTATAGCAATGCTTGATGATCAGTAAAAAATTTAAACTTATTTGCAAGCAAATAGTGTCTAAATTTCTTAACTGCATAAACCATGCCTAAGCCTTCTCTCTCCGTAGTGGTGTAATTTCGTTCAGCTGCATTCAACTGTCTACTGGCATAGGCAATCGGAAGATCCATATTACCTTCACCAGTAGGTTGAGCAAGCACACATCCAATAGCATAATTGGATGCATCAACATGAACATGGAATGGCTTATTCCAATCTGGTGTGGTCAAGATTGGTGCTGAACACAATCTTCGTTTAAGCTCCTGGAAGGAATTCTCACATTCATCCGTCCACTCAAAGTTTGTCAGAAGTCCGTACATGGGCTTTGCAATGACAGCATACATGTGTATAAATCGTCGGTAATAACCACAGTGCCCCATGAAAGCTTGTACTTCCTTGACATTCTTTGGCCTAGGTAGCTCTGCTATGGCTCTCACTTTTTCTTCGTCAGTAGATATGCCATTCTTTGACACTATGTGTCCTAGAATCTTGCCTTGCCTTACCATAAAAACGCACTTTTCTGGGTTCAGGCAAACTTGATATTCTCTACATTTGTCAAAGATTTGTCTGAGCTCCGGGATATGGGTTTGTCTAATGTTGGAATGAGCACAAAGATCATCAACATAGACCTCTAAGTTTTTCCTCAGGAACTCTTTAAATACATGGCACATCAGCCTTTGGAAGGTAGCTGGTGCATTGGTAAGCCCAAATGGCATTACTCTAAAGGCAAAAATGCCCCATTCTGTGGCAAAGGCTGTCTTATGCTGATCCTCTGGAGCTATGGCTACTTGATTGTAGCCCGAAAATCCATCAAGGAAGCTGTACACTTCCTTGCCTGCCACTCTTTCTAAGAGATGTTCTGTGATGGGAAGCGGATAGTTATCTCGAATCGTGGCTGCATTAACCTTTTTCAAGTTAATGCACACACGCAGCTTGCCATTCTTCTTGGGCACCACTACGATGGGAGATACCCATTCAGTGTGCTCAATTTCATAGATAAATCCAGCTTCAACCAATCTATCTATCTCTTCTTTGATCTTAGCAACATAATTATCGTTATAAGTATAGGGCTTTTGCTTAGAGGGTTTAGCATCTGAGGTCATGGGGATAGTGTGTGAGCATATATCGGGATCAACACCTTTCAAATCCTTGTAACTCCAAGCGAATACATCTCTGTATTCTCTTAGCAAGGCTATCAACGCATGCTCTTCTTCCTCTGTTAGGTCATGGCCTATGTACGTGCATCTCTCCTCTCCTTCTTCTAGGGCCACTACTATTTTCTTGGTGGTTTCTTTGTTATCATAGGCCTCTCCTGATTGTGCCTCTCGTTTAGGCATTCTTATCATGACTCTCCTGTCATCTATCTCATACTTCTTAAAATTCTCTGGGACCTCAAACAAAGATTCTTCCTCTTCTGGTGAGGCTTCTCTCTTCTTTCGTTTCTTTCCTTCTTCCTTCGGGGTCACATGTGTTGCTAATCTTACATCATTTGTAAGCTCTCCATGCCTCTGGGGTTGAAATTCTACTTCATGGAAGTATTCTTCATCTGATGCAAATGGTGGGTCCATAATGATTGACTCGAGATCGGAGTCACTTGCATCCTCAAATGCATCAGGGCTAGGTTCGCATTCTTCTAGAACTGCCTCTCCCATGATTGGCTCTATGGAGAAGACTGAAATGTCATAGCCATCCTCATCACAGTGAGGGGTCCATTGTTCTTCATTGATGGCTACGTCCATGGTTGCTAAAATTTCTGCCCAGCCATGGGGTTCGAATTCCTCATCTGGAAAGACTACAGGTGCATAGGCTGGGTCTTGAATGGGTCTATGAGTTTCGTTTGCACCTACCTCTCTGGCTTTCTCTCTCTTCTCTTCTTCTACTGCTACCTTGCACATCCATAAGTGAGTGTCTTCATGCATCCATGAGGATCCAGACCCTATGGAATGCACCGATTCTGTATCATCTTTGGCTCTATGGATGGGATTCCATTGGATAGGAGGGACATCTCTATGAGAATAATCCTTGAGATTGACTTTGGTCGTAACACCCAAGTGTTGCAAATACAAGGAGTTGGTTCCCCAATCCTGTACCACTTGCAACTGTCGCATAAATGGTCTTCCCAAAATCATCTCATAAGCATGATTTTTGCTGAAGTCACATATGGCAAATGTATGCTCAAACTCGACACCACAAGTGGTGAGAGTTATTCCTTCTAGCAATCCTAGGGGTCTCTCTATGTGACCATCGGCCATCTGCAATTTCATTCTCGTTGGCCTGAGTGCTGGCTTGCCCCAACGCTTCCATAGGGAAGTGGTGGCAATTGCAACTCCTGCACCTGAGTCCAAAATTGCCTTGGTGGTGTACTCCTGGTAGGTGATGGGAAGATAGGTGTTCCCTTCTTCACCTTCACACATATCTCCTATCTTGTCCAATGGAATTTCTGGCACCGTCCTATGGGATCCTACCTGGGAACGAGGTTTGGCTATTTCTGGTACTTGTTTAGCGACATGTTTCCATAATTCAGGTCTAACCTTGAGTAGCTCTTCTAACTTGAGATTGCACTGCACGTTAGTGTTCTTCACTACCTCTGTGTTCCTAGGTATGACTGAATCTTTGTTTCTCACCATGACTGTAGGTGCCCTCATGCAGGTGGACCTTGCTTCCCATGGGCCTATGAAATGGGGTAGTTCCTGTAAAGAATTAGACTCGAAGTCTAATCTTTCTTGAGATTGGATCCTCTCCTGCTCTCCATAAATGGATGGGATGTCTTGTGGGAATTGGTCCTGTGCATCATCCACCAGTTCAATGGGAGGAGGGACTTCACTCTCTTTAGCCCATTTGTCTTCTTGAATCTCTCGTAGGAATTCTGGTGTAAATCGATTCATAGAAGATGATGTGTCCGGCTCCGTAGAGTTAGGCACATAGGCTTCTTGGGAAGGAGGGCTTATTCTATCGTTGGCTCTCTCCTCATTCTCATAGATGGCTGGAGCACAAGCTTCCTGGGGAGGATTACTTATTCTATTACTTTTCCGAACAAGCCCATACGCTCCCTGAGAAGGAATGTAGGCAACCTGTTGAGGTACGTAAGCTTTCGAGGGAGGCTCATCTGCCTTTTGGGGGGAAAGATAAGCTTCTTGAGGAGGCACATGGGCTTCCTGAAGAGGCTGGCTTATCCGTTCTCTTGCCCTTTCCTTTCTTTGAGGGGCAGGTTCCTTTTCTGATTGTGCCATTAGCCTCTCTATCTTTTCTAAGGAGGGGAAGTTGTCTGGTTTAGTGGAATTGGCCACATAAACTTCCGATGGGGGATGGGTCATGTTTTTGCTTGCTTTATCTCTTTCTTGATTTTTTTCTTCCTTGGCAGATTTTGCAATTATTCCCTCTAACTTCTCTAGGAGTCCATCCAAGTGTAATTGCGTCTTGGCTGAGCCCGAGTAATTGAAAAGGCGACTGGCTTCAAACATAGTCTGAGCCAATGCGACCATTTTCACGCACAGCTTGGTTCTTTCTATCTCTAGGTCAGCTCTAGGATAGCACTTGTCATGATCCGTGACGTTTGGCCCTTCTTGGATTCTGGCCTGATATGCTTTAAGCATCATGTCTATGTCTTCAGGAGTGGGATCAGCTAATACTGATCCTGCTTGGGGTGGTGGGTGGGTTACGTGGGGTGTCTTAGAGGGTGGAGGGATGGAGGGTGATGGGGATGGTAGCGGTGGGAATGTGTGAGAGTGCGGTTGAGATGTGATCTCTATGATTTTAGCCTTGGTTTCTCGTAGACTTTCCTCAAGTTCACTCATCTTCTTTGCCCATTGCCTTTTCATGCGTTCGCGGCTATCTCTCCAAGCTCTTGTTCTCTTTTTATTTTGGCTCTCAGTATCGCTAGCGTCTGGGCTCTTTTCCTTGCCTACCCCTTGGTTTTGCTGCACTGCTTGAGCTCTCGTGACTACCTGTACGGGTGCAGTGGAAGTGACACTTCTTGAGGAATCTACAACCAACCCAATCACATTAATGGGAGTGATTTTTGGCATATTATTAGGGTTCTTTGGGCAATCTCGTAAGAGATGCTCTTTTCCACAATCTTGGCAGAAGCCTTGGATCGTCACTGACTGGTTTTGTGTAGGTGGAGGTAAGGGGCAATCACGAATGAGGTGATCTCCTTGGCATCTGTAGCACGGTCCTCTTGGGAATGGAGGTCTTACCTGCCTAGGTTGAGGCCTAGGGTTGGGGTTTGCATACATGACGTTTGTATAATCTGACTCCCAACTAAGTTCATTTGGCTCTTCGCTGTAATAGGACTCACCATGTTCTGGAGACTGCATGTAGTACGCCTGGGGACTATCAACATGTGTAGAATCAAAGCTATGGTCACTCGGGTCACTTTCTGAAAGCAAGGGTGTTACAGGGACTATAGCTCTATTCAGGTTTTCTTCTGCAACAGCATACTTTACCGGAATCACATTAGCTTGGGCAGGGGGTTGTTGAGCTAACACTGGCTGAGGCCTTTGTTGGTTTTGGTAGGGTTGCTGATACGGTTGTTGTGGCCTGCCATATGGTTGTGGAGGGTACGGGTTCTGGTATCTTCCTTGTTGCGGGTATGGCTGAGGGTAGGGTTGCCTAACTGCCTGCTTGTTGTATGGGCAATCTTGTGCGGTATGATTGGTGTACCTTCGTTCTATGGTGCAATATTGGCTATTTGGATTGACCTGGGGTTGAGCCATAATGGGACACACGTTTGCCATATGGTCACCACCGCATGTATAGCACCTCTTCGCTGGGGTAAACCTCGGAATTTGTTTGCTAGAGACGCCTAGTTTTTGGGCCACTTTCTCTGCGAGTTCCTCGATTGATGTGGATTGCGTGGAAGAGTGACTAGATGCACTATCTGAATCTTTGTAGATTTTGGAAAGCTCTAGTTCTTCCCCTAGGTTATCTTCAATGTCAATGCACATGCGTACGCACTCTTCTATAGTCCTAGGGTCCTTCAGATACACATAGGATCTCAATTTCGTGCTCAGCAATCCATCAAGGAATAAGGCTACTTGTTTGGCAGGTGTGGGTAGCTCCGAAACAGGGCACCTTTCAAGATATTGTCTAAATCTTCTTCTTGCCAATCTTACAGTCTCTTGGGGAGTCTGTTTGAAGCTGTGAATCAATGAGGAGGTATTGTGTCTTATGCCACTCTTAGAGAACTCTACAATGAAAGCCTCTAGGAGTTGGTCTATACACCTGAATTGTCGCTCATCCAATGGCTGAAACCATGTAAGTGCTGTGTTCCTAAGGGTTAGACCGAAGGCATTGTACTGCGTGAATAGATCCTCCACTTGTTCAGCTCTCAAGACTTGCTTGAACTCCGCCACATGATCATAGGGGTCTCCTGTGCCATCAAAGTAATTCTTCATGGACTTAACTAGCTGGGTCGGTCTCAAAGTTCTTGTGTGCTCTCTAGGTCTCGGCAGGGGGAATCCATCCACGTTTCTTTGGTTCCTGTGAGCTCTAAGTATCTCAGGTTCTACTCTATTCATCTTCGTCCTCGTTCTTTCTCTGCCCACTGGGTTGGCAAAGCTTACTTCTGGTCTATCTCTACTTCTGTCTCTTTGAGTTCCATGAGCTTGGGATGTTCCAGCTCCAGGGTGACCATAGGATACATTCAATCTTGGTTGGGGGAAAATGAATTCACCCTTCCAAGTGTAAGCATGCCTATCATTTTCTGTCACCACAAAGATCCTTTCCGAAGTGTGATCTAAGTAGGTCACTCTACCTGGGCTATCCGGATCCTTAAACTCATAGATCATGATAGTTCCTATATCAGTTGGCTGATTAGATTTATACCTCCAAAAGGCTTCGTCAGTTTCTCGATTGAGGAGCAACTCTATGCTCTTGTTGTCTTGGGGAACCCACTCAGGTGTGATAATCCTAGTGAGAACAGATTTGCCTCGAGGGGTTCGAGGTTCTACACCCATGTTTCCTTGCTCCAGGTCACCTAAGTCTGCCTCTGGGATCACATTTCCAAATTCGTCCGTCCTATCTGGGTGACTGGTGACTACGTATATGGTTCCTTCTTTGTCCAGGTATGCACCGTTTTCAAACTTGACAGCTGGGTGCTCTAGTCCTATGGATTGGTCAGGGTTTTTAATCTGGACCACGGATCTTCCTAGGCCGTCCTCATAGATGCTGGCACCTAATCGGTTGGTCCTAAGGTATTCCAACTGTGTTTTGTAAGGGCCTTCCACCCTGTACAAGTATGGCACACCTGAACTCCCCGTAGGTCTGTCCATGCCTTGAGACATCTCTGACTCACTGGTCTCAGAGCTAGGGTAGTACGAGTGGTGGCTCAACTGCTGGGCCCAAGACCTAGCAGTGTGGTTAACACTAGCCTCTGAAGATCTAAGGCTTTGTCTCTCCCTTACTAGATGTCGTCCTGATCTAAGGTTCATATGCCTATCTAAGTAGCCCAATTCTTTACCCAGAGTACAACCTCGTTGCTGGTTACTTTATATTAGTTGCTTGGTTCTTTTTAGTTATTTTATCGTGTTTAAGGTCTTGTCTGATATCACGTCGTCAGGAATATTTGAATGTTGTTTCGCACTTACAGTTGATTGTTCCACGTTAAGTTCTTTCCCTTTAAAGTTCTCGACAGTACAAGGATTATGCCCTTAGCTTGAGCTTGAAAGTTTAGGTATGCTTCAACTTGATAGTTGCCTATCCTCGCCCTGACTTACTCTTACTTCTAATCGTTCTTAGCCTAAGCTAGGAATTGACGAAGAGGAGTTGAGAGTATTCCGACCTTTCTTGCTGAACCTTGCTCTTTAGTGCTCGAGAAGTTGATTCTCAAGCTTGCGCAAAACCCTTGCTTGGACGCTCTCAATTGCTTCTCAATAGACCTGCATCAGTCCCAAGATTAGCTCCAAGTTGACCTTTCAATTGACAGACAATTTATTTCAGACACTTTTTTAATGACCCTTGTTCCCCCTTTTGTATTGCTAGAAATTTTCTCTAGAGCTCCCTTGGTGTTCCTACCCCTCAGTGTGTCAACTTCCAAATATCCTATCTGAAAATCAACGCATTATTCTTATTAAAAACAGTTGAGGGCGTGTAGTATATGCCACGAGCTTTCCGACAAGCCCTAGAGCTCAAAAAATGGATTTCGTATGAACAAGTTATGACCGTTCAGGGTTTAGGGGGTTAACTAGACAAACAAAACCTTTCAGGGGTTTTAATGCATTTTTCTAAGGCCTTTGTAAGTGTATGAGTATTTGAGAGTGCAAATATGCCCAAAATTTAGCCTAAATTTCCAAAAATTTACCCCTTAATTTTTGCCGAAAATGTCTGTCTGTCGCGATAGACGGTGTCTGTCGCGATAGACACAAACTATCGTGGGGGCTGTCTGTCGCGATAGACGGTGTTTGTCGCGATAGACGCTGTCTGTCGCGATAGACGCTGTCTGTCGTGGAATTTTGGTCTGTCGCGATAGACGGTGTCTGTCGCGATAGACGGGGTCTATCGTGGATTTCTGTCTGTCGCGATAGACGGTGTCTGTCGCGATAGACGGGATAGACGGGGTCTATCGTGGATTTCTGTCTGTCGCGATAGACGGTGTCTGTCGCGATAGACGGTGTCTGTCGCGATAGATGGTGTCTGTCGCGATAGACGCTGTCTGTCGTGGAATTTTGGTCTGTCGCGATAGACGGTGTCTGTCGTGATAGACGGGGTCTATCGTGGATTTCTGTCTGTCGCGATAGATGGTGTCTGTCGCGATAGACTGAAAAAACACAAATTTTTGAGAAACTTCTAGTGATTTAGAGTGCCCTAATGGTGTAGGTTACCGTGCCAAACATGCATTCACAAAATTTTAAGTTTTTCTGTCTGTCGCGACAGACAGAGGTCGTCGTCCCGGGACCTGTGCAGAGTCTGTCGTACCTGCGCACACTGCTGGAGGAGGTGGTACAGCAAGTTCCTGCAACTAAAGCTCAAAAACACACCAAAAACAGATAGCATGCAAGCTCTCTCTCGCTCTCTCTCACAATGAAATGAGGGAAATGAGGTGGGGGGTGTAATATGACCAAAAAATTGAAATTTTTTGTGGAGATGGAGATGGAGGTGGGAGATGGTGGAGATGATGATGGTGATGATGGTGATGCGAAAGTAAGGAAAAAATGAAGAAAAATTAAGAGAAAGAAGGATATTACCTATAACTCCAATGTCTCAACTCGACGTCTTACCATCACACGCTCGTCCTCGAAGCTCTCTCCCCGGCAACGGCGCCAAATTTGGTGTCACTCTAGCACAATGGTGAGTACCAACGTGAGGAGATACACCTCATAAATTTCAATCCGTGGAGACGTGAGGACTAGTATGAAGACTATGAGCAAGTGAAGGCACAAGTGCGTGAGTGAGAAGCACACAAGCATGCACACACATTCATACACACGCGCACACAAGGCAAGAACAAGGAGAGGAACAATGGAGTCCTTTGCATTAATCAATAGGTCTCTTACATAAGCTCAATTCACAAACAATCTCACCCCAAAAATGAGCTCTCTAGCTCTTTTTATAGTTTTCTAACTAGCTTTGGTCTTGTCCAGACCTAGTGTCCGGCCTAGTTAAAAATTAGGTTCTAGAGTCTATTTGAGGGCTCAAACAGAGTCTAAAAATTATGAAAATTGATATGTCGCTAGTTCTAATACTCCTCAAGCTCGAGGACTCCTTGGCTTGCACAAAATGGAGTCTATTCTACCAAAAACGGGATTTACAATGTTTGTGTAGTGATTAAAATCACTTGAGTTGTAAATAGTCCATGGAAGAAATGATTTGGCCTTGTTGCCGTATTGTGCATGACTCCTCTGTTGCTTTGTATGCCAACAACCACCTACAATCAGGTCATCAACATAAATAGCCACAATAGTGATGCCATCATCAGCCTTCCTTGCATATAGTGAGTGATCTGCATCACACATAGAAAACCCAATGCTGGTTAAGTAATCAGCAATCCTTGCATGCCATGCACGCGGAGCCTGCTTTAGCCCATACAAAGCCTTTTGCAACCTGCAAACATATTCTGGATGCTTTGAATCTTCATATCCTTGTGGCTGGTCCATATATACTTCTTCCTGTAACTCACCATGTAGGAAAGCATTCTTCACATCCATCTGATGCAAAGTCCATCCTTTTGCTGTAGCTAATGCAACAAGTGTCCTAACAGTAGACATTTTAGCTACAGGGCTGAATGTTTCCTCATAATCAATGCCATATGTCTGTGCATATCCTTTAGCTACCAATCGTGCTTTATACCTGCTTATGCTACCATCAGCATTATGCTTTACCTTGTAAACCCATTTGCAGCCTATGGATTTCTTTCCTTGCGGCAATGGAACCAGCTTCCATGTATCAATTCCATATAGTGCAGCCATCTCCTCATCCATAGCTTTTTCCCAATCTGCATTACCAATTGCATCTTCAAAACAAGAAGGTTCAGCATCTTGTATTACCTTTGTCATGTAGGCACAATGGCGAGCCATGTAACTATCATATGTCAATCGTTGCACTGAATTACGCATCCTCCCAGATCTTCTTGGTCCTGGGTCACTTCTTCTTGTATCATCTGCATGTGCCCTTCTTACTCCTGGAGTCTTCACAGAGGGCAATCCAAGTTCCTCATCAAGACTCTTTTCTGAACCGCTTGAATCTCCATCAACGTCTTCAAAACCTGCACCTGTTTTACTACCATCAGAAAGCTTTTCTTTACCTTTCTTGGATGTATTTGATGAATTTGCTGGACTGAAATTTCCACGCAATCTTCCACTCCATGGATTTGAGTTGGAACTATTGCTTGGTGATGCATCCGGTCCACTCAAAACTTGAGATTCTGCACTAGATTTTTCAGCATTTTCTTTGTCATTTGGTTCAAGATTCAGTCCTTCTTTGGCATCTGCATAGAAGCTTGACATTTCATCAAATACCACATCTCTGCTCACCTTCACCTGTCGTGTGAGTGGGTTATAACATTTGTACCCCTTTTGCTCAAGGGAATATCCAATGAAGACACATTTTTTTGCTTTCGGATCAAGCTTCGTCCTCAACTCATCTGGAACATGTACATATGCAATACAGCCAAAAACTTTCAGATGTGATAAGTTTGGCTTTTTACCTGTAAACTTCTCTTCAGGTGTAACTTGATGTACAACAGCAGTCGAAGTTCTGTTCATGATATATACAACAGTATGCACAGCTTCTGCCCAATAACAATGAGGCATATTCTTCTCAGCCATTAAGGCTCTTGCTATTTCTGCAATATGTCTGTTTTTGCGTTCAGCAACACCATTTTGTTGTGGTGTGTACCTGCATGAAAACTGACACCGAATTCCATGATTTTTTAGAAAACTGCTGAACTCATTTGACATGTATTCACCTCCTCCATCAGATCTTAATGTCTGAATGTACTTCCCTGTCTGCTTTTCCACCATAACTTTAAAATTCTGGAAATGAGTAAACACCTCACTCTTCTCTTTCATGAAATATACCCATACTTTGCGTGTATGGTCATCAATGGAAGTAACATAAAACCTGCAACCACCCATAGATGTGGTCTTTGCTGGACCCCAAACATCTGTATGTACTACTTCTAGTACATTCTCACTAACATGCTTGTCATGTGGAAATGATGCTCTTGACTGTTTACCAAATTGACATGCTGCACATACCTTTTGCATTTCTGCAACTTTGAAATTTGGTAGTCCATGGACAATCTCCTTTGACTGCATCAATTTCAGCCTTTGCAAGTTTGCATGTCCAATCCGTTTGTGCCATATCTCTATATCTGCAATAACTCCTGCACCTTTGCAAACATGGCTGCATTCATTTCAGGAATCTTCACATTTAAGGTGAACATCCTACCCACTTTGTTTCCTTTGGCAACCAACCGTCCATCCTGCTTGTACTCTTCTACATATAATCCATAAGCATTGAACCTGACTTGTAATCCCTGGTCAACCATTTTTCCAACAAAAACTAGATTCTTTGTTATATTTGGAACATGCAGCACATCAGCGAGATGTTTTACCTTTCCGTCCTCCATAGACAATGCTATGTTTCTTGTATGCTCAATAGGATGCGATGTATCATCACTTGTTTCAACAATACCAGACATTATCATTCGATTTTGAAACACCAGCAGACATCGTATTCATCATGTGATGTTGAACCATAAACACCTTCTCAGAATCATCTGCACTTGTGGATGCATTGTTGTTTTGCTGCCTTCTGTTATTTTGATTCTTCAACGTGCAATCACGTTCAAATTGTCCAGGTTTACCACAATTCCAGCATCCTTTACTATCATTACCTGAATCATTTCTTTGGAAATTTCTGCGACCTCTTTGGCTCCCCCTGCCTCGAAACTGTCCTCTTCCTTCTGCATCATTCTGTTGTTGACCTTGGTCTTGGTTACTGTTTCCTCTTCCACTTCCAAAACCTCTACCTCTGCCTCTTCCTCTGCCAGAGTAGAATACCTGCTCAGAACTGGGCTTTCCTTGGGATTTTGAATCCTCACCAAGATTCTTTTCTTCAATAATCAGCATAGATACTAGATCAACAAAATTCGGAATATTTTCCCTGGTCTGTATAGAAGTTCTGAACTGTTTATATGCAGCTCCTAAACCACGAAGGCACACTTCCACCTTATCATCATCATCTACATTCACGCCAATAGATGCAAGTGACTCACATATGCTTTTGATTTTTAGAGTGTAGTCACTTACCGACATGCTCTTTTTCTCCAATGTATGCAGCTCGTTCTTGAGTTGCAATTTTCGTGCCTTTGTATTGGTCTCGTATAAAGTGACCAAACTGTTCCAAGCCTCTTTTGGAGTCTTGGCATCCTGTATGTGTCCAATCATGCTATCCTGTATGCTAACAGATAGCCAATACATTACCTTTCGTGCTCCTTGATTCCATTCCTCATATGCTCTTAACTGTTCTGCAGTCCGATTCCTTTCTGGTAACTGCGGAGCATTTTCATTCTCTCCTTCGATGTACTTCCAGTAACCTTTTCCCATCAGGAAATTCGTCATTCTCAATATCCAAGCATGGAAGTTGTTCTTGTCCAGCTTATTGCTCATAAGCTGACTCATTCCATCCGCGTTTGCCATTTCTACAACAATTCACAACACCGCAACGCACTACAAGTAGCACTTCTGCTTGAACACTGTCGCACTATGACGTGACAGTTCAATCTCAGAAAAACATAGTTTTTGTGTATCAACAGTACACGGAATCGCTTGAAATTTTGGATCTGGAATATATGAGTATTGCCGAACACAACGCAAGTTACAATTTCTGAAACTGACCTGGTTTTTCTATGGGCCCCACCTTGCGGGCTCGAAACGGAGGTCGAGATGGCTCCGAAACTTCGATCTGACAAAAACAAGTGACCCTAAAGGGATAACTCTTGAAAATATTTTGAGGTCTTCTACCTTCACGGTGATTTTCGTAGCAAATGGAGGCCGTTTGTGAAATCGTGTTTTCTCCACGCCTTGCCGCGTAGTCTTCACCGTCGCCTTCTCCACGAGCTCTCTATAGCCACGCTGGCTCTGATACCATGTGACGAGGAAGGAGATAAGGAAGAGAGCTCACACACACACTCTCACTCTCAAGGAGAAGCACACACATAGATTGAGGCAAGGAAGAATGATCTTCTTCTTCTTCTTCTATTACATTATAAGGAATGTACAAGAATGACCTAAAAAACAAGAATACAACTAGTGCAATATATAAAGACTAGTACATAAGGAAAAACCTAATGTCCGCGAATGAGTGAGCTGGCAAGAAACAAATGTGCCATCACTCTCGGTAGATAAATCTAATAAAGCTCAATGAAGTATCCCTGACATATATCGGCGTGACCACTATACATGTCAGAGAAACGAAAAACTGGTACGTGTCATCCTGGATCATCACATGTTGAGCTTGATATCTCAACATGATTTGGGTGTTGGCCAGTCTTCTGCCACCACCATCTTCACTGACAGTCAGAGCGCATTGCCAGTTGCGAGGAACCCTGTGTTCCATGCTCGCACTAAGCACATTGAGGTGCATTATCACTATGTCAGGGAGAGGTTCTATGTTGGGGAGATCAGCTTGGCATATGTGCCCACGCAGGAGAACATAGCAAACCTTTTCACGAAGGCTCTGCCTAGGGAGAAGTTTGAAGCTTTCCGCAAAGCTTTGGGCTTACTTCCTTTTGTGGAGTGATTTCCACATAGCTTGGCACTTCCTTATACATGAGTGCCAGCTCCTTGTTCACCGCATCACTCCCAGGGGAGATTTGTTGATATATTTAGGTAGTGATGTGTGTGAACACACTAGGACCACCGGGGCACTTTTTTCCCTCTTTAGGAGGTTTTTTTCCCTCGGCTTGTATATACGCCTATTGCCCTAATGGGCTACTTATCTTTGTACATTCTCTAGTAATACATTGAGTATTTGTGTGTTTGTGCTCCAAACTTCTTCTTCTTCCTTGTGCTGTTCGCGTGCTTCCGCAAACATCTATCTCCAACAGTTGCGAGGAAACCTGTGTTCCATGCTCGCACTAAGCACATTGAGGTGCACTATCATTATGTCAGCAAGAGGTTCTCTACTGGAGAGATGAGTTTGGCATATGTGCTCACACAGGAGAACATTGGAGACCTTTTCACAAAGGCTCTGCCTAGGGAGAAGTTTGAAGCTTTACGCAAAGCTTTGGGCTTACTTCCTTTTGTGGATTGATTCCACATAGCTTTGCACTTCCTTATACATGAGTGCAAGCTCCTTGTTCACTGCATCACTCCAAGGAGGATTTATTTATATATTTAGGTAGTGATGTGTGTGAACACACTAGGAATGTTGAGGCATTTTTTCACTCTTTAGGAGGTTTTTTCCACTGGCTTGTATATATGCCTATAGCCCTAATGGGTTACTTATCTTTGTACATTCTAGTGGTAATACATTCAATATTGTGTGTTGTGCTCCAAGCTTCTTCTTCTTCCTTGTGCTGTTCACATTCTTTTGCAAACCTTGAACTCCAAGAAAAAGATGGGTGTGAACCAAACAAAAGCAAAATTCCAACACTTGTGATATCAAAGGTAAAAAAAAAGACAAGGGAAGGGAAATGAAGTAATGGAACATTTGAGCTACATCGCAAATGAAGATGATTGCAATTTGTATTTCTATTCTAATATCTTCAATGATATTGATCATATTAGACATTATTATTTTTAATGTATCCATGATACTATTTTGCATAACTATGTTATGATAATAACTTCAAACGTGAAGTTATTATTGTAATACTTCCTAGTGAAGTTTAAATTCTTTGCAACACACTTATCTCATCTCAACTACCTAGATATGGGTAGTTCTCTTGTTTGTAATATGTGGAATCTCATAAGGGGTAAAATCCTCCAAAGCTTGAGTTTTATTTGGCTTTACTAACTTTTAATGCAAGAAATAATGTTTACTTGGTGGCTCTCCATTAGCATCAATTTTTGCTACAAGTTGGATGTTTCTCATGGGCAAATGTGGAGAGTTGATATCTTGTATTTGGAAGAGATGGAATTTTGGTTTGTAGAGGTACAAACAAGTGTACCTATGGAGGTCATTCACATTTCCTCATTGCATAGGGGTTGAGATGCTTCCCCCAATAGTGGGAGTTGTTGAGATATCAAGCTCAACATGTGTTGATCCAGGATGACACATATCACTTTTTTATTTCTCTCACATGAATAGTGGTCATGCCGATATATGTCAGGGATACTTCATTGAACTTTACTAGATTTACCTATTGAGAGTGATGGCACAATTTTTCTTGCCAGCTCACTCATTTGCAGATATTAGGATTTTCCTTATGTATTGTTCTTTATATATTGCATTTGTTGTATTTTTGTTTTAGGTCATTCTTGTACATTCCTTTATGTAATAGAAGAAGAAGATCATTCTTCCTTGCCTCAATCTATGTGTGTGCTCCTCTTGATTATGAGAGAGTGTGTAAGCTCTCTTCCTTATCTCCTTCCTCATGACATGGAATCAGAGCCAGTGTTGTTGTAGAGAGCTTGTGAAGAATGCCAACAGTGACGAGTACGCGAGAAGGTGTAGAGAAAGCACGATTCACAAACGACCTCACATTGCTACAAAAATTGGTTTGAAGGTAGAAGGCATCAAAATATTTTCAAGAGTTATCCCTTTAGGATCACTTGTTTTTGTCAGATTTCTGTTTCAAAGCCATCTCGACCTCCGTTTTGAGACTCGAGGTGGGGCCCACATAAAATCTAGGTCAATTTTGCAGAACTATAACTTGTGTCCTATTCAACAACGCTCATATATTCTAGATCCAAAATTTCAAGGGATTTCTTGTATTGTTGATATAGGAAAACTGTGTTTTTATAAGATCGAACTATCACATCAAAGTGCGATAGTGTTCAAGTAGAAGTACTACTTGTAGTGTTTTTGCAGAGTTGTGATTTGCTGCAGAAATGGAAGACACAGATGGAATGATTCAGCTTATGATCGATAAGCTCGACAAGAACAACTTCCATGCTTGGAGATTTAGAATGATGGATTTATTGATGGGAAAAGGCTACTAGAAGTGCATTGAAGGTGAGAACGAAAATGCACTGTAGTTACGAGAGAGGAATCAAACTGTAGACCAGTTAGGAGCATATGAGGAATGGAATCAAGGAGTACGAAAGATAATGTATTGGCTATCTATTAGCATACATGATAGCATGATTGGGCACATACAAGATGCCATGACTCCAAAAGAGGCTTGGAGTAATTTAGTCACATTGTATGAGACCAATATAAAGGCATGAAAATTGCAACTCAAGAATGAGCTGCATACACTGGAGAAAAAGGGCATGTTGATAAGTGATTACACCCTGAAAGTCAAAAGCATATGTGAGCCACTTGCATCTATTGGTGTGAATGTAGATGATGATGATGATGATAAGGTGGAAGTGTGCCTTCGTGGTTTAGGAGCTGCATATAAGGAGTTCAAAACTTCTATATAGATGAGGGAAAATATTCCAAATTTCACTGATTTGATATCCATGCTAATTTATTGAAGAAAAGAATCTTGGTGAGGATTCAAACTCCCAAGGAAAACCTAGATTTGAGCAGGTATTCTACTCTGGTAGAGGAACAAGCAGAGGTAGAGGCTTTGAAAGTGGAAGATGACACAATAACCAAGACTGTCAACATCAAAAACATGCAATAGG
Organism: Ceratopteris richardii; assembly: GCA_020310875.1. Taxonomy (NCBI): domain Eukaryota; kingdom Viridiplantae; phylum Streptophyta; class Polypodiopsida; order Polypodiales; family Pteridaceae; genus Ceratopteris; species Ceratopteris richardii. The sequence continues at coordinate 46,880,619 of CM035428.1, forward strand.
CAAAGGACAGTTTCGAGGTATGGGGAGCCCAAGAAGCTGTAGAAATTTCCAAGGAAATGATTCACGTTGAAGAATCAAAATAACAAAAGACAACAAAATAACTATGCATCCACAAGTGTAGATGATTCTGAGAAGCTGTTCATGGTTCAACATCATATTATGAATACGATGTCAGCTAATGTTTCAAAATCAAATTGTAATGTCAGGTATGTTGATTCAGGTGCTTCAAATCACATGACCAGTCATGTAGAATGGTTTAGTAGTTTGCAAAAATTGATAGTTCCTAGATATGTTAAAGTAGGTGATGACACATCACACCCTATTGAGCATACAAGAAACATAGCATTGTCTATGAAGGACGGGAAGATAAAACATCTTGCTAATGTATGTTCCAAAATTAACAAAGAATCCGGTTTTTGTTCCAAAGATTACAAGTCAGGTTCAATGCTAATGGGTTATATGTAGAAGAGTACAAACAAGATGGAAGATTGATTGCCAAAGGAAACAAAGTGGGTAGGATGTTCACCTTAAATGTGAGAATTGCTAAAATGAATGCATCCATGTTTGTAAAAGGTGCAGGAGTTATTGTTGATATAGAGATATGGCACAAACAAATCAGACATGCAAACTTGCAGAGGCTGAAGTCTATGCACTCAAAGGAGATTCTCTATGGAATACCAAATTTCAAGGTTGCAGAGATGCAAAAGTTATGTGCAACATGTCAATTTGGTAAACAGTCAAGAGCATCATTTCCGCATGACAAGCATGTTAGTGAGAATGTGCTAGAAATAGTACATACAGATGTTTGGGGTCTTGCAAAGACCACATCTATGGGTGGTTGTAGATTTTATGTTACTTTCATTGATGAACATACATGAAAAGTATGGGTATATTTCATGAAAAGTATGTATACATCATGAAAAAAACTTCAAGTGCTGTTGTACATCAAGTTACACCTGAAGAATAGTTCACAGGTAAAAAGCCAAACTTATCAAATATGAAATTTTTTGGTTGTATTTCATATGTACATGCTCTAGATGAGTTGATGATGAAGCTTGATCCAAAAACAGAAAAATATATCTTCATTGGATACTCCCTTGGGAAAAAGGGATATAAATGTTATAACCCACTCATACGACAAGTGAAGGTGAGCAGAGATGTGGCATTTGATGAAATGAGCTTCTATGCAGATGCCAAAGATGGACTTAATCTTGAACAAAATGACAAGGAAAATACTGAAAAATCAAGTGCAAAATCTCACGTTTTGAGTGGACTAGATGCATCACAAAGAAATAGTTCCAACTAAAAGCCATGGAGTGGAAGACTGCACTTGTATTGTTGTTTTAGGTCATTCTTGTACACTCCTTTTATGTAATCGAAGAAGAAGAAGAAGATCATTTTTCCTTGCCTCAATCTATGTGTGTGATCCTCTTTGATTGTCAGAGTGTGTGTGTGTGAGCTCTCTTCCTTATCTCCTTCCTCGTGATAGGAGCATCTTGGCATCTTGGAGACATCCAACACAAGCAAGAACACCTCTTGGATCTGGTGGTTGAAGATTTGCATCAACAAAAGCTTGTTGGAAGTAGTTCACATCAAGGGGGAGCTATTCTACTCAAAGTTTCAAGTGCACAAAGTGTCCATCTAAGGAAATATTTGGATTAAGGTGACTTCACATCCTCATTTACATTTTATACTCATTGGATCATTAGCCAACATAAAGTAGCACAGACCAAATATGGAAGACTTCAACACTCAAATTGAATAGTTAGACAAGGGGAAATATCAACCATGGACATTTAGGGTCTCTAAATACATTATGAGCAGGTTCCTATGGGGGTTGATTACTAGAAGCGAACCAAGTCCTTGGATGAAAATCTAGCCAATGACAAACTAAGGGCCTTTAGTGAATCGAATAAAAGAGACAAGAGGGTGATCTTTATCCTTTTATAACACATGATCAATAGCATAATTGGCCACATCTGAGATATGGATTCAAACATGAAGGTATGGGAGACACTTGGCAAGGTTTATTTAATAAGCACCAAAGAAAGTAAGATTTAGCTTAAGAATGATCTCAAAAACTTTAGGAAAAGCTCAAGAAACAACATAAATGACTACATACTTAAGGTCAAAGAATTCTCAGATGCATTGGTTTCCATTGGAAGCCACATAGATTATGAAGATCTTGTGGCATATACCCTTAATGGTTTGAGGGATGATAAGAAGCAAAAACCCATTACCGCTTTAGTATACATAAGGGATAATCTCCTTGATTTTGAGAAATTGGTTACTCTCATGGTCATAGAAGAAACGAACATGGGTGAATATTCAACTAAAATCAAGGATGCACAAATCTTTTATGGAGATAATCAAAGGGGCAAAGGAAGAAGAGGACAAAGCAGGGGTGAAGGAAGGATTGGAGCAAGGCGAGACCACTCAAGAAATCAAGGACATGACCAAGGGACCTCATCACAAAGAGGTAGAGGAAGAAGAAGAGGAGGACGACATCAACAAAACAAGAATTAAGATCGAGAAGCGTTACATATAAGGCAAGTTCAGCGACTATGCTAGAGATTGCTACCAAACAAAAAAACAAAGGATCTATAATCGAGGTTCTTCATAGAAAGTTCAAGGTTAATATGCTTCTACAAATTCAACGATAATCTCTTGATGATGCATATGAATGGGAATTCAAACAAAGTAGATAACACTTGGTATATCGAAAGTGGATGTAGCAACCATATGATTTACAATGTTTCTTGGTTTACTAATCTACATGCTCCCAAATGTAAAGGACATGTAGAAATAGGTGATGATATATCCTTTGAGATCTCCCACGGTTGAGATGTAGGTTTCAATGAAAAAGATTAAGGAAGATGTCTCAAGGATGTGTTGATATATTTAGGTAGTGATGTTTGTGAACACACTAGGACCACCAAGGCACGTTTTTCCCTCTTTAGAAGGTTCTCCCCTCCAACTTGTATATACACCTATGTCCCTGATGGGTCACTTATCTTTGTACATTCTATTGGTAATACATTCAATATTGTGTGTTGTGCTCAAAGTTTCTTCTTCTTCCTTGTGTTGTTCGCATGCTTCCATAGACCTCTACTTCCAACAATTGGTATCAGAGTAGGTCATTGCTTCATCTAGGGCATTGTCGTGACCCCTCTGATCATAGTCTTAGAATTGTAGAAAATTTGGTGAACATACTTAGGGCGGTTAGAAGTTCAAAGTAGCTTCACTATGTGGTGTTAAAATCATGATCTGAGCTCATTTTGGCCTCCAAAAACACTATTAGAGTGACAATGTAGGAAATTTCATATCTTTGTGCCAAATATATATACGAGTTTTGATTCGCCAATATAAGCGCCTCCAAGTATTCTACAAGTTTAGCAAAAATCGATAGGGTAATTCTCTTCAGCTTTTTGAGATACATTCATTTTTTTGCATCAAGCTATTTTAGTTAGTGGCCATGGCTGAAAGCAATGATGTATTCCACATGTTGGCTATTGAGGATAAGTTGGACAGTCCATGGATAAGTTGGTCGTAAAAGGACAGTCCATGGAATATTGTGCAGGGTGTTGAAAAACACACTATTACACCTACAAATATCGTTACTAAAGTTGATGCAGATGGCATCTAAGATGGTGATATTCTTCAAGTTCCTATTCGTGCTGTGGTTCCCGTTGCACCTACTATAGAGAAACTTTTTTGGGATGGTAGAGATCCTCAAGCACATGCATTGATAGCCTTGTCTCTCAAACATGCCATTATTTCTCACATTCACTCTTGCAAAACAACAACGGATGCTTGGGATACACTAACCACATTATACTAGGCAAGGAATGAAGCTTGCATTGCTTACCTCCGAAAAAAATTGGAGAGTGAGCACATGAACAAAACAGATTCCATGGACAATTTTTTGACAAAGATCAAATATTTGAAGGAGCAGTTGTTTTCCACTAATGAAGTCTTGCTTGACAGTTCACTTATGTAGACTCTTTTGAATGGCCTTCCAAATTCATATCGGATTTCTGATTCTACTCTTTGATTGATGATGAAAGGCAATCCAAATGCCTTAAAATTTGAGGAGTTAGTCTTTTTTTTGTTGTAGGAAGACCAGTCTAGGCAAAACAGGTCAATTATGTGTGTTGTAGATCAAGCTTTCCTCGCTAGTCATTAGGGCAAAGGTAAATGGAGATCATCTACTAATAAGCAGAAATTTGCTAATTCTACACAATCAAAGAAGGATGACAGAGATGACAAGAAAACAAAAAAGCAGAAATTGTTTTGCAAGTACTGTAAAGGGGATGATCATGTCATTAAGAATTGTCCAAAGCTTAGTGCAAAAGAGGCAAAGAAGAAAGAGGTTGGAATGGTTGTTGCATAGGCCTCTACACCTAAAACAAAGTCTATTAATCTTGTGGAGAATGAAGAATGGGTGTTTACTACTATTTTAAGTTTTTACCCATCTTCTCATGAGCAGTGTATGTCTGTAGTAGACTCACATGTTTGGTATTTTAATAGTGGGGCAACCAAACATATTACCTTGCAGCGCAGTTTCTTAACTTCACTTGAGCCTGCCCCTACAAGGAATACTATCAGAATCACAAACAACTCCTCATGCCATCATGGAAGTTGGTAAGATAATTTTGACTACTACTGATGGTAGTTCTTTTACATTGTCGGATGCTTTATTTGTGCCAGGGATAAGGAAAAATCTATTATCAGTGTCAGGATTAGCCAAGATCGGCTTGGTTGTGAATTTTTTTGATGATAGATGTACGGTTCATGATATGTCAAATGGAGATATCATTATTGCTTTTGGCATTTTATGTCATGGGTTGTATAAGATCATAGACTATGAAAAATTTATGAATGATTCAACATTTGCAGTATATGATTCTCAGGCTATGTGATATCCAAAGCTTTGGCATGCACGCTTTGGTTATCTGAATTTTTCTAGTTTGCGACCAGCAATTGTCAATGCCATTATACAAGAACCAGGGCAACCGGCCACCCATTATATTCCACCTCAAATGAGAAATAATCAGCAACAAGGATACAGGAATTATCGAGGACAGTGGAATACAAATTACAATACAAATCACTGGCAGACAGGAACATCACAGGAAGGTAATTCTTTGCCACCCCCTCACTGTCATTTTTGCGGTGAGTTCAGCCACATACGCAGATTCTGTAAAGATGCAGCTGAATATGATCAGAGGAAGAAAGAGCGTCAGAACCCAATGACCAATATGGTTTATATTTCACCAGTGGAAACTCAAGCAGCAGTGATTCAAACAAGATCTGGTAAGCAGTTACAACCAGCAGTAGAAGTGTTTGAACCTGGCATCCATGAACAACAGAGAATGTATGACAAAGCTAGTCAATGGACCACCAAAGAACCTACAGTGTTCCCAGATCCAATTCCAGTGACCCAAGTTCCACTGCCAAAGGAAGGATCGCAAGAACAAGATTCTACCTCTGTAACAGGCGCATCAACTTCAGAATCGGTGAGAAGTACAATTCAAGCAGATCATGCATGGGAAATTTTATCTAAGGCGTCCATTACTCTCCCTCTTGGACAGTTACTTGCACTAGTACCGGGAGTTCGGCAGCAATTCCAACAACAGCTCAGTCCTGGGTCTTCCTGCATTCCAGCGACAACACCAGTACAACCAGAAGCTGATTCTACGGTGGATCATTCGATCCCCTTAATTACGGTATGGTACAAAAATCACAAAATTACTCAAGTACTAATTGATGGTGGGTCTGGTGTAAACATAGCCACTGCAGCACTTTGTAAAAAGTTGGGATGGACGCAAATTGAGCCTGTCCAATTTTTTGTAAGAATGGCCGACCAATCCAGAGTTCATCCAGTAGGACTCGTACGGAATGTTCCGATAGTCTTAGAAGTACCGGAGTCTAGTCTTGACTATAATCTTCTTTTCGGACGACCCTGGTTAAAATAGGCTAAGGTTATATAGGATTGGTCAGCACAAGAACTAACATTTAAAGATAATCATCATAAATATATTGTCAAACTTGATGCCATTCAGCCTTGCGAACTTCATGCTAGGCCATATGTAGCAAAGCAGTCCACATGTTGGATGGCTTATCTGATGATGAAGAAGAAGCATTTTTGAAGAACAATGAAGATATGATTTCCTTAGGCACTGTAGATCTGTAATCTATTGTAGATAACTGGAGTCCGGCAGCCTGTACGGTGCTGCCTGTGACCGAAGAAGTGGAGACAGAAGATACTGTTGCTATGGATGAAGCCGCTCTACAACAACTTTTCAAGTCAGCTGACGATCCAGGCAAACCTCGTCAATTCTATGTTCCCGAAGATCAGTTAATCACCTATAATTTGGGAGATGAAGTAAATCCACGACCTATCAAGATAAAGGAAGGATTGTCTGAGGCGTTTCAATCAGATTTGATCCAACTTCTTCGTGAGTTTTGTGATGTTTTTGCATGGGACTATCATGATATGAAAGGTTTGGATCCTCGCATCTATCAGCATCGGGTCCTGCTCAAACCAGAAGCAAAGCCGATTAAACAACCCAGCTACCGTATGAACCCTAACTATGCAGCACAGGTCAAAGCGGAACTTCATCGCCTATTAAAGGTAGAATTCATTGTACCCATTGAGCACGCTGAATGGATCTCCCCGATTGTAATCGTACCAAAGAAATACAAGCAGCTCCAAATATATGTCGATTACCGGAAATCGAATGCAGCCACCGTACCTAATCCATTCCCTCTTCCATTTCTTGATACAATGCTGGACAGAGTGGCTGGGCATGAAATGTATTCATTTCTCGATGGTTATAGTGGTTATAATCAGGTCCGAATGGCTGAGCAAGATATACCGAAAACAACGTTTATTACGAATTGGGGTGTTTTTGCTTGTACAGTCATGTGGTTTGGATTAAGAAATGCTCCTAGTACCTTTCAGCGTTGTATGCAGGAAATCTTCACACCCTGTCACTCTAGCACAATGGTGAGTACCAACGTGAGGAGATACACCTCATAAATGTCAATCCATGGAGATGTGAGGACCGGTATGAAGACCGCGAGCAAGTGATGGCACAAGTGCGTGAGTGAAAGCACACAAGCATGCACACACATACACACACACGCGCACAAAGTAAGAGCAAGGAGTGGAACAATGGAAGATCTTCGATTATACAAGAGCTCTCTTACAAAGCTGAAATCTACAACAAGCTAACCCCAAAAATGAGCTCTCCAGCCCTTTTTATAGTTTTTGAGTGGTTTTGGCCCTGTCCAGACCTAGTGTCCGGCCTAGTTAAAAAAAAGGTTCTCGGGCTTATTTGGGGGCTCAAACGGAGTCTAAAAATTATGAAAATTGGTAGGATGGTAGTTCTAATACTCCTCAAGCTCGAGGACTCCTCGGCTTGAACAAAATGGAGTTACAAAAATGGAAAATGGTATTTACAATGGTTTTTAGTGATAATAATCACTATTTTTATAGGGATTTCATTTGAAAATTTGACAGGTGCTTCTTGGAGCTCCCTACTAGCTCCTTCTTCTTGTGTGTCCACTTCCTTGATGCGCTTCCATGCTTTGTCCTTGACCTTGAGCTTCAACACACCCTATCTCACTTCTTTTATGCAAGTATATCTAGATGATTTCTCTTTATTCGATAAGATGGTAGCACACCTGTATCATTTACGGTGTTGCTTTGAGAAATGTCATGAATATCGACTCTGCCTGAACCCCACAAAATCTGTCTTTGCGGTTTCTTGTGGTAAGGTCCTTGACCATATTGTATCTGCACAGGGCATACAAGTTGATCCAGATAAAGTTGTAGCTGTGTTAGAAGCACCTGTGCCTACTACGCCAAAAGAAGTAATGCGATTCATGGGTCAAGTCAGGTGGCATGGTCGACATTTACGGTGGCTTGCCCATTTGGCAATACCCCTAAATCGGCTAATAACTAGTACTCCTCAAGATTTTGATTGGACTCCAGAATGTCAAACTGCATTTGATCGTCTAAAAGGATTATTAACGCAGGTTCCAATTCTACAACCTCCTGATTGGGAACGCCCATTTCATGTTTTTGTAGACGCATCAGATATAGCCATTGGAAGTGTTTTAATGCAACAAACTGATAAGTGGTTTCGGCTTGTCTATTATGCAAGTGGACGGCTTGCTCCTGCTGAAAAGAGTTATTCAGTCACTGAAAGAGAATGTCTTGGTTTGGTGTATTCTGTAAAGAAATTCCGGCATTATTTGCTAGGCCGAAAATTCATCTTTCATGTAGATCATGCTGCGCTGGTGTATCTAGTTCGGCAGCAGCATTTAGGTGGCCGCTTGGCACGTTGGGTTCTATTGTTACAGGAATTCGATTATGAAGTAATTATCAACCCGGCACTGCACATGCATTAGCAGATTTTCTCTCTCGGTTGGATTCCGATGAAGCTCCGCTCGGTGTTGATGACACCACACCAGCAATTTATGTTACTGAAACAACTAATGATGAATCTGCAGAACCTCCTGTGACACCTACTTACTATGATCAGTTATTAACCTTTCTTACTGATGGATGTCTTCCTCCTCAAACTTCCCCTGCAATGCGCCGAAAAATTGCAGTTTACAATTGCAGATTCCGGTTGATTGCCGAACAGTTGTATTATATGGATCACACAGGGGTTTTACTTCGTTGTATTCCTCCACATGAAGTAAACTCGGTAATCGCTCTGGCACATTCAATACCCTCCGGTGGACATTTTGCAGCAGATTTAACGCACCGAAAAATTCTGCAAAGTGGGCTCTGGTGGCCTACTATGTACAAAGATGTATCTCAGTTTGTGCAGCAGTGTGACAACTGTCAGCGATCTGGACAGCCTTTACAACGCCATTTCTTTCCTCTGCATCATGTCTTGCCTTTGGAACCTTTTCAGAAATGGGGTCTTGACTTTATTGGACCAATCACACCTCCAACAATCCTTAGCAATAACCGATACATTCTGACATGCACAGATTATGCTACCAGATGGGCAGAAGCTTGGGCTTTACGGTCCGCCACAACTGTTTCGGTGGCAAAATGTGTAATGAAGGACGTATTCCCACGATATGGATTACCTTTGGAACTTGTAACAGATCAAGGAACACACTTTGTCAACAATTTAATGCGAGTGCTCACATACACTTTTTAGATTCTGCATAAATTTAGTTCCCCGTATTATCCTCGTGCTAATGGCTTAGCTGAAAGTACAAACAAAATGTTGTTGACTATGCTTCGAAAATTGATTGTGGAATCACCTGAAAGATGGGATCAGTTACTACCTGCAGTATTATGGGCATACCGAACTACCTACAAAGTAGCAACTGGACTGACCCCTTTCAAGCTTGCATATGGGCTGAAGCAATTGCTCCAATGGAAGTTGTAGTGCCCAGTTTACGCGTGGCCATCACTCAGAAGTTGATACCCGAAGAGTCTTTGCCATTTCGGTTGGATACACTCAGAGAACTGGATGAGCATCGCTGGGAAAGTTTTCTAACTCTTCAAGAAGTGTAGTTGCGGCAGGCTCGTACTCATGATTGGTATCTCAAAACTCTAGTTTTTTTGGTGGGACAGCTTGTGTTATTTTATAATGCTAAATCAAATCGTGCGGCTGGAAAATTCAAATTACAATGGTTTGGTCCTTACCGGATTAGTGAACAAGTGGGCCCAGCTACTTTTCGGTTGACTACTTTGACCGGAGTTCCTCTTCCTAAAGTGATAAATGGTTCAAAGTTGCGGTCGTATCATCAAGCACTTGATTCGCACTGAAGTGTTCTGCGGTTGCCTGCGTATTTTTTCTTTTTTTCTCTTTTCTTTTCTTTTCCTTTTTAATTTTGCGTGTTAGTTGCTTAAAAACCATAAACTCCTCGTTTTGCTACATAATCATAAACTCCTCGTTTGGATACATAACCATGAATAATCGCCGCCTTTTGTTATTGATTCTGCTCATGCATGCACACCGTAGTTATGAAGGTTATCATCTCAACATCGCGCGATGATTAACAATTTTGATCGCCTTCAGCTACCAAGTATCTACTTAATCTTCCTCTTTTCACTGATAATCGCTATTGTATCCGTCTGCTCTGTGCGTTGTGATTTCTGTGTTTCCTGTGCAATTGTGTTCTTGTGCTCTTGTGTACGCATCATGGAAGCGTTAGCCAACTTCGCTGCGTTCCGTGACGGACTCCCTCCGGATGTGGGTGAGTTCTTGCATGTTTGTGGGTTGTCCAATTTCGCTGAATTGCCTTGGCATTCAGTGGAATGTCACCCGTTTTATGCCCATATTATTGCCGCCATCGCTGCCACACCTGCTACGGAGCAGAGTTGGCCAATTACTTCTTTACCATCTAGGGTAGTAATCACTTTAGAATCATTTGCTGCAGCGTTCCGACTCTCTCCGGAAGGATGAGAGAACGGCCCTAATCTTCCAATTGCTACTATGATCCAATTGTTCCCTAGGTACTCTTCAAATGAGTATGCTATACTCTGTCGCCCTGAGCCTGAAAGAACAGCGTTACAATTTTTAGTAGCCATCTTAAACTTGCAGAAACGAACTTATGGGATATCTTGCCCATTCTACTCGGTGATTGATATGGCTGCTCGAGAGCCTATCAATTTTGCTTCCTATTATTTCCGGTGCATTCACCGTGAATGCGTTTCGGTCATAAAGCACGTTAACAAAGGAGAACTTCCACGATCACGTCTTCCACACATTCTCACTTTTTTATTTCTGGCCATCCAAGCAGCGCAACCGCCTCCACGAGGTCCAGTCTTATATCATGAGGAATCTGCTCAAATTCTTGAAGATGACGAAGAAGATGACGAAGAACTCTTCCAGCTCCTCCGCCGAAAACGAATCCGGATAAGCTCTTCTGATAGTCAAGTACAGGGTTCTGCCGCTGGAAATAAAGCAGACAACAATGAAGAAGAGACTTTCCACGATACAGCCACTTCCATGCACCATGATTCATCAGCTCAGTCATCTCCAAACCAGCAACAGGATCAGAGTGTTACTGCTAATTCTGAAGACAAATCTTATAAGGAAGAATCTCAGCAGCAATCCAAACAAGAGGTGCAAGAAAAAGTTATTGTTGCAGAAGTTTTGGCAGAGTTGATTACAGTAGTAGAATCTGCAGTTGCTCAACCTGAAGTGACTACGCAACAACTTACCCAAGCAACCAATAATCTGCAAACCACTCCTCCACCCGTGCCTCCACTTAAACCTATTGTTCCCATTCCACCGATTGTACCTGACGCACCCGATTCATCATCCTATTCACCGAACTATTCTCCACCCAATTCCCATCAACTCCTCACCGCTTCTTCATCTCAACCACGTCCTTCTCTTCTATTTCCTTCACTACCTGTGTTTAATGAGCTCGCATCAATGGGTCATATGTTGATCCACCTGTCACAACAACTACCACAACAGATGATGGAGATTACTGATAATCTCAAACACAAATTACAACATAAAGTTGATGTTTTAGAAGCGGATATCATTCCGTTACAAGAAGAGGTAGATGCAGTGAAGGCAAAGAATCATAATCTGCACTTCCAAATTAAACAATTACAGGCTCGCCTTGTTGAACAGGATACAGTGATTAGTCAAAGAGATGCCGCATTGGCTGAAGTAACAGCCAAAGATGATTTATTATGCACTGCTGATGCAGAAATTCTTCAGTTAAGGCAGTTAGTTAAAGATAAAGAGGATGCTTGCATAGCACTGGGAGATTTGTTAAAGGAAACTAGAGAACAATTGGATGAAGCCGTGCAGAAAAGACAAGAAATGTCAATTTTACTAAAGCAAATCAATACAGAGCTAGAGATCGCAAATGCAACCCTGATTGAATCAAATTCTACTCTTAAAATGCAGACGATGTTGGTCGCTCAGCTCCAGAAAGAGATTCCAGCAATTCGAAGAGAAAGAGATGCATATTACTGGACCATTCAATTTCAGAATCAAGAATTGGAGAGAAGAGAAAGGCAACTTGGAGCTCAAGCCGAACGCTTATCACGGATAGATCAACGGATTGCCGATATGAAAGTAAACCGTGATGCAGCTCTATCAAATGACTTTTATCTGCATATGTGTAGTCATGTGTAGTCATGTGAACACCTCTTGTAAAAGAATACATTTTATCTCTTGTAATTGTGAAAAAGAAAAAAGTAAAAGAATCTCTTACCTCATCCATGATGTAAAAAGCAAACTCGTGGCTCTAACTACCTAAAAACACAAATTAGTGAGCTGAGGGAATATTTCTTAACAAATTTGCAGGGACCAAAGTGCACTTGGTTTGCCTAATATCACAAGGCAACACATGATTTATAAGTGTGAAGCTTGTCAACTCAGCAAGCCTCATAGACAACCTTTCAATAAGAAGGGATATGTGTATCAAAATCCTTTGGATCTAGTGCACACGGATGTGTGGGGTCCAAGTAAGGAGCCATCTATATCAGGCTCAAGATATTATTTGTATTTCATAGATGATTGTAGAAGGTGGACCATTCTGTTTTTCATGAAGCACAAGGATGAAGTTTTTAATTGCTTTAAGAAGTATGTTGCTCTTGTTGAAAACCAAACAGGTAGGACTTTGAAGGGACTCATACCAGATGGTGGAGCAGAGTACTTCTCTTTTGAATTCGATGCCTACTTGCATGAAAGAGGCATTAAAAGGGAAGTCACTACAAGGTATACACCCAAACTCAATGGTGTAGGAGAGAGGAGAAATAGAGCTATAGTTGAAGCTGCAAGGTCCATGCTCAATGAAAAGGGATTGCCAAACTACCTATGGGTAGAGGCTGTGTCTACAACCACATATCTCATAAATAGAATTCCATCTAAGTCACTAGATGGAACTACTCCATATGAAGTGTGAAATGGAAGAAAACCTAGTCTAGAGCATTGTAAAATCTTTGGATGCTTAGCCTATGCTCACATTCCTTATCAAGTAAGAGGGAAATTGGATCCCAAGGCAGAGAAGTGCATATTTATTGGTTATGATCAAAACCAAAAAGGATATAGATTGTACAATCCAACCAATAAAGGATTTTTTGTGAGTAGAGATGTAATTTTTGATGAGAACAAATCATGGTTTGATGATGATAGGAAAGTGAAGTTGCCTTATGACTTGGATGAAGATTTTCCATCATTTCAACCAAAGGAGCCAAAGCAAATTGAAGAAATTGATTCGGAGATCGACCTACAAGACTTGGAAAGACTAAAGCTATGGAAGAATAAAGGTAAATCAAAGATGCAGGATGCTACATATGGACCCAAGAGCTCAGATCAACCACTTAGAAGGTCTTCAAGGGAGAATAAGAAACCAGAGAGGTTTGGTTATGATACTTCTTTAGTCATCAAGCACTCAATCTACATTGCAAAGATTTCAACCAATGAAGAACCTACCACATTCAAAGAAGCACAAAGGAAGAAAGCTTGGAGAGATGCAATGGATGAAGAAATGGAAGCCTTGAAGGAGAATGACACTTTGGAGCTTGTACCTAAGAAGCCATCTATGAAGGTAATTGGATCTCGATGGACATACAAAATCAAGAGGAATCCAGATGGAAGTATAAATAGACATAAAGCAAGGTTAGTTGCTAAAGGGTTTGCTCAAACCCATGGTATTGATTATGAGGAGACTTTCTCTCCTGTTGCAAAAATACCTATAATTAGGGTTCTCATTAGACTGACTGCATCTAGAAATTGGAAGCTCTATCAACTTGATGTAAAGAATGCTTTCTTAAATGGATGGATTTATGAGGAAGTGTATATGGCACAACCTCCTGGATATGAGGATGCAGATCATCCTAACTATGTATGCAAATTAAAGAAAGCCTTGTATGGATTGAAACAAGCTCCAAGAGCTTGGAATTTCAGATTGGTGACTTATTTGCAGGACGAAGGATTCAAAGCTAGCAAGGTGGATACCTCTTTGTTCATAAAGAGGAATGGATCTGAAGTGATCTATTTCTGTGTGTATGTTGATGATATTATTATCATAGGCAATGATCTTGAGGGAATCAAACAGGTAAAGAGTCTAATGAAGGAGGAGTTCAAAATAAGTGACCTCGGACCACTCACTTATTTTCTTGGATTGGAGTTAATCTACACAGGTTCACGTATATACATCACACAAAGGAAGTATGTGCATGAGATGCTTATCAAGTTCAAGATGGAAAACACCGAGTGTGCAAGTACACGTATGGAGAAAAATCATAAGCTTAGTGCTTATGAAGGAGAGCCAATTGAAGACATCACAAGCTATCAAAGCTTGGTTGGAAGTTTGAACTATGCAACACTCACAAGGGTGGATATATGCTATTGTGTTAGCATATTGAGTCAGTTTATGCATAAGCTGAGAAGACCACATATGGAAGTGGCCAAGAGAGTCCTCAAGTACCTAAAGGGTACCATGAATGAAGGTTTATTTTATTCATTTAAATCAGATATTAAGCTAAAGGTCTACTCAGATGCAGATTGGGACGAATCTAGAGATGATAGAAGAAGTACATCTGGGTATGTATCATTTGCAGGTTCAAAAATCATTTCTTGGTCATCCAAGAAGCAACCAACCATGGCATTATCTTCTATTGAAGCCGAATATAGAGGTTTGGCTAATGCAACTCAAGAAATCATGTGGTCAAAGTCTTTGTACATAGATCTTGGACTTCATTCTTCAACACCTCACATTTTTGGTGAGAACACAAGCTCACTACATCTAGTAGCTAATCCAGTATACCATGCTAGAACCAAGCATATTGAAGTCCACTACCATTATGTAAGGGAGAAGCTAATGAGCAAGGATATTCAACTATCCTATGTCTCTATAGATATGCAATGTGCAGACATGTTGACTAAAGCTCTTGACGGTACAAAGTTAAGTAGATTCAAGTTGATGATTGGCTTGCAGGAAATTAAGGACAATTGAAGATATATTTGGAGGTCAAGCATGTTAGGCTTGAGGGGGAGCTTTTGGTGCATTTTACCAAAGCGTATATGCTTGATATTATTTGATTTATGTTCATATGTGTAGTCATGTGAAAACCTCTTGTAAAAGAATACATTTCATCTCTTGTAATTGTGACAAAGAAAAAAGAAAAAGAATGGCTTACCTCATCCATGATGTAAAAAGCAAACGTGTGGCTCTAACTACCTAAATCCACGAATTAGTGAGCTGAGGGAATATTTCCTAACTTTGGGGATCACTTTTAGGTGCAGCCATTCAAATTCGAATTCAAAACTCCCTCCAAGAGTAGGTATAAAAAGAGCAAGAAGGAAGAGGTGATTAGTAAGCCTTGTATAAAAAGAGCTCTATCATTCTACTCCCATTGTGCAAATATTCATTGCCAATGTGGTTGTAATCATATGTGAATTTATACATTCATAATTCTCTACTTCTCTGTTTTGTTCTCTGCTATACTCACTCAAAGCAGTAACTTTAGAAGCTCATACCTCGCATTCTACGCAACCTTTTCTAGAGTTTTAAAGTGCGTTGGATTGCTCTCTAAGTGAATTTTGTGATAAATATTTTCATGATCATTGGATTTATAATTTGGGAGATATCTGCATTTCACTACTCACTGGTCTATCTCTGTAGAGACCTGAGAATGGCGGGCATGTTCCTGATGTTGATAAATCTGGTTCTCAGTGCTCAGTTTATCATTTGAAGTGTTTTAACTTGGAATAGCAAGCTACCTAAGTCTATTTTCTATGTACAAAAGGAATTTTCTAATTCCTACCATGTTGAGAGCACTGTTCATTTTTTCCAGCAGGTGTATGTACAAAAATAGCAAGTTTTGAGAGCTATTCATCTTGCAACTAGCGTGTCTTGAGTTAAACTTTTGAGATACATGTTCCAAAGTACTTGGCTAATATTTTGGTGGATTTAGGAAGCTCAAAGGGTCTACTAATCAACTCTAAAGTCTTAGTTGGTTGGTGTCAAGCCAATTGTAGCATCACCAACTCATCTTCGGACTGCATCCACCATCTCTCTGGTGAATTTTACCCAAGCCTACATGCTTGATATTATTTGATTTATGTTCATATGTGTAGTCATGTGAACACCAGCTACACATATGAACATAAATCAAATAATATCAAGCATGTAGGCTTGGGTAAAAATGCACCAATAGCTCCCCCTCAAGCCTAACATGCTTGGCCTCCAAATATATCTTCAATTGTCCTTAATTTACTGCAAGCCAATCATCAAATTGAATCTACTTAACTTTGTACCATCAAGAGCTTTAGTCAACATGTCTGCACATTGCATATCTGTAGAGACATAGGATAGTTGAATATCCTTGCTCATTAGCTTCTCCCTTACATAATGGTAGTGGACTTCAATATGCTTGGTTCTAGCATGGTATACTGGATTAGCTGCTAGATGTAGTGAGCTTTTGTTGTCACCAAAATGTGAGGTGTTGAAGAATGAAGTCCAAGATCTATGTACAAAGACTTTAACCACATGATTTCTTGAGTTGCATTAGCCAAACCTCTATCTTTGGCTTTAGTAGAAGATAATGCCACGGTTGGTTGCTTCTTGGATGACCAAGAAATGATTTTTGAACCTGCAAATGATACATACCCGGATGTACTTCTTCTATCATCTCTAGATCCGGCCCAATCTGCATCTGAGTAGACCTTTAGCTTAATATCTGAAGTAAATGAATAAAACAAACCTTCATGGTCCCCTTTAGGTACTTGAGGACTCTCTTGGCTGCTTCGATATGTGGTCTTCTCCGCTTATGCATAAACTGACTCAATATGCTAACACTATAGCATATATCCACCCTTGTGAGTGTTGCATAGTTCAAACTTCCAACCAAGTCTTTGATAGCTTGTGATGTCTTCAATTGGCTCTCCTTCATAAGCACTAAGCTTATGATTTTGCTCCATAGGTGTACCCGCACACTTTGTGTTTTCCATCTTGAACTTGATAAGCATGTCATGCACATACTTCCTTTGTGTAATTTATATACCTAAACCTATGTAGATTAAGTTCAATCCAAGAAAATAAGTGGGTGGTCCGAGGTCACTTATTTTGAAATCCTCCTTCATTTGACTCTTTACCTATTTGATTCCCTCAAGATCATTGCGTGTGATAATAATATCATCAACATACACACATAAATAGATCACTTTAGATCCATTCCTCTTTATGAACAAAGAGGTATCCGCCTTGCTAGCTTTGAATCCTTGGTCCTGCAAATAAGTCACCAATCTAAAATTCCAAGCTCTTGGAGCTTGCTTCAATCCATACAAGGCTTTCTTTAATTTGCATACGTATTTAGGATGATGTGCATCCTCATACCCAGGAGGTTGTGCCATCCATCCATTTAAGAAAGCATTCCATACATCAAGTTGATAGAGCTTCCGATTTGTAGATGCAGCAAGACTAATGAGAACCCTAATTGTATGTATTTTTGCAACAGGAGAGAAAGTCTCCTCATAATCAATACCATGGGTTTGAGCAAAACCTTTAGCAACTAACCTTGCTTTATGTCTGTTTATACTTCCATCTGGATTCCTCTTGATTTTGTATATCCATCAAGATCCAATTACCTTCATAGAGGGCTTGTTAGGTACAAGCTCCCAAGTGTCATTCTCCTTCAAGGCTTCCATTTCTTCATCCATTGCGTCTCTTCAAGATCACTTGCTTTGTGCTTCTTCGAATGTGGTAGGTTCTTCATTGGTTCAATCCTTTGCAATGTAGATTGAGTGCTTGGTGACCAAAGAAGTATCATAACTAAACCTCTCTGGTTTCATCTTCTCCCTTCAAGACCTTCTAAGTGGTTGATGTGAGCTCTCGGGTCCATATGTAGCATCCTGCATGTTTTCTTTACCTTTGTTCTTCCATAGATTTAGTCTTTCCAAGTCTTCTAGGTCAATCTCCGAGTCACTTTCTTCAATTTTCTTTGGCTCCTTTGGTTGAAGTGATGGAAAATCTTCATCCAAGTCATAAGGCAACTTCACTTTCCTATCATCATCAAACCATGATTTGTTCTCATCAAAAATTACATCTCTACTCACAGAAAATCCTTTATTGGTTGGATTATACAATCTATATCCTTTTTGGTTTTGATCATAACCAATAAATATGCACTTCTCTGCCTTGGGATCCAATTTCCCTCTTACTTGAGAAGGAATGTGAGCATAGGCTAAGCATCCAAAGATTTTACAATGCTCTAGACTAGGTCTTCTTCCATTGCACACTTCATATGGAGTGGTTCCATCTAGTGACTTAGATGGAATTCCATTTATGAGATATGTGGCTATAGACACAGCCTCTACCCATAGGTAGTTTGGCAATCCCTTTTCATTGAGCATGGACCTTGCAGCTTCAACTATAGCTCTGTTGCTCCTCTCTGCTACACCATTGAGTTCGCGTGTATACCTTGTAGTGACTTCCCTTTTAATGCCTCTTTCATGCAAGTAGGCATCAAATACATAAGAGAAGTATTTTGCTCCACCATCTAATCTGAGTCTTTTCAAAGTCCTACTTGTTTGGCTTTCTTCAAGAGCAACATACTTCTTAAAGCAATTAAAAACTTCATCCTTGTGCTTCATGACAAACAGAATGGTCCACCTTATACAATCATCTATGAAAGACACATAATATCTTGAGCCTGATATAGATGGCTCCTTACTTGGACCCCACACATCCGTGTGCACTAGATCCAAAGGATTTTGATACACATATCCCTTCTTATTGAAAGGTTGTCTATGAGCCTTGCTGAGTTGACAATCTTCACACTTATAAATCTTGTGTTGCCTTGTGATATTAGGCAAACTTAATGAGAGTTTGAGATCCATAGCTAAACAAAGTTGTGTTCTTTGTATCTTCCACTTCAAAAGTGAAAAGCCTTCCTGTATTTTTCTCCTTTGGCAATCCTTCTAAATCCTTGCCTTGGGTCTTCAACATATGCTCCAAATATATTGAATCTAACCTGCAATCCTTTTTCAACAATCTGTCCAACACTTATTAGATTGTTGGTAATTGTAGGGACATACAAGACTTTGCTTAAGAGGTTCATATTCCCATATGATGTCTTCACATTACCTATCTTCTCCACCGAGTGCTTTGTATCATCTCGTTTTTGCACTTCATGTTTGTTGTGAGGATCTTCCAAATCAGAAAGTAAAGCCACATTTCCTGTTACATGATTTGAGCATCCCAAATCAATGTAAAAGATGTGATCATCATCCTTAACCTTCTTCACTGATAGATTCATAATCAATAATGAATCTTCTTGAATTTGGTCCTCTGCATAGTTATTGTAGTCTCTTCTTCCTCTATGCCCACTTTGATATTTTGTGTTGTTGTAATTGTTGTTGTAGTAGTTGTTGTTGT
This sequence comes from Ceratopteris richardii, assembly GCA_020310875.1. Classification (NCBI taxonomy): domain Eukaryota; kingdom Viridiplantae; phylum Streptophyta; class Polypodiopsida; order Polypodiales; family Pteridaceae; genus Ceratopteris; species Ceratopteris richardii. The sequence continues at coordinate 46,900,014 of CM035428.1, forward strand.
AGCCTATTGTATCTGCCTCTATTTGATCCATAGTCACCTCTATTGAATCCTCTTCCTCTTGAGTTCCTCGGGTTCCTAAAACATTCTTTAGTATTATGATTAGATAAGCCACATATGTTGCAAGGTTGAGATGATTGGAATCTCCACCTGCCTTGCTTTCCACCCCTGCCTCTTCCTCCAGCTCTTCCTCTACCTGCAAAATTTGCTTAGAAAGAGCTACCTTCATCTTCATTCTTCTTATTCTTTGACTTGTCCTTGACCTTAGCTTTATCAGAATATAAGGCAAAAGTTTGATTACCTCTTCAGTATTGAACACCTTTGCTAATCTTTGCTTCATGAGTGAAGAGTTGGCCCATGAGTATGTTGAGGTCGGGTACATGCATATCCATGTACAAATCCATGGTTGTTGTGAAGGACTCCTACTTGTCATCTATTTTGATTCCAGTTCTGATTTTTCTAATGGTTTGCTCCTCTTCAATTACCTCTCCAATGCTTCCAAGTTGGTCGGAAATCTCCTTCATCTTTATGACATAATCAGTCACACTTTGCTTCGGGATTTTCTTCATTGTTGTGAACTCCATCCACAATTGGTTCTTCCTTGCTCGAGTGTTGGAGGAGAAGAAAGAAGCAAGTGCATTCTAGGTCTCTCTTGATGTCTTGCATCCCTTGACATGAGGTAAAAGAAAATCAGAGATTGAGTTTAGAATATAGGACCTTGCAAGTGCATCCTTCGAACACCAATTTGAAAGTCTTTCCACTTCTTCATGTGATGGTTGCCCTTTGTTCCTCATGGTTGGCATTGCTTCATCTCTAGATATGAATCCATATAGATTCCTCCCTTGAAGGTAGGCCTCCATCCTTATAGATCATGTTGGGTAGGTGTTTCAATCCAATTTGTCAATTGTTGATGGAAATCCATCTCCCATGTTGCTTGAATATGCTCTGATACCACTGTGAAGAGAGATGGTGGATGCAATCCGAAGATGGGTTGGTGCTGCTACAACTGGCTTCACACTAGCCAATTTAGACTTCAGAGTTGATTACTAGACCTTTTGAGCTTCCTAAATCCACCAAAATATCAGCCAAGTACTTTGGAACATGTATCTCAAAAGTTTAACTCAAGACAGGCTAGTTGCAAGATGACTAGCTCCCAAACTTGCTATTTTTGTACATACACCTGCTGGAAAAAATGAACAGTGCTCTCAACCTGGTAGGAATTAGAGAAATTCCTTTTAGACATAGCAAATAGACTTAGGTAGCTTGCTATTCAAAGTTAAAACACTTCAAATGATAAACTGAACACTGAGAACCAGATTTATCAACATCAGGAACATTGGTAGCAAATAGACTTAGGTAGCTTGCCATTCCAAGTTAAAACACTTCAAATGATAAACTGAGCACTGAGAACTAGATTTATCAACATCAGGAACAAAAGGAAGGAATCAAATTGTACTCTTCATATTGTATGTAAACTCTAATTCCACTCAATATTTCTGCTTCACATATGGCAATAAGAAATTTTTAGAGTTGGACTTGTGGTACAAGAGGATAGATCACATCAGTGTTGGAGCAAGTCTATGACAAGCCTAAGTATTGGCTTGAGTCTCACAAAGTCTTAGAAGAAGCTTTAAAAAGAAGACTATGTAAAGTTCACTTGTGAACTACCTCTTGTAACTTTTGAAGAGTTTACTTAATGTAAAAGTGAAAGAATCTTAAGTAGTTGAGTCCACATGATCAAAAAGGGAAAGAGGAGCCACGAATTTGTGATTTGTGGTAGGTAGAGAATCAATCAATCACTGATTGATTGGAGAGTGATTGAGGGAAGTTAGCCTCCCAAACTCAACTATAAATAGATGGCAGTTTTAGTCGTGGTTAGAGAGACCTATGTGAAGACCTCCAAGATTTGAGCTTTATGCCATATCAAGGTGTGAGTACAAGGCACACATATGTATCAGTAAGTCATTGTATTGTACAAGCAATATACTTTCATTTTCAGGATTATTTGAGTTCACATGTCCATGTTCTTGTGAAGTGTACTACTCACTGCCATTACTCTCAATTTTCTCAGTCAGATTGCAGAGATGTTTTCTCTGAGCTTGGTGCATCATTTTCAGTGATTTAACTTGGTAAAGTTATCTCTATAAGTCTACTATATGCTCACAAATTTTCATGTCATTTGGATGTTGCAATCTTCAGTTATGTTCAATTGAAGTCAACAGTGTCTGTTCATCTTCACTTCTCTGTCAGGTACCCGACTTTTTCACTCACCTTGTCAGAGCCATTTCTCAGTGGTTACTTATCCAAATTAAGTGATTTAAAGCTTGTTGGATTCAAATTACTGTCTAGTATAACCATACAAATTTTCATAATCATTGAGTTCCTACATTTTGAGTTATGTTCATTTTTCTGCTCACTGGACTCAAACTATAGCAGCCCGTGAAAATCGGGATGATATCATCACTTGTTAAAACTCATTCTCAGTGTGTGATTTATTATTTTTTATGAGATTAATCTTGAAAGTTATCTCTTTAAGTTATCTAGACTTTCCCAAGAGGAATTAAGCTAATTGCTGCTGTGCTCAGAGAATTATGTTAAACAGTGGACAGGATTATGAACCAAATTAGCAAGTTTTTCACCTCTGAGCTAACTCCAACTTATCTGTTTTGATCTATCTTTTTGAGAGTGATCTTCCAAGGTACATAGGGTGTCTAATACATCCATTGGCAAGCTAAAAGGGCCCACCATATACTCTTGGAGTTCATTTGGCTGGTGTAGATCAAGGATTTTGCAAAACCTCTTCATCTTCAAGCACATACCTATCCATCTCTTCACAATCAGCATACAAATAATGAAGGAAATGCAATTCAAGAGGCTAGTGGAAGGGCTTCCCAACTTCTAAGGATAAGGTATGAAGCACTTACGTGAATCTTTTCAATTAGGGAATTAATTGAGGCTTCCATTCAAGAAGAGTGGCTACATAAGCCAACACCCATTGGTGTTGATACATAAGGATGTATGGGGTGTCAACCAAACAGCAATCCACTGGAGGTAACAAGTACTGTTGTCACTTTTATAGATGATTTCACAAGGATGGTTTGGGCTTATTTCATCAAATACAAATAAGATGTGTTTACATGTTTCAAAGCATTAAGAACGAAACATGTACATACATCAAGAAAATAAGTCCCACGGAGAGGGGGGTGGATATTTATCCGATTAGTTTTTTTATTTTCTATGGGACCAAAGCATCAAGAGGTAAGTTCCATGTAGGCACACACCCCAAAAAAATGTCATGACAAAGAGAAAGAATAGATACATTGCAAAGATTGCTAGAGCAATGCTTAATGAGGTGAATATACCTAACATGTTTTGAAGTGATGCAACAATATTATCGTGTACCTTATGAATAGAGCACCTATATCAGGGATTCATGGATTGAAACCATATCAATCTAAGTATGGTAAGAAACCTAATCTTTCCCACTTGAAAATATTTGGATGTACTTGTTATGTACATGTGCCAAGCAAATTGAGGCACAAGCTACAATCTAAGGAAAAAAAGTGTGTGTTTCTAGGATATTCAAATGATCATAAACATTACACGTGCTTTAGCCCAATGTTGGCAGCAGTCAAGGAACTGAAGGACTCACAAGACAAGGAAGTCAAAGAAGGGATTCAGAGCGAAGAGAAAGCACCAGCAGACAAAGTAGTCAACAAAGATCTGGCAAGTAGGCCGTCCAAATTTTTCCATGAAGTAATACTTCCTAAATAGTGAATTTAGTCACTCCATCATTGTAAATACCATTTCACCTTTTTGTAACTCCATTTTGTGCAAGCCGAGGAGTCCTCGAGCTTGAGGAGTATTAGAAGTAGCATCGTACCAATTTTCATAATTTTTAGACTTCGTTTGAGCCTCCAAATAGGCCCTAGAACCTAATTTTTAACTATGCCGGACACTAGGTCTGGACAGGGCCAAAAGCTAGTCAAAAACTATAAATAGAGCTAGAGAGCTCACTTTTGAGGTTAGCTTGTAATAGATTTGAACTTGTATGAGCATTTTGGAAGTAATATGAGAGAACTCCATTGTCCTTCTCTTTGTCTTGCTGTGTGTGCACGTGTGTGTGTATGTGTGTGCATGTTAGTGTGCTTCTCACTCACGCACTTGTGCCTTCACTTGCTCGAGGTCATCATACCATCCTCACATCTTCCCGGATTGACATTAAAGGAGGTGCTACTCATCACTGAGCTACACCAAATTTTGGTGCCGTTGCCGGGGATCGAGCTTTGAGGACGAGCGTGTGATGGTAAGACGTAGAGTTGAGATGTTGGCGTTGTAGGTAATTTCTTTACTTTTTTTTTATTTTTCTCTTTTTTTACTTCATCATCATCGTCACCATCACCATCCTCACCATCTCCCACCTCCATCTCCATCATCGCAAAAATTTTCAGTTTTTGATCATATCACCTTCTCCCCTCCATTTCCCTCATTCCACTTGTGAGAGAGAGCGAGAGAGCGATTTGTGTGCACTCTTTTTGCATGTTTCTTGAGTTTTCTTGCAGGATCTGGCTATCCCACCATCTCCAGCAGGCTGCGCAGGTATGGAAAAACTCGGCCCTGTCTCTGTGTCGCAGACCCCTGTCGATCGCGATCAATAGAAAAATTGCTTATTTGGTAAAACAAAGCACACCACAATGACACACCAAAATCGCGACGGACACATCCCCGATCGACTGAAATCACGGCGAAAATCTCAGAAAAAGTGTCGATCGTGATTGACACCATCGATCGCGATTGACAGGACTCACGACCGACTCTGTCGATCACGATTGACACTATCAATCGCGACTGACGTATCGATCGCGACCGACAGGCCCTGACGGACACCGCTGTCAATCGCGATTGACAGACCTGTCGATCGCGATTGACATGCTTTTTCGACCAAATTTTAGGGGTATTTTGTTCCAAGTTTTTGGGGTAAGTTTTAGGCATACTTATCAAGGAATTAGTGATTTGTGAGGTCCCTACACGTGTGTTTTGAGAAAAATCCTAAGAACTGTTAGCCTGTGTGAACCCTGTTTTAACCCCAAAATCCTGAACTGGCATAACTTTCTCATACAAAGTTTGTTTGCTGTTATTTTTGTTTTATTAGACATACTATTTTGAAGTGACTATACCTAGGGGGAAGAAAAGCTAAGGGGTCTTCAGGATTGTTTTCCATAAAGCCAAAAGAACAGTTGATCTTTGAATTACATGAATGAAAGTGATTTTTTGTGTCCTTTGAATCTAAGACTTGAGCTAACTTTGGGACTTTTACAGGTCCATTGAGAACACTTGAAGGCATCCAAAGCAAGGGCTTTTTGCAAGGTTGAGAACCGGGTTCTTGAGCACCAAAGAGCAAGGGATCTGCAAGTGAGGTTGGAATACTCTCAACTCCCTTTGTCAATTCCTAGCTTAGGCTACACATGAATAGTGCTAGAAGTAAGTCAGGGCAACGATAGGCACGAGACAAGTCAATCAAGTTCAAGACAAGAGATAACCAATGTGTGACCGACAACTTTAAAGGAAAAGAACCTAACGTGAGACGATCAACATTAAAGTGTGGAAATTAACTTAAGTATTCCTGACAACATGATACCTGACAAGATCATAAACACGATAATTAACTAAAAAGGAACCAAGTGATTGATACAAATTGATCGGCAACGAGGCTGTACCTTGGGTAAAAATAGGGACTACTCAAAAAGGCATATGAACCTTAGATCAGGACGACATCTAGGAAGAGATAGACAAAGTCTTACGTCTTCAGAGGCTAGTGTCAATCACACTGCTAGGTCTTGGGCCCATCAATTGAGCCATCACTCATACTACCCTAGCTCTGAAACTAGCGAGTCTGAGATGTCTCAGGGGATGGAGAGACCTACAGGAAGTTTAGGAGTGCCATATTTACATAGGGTAGAAGGCCCTTACAAGACGCAACTCGAATACCTTAGGACCAACCGATTAGGTGCTTGCATCTATGAGGACGGCCTAGGAAGATCTATGGTCCAGATTAAAACCCTGACCAATCCATTGGACTAGAGCACCCAGTTGTCAAGTTTGAAAATGGAGCATACCTAGACAATGAAGGAACCATATATGTAGTCACCAGTCATCCAGATAGGACAGACGAATTTGGAAACGTGATTCCCAGAAACGGCCTTAGGTGACCTAGAGCAAGGAAACATGGGTGTAGAACCTAGAACCGCCCGAGGCAAATCTGTTCTCACTAGGAATATCACACCAGAGTGGATTCCCCAAGACAATAAGAGCATAGATCTGCTCCTGAACCGAGAGACTGATGAAGCCTTTTCGAGGTATAAATCTGATCAGCCAAATGAGGTAGGAACAATCATGATATATGAGTTCAAAGATCCTGATAGCCCAGGCAGAGTGACCTACTTAGATCACGCTTCAAAGAGGATCTTTGTGGTTATAGAACATGATAGGCATGCTTACACTTGGAAAGGTGAATTTATTTTCCCCCAACCAAGGTCGAATATGTCCTTTGGTCACCCAAGAGCTAGAACATCCCAAGCTCATGGAGCTCAAAGAGACAGACATAGAGATAGACCTGAGGTAAGCTTCGCCAACCCAATGGGAAGAGAAAGAACGAGAATGGAAATGGATAGAGTGGAACCCGATAGAACTAGAGTTCCAAGAAACCTAAGAAATGCTGATGAATTCCCTTTACCGAGGCCTATAGAGCACACGAGGACTTTGAGACCTACACAGCTAGTTAAGTCCATGAAGAACTACTTCGATGGCACTGGAGACCCTTATGATCATGTGGCCAAATTTAGGCAAGTCTTGAGAGCTGAACAAGTGGAGGATCTATTCACGCAGTACAATGCCTTTGGTCTAACCCTTATGAACATAGCCCTTACATGGTTTCAACCATTGAACGAGAGGCAGTTCAGGAACATAGACCAACTGCTAGAGGCATTTATTATCGAATTCTCTAAGAGCGGCATGAGGCATAACACATCCTCGTTGATTCACAGCTTTAAGCAAACCCCTCAAGAGACAGTTAGGCTTGAAGGAAGGAGGTTTCGGCAATACCTAGAGAGATGACCTGTTTCTGAGTTACCCACACCAGCCAAACAAGTGGCTTTATTCCTGGATGGATTGCTCAGTACCAAACTACAATCATATGTGTACTTGAAGGACCCTAGAACTATAGAAGAGTGTGTATGCATGTGCATAGACATTGAAGATAATCTAGGGGAGGAATTAGAACTATCAAAAATCTACAAGGATTCAGATAGTTCTACTAGCCTTAGTTCCACGCAATCCACCTCAATTGAGGAACTCGCTGAGAAAGTAGCTCAAAAACTAGGTGTCACTAGCAAACAAATCCCAAGGTTTGCCCCAGTAAAGAGGTGCTATACTTGCGGTGGTGACCATATGGCGAACGTATGTCCCATCATGGCTCAACCCCAAGTGAACCCTAGTAGCCAATATTGCACCATAGAACGGAGATACACAAATCACACAACACAAGGCTGCCCATACAATAAGCAAGCAGTTAGGCAAACCTACCCTCAGCCCTATCCACAACAGGGAAGATACCAGAACCAGTACCCTCCACAACAATATGGTAGAGCACAGCAATCCTATCAACAACCCTACCAAAACCAACAAAGGCCTCAACCTGTGTTAGCTCAACAACCTCCAACCCCAGCTAATTGATTGTTGTAAAGTATGCATCTGCTGAGGAAAATTTGAATAGAGCCATAGTCCCAGTGACTCCATTGCTTTCAGAAAGTGACCCGAGTGATCATAGTTTTGATTCCACTCACATAGATAGTCCACAGGCTTACTACATGCAGTCTCCTAAACATGGTGAGTCCTACTATAGTGAAGAACCGAGTGAACCTAGTTGGGAGCCAGATTACACAAATGTCATGTACGCAAACCCCCAACTCTAGACCTCAACCTAGGTAGGTAAGACCCCCATTCCCTAGAGGGCCATGCTACAGATGTCAGGGAGATCACCTCATTCGTGATTGCCCCATGCCGGCACCCACACAACCCCAGTCAGTAACAATCCAAGGCTTTTGTCAGGATTGCGGCAAAGAGCATCTCTTACGAGATTGCCCAAAGAATCCCAATAATATGCCAAAAATCACTCCTATCAATGTTATTGGGTTAGTAGTAGACTCTACAGGAAGTGTGACCTCCAGTGCACGAGTACAGGTAGTCACTAGAGCTCAAGCCTTGTAGCAGAACCAAAGTTTAGGCCAGGAAAAAAGTGCTGAGGCTAGTGAAACTGAGAGCATAACCAAGAAGAGGACTAGAGCCTGGAGAGATAGTAGAGAAAGAATGAAGAGGCAATGGGCTAAGAAGATGAGTGAACTCGAGGAAAGCCAAAGAGAAACAAAAGCCAGGATAGTTGAACTCACATCTCAAACTCCCTCTCACACTACGCCACCACCCCCATTCCCATCTCCATCCAATCCAACCCCTTCCAACCCGCCTCATACGACCCCACCACCCCCTAGAGTAGGATTAGTACTAGCAGATCCCACTCCCGAGGACCTAAATATGATGCTTAAGGCATATCAGGCCAGAATCCAAGAAGGGCCAAATGTGACAGATCATGAAAAGTGTTACCCGAGAGCGGAACTAGAGCTTGAACGAACCAAAATTTGTGCTAAGATGGTGGAATTGGCTCAAACCATGTTTGAAGCCAGTCGCCTCTTTAACATCTCTAGTTCAGCTAAGATGCAGTTGCACTTCGATGGACTGCTAGAAAGATTGGAGAGGCTAATTGCACAATCAGAAAAGGAACCCACCCCACCAAATAAGGGCAAGGTAAGTGAAAGAGAAATTCTACCTGCCCAGGAAGCCTATGTGCCTAACTCTACGGAGCCAGACACATCTTCTTCTATGAATCGGTTCACACGAGAATTCCTACGAGAGATTCAATAAGACAAATGGGCTAAAGAAAGTGAAGTCCCTCCTACCATTGAACTTGTGGATGATGCGCATGACCAATTCCCAAAAGACATCCCATCCATTTATGGAGAGCAGGAGAGCACACAATCTCAAGAGAGGTTAGACTTCGAGTCTAATTCTTTACAGGAATTACCCCACTTCACAGGCCCATGGGAAGCTAAGTCTACTTGTATGAGAGCACCCATGTTCATGGTACGAAATGAAGACTCAGTCATACCTAGGAATACGGAGGTAGTAAAGAACACTAAAGTGCAATGCAACCTCACTTTAGAAGAGTTACTCAAGGTTAGGCCGGAGCTGTGGAAACATGTAGCTAAACAAGTGCCTAAAATAGCTAAACCCCGTTCCCGGGTAGGCTCCCATAGAACAATGCCAGAAATTCTTCTAGACAAGATAGGAGACATGAGCGAAGGAGAAGAAGGAAACACCTATCTTCCCATTACCCATCAGGGGTACACAATCAAGGCAATTCTCGACTCAGGTGCAGGAGTTGCAATTGCTACCACCTCCTTATGGAAGCATTGGGGCAAGCCAGCACTCAGGCCCACGAGGATGAAATTGCAAATGGCTGACGGTCACATAGAGAGACCCTTAGGTTTGCTAGAAGGAATAACTCTCACTACATGTGGTGTAGAGTTTGAGCACACATTTGCTATCTGTGATTTTAGCAAGAACCATGCCTATGAGATGATCTTGGGAAGACCATTTATGCGACAGTTACAAGTGGTACAGGATTGGGGAACCAATTCCTTGTATTTGCAACACTTAGGTGTTACGACCAAAGTCAATCTCAAGGATTACTCTCATAAAGATGTACCGCCTATTCAATGGAATCCCATCCATAGAGCCAAGGATGACACGGAGTCTGTGCACTCCATAGGATCAGGATCCTCATGGATGCATGAAGACACTCACTTATGGATGTGTAAAGTAGCAGTAGAAGAAGAGAAGAGAGAAAAGGCTAGAGAGATAGGTGCAAAAGAAACCCATAGATCAATTCAAGACCCAGCCTATGCACCTGTAGTATTTCCTGATGAAGAATTTGAACCTCACGGTTGGGCAGAAATTTTAGCAACAATGGATGTAGCCATCAATGAAGAACAATGGACACCCCACTGTGATGAGGATGGCTATGACATTTCAGTCTTCTCCATAGAGCCAATCATGGGAGATGCAGTTTTGGATGAATGCGAACCTAGCCCTGATGCATTTGAAGATGCAAGTGACTCCGATCTAGAGTCAATCATTATGGACCCACCATTTGCATCAGATGAAGATTACTTCTATGAAGTTGAAGCTCACCTTCAAAGACATGGAGAGCTCACCAATGACGTAAGGTTAACCACACAAGTGACCCCTAAGGATGAAGGAAAGAAAAGAAAGAAGAGGGAAGTCACACGAGAAGAGGAAGAATCCTTGTTTGAGGTCCCCGAGAATTTCAAAAAGTATGAGATAGACGATAGGAGAGTCATGGTAAGAATGCCAAACGCGAGGCACAAGCAGGAGAGGCCTATGATATCAAAGAAACCACCAAGAAAATAGTGGTAGCCCTAGAAGAAGGAGAGGAGAGATGCACTTACATAGGACATGACCTAACGGAAGAAGAAGAGTGCAAATTGATTGCCTTGCTAAGAGAACACAGAGATGTATTCGCTTGGAGCTACAAGGACCTGAAAGGTGTAGACCCTGACATATGCTCACACACTATCCCCATGACCTCAGATGCCAAACCTTCTAAGCAAAAACCATACACATACAATGATAATTATGCTGCCAAGATCAAAGAAGAGATAGATCATCTGGTAGAAGCTGGATTTATCTATGAAATTGAGCACATCGAGTGGGTATCCCCCATTGTAGTAGTGCCCAAGAAGAATGGAAAGCTACGTGTGTGCATTAACTTGAAGAAGGTTAATGTAGCCACTATCCGAGATAACTATCCACTTCCTATCACTGAGCATCTACTGGAAAGAGTAGCAGGCAAGGAAGTGTACAGCTTCCTTGATGGATTTTCGGGCTACAATCAAGTAGCCATTGCACCTGAAGATCAGCATAAGACGGCTTTCGCCACAGAGTGGGGCATATTTGCCTTTAGAGTAATGCCATTTGGGCTTACCAATGCACCCACAACCTTCCAGAGGCTAATGTGTCATGTATTCAAAGAGTTTCTGAGGAAGAATTTAGAGGTCTATATTGATGATCTCTGTGCTCATTCCAACATTAGACATACACATATACCTGAACTCAGGCAAATCTTTGACAAATGTAGAGAATATCAAGTCTGCCTGAACCCAGGAAAGTGTGTTATCATGGTCAGGCAAGGCAAGATTCTAGGACACATAGTGTCAAAGAATGGCATATCCACTGATGAAGAGAAAGTAAGAGCCATTGCAGAGTTACCTAGGCCAAAGAATGTCAAGGAAGTACAAGCTTTCATGGGGCATTGTGGTTATTACCGACGCTTTATACACATGTACGCCATCATTGCCAAGCCTCTGTACGGACTTTTGACTAACTTTGAGTGGACTGATGAATGTGAAAACTCCTTCAATGAGCTCAAACGACGATTATGTTCAGCACCAATCTTGACCACTCCAAATTGGAATAAGCCCTTTCATGTTCACGGGGATGCATCCAATTATGCTATTGGGTGTGTACTCGCGCAACCTACTGGTGAAGGTAATATGGATCTTCCAATTGCCTATGCTAGTAGACAATTGAATGCAGCTGAAAGAAATTATACAACCACTGAAAGAGAAGGATTAGGCATGGTATATGCGGTTAAGAAGTTTAGACACTATTTGCTTGCAAATAAGTTTAAATTTTTTATTGACCATCAAGCATTGTTATACCTCGTGAATAAGCCATGCAATATAGGTAGATTAGTAAGATGGTTTCTCTTGCTAATGGAATACGACTTTGAAGTTGTGGTGAGGAAAGGGAAGACTCACTTGAGAGTAGACCACCTCTCTAGGCTCACATCTGGAGAAGCCCCACAAGGAGTGTCAGATGACCTTCCTGATGCTTACTTGTTTAATTTGGAAGTCGTACCTCAGTGGGCTAAGCCATTAGTGCCAGTATTGACATACGAGCCTAACCATCCAATCATAAACACCCAAGGTAGAGAGGTAGTAAAGGCCCAAAAGTACCACATCATGGCAGGAAGTATGTACAAGCATACAGAGCAAGGGATCTTGGCTTGTTGTGTGGAAGAGGATGAGTACACAAAATGGTTGCGATTAGCACATGTAGGTGCATTAGAGCAACACCATTCTAGGCAAAGAACTTTACAGACATTAAGGAGATTCGGAGTGCATTGGCCTACTATGGAAGCTGATGTACATAAGATGTGTAAAGAATGTCCAATCTGCTGCACTAAACCACCTGTGGAACATGCCACTCTTTATCAAGTGTCCATAGTGCCAGATTGGAGTGAACCATTAGTAACCTTCCTAAGGACAAGAACATTCCCTCAAGATATGACACTGGCAAGACAAAGAAGTCTAGAACAAGAAGCCCTAGATTACTCACTCATTGGTGATAATCTATACAAGCATGGTAAAGATGGTTACCTAAGATTGTGTGCCCATGAGAGTGAATACCTTATGATCCTGGAAACGGCTCACCAGGGTGTAGTAGGAGGACACTTTGGTCTAGATCGGGTGATCAAGACTATACTATTTGCAGGCTTGTGGTGGCCTACACTTCACATGGATGCACATACCTATGTGAAGAGATGTGATGTTTGTCAGTGAACTCAGTATCCTATACGCAAAGATGAGATGCCTTTGAAACCTATGATGGGTGGACATGCATTCTCTAAGTGGGGATTAGACTTTGTAGGTCCTATTAATCCCCCAGCTAAGGGTTCCCATGCTGAGTATATCATTGTTGCCACTGACTATCTAACCAAGTGGGTAGAGGTAAAAGCTACAACAAAGAACGATGCTCAAACGATGGCCAAGTTCTTATTTGAGAATGTGTTCACAAGATACGGGCTGCCAATAGAGCGAGTAAGTGATAGAGGCACTCATTTCTTGAATGAAGTTATTGAAAATCTTCTCCAAGAGTTCTTGGTAGTACACAAGAAGTCTGCCCCCTATCACCCACAAGCTAATGGCCAAGCCGAAAGCACAAATAAGATTCTGTGCAATTTGTTGACCAAACTAGTGAATAATAAACGCTCTGATTGGGACAAACAGCTACACCATGTTGTTTGGGCATACCGAGTTGCCTACAAAACGGTACTCCAAGCCACTCCCTTTCAGATGGTATTCGGTCAAAATGCAGTGCTACCATTGGACTTCTTGATACCTACACTGTAAGTAGCATAGGAGCATGAATGGACGGGTCATGAACTCTCTTCGAGGATTCTTGATCTAGAACGACTCGGTGAAACAAGACTAAGAGCGGCAGCGGGAATATATGCAGCTAAGAAAAGACAGAAGGCATACTTTGATGCCCACGTTAAGGATAAAGGCTTGAAGGCAGGAGATTTAGTTTTAGTCTACACATTGAAGCAACATGCAAGAAAATTAGAGAAACGTGGCTATGGACCTATGATCATAAATAGGATCTCAACGAGTGGAGCAGTACAACTGTCCACCTTAAAAGGCGATATTCTTCCGAGCTACATCAGCAGGTGCAGAGTCAAGTTATATCAAGAACCCCTGACTGAAGAGATGCTAAATCGACTCAACACTGCCAAGAAACGCAAGGAAGAAGAAAAGCGAATTCGAGAAGAGGCACAAGCAGAAGCTTTAGAACGCATCCCAAGGATGAAGTTGAGAAGGCAGGGTAGAGATCAGCGTAGGACAGATGACTATGCAGCTCAAGGATATCATGTGGCTATGTGTGAAGTTTGAGGTATTAGCTCTCATAGGATAATTGATCGACGTCCTTTTGTAATCCTAGAGATAGGACAAGGAAAGAGTGCAAGGACTGTAAGGGCCTTAATTGACTCAGGCGCAGCCACTAGCGCGGTTAAACTTTCTTACTGTCAGCAGTTGAAATTAAAACATCAGTCCTATAGAAGCGTATCTCATAGGATTGGGAGGCGTGGAAACCCCTTGCATGGACGAGGTGGAACTCCTTCTCTATATTCAAGATAAATTAGTGACAGTTAAAGTGCTAGTGTGTCAAGATGAGGACCTCACTGAGCCTCTTGTCTTGGGTCAAGATTGGATCTATGATCATGCAGTCAACCTAAACCTAAGAAGTGGACTTCTTCAGGTATGGGTAAATCAGAGTCGAATTACATTTGAGTTAAATAATGGAGCACTCAAGGAACTAGGAAAGGCACACACTCCTGGTCCTTCCAGGAGTACACATGAAGATGACCATGCTATTCTTGTCCAAAACTATGTGATGCAGAGGGATGATTGTCTCAACAAAGAAGTTAAGGGTACAACGGAACTCCCTTCTTTTCCAAAAGCCACAGGGATGCAGCAACCAAAGGCAGATCAAATGCAGAAGAAGTAGACGACTTATGCTCGAGGCACAAAGAAAATACAACGCACGGTGTCTCAACCACCAAAACAAGTGTGGGTACGAAAAAGCGAGCATCCTATTACGGTCAAGCCACAAGAACTGGCTCAACTTCCTATTAGTGATCAACGACACGACACTAACAAGAAGTCCTCCAAAAATCCTTCTGTGAAAGTGAAGTCTATTTGGGTACCCAAGAAGTCGATGAAGGCTAGCCCACAATCAAGACAAATTTGGGTGCCTAAGGCTTGCTTGCGGGTTCAAATAGCTACACCGAGACCACACCCTGTACAACATGGTTCACTCACTCGCACAGCCGATACCCACTTGTATTCAACACTCACGAACACACATTGGCCCATGAGCACGAGCAGAATCACTTGTAAATGGGTCCCTAAAAAGCCTCATCTCCAAGTGGACACTCTTATAAAGCCCTCCAGAGTCTCCACAAAATCAAGACCAACAGCCAATCAGTTTGTTTGGCAGCCCAAAGCGTGTAACAAACCCCCCGACCCCATTTGTAAATTCATTCCCACTGACTAACTGCATCACCCTTACACAACACTTTTCCATTTAGCTCACAAGACTATCCATCCACTAATGGCACACTGGATCACCTAGCACGTATTGACTTACTGACCTCTCACTAACCTCATGTTAATGTTGTAACGGGGACAAAATTTTTTTTATCATGTCCATTACAATGTTAACACATGTTTCTATATTCTCACAGAGTCAGCAGGCAAGAAGTAACATGGCAGATACAGCAGGACCTAGTTCCCAGGTAGGCACCAGCCCTCAAATCGTGGACATTGAAAGTCTTCCCATTGAGGAGGAATTGAAGGAGCGCCTAGTGGCATAGAGAGCATTACATGCCATACCGATTCAGAATCCTCCACAGGGGCACACAATGCCAGTCAGCAAAAACTCACATTGGTTCAGTGAGGTGGCAAGACCTCTGGGAGAAGGCACTTACCTGTGGGAGGCAGAGATAGAGTTCAACGGGGGTTGGGGCAGCTATCACTTCTTCACCAGGGAATTTGAGAGACTTCAAAATAATGAAGGGCTGAAACCGATATGGGAGAAGGCGGGACTATACGATTACTTCAAAGCCCAATTGCCAAAGCCCGACTTTCTAAGGTGTTCGTATTTGATTAGCACCCTCACTCCGAGCAAAGAGAAAAAGGGATACAACACCTTTGTCCTCCCATCTCTCACAAGGGGCAATGAGCTGAAGCGGTTCAAATTGACGAACAACTTGGTGAGGGAAGCTCTCGACATGAAAGGCATGCACATTCCCACCGAGAAAGAGACTATGGTCCCCGACAACATGAAGAACAGGAATCTGATGAAAGTAAAGGACATGGTGGCAATGACACATACTATTTCCATTCATCTTTGGATGTGCATGCAACATTTCGCATTCCCCACTCAAGAGAGGTTCACAATGCCACCCAAGAAGATATGGTTCAGTCTATATTTAGCATAAGCTTTCGATTTGACAATCAACATGCCTCACTGGATTATTGACCAAATCTACTTGGCTCATCAACGGTGGTATAAGAAGCAAAAGTCAGTACTGTATGGATGTTGTGCTCTCACAAGGATTGTTTACAGATGCTTGGCATATGATGTGCCAGTTCAAAGGGCACTTATTTGGACCAGGGTGCAAGAATTCCAACGTAGACTATCCACCGCAGGGCCTCCATCCAAGAAAATGAGAGGCACAGTTCAGATGCCCTGTGCACAGGCCCGCGGTGCAACACTGACACCAGAGACAACTCCACGGCTTCCAAGGCGTGTGCAACCCTTCACTATCAGATTACCAAGACATAGCACAGATGGACCGAATCTGGTGTTTCCACCTATACCAACCGACTTAGAGTTTCCTCATGGCTTTACATTGGAAGATCTAACTGATGAAGAGGTAGCCAGAATAATCAATGCTACGAATTTAGAAGTGGAGGCAGAGCAGACAAGCGGGCAGCAGAGAGTCACATACCAACCCCATCCAGTCCAACCAGAAGTAGTCGAAGTGGATGATGATGAAGAAGAGGAGCAAGAGGAGGAATGAGAAGGACTGTCCGACGAAGAAGAGCAAGAATATGAGCAGGAAGTTCTACAGGAACTTGATGGTGCCCCGGCTTATACGAAGCAATTGAAAAAGTTGTATGATACCATCAACCGAGTTCAAGAACAACACAAACTGTCCCTGGCAGCAGGAAAAGCCCTCATGAACCAAATCCTTGAGGAGGAAGGTGTGGACGAGCAATACCGGGTGACCCTTGACATGATAGCTGATGCGTTGGGGATACCTGAGACGGTGCATACCGCTCTCGCATATTCACGACGATCAAAACAACGATATGGCAAACGCCCCCCTCGATCAGGAAAACAAATGAATGTATTAGTATCAGAACCATAGGGCACCACATCCACAACCACGGGAACAGCTCATACCATTCATGACACTGAGGAAGCCCATACATCCAGTGCACCCCCGTCACCCCCCTTACCCCCTCTCCCTCCAACTCCACCACTTTCACCTCCCACTACCAGTGAAACCACTACTGTCACCGCCTCAGGGTCCACTTCCCATACCGAAGCACAGACCGTCAGTCAACCCACACAACCTGCACAACCGATCACCACCCCTCTTGTTTACACTACCACTGACTCTGTAATTCTAACTGTAGCCACGGAAAACCCCGTTCCCCCAATCACACTTCCTGGCGGTTCATATTCACAACTACACACACCACTTTACACCTTCACCACCATCACCGCACCCACAATTCCCATGTTCACAATCACTCCCACGACTGCATCCACTTTTGATTTCATGGACATATCACCCACCTCCGCACCTCTCCCTCCCCCCATACGTCCACAATCTCCCATTCCCTCACCACCAACTTCACCCTTTTCAAGCATAGCATACACGCTCCCATTCCCTTTTCCCTTCCCTTCTGCATTCAACACCTTTCCCGCATCCACCCCTGTCAATAATGTATTTAATAATATGTACCAATGTATGTCTCAACTACAACAGCATTACCAGCACCTAGATACCCAGCATACGAGCCTCTTCAGAAACCATGAAACTCTCCAAGCAAAATTCATTGATTTAGAGAAGGAGAAGCAGCTATTACAACAGCAGTATAATACACTGCAAGCACAACATGATCAATTAGTTGCCAATCCACCCCAGTCAGATACTAAAGAAAAACAACAACTTGATGATATGTTACATGCCCAGATAACGGAAAATCTCAAGCTTCAACACAACCTCGCCTTATTACGGAAGCACATGTCCGCAGCACTTGAAGAAAACAAATGACTACATAAACAGAACGAGGAAAACCTGGAAGCAGCAATGGAGGGTTCAGCGCAGGAAATCGACCCAGAGAAATTCAAGGCTATCCCATCTGAAATATGCAAATCGTCTTGGAAACCCATGCCGACCTCCTGGAAGCCCACGCAGCATTAGAAAGAGAGAGAGAGATGACCTACTAAAGCAACTGGCAACTCAGCAGGAGTCACCAAGCAAAGTCACAACCGCAGCCGACACATCTGAAGAAGTCGCAGAACTCAGAGCAGAACTAGAAGAACTACGAAGTAAAGTTCTTCAATACGAGCATCAACCCTCCCCCCTGGTGGAACCGGAACCTGAAGACTTAGTGCCAATTGAAGTGGAGGAGACTTTTGAAGACCCATATGTCCCCATGCCAGCACCCGAAGGTAAGCAAACAGAAGAAGGAATGGACACGATTGAGATCGAAGCTCCTAAATGGATGCAAAGGTTAGAGAAGGTTGCTACAACCCATGACGAGAGAGTTGCAGTTCAGACAGCATCTATGTCACGATTGGAAGAAGTCATCATAAAATTGGATTACTTCAAAAACCTCTCCCATCATAGGTGGATTGGCACGTCCGATGATCTGTATGTTCCATTCTGTGTATTGATGGCAAATTACAATGCTAAAACCAAGCAACGCACAACAAAAGAACTAACCTAGGTGACACAGTTTGCACCGGATGACATCCCTGCAAGTGCCACGCAAGGGAATATACATCAACCTACTTGGAGGATCCGTCTGCTTGAAACCTACCCTGAGATGGTACGCACATGGAATAACATGCCTTTATATATCAAGTATAATCCCTACTACTTGTTGGTGCAAATCAAGCCTACACATTTGGCTTGGAATTCTTGAAGAAGATTTTCACATGAAGCAAGTAGCATAGGAACACTAGCTTATGAGTTATTACTTTTCTACCTCTTGTAAAAGTCTAAATGACTTGGCATTCTTATGTAATCACTTACCTAATAGATTCGTGGAATTAGATGGTATGAGTTGAGAGAATATCTCCCTACTTTTAGAGGAGTGATTATAGGGAGCCTTAGATTTGAATTTGAAATTCAAATCAACTTCCAACTCATATAAAAGTGAGAAGAAAACTCGCGGGCTGAGAGAGAGTACATCCGAGATTCATTACACTATCATTGAGTGTGTGTGAGTGCTACACCATAGCCCACAACACTCAAACTCATTATGCTACACTTATGATGCCAATGAGGTTGTACATCATTGTGAATTAATACAAGTATTTACATTCATCAACTCTGGTTCTCTGAGTGTACCACTTCAAGTCTGTCAACTTCAAAGAGGCATATCTCAGTGCCTAGTCCACCAAATCAAGTGATTCAAAGCTTGGTAAATCCAGCTCAAAGCATACTACAAGCATACAAAGTTTGAAGCAACTTGGTTCAGCCAATTTCGAGAAATTGTGGTCGAAGTGCTCACTGGTATTTGTCTGCATACTTCCTAAAAAGTCGGGGATGTCTATAATTTTGCTAAAGTGATTTCTCTGAGTATAGTTTATCATTTTATCTCATTCCACTTGCAAATGGTAGCTTACTAAGCTAATAGAATACCTCTAGAAGGAATTTTGCCAATTGTAAGTGTACTGGTCATACTGAGCATAACTCTGAGCATGTGTCAATACCAAAATAGCAAGTTTTCTTGGATTTGTGAAGTATCAAGTAGTCTGTTTTGATTTGATCACTACACACATCATTTGCAAAGTACATATATGATCTCTTGGTATCATTTGGAAGCTAAGGGTGTCTACTAATCATATCTGGAGTCACTGAGGGCTGGTGCAAAGCAGGATTAGCAGCATCTACTCAATCTTCTGGAGGATCCATCCATCTTTGCCAACAGTGGTATCAGAGCAAATAAGGTAACATGGGAGATGGTTTTCCTTCATTCATTGACAAATTGGACAGGAACAATTATCAAGCTTGGTCTCTGAGGATGAAGACCTATCTACAAGGAAGAAGTCTATTTGGATTCATCTCAGGAGATGAGGAATTGCCCTCATTCAAAGCAAGGGGTCTACCCACCAAGGAAGAACAAGAAAGGCTTAATACATGGTGTGCAAAAGATGCATTGGCAAGGTCTTATCTTCTTAACTCTATATCTGATTTCCTTTTAACTCACATCAGGAATTGTAAGACTTCCCAAGAAACTTGGGAAACCTTGTCATCATACTTTTCATCTAATACAAGGGCCAGGAAGAATCAATTGTGGATTGAATTCACAACCCTTAGGAAGCAACCAAAGCAATCAGTCTCAAAATTTGTGACCAAGATCAAGGATGTGGCAGACCAATTAGCAAGCATAGGAGAGGAGATTGAAGAGGAACAAATAGTAAGGCAAGTAACCAATGGACTAAAGGCAAATGATAAGTGGGAAAGCTTCACCACTGCAATGGATCTCTACATGGACATGCATACCCCAGATCTCACAACTCTGATGGGCCAACTATTCACACATGAAGCAAAGTTCACAAAGGTTGGAGATACATCTAAAGGTAACACTCCTTCTGCCCTATATACTGATAAAAAGGTTAAAGACAAAGGTAAAGGTAAAAAGCAAGAGGATGAAGGGTCTACCTCCCAAGCCAACTATGCAGGGAGAGGTAGATCTTCAAGAGGCAGGGGCAGAGGAGGTAAGCAAGGTAGGGGGAGACCCTACAATTCATCACCATGCAATATTTGTGGATTGTCTAACCACACCACAGATGAGTGCTACAGAAACTACAAAAATCAGAGAGGAAGAGGCTATCAAAGGGGTGGATACTCTCAAGGCAGAGGAAGGTTCAACCAACACCAAGGCTACAATGGCTACAACAATAACTACAACAACTACAATGGTAACTACCAAGGAGGATTCAGAAATAGGAAAGACTACAACACCTACACAGAGGAGCAAGATGACTCCCTATTGATCATGAATATGACTTCCAAGTCAGGTATCAATGATGATCATCTGTTTTATATTGATTCAGGGTGTTCTAATCATGTAGCTGGCAATGTGGCACTACTCTCTGATCTTGAGGAACCCAAGGGTAAACGTCAAGTACAGACAGGTGATGATACTAAGCATTCTGTAGTAAAGATTGGAAATGTAAAAACCTGTGATGGTAACCAGAACCTATTGAGCAGGGTACTTTATGTACCAACTATTACCAAAAACTTAATGAGTGTTGGTCAGATTGTGGAGAAAGGTTTGCAGGTCAGATTCACTCAACATGGAGCATATGTGGAGGACCCAAGACATGGATTCAAAAGGATAGCCAAGGGAGAAAAATCAGGTAGATTATTTACTTTTGAATTAGAAGACACAAAGAATATTGCTTTGTATAGCTACAAGGATCAGACACTTTCAGAACTTGAAATGTGGCACAAGAGACTAGGGCACATAGGTGAAAGGACCTTGAAGCAAATGAGCAGAGATCAATGTGTGCTTGGGATACCTAATGTATCCAAGCAACACATGATTTACAAGTGTGGTGCTTGTCAATTTGGTAAGTCTCACAGGTTACCTTATACAAGGAAAGGTTTTATGCATGAAGACTACCTAGACTTGGTACACACAGATGTTTGGGGACCTAGAAAGGATCCCTCCATTTCAGGATCAAGGTACTATGTGTCTTTCATTGATGATTATAGCAGATGGACTGTGTTATACTTTATGAAGCACAAGGATGAAGTGTTTAATTGTTTCAAAAGATATCTTGCACTAGTTGAAAATCAAACAGGAAGGAACTTGAAGAAGCTAAGGTCAGATGGAGGAGGTGAATACTTCTCCAATGAGTTTGAGGACTTCTTGCAGGAAAGAGGCATCAAAAGGGAGAACAACAAGGTACTCACCTGAACAAAATGGGGTAGCTGAAAGAAGGAATAGACTTATAGTTGAAACAGCCAGGTCCATGCTTAATGAAAAGAAGTTGCCAAATTATCTTTGGGCAGAGAGTGTATCTACTGCCACCTATCTCATAAACAGATTGCCATCAAAGTCACTTGATGGAATGACACCTTATGAAGCTTGGCATGGTAAGAGACCATCATTGGATCATTGCAAAATTTTTGGTTGTGTAGCATATGTGCATATTCCCTCACAGGTAAGGGGAAAGCTAGACCCTAAAGCAGAAAAATGTATTTTCATTGGTTATGACCTAAATCAAAAAGGGTACAGATTCTACAACCCAACCAATAAAGGGTTCAAGGTAAGCAGAGATGTCATCTTTGATGAGAATGACTCATGGTATGAGAATGAATGCAGGAAGGTTAGTCTACCCTATGATTTGGAAGAGGAGTTTCCAAAACTCTCAAAGGAGGAACCAATCCAAAAGGAAGACTCAAGTTCAGAAGATGATGACACAATCAATCTTGAAGAATTCAAGGCATGGAAGTCCAAAGTCAAGTTAAAGATGAAGAAGCTTGAGGATATACCAGAATCTTCAACTCAAGCAATGAGGAGATCTCAGAGAGAAAGTAAGAAGCCTATCAGATATGGGTATGATACATCTCTTGTCACTAAGCATTCAATTTATCTTGCAAAGGACTTGTTAAGTGAAGAACCAGGTTCATATGAAGAGGCAATCACCAAACCAGAATGGAAAGAAGCTATGGATGAAGAAATAGAAGCTCTCAAGGAGAGTGACACATGGGACTTGGTACCCAAGAAGGATTCTATGAAGGTGATAGGATCCAGATGGATCTACAAATTAAAGAGGAACTCTGATGGTACAATCAACAGGTACAAAGCTAGGTTGGTAGCCAAGGGTTTTGCACAAACCCTAGGCATTGATTATGAGGAGACATTTTCTCCTGTGGCTAAGATGCCAACAATCAGAGTATTGGTGAGTGTAGCTGCATCAAAAAATTGGAACATGTACCAATTAGATGTCAAGAATGATTTCTTGAATGGATGGATATCTGAAGAAGTCTACATGTCACAACCACCTGGCTATGAAGATCCCAAGAAGGTAAATTATGTTTGTAAATTGAAGAAGGCTCTAATTGGATTGAAGCAGGCACCTAGAGCATGGAACTATAGGTTGACAACATACCTCCAAGACCAAGGGTTTACTATGAGCAAGGCAGATACTTCATTGTTTATCAAAAGGAGCAATTCAGAGGTAATCTATCTCTGTGTTTATGTTGATGACATCATCATTACAGGTAATGATGTCCAAGGAATCAGAAGTATCAAAAATCAGATGATGAAGGAGTTCAAGATCAATGATCTTGGATTATTGAAATACTTTCTAGGACTTGAATTGGTTTATACTAATTCAGGTATATATATCACTCAGAAAAAATATGTACAAGACATGTTGAAGAAGTTTAACCTGCAGGATGCAAAAGTCTCAAGTACTCCAATGGAGGTCAACCTAAAGCTAAGTGCTCATGAAGGGGATGAAGTCCAAGACATTACAGGATATCAAAGTATGGTAGGTAGTTTGAATTATGCTACCTTGACTAGAATTGACATAGCATATGGAGTTAGTGTGCTAAGTCAATTTATGCATAAACCAAGAGTACCTCACCTTGACGCTGCAAAGAAGATCTTGAAGTATCTAAAGGGAACTTAGAACCATGGTTTGTACTTTCCTTATACATCAGATATTGATATTAAAGTGTATTCAGATGTAGATTGGGCAAGATGCAAGGATGATAGGAGGAGCACATCAGGATACTTATCTTTTGCAGGTGATAAACCTATTTCTTGGTCAGCTAAGAAACAACCAACAGTGGCATTGTCATCCACTAAAGCAGAATATAGAGGGCTAGCTAATGCCACTCAAGAAGTTATTCGGTTAAAGCTTTTGTATACAGAGCTAGGCCTATACACTAGGCCCCCAATTATCTTTGGAGACAACACAAGCTCTCTTCACCTTGCAGCTAATCCTATATATCATGCCAGGACCAAACACATAGAGGTTCATTACCACTATGTGAGAGAGAAGTTGCTAAGCAAAGACATTCAGTTGACCTATGTGTCTACTAATATGCAATGTGCAGATTTACTCACTAAAGCTTTGGATGGAAACAAATTATGCAGATTCAAATCCATGATTGGATTGCAGGATGTAATTGAAGATTGAAGATGAAGACTTAAGCCAAAGTGTTTGGCTTGAGGGGGAGCTGTTGGTGCAAATCAAGCCTACACATTTGGCTTAGAATTCTTGAAGAAGATTTTCACATGAAGCAAGTAGCATAGGAACACTAGCTTATGAGTTATTACTTTTCTACCTCTTGTAAAAGTCTAAATGACTTGGCATTCTTATGTAATCACTTACCTAATAGATTCGTGGAATTAGATGGTATGAGTTGAGAGAATATCTCCCTACTTTTAGAGGAGTGATTATAGGGAGCCTTAGATTTGAATTTGAAATTCAAATCAACTTCCAACTCATATAAAAGTGAGAAGAAAACTCGTGGGCTGAGAGAGAGTACATCCGAGATTCATTACACTATCATTGAGTGTGTGTGAGTGCTACACCATAGCCCACAACACTCAAACTCATTAGGCTACACTTATGATGCCAATGAGGTTGTACATCATTGTGAATTAATACAAGTATTTACATTCATCAACTCTGTGTTCTCTAAGTGTACCACTTCAAGTCTGTCAACTTCAAAGAGGCATATCTCAGTGCCTAGTCAACCAAATCAAGTGATTCAAAGCTTGGTAAATCCAGCTCAAAGCATACTACAAGCATACAAAGCTTGAAGCAACTTGGTTCAGCCAATTTGTTGAAATCGCGGTCGAAGTGCTCACTGGTATTTGTCTGCATACTTCCTAAAAAGTCGGGGATGTCTATAATTTTGCTAAAGTGATTTCTCTGAGTATAGTTTATCATTTTATCTCATTCCACTTGCAAATGGTAGCTTACTAAGCTAATAGAATACCTCTAGAAGGAATTTTGCCAATTGTAAGTGTACTGGTCATACTGAGCATAACTCTGAGCATGTGTCAATACCAAAATAGCAAGTTTTCTTGGATTTGTGAAGTATCAAGTAGTCTGTTTTGATTTGATCACTACACACATCATTTGCAAAGTACATATATGATCTCTTGGTATCATTTGGAAGCTAAGGGTGTCTACTAATCATATCTGGAGTCACTGAGGGCTGGTGCAAAGCAGGATTAGCAGCATCTACTCAATCTTCTGGAGGATCCATCCATCTTTCCCAACACTACTGACCTGTCTTTTGAAGAAGGTCTTGGCCGGAGTACACAAAAACAGTGTTGACAGTCAAAGGATGTGAAAAATGGCTCAATTATGTCTACTTAGCCCCACCTAGAGGCCAACCCACAGTAGCATACATGATTTCGATGATTCGGCATTGGGGGGTCAGGTTCAAGAATGTCCCAGATGTCATGGCACAGATGTGCCTCTAAATTTTTGAGCTCATGCTAGTTACATTCAGGACATTTAAGAATATCAAAGAACCTCATCTTTCGGCTCTCGGATTTAATGAAGGGAATTAGGACCTTGTCTACAATATGAGCACCACACCATCCATTAACATCGTATATGTGTGGCATGCTCGTATAAAGTACCTACTTGCCTGCTTCAAACAGACGTTTGAAGAAATGTTTATCACAGGGTTTTGGGAATATCATTCAGAGATATTCATTCCCAGACCATCTCATCTATTACAGTTATTTGCGGTGGAACAAGCTCTACATTCAGAAAAGCTATGTATGCCACATCCATAAGTTTCAGGGCCAGTGGACTGGGATGCCCTACTCACTGATTTGGCCAAAGGGTTGAGAATAGCAGAACATCATTTAGCCACAGACGTTGTGGAGTACTACATCCAACGACCCACTCAACAAGGGTCTCTCAGAGACGACAGACGCGAGAGAGGGGGGGTGTTGGCAGCAATCAAGGAACTGAAGGACTCAAAAGACAAGGAAGTCAAAGAAGGGATTCAGAGCGAAGAGAAAGCACCAGCAGACAAAGTAGTCAATGAAGATCTAGCAAGTAGGCCGTCCAAATTTTTCCATGAAGTAATACTTCCTAAATAGTGAATTTAGTCACTCTACATCATTGTAAATACCATTTCACCTTTTTGTAACTCCATTTTGTGCAAGCCGAGGAGTCCTCAAGCTTGAAGAGTATTAGAAGTAACATCGTACCAATTTTCATAATTTTTAGACTTCGTTTGAACCTCCAAATAGGCCCTAGAACCTAATTTTTAACTAGGCCGGACACTAGGTCTACACAGGGCCAAAAGCTAGTCAAAAACTATAAATAGAGCTAGAGAGCTCATTTTTGAGGTTAGCTTGTAATAGACTTGAACTTGTATGAGCAGTTTGGAAGTAATCTGAGAGAACTCCATTGTCCTTCTCTTTGTCTTGTTGTGTGTGCGCGTGTGTGTGTATGTGTGTGCATGTTAGTGTGCTTCTCACTCACGCACTTGTGCCTTCACTTGCTCGAGGTCATCATACCATCCTCACATCTTCCCGGATTGACATTAAAGGAGGTGCTACTCATCACTGAGCTACACCCAAACACCAAGGGCTTGAGGATATCAAGGGATGTAGCCTTTGATGAGCTACTCCCTTGGTATAAGAAATATGATTGCATGCAAGAATATGAAAAAGAAAAACATGGAGATGATGAAGGAAAAATCAACTTAGAGCTAAGGGGTCTTGGGATTTCCATCAAAGTAGTAAAAGATCATGAGCCCAACTATCATGAAGATGCAATCACATACACCAAGTGGAAAGAGGAAATGCAAGAAGAAATTGATGCACTTGAGGAGAATCAAGCATGGAATCTAGTGACCAAGAAGGAGGACATGAAGGTAATAGGTAAAAAGTGGGTGTATAAAGTTAAGAGGAACTCAAATGGATCTACTTCTAAGTTCAAGAAGGATTGGTGGCCAAGGGTTTTGCAAAAACTACGGAGTGGACTTTGAAGGAACATTTTGCCCATGGAAAACATGAGCACCATTAGGAAACTCATTGCAATGGTTGCAAACAAAGGATGGAAGGTCTTCCAATTGGATATCAAGAATTCCTTTCTAAATAGAGACTTGGAGGAAGAGGTATACATGGAGAAACCATTAGGTTTTGTTCATAAAAAATTTCCACATCATGTTTGTAGGTTGAAGAAGGCACTTTATGCCCTAAAGCAAGCTCCAAGAGCTTGGAACCAAAGGTTACTAGAGCATGTGATCATATGGTTACAATCAATGCAAGGTGGATCCATATCTCTTCATCAAATAAAGAGGAAAACTTGTAGTCTACATGTGTGTGTATGTAGATGATCTTATCATTACAAGTAATGATACGAAAGGCATTAAGGAGATCAATGAAAAGCTTGGAAAGGACTTTAAGATCTCTGATCTTGGAGATCTTAGGTATTTTCTTGGCATCAAAGTTGTGTACAAAGAAGAAGGCATTATGCTCATACAAAAGAAGTATATTCTAGACCTACTTGAGAGGTTTTGAATGCTACATTCCAAGCCTATTCCAAATCTCATGGAAGTTAATGTAAAGCTAAGCTCTAATGATGGAGAACCAATAGAAGATATAAATTTGTATCAATATATTGTGGGACTTTCAAATATCAATAGTAGGCCCAACAGAGTATATGGATTTTGAGTATTATCATAATTTATGCATAGTCGAAGGACTACACACTTGCAAGTTGCAAGAAAAATGTTAACATATCTCAAGGCTAGTATGAATGAAGGATTTTTCTACTCATTTGATAATGATATGCAGGTCAAAGCTTACTCTAATGTCAATTGGGATGGTTGAAAGGAAGATAGGAGTACAAGTGGTTACCTAGTCATGCTAGGGAGCAAGATCATTTCATGGATTTCAAAGAAGCAACCCACAATGGCATTGTTTTCCATCAAGGTTGAGTACAAAACTTTGGCTCAAGTTGCATGGGAGCTAATGTGGGAGCATACACTTTGTTGGTTAACATATATCCAATCTTTTGCGACAATATGAGTTGCATTCATCTAGCATTGAATCATTTGTATCATGCTAGAACCAAGGGTAGTGAGGTGCACTATCACTTCATAAGGGAAAAGGTGATCTCCAAGGAAGTTTGAGTGCATAGTATAGGTACCAAGGACCAGGTAGCTAACATCTTTACAAAGGCTTTGGATGGAGTGATATTTCAAAGCTCAAGCAATGCATCAACATGAAAGAGCTTGGATGAAGATGAATATTTGAAGCTAGAACACGACATTCCATCAAAAGAACTCAACGAAATGCTCCTCAAAGCATTCCAACTAAGTCCTCCAATTTAGGAGGCAACTTTTTTGGGAAATGTGGTTCTTAGGTTTTAGGGTCAACTTCTCATCTATAGAAGTAGCTTGTATCACGCCTTTTTGGATCACCTTGTGGGTTTTCTAGCTCATTTAGAGTGTGCACTAAGTGCTTGAGTTGTAATAAGAAAGCCCCTTGCTTAATCTAGCCCCTTGCTTGCTTCTTTGTTAGCTTTGAGTAGAGATATCTATGTGTGTGCAGGTAGTGTTCGAACTCTCTAGAACTGCGTTATTAGCATTGCTTCTAACTCATTATTCATCCATTTAATGTATCTTTGTGTCACTATATAGATCTTAAAGTCATTTTGAAGAAATTCAACTTTCTAGATCAGTCTCTAAGTATTTTGGGAGAAAAATGCAAATTAGTAGTGTGGTGATTGATATCTCTTTTTGTGTATATGCTCTATTAGATCTATTTTCTCTGCCTTGCAAGGATGGGTTTCGCTTCTCTATTTATCCATTTGTTATAATTTTGGTGTCCTTGGATAGATCTTATAGCACTCTAACAATAAGCCAAGTCTTAAATTCAATCTCTAGGTAATCTCTGGAAAAACCTCGTTGGAGTGAAATGTGGTCTTTGCTTGACTGGCTACTATGTGCATTCAACTAGCTCATCTTTTAGACATTGTTTCTCTAAGTGTAGGCATCCATTTGGAGTTTTTTGTTTGCAAATATCCTTCTATTTACTACAAGTTTAAAAATGCTCACTAGAGTTCTCTGCATATGCTTTGAAAAAGAGCAATTTTGGTGTGCAGAGGTGCAAAAAATTGTACCTGTGGAGGTTATTCACATTTCATCATTGCATAGGGGTTGAGATACTTCCCCGAAAAAAAGAGGCAAAGGAAGAACAAGAGGAAAAGGAAGGCAACAACAAAGGATGCACCAAGATGGAGAAAGATGTTACATATGGGGAAAGTTTGACCACTATGCTAGAGATTGATACTAAGCAAGATATAATCAAGGTTCTCCATACAAAGAACAAGGTAATTATGCTTATAAAAGTTAAGAAGATGATAATCTCTTGATGATGCATATGAATGGGAATTCAGTCAAAGTAGATAACACTTGGTATATCAAAAGTGGATGTAGAAACCATATGAGTTGCAATGCTTCTTGGTTTACTAGTCTAAATGCTCTCAAATGTGAAGAATATGTAGGAACATGTGATGATACACCACATGAGATATTCCATGTTGGATATGTCTCTTTGGATGACAAAGAGAAAGGAAGATTCTCAAGGACGTCTTGCATGTACCTAGCATCACAAAGGATTAGGATTTGGTTTTTTTTAGGGAAAATTATTGAAAGAGGATATCAAGTAAGATTCAACAAAGGAGTATGCTTTGTGGAGAAACCTAAGCAAGAGTACAAGGTCATAAGAAAAGGAAGCAAGGAAGAAGAGGTAAACTCTCATTCCACTCAACGACACTACTTCACATATGGTAATAAGCAGATTTTGGAGTTGTACTTGTGGCACAAGAGGATAGGCCACATCAACATATAAGGAATGAAGAAATGAAATTGAAGAGACTCATTGAAGGGTTTTACAACTTCCAAGAAAGCCAACACCAATTGGAGTTGATACATGTAGATGTGTGAGGGGCAACCAAAGAGAAATCCACTAGAGATAACATATTTCTTCAGTGAATTTTGTGATTTCTTTTATGGGATCAAGGCATCAAGAGACAAGTAACATGCAAGTATACACCCAAAAAAAATGCAGTAGTAGAGAGAAACAATAGATACATTGCAGAGATTGCTAGAGCAATGCTTAACAAGATGAATGTACCTAACATGTTTTGGAGTGATGCATCATTTATTATCATGTAACTTAGGAATAGAGCACCTACCTAATGGGATCCATGTCTTTGCTGATATATTTAGGTAGTGATGTGTGTGAACACACTAGGGTCATCGGGGCACTTTTTTGCCCCTTTAGGAGGTTTTTTCCCCTGGCTTGTATATATGCCTATTGCCCTTATGGGTTAATTATCTTTGTACATTCTAGTGGTAATATATTCAGTATTGTGTGTTGTGCTCCAAGCTTCTTCTTCTTCTTCTTTGTGTTGTTTACATGCTTCCGTAGACCTCAAACTCGAAGAATTAGTATCAAAGCAAGTTGTTGCTTCATCTAGGGCATCGTCAACACATCTCTAGTCATAGATGCAGAATCGTACTAAATTTGGTGAGCATACTCAAGGTGATTAGGAGATCAAAATAGCTTCGCTGTGTGTGCCAAAATCACGATCAAAGCTTGTTTTGGCCTCTAAACACACTGTCGTAGCACTTGTGCAGGCAATTTCTTCTTTTTGTGCCAAAGATATATACAGTTTTTGGTTCGCCAGTATAAGCATCTCAAAGTCTGCTACATGTTTAGCAAAACTCAATAGGGTAGTTATGTTCAACTTTTTGAGATACAATCAATTTTTTGCATCAGGGTATTTTAGTCAATGGCCATGGCTGAAAGTAGTGATGTATTCCATATATTGGCTATTGAGGATAAGTTGGATATTACGAATTACCCATAATGGGCTTATAGGATGCATCATATATTGGTCACAAAAGGACTGTGGAATATTGTGGCATGAAGATGGTGATATTTTTTTAGATTCTTGTTTGTGCTATAGTTTTTGTTGCACCTACTCTAGAGCAAATTTGTTGGGACGACAGAGATGGTCAGGCACATGCATTGATAGCCTTGTCTATCAAACATGCCATTATTCCTCACATTCGCTCTTGTAGAATAGCTAAGGATGCTTGGGATACACTTACCACTTTATCCCAAGCAAGAAATGAGGCTCGTGTTGCTTATCTTCAAAAATACTTGGAGATTTGAGCACATCAATGAAGGAGACTCCATGGATAGTTTTTTAACAAAGATCAAAGATTTGAAGGAATAGTTGATTTCTGCTAATGAGTCTTGCCTGATAGTTCACTTGTGCATATTGTTTTGAATGGTCTTCCCGATTCATACCAGAGTTTTGCTTCTTCTCTTTGTTTGATGATGAAAGGAAATCCAAATGCCTTGACATTTGAGGAGTTAGTCTCTATTCTATTGTAGGAAGATCAATCTAGGTAGAACAAGTCCATTATGCATGTTGTAGATCAAGCTTTCCTAGCTAGTCAGAAGGGCAAAGGTAAATGGAGCCCTTCTACTAGTAAGCACAAATGTGCTAATTTTGCACAATCAAAGAAGGATGACAGAGACAACAAGAAAATAAAAAAGCATAAATTATTTTGCAGGTACTGTAAATCAAATGATCATGATATAAAGGGTTGTCCAAAGCTAGCTGCAAAAGAGGCAAAGAAGAAAGAGGCTGGAATGGTTGTTCTAGAGGCCTCTACCAAAAATAGAGTATGCTAATCTTGTGCAGAATGAAGAATGGGCATTTACTATTGTTTGCAATTTTGACCTATCTTCTCATGAGTAGTGTATGTCTATAGTAGACTCAGATGTTTGGTACTTTGATAGTGGGGCAACCAAACATATTACCTTGCAATGCAGTTTCTTCATGGGAGTTGGTAAGATTATTCTGACTACTGCTGATGGTAGTTCTTTTACATTGTGAGATGGTTTATTTGTGCCAAGGATCAAGAAGAATTTGTTATCAATTTTAGCTTTAGCCAAGATTGGCTTGGTTATGAAATTTGTTGATCATAGGTGTACAATTCATGATCTATCAAATGGCGATGTCATTATTGCTTCTAGTATTTTATGTCATGGCTTGTATAAGGTCATAAACTATGAAAGATCTGTGAATCATCATATGTAGTACATTATTCTCAGGCTATGTCAGATGCAAATCTTTGGCATGCATGCTTTGGTCATCTGCATTTTGCTAGTTACCTATGCCTATAGAAATCTGAAATGGTGTCCTCTTTGCCCAAACTGAGGCACTGGGTAAACATGTTTGTGAAGGTTGTATTTTGGGCAAAATACAATGTTCATCATTCACAAAAGATGGTTTAGTTCAAGCTACTAAGAAATTGCAGCTTGTTCATAGTGATGTTTGTGGTCTTGTGCAAACACCTTCTTTTGGGAACTATCTTTACTTCATGACTTTCATCAATGATTTTTCTAGGCATGTATGGGTATATCCATTGAAAGCAAAGTCCAAAGTGCTTATGTGCTTCAAACAATTTTTGGTTTTGGTTGAAAATCTCTTAGCATGTAAAATAGGCACCCTTCGTTCTGATCAAGCGGGGGAATATATGTCTTCTAACTTTAATGCATTTATGGCTAAACGTGGAATAAAAAATAAGTGTACAGTGTCGTATACACCTCAACAAAATGGAGTTAATGTCAAGTCACTCATGGAGATGGTGAGGTGTATGGTCAAGATTCAGGCTTTACCATATAGTTTTTGGCTTGAGACCGTTATGTGTGCAGCATATGTACTTAAGAGGTGTCCCACTAAAGCATTGCAGTCTATCACTCCATATGAGGCTTGGCATGGTCGCAAGCCATCTTTTGCTCACTTGCGTGTTTTTGGTTGTCTAGCATATGCATTAGTGCCTAAACAACAATGCAAGAAATTGGATGATACAGTTGTGAAATGTATATAGGTTTGAAAGCAAAAGCTATCATTTGTATCATCCATAGACCAAACGCATTCTGATTAGCCATGATGTTGTTTTTGTCAAAGATGCTATTCAACCATTACTTTCATGTACTAAGGAGGCATCTATTAGCTCGAAAGACATGTATAATACTTTATTGCCTCTTTTTATAGGTGGATAGTCTAGTGTTGGTCCTAATGAGGCAACTTCTCAGCCTTTACAAGTTTCATGTGATGATGCAAATCATTCCATTTCTGATGCAGATTTACATGATGCACTTGTTGATGAGAGAGGTGGTATTGAGGAGGCAAAAACTATGCCAAAATGACTGGTGCACACTTTGCATGACAGCAAATTAGATGCACCTCTATCATGCCATACTCCTTCAGGCTCTCGTGGTGCCTCTTTGCATCAGATTGCTATGTTATGGTTGCTTCTAGTCTCTGTGATGAGAATGAGCCTGTTTCCTTTGATGAAGCACAAAATTATGAAAATTCGATGGCTACTATGCAATCAAAATAAGATGCTATCATGAAAAATGATACTTGGACTTTATGTGACTTGCATCTTGGTAAGAAGGCCATTGACATTAAGTGGGTATACAAGCTGAAGTGTAAGCCAGATGGAACAGTTGACAAGTATAAGGCTAGGCTTGTTGCAAAGGGTTATGTGCAGGAAAGAGGCATTGATTTTGATGAGACCTTTGCACCTACATGCCAAATGACTACTATTCATAGCATTTGTGCACTTGCAGCTCATCATGGTTGGAATCTACATCAGCTGTATATTAAAACTGCATTTCTGAATGGTGAGTTGCATGAAGAAGTGTATGGTTTTTAGTCCCATGGCTTTGTGCAGAAAGGGCATGAAAACCAAGTGTGCAGGTTAAAGAAGGCATTATATGGTTTAAAGCAAGTAGCACGTGCTTGGTATGAAAAGATACATGCCTATCTGATTGCACATGGTTTTGAGAACACTCCAACTAAGAGCACCTTATATGTTAAGCATGCAAATGATGTGCTTCTGATCATTGTTATGTATGTTGATGACATGCTGCTCACTAGTCCTCATGAGAAGCATATTGCTGATTTCAAGGCTAATTTGCATGCCTCATTTGAGATGTCTGATTCGGGGCATTTGCATCATTATTTGGGCATTCAATTTATGCAAGTTAATGGCGAAATAGCTTTGTGTCAAAAGAAATATATTGACACATTATTGCAACATTTTGGCCTTGAAGACTACAAACCTATTGCCACTCCTATGGAGATAGATTTACGATTGAGTCTTCATGATATTGGAGATGCATTTGATGTTGTTCTCTATCAGCACGTTGTTGGATTCTTGATTTACTTATGCATTACTCAGCCAAATATTAAGTTCTTTATCTCACAGATGAGCAGGTTTATGCATTGCACAAGTGTCAAGCATTGGCAGGTGGTTAAGCGCACCTTTCACTAGTTGAATTGTAGTCGGATACTTGGATTGTTTTATCCCAAGGGGGGATCACTACCGCCAGATTTACATGCTTTTTCTAACTATGACTAGGCTGGTTGCTATGACACTCTTGTGTCCACTAGTGGCCTTTGCTTAATGCTTGGTAGCACATGTATATCTTGGAACATAAGTGTGTTTCTAGGATTTTCACATTATCATAAAAATTTATACTTCAACCCAAATACAAAGTACTTAAGGATATCAAGGGATGTAGCCTTTGATGAGCAACCCCCTTGGTATAAGAAATATGATTGTATGTATGAAGATGAAGAAAACAGACATGGAGATGATAAAAGACAAATCAACATAGAGCTAAGTTGCCCAAGGAGTTCCATCAATGAAGATGGTTCAAGCATGAGCTTACCATGGAGGGGGGAATCTTCATCAAGGTATGAATCACAATTAAACAACAAGGTCAAAACAACATTGATAGAGTTGGATGATGATGGTAATGAATTTTAAGAGGATGAAGGAGGCATGATGGAGAGAGAAGCCACATCAAAGAAATACATCGGGTCTCCAAGGCAAACGAGGTTTCTTCCTTCAAAAGTTGAAGAAAGGAAGTCTTCTATGGTTACATATCCACCTCAAGGTTTACTTATGATTCTTACTGGGGCAACTCGTTACGGACATATAAAAAAATTAGTTCTTATGAGACCGACTATTATGAACATGCAAGCAGGTATGCCAAATGGAAAGAGGCAATGCAAGAAGATATTGTTACACTTGAGGAGAATCAAACATGGTTAAGGTTATGAAGCATTTCGATGGCGAGGTACCATGCTAAAATGTCCTTCTTGAGAGCTCCATGATGATACCCTCACAGTAGAAAACCGAGCTCCAGGCACTGCACACATGCTACAAAATACACAAAAAAGTAGAGTACATAGGGAGGACCAAGATAGATTTTGCAGATGTTACAAATGCGATCAAACTTATACTCTGTGGCTGACCAGATCACTATATGTTTTATGAAGGAATATATACAAAAGTTTTCGGTAGCCATTTGGCCTTTCATGTGGACACTAATGGTAAAAATCTTCCATTTAAGGCCAATATGGCCAAAGTATCTATGGGAGAAAAATAAATAATGATAAAGAACACTTGAGTGTAAGTATATAAACTATACCTCCCAACTGATGGGCATGTTACACAATATACAAGTAATTATGTAAGATCATGGATCAAGTAACCCCCAGAAGTGTCAACAACGTCAAAAGCTATCTTGTGGTAGAGATTTAGTCAAAGCATCTGTAGCATTATCTCGAGTATAAACCTTCTCAAGAATAATGTGCTTAGTGGCTAAGCAACCTCTAATGAAGTGATATCGCACCTCGATGTGCTTGGTCTTTGCATGATAGATTGGATTCTTAGCCAATGCAATGGCACTGCGACTATCATTGAGTAAATGAGTTACATGTTGAGGTAGATCCATATCACAAGCAAGATGAGAAAGCCACAATGCTTCCTTACATGCCTCACTTGCTATAACATTTTCTGCTTCTATAGTGGAAATAGTTGTACATTCTTGAAGATGAGATCTCCAAGAGATAGCACCTCCAAAAAAATGAAAAATGTACCCTAATGTAGAATTACGATTGTCTACACAACCAGCATAATCAAAATTTGTGTAACCAATAATGGATGATTTCCCTCTACCCAAGCATAGACACTTGTCCTTAGTGCCACTTGGATATCTCAAAATCATCTTGACCACTTCCCAATGCTTCTTGCCATGATTATATATATATCTGCTCACAACTCCCACTGCAAATGCAATGTCTGGTCTTGCAGCTACCATGGCATACATGAGACTACCAATAGCAAACTGATAAGGAATTTTGGTCATGCACCCCTTTTCCTCATTTCATTTCGGGAAATCATCCTTGCTCAATTTCACATATATGGGTAAAGGCGTACTCAATGCATTTTCCCTCTGCATAGTGAACCTGTGAAGTACTTTGGATATGTACTCACTTTGAGAGAATTATATGCATGTTTTACTCTTATCACAAGTAACGTGCATGCCAAGAATATGTTTGGCATCCCCCAAATCCTTCATATCAAATGTCTGACTCGACTTCTTTTTGAGAATTGACAAGTCATAAGAGGACTTCCAAGCAATCAACATATCATCGACATAAAGTATCAAGCTACCAAATGAGCATCTCTTTGTGTAGAGACAATGATCCTCATTGCTCTGAGAATAGCCTTGAGACTCCATAAAAGCATCAACCTTTTGGTACCGGTTTCTGGGGACTGCTTAAGTCCATATAAGTTCATCTTCAGCTTACAAACTAGACTTTCTTTTCCAAGAACTACATAACCCTTTGGTTGTTCCATATAGATCTCATCTGTAAGATCTCCATTCAAGAAAGTAGTTTTCACATCCATTTAGACTAGCTCTAAGTCCTTGATTGGAATGAATCCAAGCAACATTTGAAGGGTAGTCATCTAGACCATTGGAGAGAAGATTTCCTCGAAATCGACACCATGTTGTTGTTGAACCCTTTGCAAAAAGTCATGCTTTCTACTTTGGAGAAGCAGTATCTGATGTGAATTTCAGCTTATATACCCATTTACATGGTAAAGCTTTTTTACCCTTTGGCAAAGGTACTAAATCCCAAGTAACATTCTTGTGAATAGAATCTGTGCTCCCACTTGACATGGTCCTTTGTCTGCATGGCCTCTTTGTAGCAAGAAGGCTCACCAAAATCTATTAACATTAAAAAATCCAATCCTGGAACATATCTATCGGGTGGATGTGAGAAACGTGCAAAGTAGCTCAATGGTTGTTGAACAGGAACATTTGCAGACTCATGTGATTGGACATTCTCTTGATCATCCCTATGTGCAACATTTTTATGCATGCTAACGAGAGGACTAGTATCCTCAAACACCACTCTTCTCACTTCAACCTCCTTAATGGGTCGTTTATGCATCGTAGACTCATTGAAAATGACATCACTACTTGTGATCACTGACCATCTTTCGGGATCCCATAAGAGATATCCAAATTGTCCTTCTTGACCATATCCAAGAAAAATGCATTTCTTTGACTTATGATCCAAGTTTTGTCTAAGGTTCTTGGGTATATGAACATATGCTACACACTCAAAAACTTGAAGATGATCATAATATGGTGGCTTCCCTATCCATAACTCTTATGCCACTTTCAAACCTTTGGTAGTACTAGGTGAAAGGTTAATCACATGAATTGCAATTAATATTGCTTTTGCCTAAAAGCCTTGTGAAAGGTTTTCATGATGCAGCATAGAAACTACTCTATCCTGAATGGTTCTATTCATCCTGTCAGCTAAATCATTTTGCACTGGGGTATAAGGAGTTGTAAACTCTCTACCAATTCGTCTAGACTGATAGAAAAGTCTGAATTCATGTGAGGTATACTCACCCCCATTATCTAACCGTAAAGCCTTAAGCTTAGTTCCTTTTTTTAGTCTCAATTGAAGCAAGCCATTTTTTGAAAGAAGGGAATACCTCATCCTTTGCTTTGATAGGATATACCTAGACTTTTCTAGTAGCATTGATGAAAGTGACAAAGTAAAGAGAACCACCTAATGATCGTGTGGGCATAGGACCACACACATCTGTATGAACAAGATATAAAGGCAGAATGGAAGAGTCGATGTGCATCTTATGCACATTCTTAGTTTGCTTTCCATATTGACAATGCTCACAAAATGAGAGAAAGATAACACAATTCAGTAGCCATAGTGAGAAAGATTTTCCATTCCACTACGTGATATATGGCCCAAACGACCATGCCAATACAAGCCATAGGTTGTTCAGTAATAGCTAACACGTGTTCTTGTTGTGATACAAATAAAGGATAAAGTGAGCCAACTTTTCTTATGTTTGCAATAACCATATTGCCCTTTGATATGCAAAATGATTGACCATAGAAGACCATCTTGTAACCAAGGTCATCAAGTTGACCAACTGACATTAAACTGCATGGTATTTGAGGTACATGGCGCACATTATGCATAATAAATTTTGAACCATCAATGAACTGCACAACCACATCTCCAATCCTGACAACATCACACTGATAAGAATCAACAGGTCTCACAGTACCAAGAGACTTTGTTGCATAAGTAGAGAACCACTCTCTATGTGGTATCACATGGAACGAAGCACCAGAATCAAACAACCATGTGTGGGAAAGAGAATAAGCATAAGAGCCTCAGTAGGTAGAGTAATGTCAAGGGTCAACACATGAGCATCATTAGAAATAGCATTGATTTCTTCAATCTTCATAGTCGAAGTAGATGGTGCAGGTAGTTGTTTAAGATACCCATCAACATTTTGCCCTTTGCCTTTAGCAATATTTAATGCATAGCAATCTTTCTTCATGTGTCCTTTTTTATGACAATAATGGCATTCAATATCTCTCTTCCTTGATTTACTTCTAATATTATTTTATTGACCATTCTTTTCCTTGTTCTTGGTCCTGCCATGTTGTTGATTGTTTCCTTGGTAAGAATCATGAACATTATATGCATCTCCACTCTGAGTGCCAACCATAGATTTTCCACAAATCTCCTCACTCAAGAGTGCTCTATGTATTTCATCATAGAGCAGTTTATCACTAGGTGCACTATTGCTAATAGTAGCGCAAAATGTATCCCATGATCATGGCAGGGTGCATAACAACAAGATTGCTTTCATTTCATTATCCCACCACAACTAAAGCTTTTCAAGAAACCTATAGATTTACTAGTGTGGTTGAACAACACAACCCCAAAGGTGAATATTGATTGTCGGAGAAGTACAAAGAGGACTCTTGTTGATGTTCTTGAACCTGTGTAAAGAGAACTATATGCAAAAGTACTATAAAATGGCTCCAAGAATCACCTCAAAAATGCTTCAAAATAAGATTTGAAAGCAAATAATGAAGTTTAAGGGACGAAAACTTGTTCAAGATAATGTCAACCTTAGTCTTTCCTCTTCTTCATACACCACAAGAGCGTAGCTTAGTGGAAAAAGAGCTTGTCGGTTAAGTAAGCTCCACGAGGAACAAACTGGTATGGGTGACCTCCCGAGAAGTGCCGAGAACCTCCGTCTTGATCGTTGAGGTCCTCCCTCGCGTGCAGCCAATGACACTAATGGTGACTTCATTGACTCGGATGACAAGGTATGCCAAGGTCTATGCCTTGGTCGCCACCTTAGTCGTAAGCCTTGGAGAAAGCCTTGGCTAGGTGGGCAAGTGCTCTTGCACTATCACTTGATAAAGAAGAAGATGATTTAAAAGGAGTTTTTAATACTTCACATAGATACCAAAGATCAAGTTTCTAAATGCTTACAAAGGCTTTGGATGAAGTGAAGATTGATCCCATGGGTTCTCTACTTCATTTAGAATTTGCACTAAGTGTTTCAATTGAATCAAGCAAGCCCCTTGCTTAAGCTAGCCTTTTGCTACTTCTTTGTTAGCTTTGAGTAGACATATCTTTGTGTGTGTGCATATAGTTTTGGAATTGCCTAGCCCTAGGTTATTAGCATGGTTTCTTATTCCTTATTCATCCATTTTCTATAATATTTATTTCATTGAATATTTAGTATTTTCATTAAAGGTACACTGAGTCTTGCGATCATTCTCTACTTATTCTTAGATAAACCTTCCAAGTGTGGTGAATGATATCTCTCTTTATGTGCATGCTCTATTAGATCTATTTTCTCTAAGTTTTAAGCATTGTTTCTACTTCTTGATTTATCTATTCGTTATAATCTTGGTGTGCTTAGATAGCCCTTATAGTTCTTTATAAGTGATCCAATTTGAGTTTCACTCTCTGCTTATTCTTGGACAAAATCTTATTGGAGTGAAGTAAGATCACTATTTGACTAGCCACTGTGTGCAATCAACTAGCCCATCTTGTAGACATTGTTTCTCTTATGTAGGCATCCATTTGGAGTGAGATTTATCTTCATGGAAAGCCATTTTAATCTAGTACGTGTCTACAAAAGCTCACTAGAGTTATCTACATAAACTTTGAGATAGAGACATTTTAGGTTATAGAGGTGCAGAAAAGTGTGCCTGTGGAGGTCATTCATGTTTCATCATTGCACAGGAGTTGAGATACATTCCTCGATAGGGTGCATTGGTTTCATATCTTTTAACAATCCTTCAAGTATAAACCTTTTTACGGATCCACTTTGATGCAATCTTAGCAATTTTAGCAAATCACTTTGATTCATAATTGCATTATAACACATCACTCTTTCATAACTACACAACATGCTCAAACCTAATATATTCGTCACATGATTCCTAGCAATTTTCATTCCTTTTTGTTTTTTTTTTTAATCCCAACTTTTTAGTTAATTTTGCAAATGGTTTAACTCATTTTGATCTTATTCACATTCCTATATCAATGTTTCCTTCATAATTTGAAAATGTTTTAGTTCAATGGTCAGAAATGTTCAATGTTTATGAAATTCTTGCGATTGCAAATCCTTTTGATGCAATATTTTTTGTAGGTAGTTGACATAATTATCACATGATTCATAGATCTTTGGACAATATCCTAATAAACCATGTTCTCTATCTCTTATAAGCCTAATTGGATCATGTATTGTATGAAAAGCAGGGTGCTTGAAATTTGAAGATCAAATGGATAAAGAGTTCCATTTGTCCATATGTCAATATGCTTCTTCCCTTCATTTCATAGTGTTTAAAGCTATGTAGATCGTAGGGCTTTCTGATACAACTTCCTTGTTGTTGCATATGTGTGATGGAGGGGTTATGTCAATATGCGTCTTCCCTTCATTTCATAGTGTTTAAAGATTTGTAGGTCGTAGGGCTTTTTGATACACCGTCCTTGTTGCATATGTGTGATGGAGGGGTCATCTACATCTTGGTGGTCATGGAGGAGGATTTATGTGAGCAAGGAGGGGTTATTTCTTCTACATGGGAAAAAGTATACAAGATCAACATGTGGTGGAATTATATCTAACACTTTCTTGTATTTGTATGTGTTTGTATAATAGGTATAGATGAGAGAATATAACCTTAATTTTAAAAAAACTAGCCAACCTTGATAATCTTGGGAGTATGTTTGAGTCTATATTTTGTAATAGCACAACATCCTATATTTGTCTTTATCCTTCCAAGTAGTACCTGGTTGAGAAAAGTGGCGATATGCAACTTACTCTTTGTGATGTGTGTGTTTGGAAAGTGCTCTTCATGTCAAAGGTCCTTGTGTGTGCTAGTGGGTACTTCGCATGATTGGTGAAAATCATACAAGTACCTAAATCTTCAAGAACTGCAACAAATGAAAAATATACCAACCTAGAATACTCCCGTAGTGTCCCGTTTAGAGGGGAT
This sequence comes from Ceratopteris richardii, assembly GCA_020310875.1. Taxonomy (NCBI): domain Eukaryota; kingdom Viridiplantae; phylum Streptophyta; class Polypodiopsida; order Polypodiales; family Pteridaceae; genus Ceratopteris; species Ceratopteris richardii. The sequence goes on from CM035428.1 coordinate 46,941,560, forward strand.
TATTAGAAAATATATCAGCAAATCAACCTTCCACAAGGGAACCCACCTGTAGGTTTAAAACTTGAACAAGAATAACTATTGGAAATGATCCCATTCTGGGAAATATTAAGAAATATGGCAAAAAAAATATTAAAAAATATTACTACATATAGAGATTTGTGAGAGATATCCAACCATGTATACCACAAGTATTTGGCAACATTGTATAGGTCAACAACCAAACCCTATTTTTAGGTTTAATGTGAAAGCAATTTTTAAGTATGAAAAGCAAGTGACATGAGTCAAAATCCTATTAAAAGTTATAAGTTTAATCAATACTGGTTAAAGATAACACATGGCACTCAAGGAAAAGCTAAAAATAGAGATCCTACAATTCATGACAGATTTCCTCCCAAGATTTATAGAAGTCGGATTCTTTTATTCCTTTTGCTTTATTTTAGCTTGTTACACACGGCAAACATCATCCTATACAAAGACCAAGTCTTGGATACATAATCCTCACTTTCTTGTGGAGCGCTTCAAGGGCAAGCTTGGAGAAGGTGGTTCTTTCAACTTGCAGAATGAAGCCCCCTTTAATAAATTTGAGAGAGGCTTCCATAAAGTACATTATATGAGGGAAAATGCTTTGAAGAGAAAATTGTAGAGAGTACGCATGCGGAAGCAAAATGAAATGTAAAGTACTCTCACAAAACAAAGAATGTATGAGACACAAAATGAGTAGACCATGAAATGGGTAAACTCATGTGGATTAGAAATGAGCTTGCCAAGAGCATGGAGTAGGCTCCTCAAGCTTCTAACCAAGTACAAATGAGGGGAGAGGCCCTCCTTATATAGATTTGGGAGGGGCTCTCAAAAGTACATCATATGTGGGATAAGTCTCCTGAAAGGAGAATGAATACAACTGGTAGAAGCACATGGCAAGGTACCCAAATACAAAGGTAATACAATATTAATTGGAAATAGACTAGAAATAGAGTGCCTCCTGGATATGAAATGGAGATACGCTCATGCGGATACAAATGTAGATGAAGTAGGAGCAATCATGTTGTCAACACCCCCTCTGCAGCTCCATTTTGGAGTGTATGGAGGCTGCTAGGGTATGTGAGAAAGGTCCACCAAGAATGTATTAGTAGCAGCACGAGCACAAAATAGGAAGTCTTCATCTTGGAATCCATAGCCTCCAAGTGGTATCGACAATGCGGGATCGCCAGGTACTCCATAATATGTCCACCAGATGGATCAAGCGGATGCTCCAGAGGTACGCCACCAACGAGGTACAGGAATGAAACAGATCTCACTGGACGAGATCACCTCCATGTGAGAGAGATAGGATGACTCCATGTGGTACATAGGAACCTTCAAAGCTTGGACAATGTCCACCACACTATGTGTATCGCCAAGAAGTAGATCCTGCAAGAATGAAACATAAAGCATGAAGCATAAAATCATAGTCACATGGTAATACATTTGTATGTTGTAAGCCTCCATGGAGTGTACAAAGTCCTGCTGTGTATCGGTAGGACCATGGAAACCCCCTCTGAACCAAGAAGCTGGCTCAAAATAGGATCCAACTGAGTGATGAGTCCAAGTAAATGCAGGAGTGTCGTTTGGTAACTGAAAAGATGTTGGACTCCATGAATGGAAAGGTACATGCTCAGAATGCTGCTGTAGGCGAGGTATGTGGACTCTCGAAGACAGGAATGGAAAATGACGAGTCACTGATCCTGGAGTAATGCCCAACTGAAGCTGAGGGGAAATATAGGCCTTAGATGATATGATAGGTATATCCATCTGAGGTATAAGCTGAGATGATATCGCTGACTCCTCATGCTCCAAAACTGTACCATGATCGCGAAAGTCATATACAAAGAGAGCATGCTCCACATAGTGTGACTGTTCAAAACTGGAATGATCCCCCTCTGAATCTGAAATGGGAGGATCCAAAAGGGATGAATACTTAGAGTATTCATCAAAGGTGCAGTCTTTGGTTATTGTAACGGAGTGACTCTTTGGATCGTAGAGTTTGTATGCCTTTTGTCGCTCACTGTACCCGATGAAAACGTACTGCTTAGGCCGATCATCATCATGGCCTTGGATGTAGGCATCACTACCAAAGACGCGGAAATAGCTTACACTTGACTTCTTTTGAAAGTCAGCCTCAAATGGTGTTTTGATCTTCAAAACATCTGAAACACCTCTATTCTGTATATGAACTGCTGTCTGCACTGCTTCACCCCAATACTTTAGTGGAAGTTGCTTTTGTCTAAGCATAACTTTGGCCATTTGGATCACATTTCGACTCTTTTGTAATGCAGTACCTGGTTAAGTATCTTGCTTGGCTTGATACTTGATTCCATGTTGCTTCAAGTACTTGGAGAAGTTTTGGTTGACAAAGTTACTATCTCCATCAGATCGGATGATCTTCAAAGAACTTGGAAAGTCTTCTTCAACTGTTTTTGTCCACTCCTTAAACTTGGAAATGGCATCTTCTATATGCTTGCGTGAATAAACCCATGTGTATCTAGTGAAGTCATCTACAATCAGGAAGAAGTAAATTGACCCACTTAGAGAAGGTGTACTCATAGGTCCACAAATGTCGATATGGACTAATGCTAAGGGTTTATTTGCAGAAATGGATGCTTCTTTAGGTAAAGAGAAGGCTGTTTGCTTGTCACATGCTTTGCAATTCAATTCCACTTGTGCGATCTTGGGTAGAACTTTGACAAGATGATTGGAAAAAATCTTAGCTAAGCAAGAGCTATGTCCAAATCTACAATGCCACAAGTTGAGACTTGAATCCTTGGCCATAAAACTTGAAAGCTTGTAGAGACCCTTATCTTCATATCCTTGAGCTATTACTTCATTAGAGTCACGATCAATGACTTGAACTTGGTTGTGATCGAATTGAACCGTCATGTTGCACTTTGTGATGGCTTTGACTGAAAGAAGATTCTTACAGAGGCTGGGGACATAAAGAACATCTTTTAGTGATTTGGCCTTTCCTTCAGAGTTGATGACTTGAACTTTTCCTCTTCCTTGGATTTCAATGCACTTGTTGTCTCCAAGGTAAACTTGTCCTTGATGCTCTTCAAACTCATGGAAATCATCTTTGTCATGGCACATGTGGGATGAAACACCACTATCAAAAATCCATTCTTTCTTGGAAGTGTTTGCCACAAGTGCTTTGTGTTCACTTGAATAGGTCTTCACTTGTGCAGTGAGAATGATGTTCACTCTTGGAATTAGACTTAGACTTGTCCTGGTTCTTTTTCTTGAAGCAATATTTTTCAATGTGTCCAGGCTTGCCACAAAAGTTGCAAGTGAATTTCTTCAAGGACTTATGCAATCCTTGCTTTGATCCATTGCTAGCATGATGACTTGTGGTTTTGCCTTTAGTGAATGGGCCTTTGGCCTTCATGGCTGACTCTTGTGAGGAAGTCGATTTGGCTCGCGAGTCGTGAAGGAGCAATAGTCGATGAACCTCTTCCCAAGATAAGACTTGGCCGCGATTATACAAAGTTGTGACAAATGTCTCGTATGACTTAGGTAACTTGCTAAGAAGCCTAATGGCCATGTCTTCACTAGAGATCTGCCTACCACATAGTGCTAATTTACGTAGGTAGTCCTCAAATTGGGCTATGACCTTGGTAATTGTGTCGTGTGGCCTAATGGTCAAATTATGAAACTCGGCCTCTAATGCATATATGTTCGAAGGGGTCTTGTCTTCATACAAAGCCGCTAACATATCCCAAGCATCCTTGGACGTCTTGCAAGCAGTGATATGTCCTTTCGTCAGTTCGTCGCAGGCAAGTAACAGCTGACCTAAAGCTCTTTTGTCCTTGATATTCCATACATGCCAATTGTCTAAGTTGGTATCCCTATTGGGTTCGGGGTCTGTCCCCTCTACTACCTCATGAAGAAGATTCGTATAGAGATAGGCACGCATGACATCTTTCCATAGATTGTAATTTTGTCCATTGAGGCGTTCATCCTTAGGCATAAAAATAGGGATGAAAGATGGTAATAAGTTAGCCATAGATGATGAGCTACCTTCACTTTTGGTCATTACAAAGCGTTGAAGATAAAGTGTTTAGAAACACTATCAAAATCTTTGCCAAGCACACAAGCTTTGAAGATAAAGTGTTTAGAAACACTACCAAACTCTTTTGCCAAAAATGCCGCTTCAAAATAATTGCAAAGCTTGAAATGAATGACTCGATACCAGACTGGAAAACTCCTTGGGGAGGGGGACTTAGAGTAGCCCTACACTTGTACAACACCAAGAGAAGTCGGGGCGAGAGGAGCAGGCTTAAAGTAGCCCACTGCACAGAGAAAGACACACTTGGGGGCTTAGAGTAGCCTCCCCAGGCAGACACACACACAATTTCTTCTTTCCTTATATGCTTGATAGTTACATAGTTTGCACTTAGTGCTAAAATGTGCCCAAAAATGAGTTTTGGTACCCTCACAAAGTATCCTTGTAAAGTGGGTTTAGGATTGCAATCAATTGAGGTTTATGTGAGAGAGGGGTGGCCAAGTGTATGGTTACAAAGGTATTTTAATGAGTCATAAATATGACTTACAAAGGTCCATCAAAATTGGACGAGCCATTGCAGACAATTCAGAAATTTGCCATCGTGAGCCTTTATAAGTTTTTATGGCTTTAGAATCTGAAATGGAATGATTGTTTTATCAAAACAATCTTCCAAATATGTACTCATTGCCGCCATATAAACTAATTTATTACGTATATGTCATGGATTGAATGTTCTTGAAAATGCAAGTTTGAGAATTTCTGATTGCGCAAGTTTATGTAATTTTGTATTTATCGCACATCTAATTTTTCGTGAGTTCTCATGTGGATGGACCAACTCGGCTAAGATGAATCGAAATCCATCATCAAAACATCATTACTAATGTCACGAGAGATGTGCCGAAATTCATAGATAAGCGTAATGGACAATCAATCCTCTGTGACATCACAGATGAGGGCATCATCTACAGACCGCCTTACAAACTAATGCCGCAGACTGCAGTATGCATCACACAATACAAATACTGCTAATAGCATGGAGATGATGAGTCTTCTAGCTCCGTCTCATGAAGCGCTTAATCACTGTGTGTGTTATCGAAAAATGGCGCAGCTTTCTGTGGTGCATCTTGAATGGAGTGCTACATCAGTACTGATATTAGTAGACAGGGTGTGCTAATGTTCGCACTTTGATGCGTGTCAGCTCCAATTTGGTAGACTATCGCCGTAATTGATGGGCTTCAGTCTGGCAGATTTCAGCCGCTGGCCTTATACAGAGAGCAAAGTTTAACCATTGCGACAACCAAAAGAGAGCTCACTCTCCCTTGCTCTCTCCAAACTTGATTGGTGCGCCGAGCTCAAGAAATCAAGAAGAAGCATGTGCAGCCGAGTCTAGAACAGAGCATCTATTCTCTCTCTCTTTCTCTCTCTCTTGCTCTCTCGCTCTCTCTGTCTTCTCACAAAGATGGTGCTTGAGCAGAGATTGAGCTGCGTTTCTGAAACGGGCAGTGTTGTATTGCCTTTGAAAGAGCTGCAAGACTTCATTGAATCATTCCTCGGCTGCTGCAATGGTGAAAGAGCTTGTTCATCTGTCGACAGAGATCGTGCTCAGACCTCACAACTCCTTTTCTCTGCCACCGTTGTGCTTTGCATAGTTGGTTACCCTTTCTTTGAACCTTAGATAGCCAAACTTAGCTAGCCAAGGTTAGTGCAATGTGGCTTTGATGCTCACAGAGAAGAGAAACTGGTCGCAGTGTGGCGCTGCTGCACACAGAGAAGTGATAAGCTGGAGGCGCACATAGGCTTGTTGTACAGGCCGAGGTGCAACTGTATAGACCGAGATGAGTGTTGGCCTCTGTCGGTCAAGCTTATAGTGCAGCTCATACGCTAGTTTGCACAACAGAAGCAGTCAACCCAACTGGTTGCCTATACCGGGCTGCACAATGATCTGTGTAGATAGAGATAGTCTTAGAAGTCCTTTTAGCTGTTGTAGACCCCGACAAGTCGCTTCTTCCTGCTGTGGGATTTGACAGATCGTTTTCTCTTACTGGAGAAGCCAAGAGGTCTGAATTTGTCCGCTCTTTGTTATGACAGAGAATGTTGCCTCCACTAGTGTTCTATCACGCGCTCTCTCTGTGTTGCAGATTGGTGAGGGAAGACAACATTGGAGGCCATTACTGTGAAAGAAGCCAGAGACTCCATTGAAAATGGGCTAAAAAAGGATCAAACAAGGCAAGTGTTCACGATGAGGCGTTGCAGGAGAATGCACAATGTGCTGTTTAAAGAATGATGATCGTGATTGGATGCTCTAACAACTATGCAATAGATTTCCTTTCTTTCCTATCCATGCAAGGGGGTCGCACTTTCTTCCCTATCCATGGAGGAGGGTTGTAGCTATGGCGTCCTTCACAACAGCATCACCTTCCTTCACCGCAGCATCACCTTGCTCTTGCTGCAGCAACTACAATACTACAGAGGCTGTCTGAAACAAAAAAAAATCGAAGAGTCTTTCTATACACTGCAACTACTTGAGATCCTTCAAATACTTCACAAAACGACCATCGACATGTTTATAAACACTATCAAAAATTGATATGCATGTTATTTGCTCAACAAAGTGCCATGTTGTATGACAACACAATATAGAGTCTCCACACAAGAGGGGGGAAAATGGGGTTAAAGTGGTTACAAAATGATGAAGAAAATGGGTGGGAGGGTGGGCAAATGGGCAAACTTGCTACCCGAAATGCTCTATGACCATGAGCTTGATGGCTAAAAAATCCTCTTTATGAGAAGGAAGCAAAACCACCACCACTCAAGCACCACCACCACCACTAAAATCACCGCCAAACGCATCACCAAGACCTCCACCTAACGCTCTGATACCATGTAGAGAGTACGCATGCGGAAGCAAAATGAAAAGTAAAGTACTCTCACAAAACAAAGAATGTACGAGACACAAAATGAGTAGATCATGAAATGGGTAAACTCATGTGGATTAGAAATGAGCTTGCCAAGAGCATGGAGTAGTCTCCTCAAGCTTCTAACCAAGTACAAATGAGGGGAATGGCCCTCCTTATATAGATTTGGGAGGGGCTCTCAAAAGTACATCATATGTGGGATAAGTCACCTGAAAGGAGAATGAGTACAACTGGTAGAAGCACATGGCAAGGTACCCAAATACAAAGGTAATACAATATGAAATGGAAATAGACTAGAAATAGAGTGCCTCCTGGATACGAAATGGAGATGCACTCATGCGGATACAAATGTAGATGAAGTAGGAGCAATCATGTGGTCAACACAAATGTGGGATACATCATATGCAAGATAAAAAAAGATGAGCTTCACAAAGTAGTTACCAAGGTTCCCAAATACAATCACATCATATGTACATAGAGAAGCAAGTAAACATAAAAAGAAAAGGTGAAAAGTAGAATCAATCCATTAATAGGTTAAGTGCCACACTTTCAACTTCATTGCATAAAAGATTATCTTTATCGTTCTTAAAATGAAATATTACAAGAGCTTTTAACATCCTTAGATAGGTATAAAGCTTCATCTCACTGATTTAGACCATGTTAATAGGGCAACGGCAACCTCAAAAGGATTTACAAAGGGGCAAAGAAAAAGGAAAGATTCTTTGTAATCTTCTCTCTTTCATTGTCAACATATTCATTTCCTCAATGTTAAAGTGGGCTTCATAACACTCCAAGATGGTGCATTGTTTTTGTACATGATCGTTGAGCTTCAGCTTTGATTTCAATCTTGGAATCTTGTAGTTTTACTGTTTAGGTAAAAGTTACCTGATAGCCCCATGCTTAGAGTTTAAGTCTTGCATTTCTTTATTTTGATTGTGCATTTTTCGTATGTGTATAGTGGTGCCAGTCTACAAGATGAGCATATGCATATGACTGTTTGATGACCATATTAAAGTTCCTGTACTTGTGGTTGAGTATTGATCCTCAGCTTGAGTGTGAATACGTAGCATCTATCTGAACACCTGCTACAATATTAAATTTTGTTGCCTAAAAATTACAGCTCAGCCTGGGAATAATTCTACAGTACTGATTATGTGTATATGTGAGGCTGTTGTCAGAGAAGCATCAAATGATGGACCCCTTTCTTTATCCAGCTGGAGCTCAACAAATCGCAGCAATTGCTTGCCTTGGTAGGGTACATGGGTTGCAATTGGCAACCTCCTCCTCAACATTGATGGTAAGATGCACGCATGTCTATAGAAATTACACACTCAGAAGGATGAAAATAGGCAGAAGTAAAAGGGATGATGCAGCAAATATACATCCACTTGAATCTATACCCCATGCGCTTGTTATATAAATGCAAATTATGGATTGAGGGCTAAGCAATCGGATTCTTATGCCCTAAAGTTGAAAAGCATTCATAGCTTCTTGACCTTCCTCTGCAATAAAGACCCAATGACAGCCCTTAAAAGGCATAAACTAAGGGTTGGATAACTCATGGCTTAGTGAGTTAAATGTTAGGAATGATCATTCTAACATTTCTGCATATTAAAAAGATAAGTGAGCATCCTCCTATACTTGTTACTGGTGGACTGAAAATATGATGCAGATTTTCTGGGCTAAACATATAAGTGCACCTCACATAGCTGCATGTGTACATATATACAATTGAATGTAGATGCTCATGAATGTCTATAAGTATAGCCATGGCCATCACTACATATGTATAAAAGTATTATTCCAAGTATGACAAGGCGAGTATCATTGAGTACTTTAAATACATGTATCAAACAAAGCTTTCTTTTGTAAAAACTTGTAATAACCAGTCAATTGGATCCCAGGAATGGCATCTATAACTACAAAAATGTTTAGAGTATTCTAGAGATGATTGGGTTTCCCCCTAGATTTGCTGGTCCAATCTATTAGTGAGCAAAAAATATGGTACAGCACTGCTTGGATCAAGACAAAAGGTATGGCTTGCCGCACGTTCTGCTCGTACAGGATCTAAGTGCACTCTGCAAGCAGCCAGCAAACTTAACCATGAACTATCACTGGCCTGGTAAGGGATACTGTGCAGTAGTATCTCACCCTCCTGCAGCCTTCCCACACGTCCTAGGAGGTCGATCAAACAGTTAAAGTGCTCCAACATGGGTGTGAGATGATACACATGGCTTATAGAGAAGATCAAAATGATGCTCTCCTCAAATAATCCAAGATGACTACAGGCAGAAACAGCACAAAGAAAAGCAACATTATCTGCCATCACCCCTTGTGCTTCCATTTTTTGAAATAAAGAAAGGACTTGCTTGGCTTTCCCATGCATAGCATAAGTTGCCATCATCACAGTCCATGACAACACAGTTTTCTGTGCCATTCTATCAAATGTAGAGACTGCCTCCAGTAGGTTTCCATTCTTACCATACATGTCTACAAGTGCTGTTCCAATGATCACACTACTATCGAACCCAATGCTTATAATGAGGCTATGGATGTGTAGGCCAATGCTGTGTGCTGCTAATATTGCACATCCAGAAAGACAACTGACAAGTGTCATCTTCCTAGGTACAAGGCCTTGCATTTCCATCTTAGAAAAGAGCTCCAAAGCTTCCTCACCTTCGTTATGGCGGACGCATGCAGCAATCATGGCACTCCATGACACTACATTCTGCACTGGCATGCAGTCAAAAATAAACCAAGCTTCCATCAAACTATTACAATGGCTAAGCATAGAGATCAGGGCAGTGCCAACCATGACATCCATTTCCAGGCCAATTCCCACAACAGAAGCATGCAAGCATTTGCCAAAGAAGCTGGACTTCGGAGAAGTGATAGAAGAAATAAGTGTGACAAAGGTGGCCTTGTCAGGAAGGATGCCCTCTGCCATCATTCGTGAGAAGAAGCCCAAACGACCTTGCATGCCATCCGTATGAAGTTGTTTATGCAATGCTATCATAATGTTCCAACTGAAAATATTCCTATGTTTCATACCAGCGAACACGACACAAGCCTCCTCTAGAGCATCGCATTTTCCATACATGTGAATGAGATGATTCATAATGAAGAGATCCAAGTCAAGTCCTTTGAGAGTCAAAATATAGTGGAGGGACATACCATGGCACAGAGCGCTGGCAAGCGCACAATGCTGGAGGAGAGATGCATATGTTGCAGAGTCTGCATGAAATCCAGGTGCGTATAACTGTCCTAAATTGTGCTCAAGCGACTCAAATATATTTGCGAGATCGGAACCTAAATCGCAACCAGAATCTTCTTTCATCACTGCAGGTGCGTATCTGCAGAAAAACCTTCTGCAGACATTTCCTTTGTGTGTGCTCAGCCAACATGATATGAAGGCCATGTGATGTGCTTCCAACCGTTGGCCATGCTATTGGCACACAGATACCAGATCAAAAGCGCATGCGGAAAGCATCCACGTTTACAACAGCAATATTGCACCAACATCATTTTTTGATTCACAAGCAAAGAAATACGCTGCTCAGGTCAAATCTCGTCATCTCTGCCGAGATATGCACATACTGCAGGACGTGCATGCAATAATGTATAGGAATTTGAGTCAATCATCCCTCTCCATTATTTATTGCAGTGAATTGACGAGCTCCACCCCTATCATCTTTCATCGTCACATTTGCATAATCGAGGGCAAATCTCCTCCTACCACCATCATCACATTTGCATAATTGAGGGCAAGTCTCCTGCCACCATTTTGTCTATTCTAGTTACTTGGATAAGTTTTTGGGTGACCGGAGGTCTCTTTTGTGGTGATTGAAAAGTGCATGAGATGCACATGATAATTTTATGATCGGATTTCAGGTGATTTTTTTTTTTAAGGAAGTTCGGTCGAAGTCTACTCTCTCAGATAGCTTGAATTAATGAAAAGAACAACTCTATAAGTGAAGATGAGCATAGTAGCCATGGGATCCCCTATCCCACAAAGGAAGGGTTGTGCGTGAAAGCCATACAACATATTTTAGAAATCGATCTCAACAAGAGAAAGACAAACATAACTTAAAACATGGAGACATGGAGAGAAAACAAAATCATTGTGGCTCTACATTTTTACCTATAAATTTCATAGAACTCCATGTAAACGTCTTGGTTGCATCATCTTCAATACACACACATACATACATACACACACACATATATATATATATATATATATATATATATATATATATATATATATATATATATATATATATATATATATATATATATTCAAAATTAGAAAGTTATGTAAACTAGCTTTTAACAAGACCTTCATAAATAGTCGACATGTTATCTTCATTATTCCGGTGCATTTTCCTCCATGCAACATTGTCTTAATAATGCCAGCTTGATTTTACATGCTAGATCTTGTTTGAATAAGTGGATCCTCTTTTTTTTTTTGTGATAAACTTCTTGCTAAAGTCTTTCAAAGAAGGTTTGAATTATGTGTGTGCAACTCACCTCCCATCCTTTATATCCTCTTGCACCCAAGATAGTAATGCTTTGGAATGCTCTAGTGTGGACATGCGACTATCATGAACACTCACTCCCGTTACTCCTCAAGTACCTCAGAATATCCCCCCCAGCTAGGGACCTTGGCTAACCATAGCCCTTATCTCACACACACATATGATGGTCTCTATAGCCGATGTATAACAATCTCTCCCCCTTCTAAAGGTCATTGTCCTCAATGATCAATGAGGGAAAACATGAACTAGAGCTTCTAATTCCCAAATAGAATTTGTAATTGGCAACCTCTCCATGTTATTAAATACTCTTGGATGCCACAATTCCTCATTGTTTATGTCTCCTTTCTAGTATCCTATGTGGAGAATGATCTATGATGTCACTTTCCTGCAAAGAAACAATACTCTCTATTAGATTGTCCTCCTTGGAAATATAGTTTCTAAGTTTACTAACATGAAATACTAGATGGACTCTACAATCCCAAGGAAGTTCTAATCGGTATGCATCATCACTAAGCTTCTTAACTATCTTCCAAGGTTCACAAAACCTTGGTGAAAGCTTAGTGCACCTCCATGTGGATAATGAAGTTGATCTTGTTGGAGCCTGACACTTGAAGAAAAAATCTATCTCTTTCTTCAAACGCTATAGGAGATATCTTCCTTTAGCATATTATTTATCCCTATCAACTTCTTGTTGCATCTTGGCTTTAGCTATTTCTAATTTTGATTGGAGATTTTCTAGGAACTCTAAAGCAAGATGACATTTCTTTGGCATTTCTATGGTACTGGGAGCATTGGTATTCATGTCGTAATTCACACCAAAAGGAGGGATTCTAGTCATCCTATGAGGTCTATTGTTGTATCCGAACTGTATGAATGGAAAATAAATATCCCAATAGATTTGCCTCGTAAACACATATGCCCTCAACATGTCCTCTAATATATGGCTAACCCTTGTCTATCTGTGGATGGTCACCACTACTCATTTTTAATGGACTCACTCTGAGCACGAACTTGATTGTGTGCTCAATATTCGTGCAAGGAGGTAAAGCCAAATGTAATTCGCTTAAAAACAATGCTTAGAATTTTATTGTCACCTTCTTTTAAAGTCCTTGAGCATTTCAATGGAAACTTCCTTCATTGTGAGAATCCATCACTACATAAGATCAATATAGAAAACATAAAAGTAAATATATTTACAATCAATTTTGAGTAGCTTGGGTCACATGAGAAGTAAAATCTATGATTGGTCATTTCCTAGCATGTCAAGGCTTATTAAGGACTACATAAAATCATAACATCCCAAATAACATTGAAAATGCCCCAAATGTGACATCTCAAAAGAGGCATGCAAATCAGCCTTAAATTTAGCAATATTCTTCTTATTAGGACTAGTGAGCAACATGTCATCAACATATACTATGATTATCAAAAGTACATAATCTACATGCTTAACATATAGGGTGCTCTCAATTGGACTATTCTCAAAACCATGTGCAATAAAGTAGGCATGTATCTTTTCATACCAAGCATGTGGTGCTTGCTTCGAACAATATAATGCCTTTTTTAGCTTGGGCACTTTGTGTTCATGCCCTTTTTGCACAAAGCCACAGGGTTGAAATACATACTTCTTCATGAAAGTCATCATTCACAAATGTAGTTTTAATGTCCAACTAATGTACATTCCAACCCCAATGAGTTGCAAAGTGCACATATGCTACAGATGGTTATCATCGATAGGTGGGAGCAAAGGTCTCATCAAAATCAATGCCTATCTCTTAAGCATATCCTTTTGCAAAAAGCCTAGCCTTATATATGTCGAATGTTCCATCATGCTTACATTTCAGCTTGTATACCCATTTATTTCTAGTGGCCTTTTTCTTGGATGTAAATCACATAAAGACCAGATACAATGTAATAAAGTAAGTCTTTGATCTAAGGGTTTGGTGGGTTCAGATGGATCTGAAACTAGACACCGTTTGGTCACCCGTGTGTAGGACCAAAGATCTCATGTCTAGACTTACCAGAAGATCATTTACTCTTGTAACCAAGTGATCTACTTAGCCTAGTGGTTAAGACTCAAGGATGTGAAGGAGGAGGTCTCGGGTTCAATCCCCATGGGGTACATGGGGAGAGTATTTTTGCCCAAAGAGATCTAGAGCTTTCTAGAAGCATCCACTTGAGTTAATTGCAGTTAATTAGGACACTAGGTGCACATGCAATTACATGGCTGACAAATGGATGGTTAGAATCCATTTGCCCAAGAAGGCAGTCCCTTGGAGAGAGCTATATATAGAGGCATATATATGGTTGGGAGGAGAGTCATCTCTCTAGCACATGGTGGTCATAATTGTTAGTTCTCTTGCATTGGTATCAGAGTTATTCTTACTCGCTTAGCTTCCTTTCATCATTCTCTTCATGGATTCAACAGCTCACAACTACAGTCACAAAGATGAAGAAGGCGTACATGGTATTCAAGATCTGAATGCTAGCCATAAACCAAAAAAGAGCACCATTTTCAAAAGGTCACACACAAGACTTGGGCCCACGACCATACAGTCCAGAAAGCTTCGTTTTATCCAACATAGCAAGGCACGTTCGTGAATATTCATATACAATTCTAATCAAGTCTTTATGCAGGGTGTTGTAGAAGCTCATACAGCACAAGCAAAAGGAGGAAGATATCTTTAGGCAATGACTATGGGGCTCAAACCCGCGATGTCATCAAGAAGAATTTCTATCTTATCCACAATCCCAATGTGCATTTGGATACTTAATATGGTACGAGAATATTAAAAGTCTAGCTTGCATCTAAACATTATTGAAGCATGATAGTAGTCTTCATTTCTTATAATGATTATGAAAAAGCTACGAATTCAATGAAAGCTAAACGCACATAGAAGTATTGGGAAAAACATCAAGCACTTGCATGCATCTAAAAGTTCATGCCCAAAAAAGAAATTATTGTTGGTGCATTTCTCCTTTCAAAAGGGTGTTTTCATGCACAACACACATTTTCTTCTTGCTTGAAAAAAGGTTTAGGATGCACTCAAGTTTGTGCACATCTATGTTTATATCCTTTTCAAAGGTAGCAAGTAGATTGTTTGTGCATGGATGCTTGGATGCATGCATGGCAAGCTCAAGAACTGCTTGATTTAAGTTTGGTGCATAAAAAGAAAAAAAACATGCAAACACATGAGTGCACTCGCATGCATGCAAGAACATGCATTGGCATATGATGAAGCGTGATTTTTTTGTGAATTTTTTTGCTAAGTAGTTGAAACAATGTACTTTCCTAATCATTAGCTACTTTTTCTAACTTGAGTTAGATAGTTAGGAAAAATGGCAAATTAGTTAGTTGCAAATCTCTTATCAGCTATGCAACTCAAGTAGCTAGTTCACTTTTTCCTGAAAGTGATACTTAGGTATCACATATTAGGGGGTCTTGCTTAGGAAAAGTAGGCTTTGTGAAAGTCAAGCGTTGAATTTTCTTACTGACCTGAATAGCAAGAAAATAGGGCTACTTGCAATTTCCTTAATGACTCTAAGTCTAGGAACAAACTTAGAGAATCCTAACAACAAGCTTGCATGTCAAAATCCATGCATCCAAGTAGGATGATTTGGAATGCTTTTATTTGATTCTATCCCAAGATGTGATATCAATCAAATGAAATCCAATAGAACTTAAACTAATTGAGCTTTTAAAGTTCAAAAGATAGTTAAGATGTTCCAAATTTGTAAAAGCCATTGAGTTTTTGAAGTTTTCACTTTGAATTCATCCTAAGGAGTGATGAAAATAAGAGAAGTGATTAAACTTAGCATCAATTGAACTTTAACATTCAATAGATGGATGCTATGTGCCATGACTGCATCTTTGGTACAGATGCAAAGTCTTAAGAAAAGGGGGAAACTTTAAAAAGAACTCTTCCTTTTAGAAGATTAAAGATATTCTTGGTTTCATTTAAGATCATTATGGCTTAAGAAGAAAAGTGATCTTTAGGAATCATGATACTTCCTAAAGATAAGCCAATAAATGAAATATTTTGGTTAACTATTTCATTGGTTAAAAAGAAATATCTTTTGAACAAGCTATTTTTAAAGCTCTGAGTCTTGTCCAAAAGTCAAGAATTTCTTTTAAAGATCATTCTAGTAACACAAAAGATTCCAAGAATGAATCATTTGCTTAGTATTATTTGATTCCTTGGACCGAATCTCAAGTTCATGATAGAATAAATTCTCCCTAGTAGTGAGAATGGACTTCTTCAAGATAGTTTGATAGCAAGTAGTTCCCAAGAAGTCCCAAACCACCCGTAGTGGTACTTAAGTCCAAAGATTGATATAACATATCAAAGATTCTTAGCTTTGGAATCTGAGAGGCATTATCATATGCTCAGACTTGAGTTGAGGAAAAGATCTCTAAAATTCCATGGGTAAGCTAACACGCTTTTGATAGTTCAAAGAAATCTTAACGATAAAGATTAAGTCTTTATTCTTGTTGCAAGACCAACCAGACTTGATCAAGCTTGGTTGTGATTGTTCAAGAGCTTGCAATTGGAACTACATCAAAATTTGCCCAAGTATTTGCAATCAAATTCCTTTTGGGAAGTTTTCACTCAAGTTCCATTTATCCAAAAGGAAAGTGTGAAAAGAGTAAGGTGTTCCAAGTTTGAACAGAGTGAAATATTCCAAGTATGTAGTCTGCAACTACATCAATAGTAATTGAGTCTGTGGAAGGTAAAACATAAAGTTTACCTAAAAGGGATTTCTTAAAGGTGAAATGCAAAAGCATGGGTGGATGCTTAGACTTAAGTAGTACAGAGATTTCTGGAAAATCCTTGAGGTAGCTACTTAAAGCTTTGGTTAGAAAGGAATCTAAAGATAAGAAGTAAAAAGCTCTTGTCAGAAATTGGTCAAGAATAAACCAATTGGACTTGAAATTATAAAAATTCAAGTACTTGGAATTATAACTGGTTTTCATTTGAAAACCTGCGCAAAGAAGAATAGATATTCTATCAAGAGGTTTTCAAGTTCCCAAAGGAAAGAACGAGATCCTGATCATGCGAATGGATCAAAACCTAGAATATCAAGTTAGAGGTAATGCTTGAAACTTCAAAATTCTTTTAAAGAGTTGAAGTGAAAAGCTACTCTATCAAGATATATTTAGACTTTAGGATAAGTATCACCCACACATTAATATGAATATAAAATAGGGTGGTATGGGATACGAGATTTTATATTTATATTGATGTAGGAAAGGTGGTATGAGACATCAGACCATGGGACGATAATAGTCTTTTAGTCCTATAATGGATTTTGAAGTTAGATTTGATCTTCAAGGTAATTAAAACTTCCAAAGAGAAGTTTAATTCCAAGGAGGAAAATATAATGATATCAAGATACTTCAAGATCAAGGACACAAAAGATATGAAGTTGGTAACTTTGAAGTTCTTCTATTTCAAATAAAGAATTGTTCTTATTTGAATTGTGAAACACTTCAAGATTAAGTGTTGTTGATAAAAAAAATTGCTACATTTCTAAAGAAGGACTTTGACATTGAAAAGATCTTTTCAACTAAGAAATGGACTGACTAAGTCAAATACTGTGTCACTCTAGCACAATGGCAAGTACCAACGTGAGGAGATCCACCTCATCATTGTCAATCCATACACAAGCTCAAATCACTAACAATCTAACTCCAAAAATGAGCTGTAGCTCTTTTTATAGTTTTTTGACTAGCTTTGGCCCTGTTCAGACCTAATGTCCGGCCTAGTTAAAAATTAGGTTCTAGAGCTTATTTGAGGGCTCAAACGGAATCTAAAAATTATGAAAAATGGTATGTAGTTAATTCTAATACTCCTCAAGCTCGAGGACTCCTTGGCATGAACAAAATGGAGTCTATTCTACCAAAAATGGGATTTACAATGTTTGTGTAGTGATGAAAATCACTCTTAATTGGAAGTAAGTTTAGAAAAAAATGATTAGGCCTCTTTGCGGGATTGTGCTTCACTAATCTTTATGCATTTATGCTCTTCTTATAGCTTGTATGCCAACACTCCCCTCTCTCTAGCGTCTGTCACCCCTGACAGACCTCTCTTCGGTAGGGTGGTCAATATAGTACTGAAGGACATTAGTGGCCAGCTCGTGTTGGCCTAGCCATAACCCTCATGCCAAATCAGCTTGCAATGCATCCCAATTGATGACACCTGGGATATCTGGTTGCGGTGTCGTGTAGTACTCTGAGTACATGGCTTGTTTGCATGCAAATAGATGGAGCAGGTGTATGGGCTTAGGTGCGAACACCTCCGGGTTATATTCCCAGAATCCTGTTCTGAACATGTCTTCGAAGGTCTGTTTATAACATGCGAGGAGGTACTTGAGTCGTGCATGCCAAGCATAGGCAACTCGAATGCTTGGGGTGGTGCTCATGTCATAGACTAGGTCGTAGTTGCAATTGGTGAAGCCCGGTAGAGTCACTTGGGGTGCTTGTGTATTACGGAAGGTCTTGAGGACAACTTGCATCATATCCAGAATTTTCAGCATCATTTGTGCTGCGACATCTGGCATGGGTTTCAGGCGAGGCATCTAGTGTCGGATTGTTGTGATCATGTAAGCTATTGATGGTGGTCCTTGCGGTGGCGCTATGTATGGATAGTTGAGCCATTCCTTGCACTGTGCATTGTTCTACACTTTAATATTGAATGCTTTCCATGATCTGCATCGTGGGACTGGACCGTAGCATGGATTGTAAAGTAGATGTAGAGAAGCATGGTTCCATGTACGTAGCACTTCAGGTAAAAGCTTTTGTCTCCATGTCGATTGATGGATCTTGCTTTTCTGTGCTTCAGGGGGGAGGTCCTCGGGTTACAACTGGGTCATGAAGGAGGGAATCTTCCCTGTGACTCTCTGTATTTCCACACTGTAATATGAAAGAATGATATAATAGAGCCGGTATTGGACTTTTGATGATGTGATGAGACGTCGGGGTGCCAAGTTTTTGAAATAAATGGATTGTAACATTGTTTCGTCGATGATGCTCATGGCCTGATTTTGCACCACACTGTGGTCTTCATGAGAATGCCCAATTTTTTCCACCTATTTTAACCACAGGGGTCGTGGTGCTTCAAATGTGTCTTGGCCTTTAGCTGTTTTTAGTCCGCCTGGAATGGGTTGTGGCTCATAGTCTTCTTCAAATGTTTGTTCCAACAGAATGGATATTGTTTCTTCATCTATGGGAGCCTTGGGTGGGGATGGTGGCCTTTCATACTGTAGTAGTCACACTTGCAATTCTATGACTTGTATTTTGAGATCCTGTAGGGCTTCTGAGTTAGTGATAAGCGACAAGGTTGAGGTTGCGGCTTGGGGGACAACTATCGTGTCCTGCCATCATTGCTGCTTCGATTGATCCAATTCCTCTGATAACTGGTCATGTGCCTCAAGTACAGTAGCATAGTCTTCAAGGATAATTTTGATGTTTTCTAGGGTCATGGCTTGAAATTTTGATGGACTGATAGGTGCCACGGGTGTGTTCTTAATTGTTGCCTCTAAGTTCTCTTGGTTTTGGAGTTGCAGACGTCATTTTTCCTCTTGAGCCGCTACAAGGTGTCATTTTAATAGCACCATATTGCGTTGGAGTTTTGAGTTGTGTTCCATCTGCATTCGTAAATGGCTTTCCACCCCTTGGATTGCTTCTTGATCTACATTTTGTAATTGTGTTTCCAACATGCCATGAGCCTCCTGTAAGGTCTGAAATTGTTTTGGAGGCTGGCGTTATCCTCTTCTAGTGTAGCGAGATGATGTTGTAGGGCTTCAGAGTGCTCTTGTAATCATTGGTTATGTTCTTGTAGCTGATTATATCCTATCCTTAATTGTGACATACATGCAAACATGGTTTCAAATATTGCATTACCTATAGATGAACAAGGATGCAAGGGAAGGGAATTGGGGAATGGGAAGTGTGAATGTTGTGTCTACTGGAGATGTGTGCAGGTGAAATTGGTGGAGGAGGGATGGGGGATGGTGGAAATGTGGGGGGAGGGGGAGGTGCCATGAGTGGCGAAATATCCATACTGTCAGGAGTGGATGTGAGTGTGATGTCTACCATGTATTTTAGAATGGTAGGTGGTCTGTGTGTGATCGTGGTGAATAAGAGTGGTGTGGATGTTGGGAATGAGATTGACGAGAAGGGTTGGGCGGTGGCTTGCATGATGGAGAGTGTCAATCTCCAAAAGAACAAGCTATCCTTGATGTTAGACCACCTCTATATCAAGAATAACTTTAAACTCCAACCAATTTTGGAAGACAAGTACCAAACTGTCAAAACTTTAGCTAACTGTGAAGAAAACCACTTCTCAGAAAAGTCTGCTGCACATTACTCCCTCATTGACTAATCAATTGTGTAAAGAATCTGATGAAACTTTGTAGAATGTATCTTCTAAAGTTTTCGCACCTCCTCCAAGGTAAAACACTTAAAAATCTTAAGTAGATTATGAGAAATGATCCAAAAAATCTACCTATGTTTGAAACTGCCTTCTTGTAGAGTTGATTTTGACACCTGCAACTTCTAACACATAATTCTCCCAAACTAGAATCCGTTTAAGCGGCTGCTTTTAGCCATAGATGGCTTACCTTCCAACTTAGATTTTGACTCCTCATTTCTAAAAAACTTTACACTGTGCACTGAGATCTGATCAATTCTTTGATCATCAAGATTGCATCTGTTTCAGAAGACACTCAACACTTTCTCACATATAGATGTTCCTATACAAAATTCTCTCAGCCTGTTTGCAATTAGGCTCTTAAACTTTAACCATAGATAGATCAACTATGGATTTAGATGTCTACAAAAGGAATTCTTATATAATCAAACACAAAGGGAGAATTAGAGAAAAGATCGACGCGCAATTCTCTGAACATTCTTTCTATTCAACTCATCATACATTTGATAGATGATACACACAATACTCATTATCTATTCTTCTCTATCTCATCTATATTTCATCTCTCCTATCTAATATGACCCATATATATATATATATATATATATATATATATATATATATATATATATATATATATATATATATACCTATGAGTATTGATTCGTCATTACTTCAAGTATTTTGAAGTATTTACAAAACTAATGTACATATGTTTATAGAACTTTTCTTCTTGAACCTTCACTTCACTTCATGAAGTTAGACTTCAATCTTTTCTTCATATCTTTATTTCTAGGCTTCATATAATCACCAATTGTTGATTGTCTTGCTCCAACGGCTCCCCCTCAATCACCAATTGTGATTACCTGCATCTTCTTTATTCCTGCCATATCTTTAAACCTCTGCAACTTTGGTCCATCCAAGCTTTTTGTCATCATATCTGCAAGTTGATCTTTTGTAGAAGTATGCATAACTTCTATTTCTTTATCAACAATCTTCTCTCAATATGTTTATTTCTAGCATGGAATACAGGATTTGCTGCCAAATATAAAGAACTCATATTGTCTCCACAAATGATAGGAGTACTCTGAACAATATCAAAACTCTTCATAAGAATCTTTAACCATATTACTTCCTTTGCAACTTCTACCATGCCTTTGTATTCTGCTTCTGTAGATGATAAAGCAACTGTATGTTGCTTCTTAGGGCACTGTTTGTTGTAGATCTTTGGAGTTGTCCTCTCCAATCATTTAGTATAAAGAATCAACAATACATCTTATATTTGTCAATCTTGGAAGTATACATGAGACCACAGCCCCTTCTATATGATAGAATCCTAGAAATAAGAGAAAACTGGCTGGATTTCTGAGAATAATGAAGATGAAGAGGAATTTCTAGAGTTTGGAATATCTTGAGCAAATCTCCATCATTTTCCACAATCTTGGTGTCTAAAGCATGTTATTTTCTCAGCAGAATACAACCATGAAATCAAAACTCAAAAATGATACATGTAACCTTCAGACGAGACAATCGTGATTCTGTAAAATTAGACAATTTTCATCTCCAGCACCATTCTTCATCAATTTCTCACTCATTATGTCAATAATCAACTCTCTTCATACACATTCATTAGAAACACACAATAGAAGCTCACAAATCTCCATGGATACACATAGAATAGACTCAACAAATCAAAGAAATCACACAAAAGGAAGAAACACAATTTTCTGCAGGAAACTCTCTCTATTTGCTTGGATAGCATGTAATACAATTAACCAACCCTCTCATAATAGAGGAAATTGTCTTTTATACATTTTCAAGTGTCCCTTTTCACACTTGAATTTTTGTCCTTTCCTCTTTTACTCTAAAAATATGCTATCTAGGAGTTTCCAAAAATTCTAGAAAAATTACATATGATTCTACTCTACATAAGGAAGACTCTTCCTTATTTTTACATCAGTTGCATAAATATTTTTACAATTTTTTGGCATTTTACAATTATATTTCATCAAAAATACTTCAAAAAATTACTTCTTCCAACATTCTTCCCCTCCTAGACCTTTTGGCTCCTGACAAAAGACATTCCTGCTCATATATGCTGAATGCTCCCTTTATTTCTTCTTTCTCTGATAAACTTGTGACAGTAGGTCATGGCTTCTCCTTTCAGTAACATTCAAGTTGTTTACCATCTCAAACAATGCTTTCCTCCACTACACAGCAGCCTCCGGTTTATCAATTACATCCTTTTTCAAGTATTCTGTGTAGGCAGCTTCATATGCAGTGAGTCGAGACTTTGTGACTATAGACAAGTTTCCAAATGTCTCTGATTCCCTTTCAAAGAACCCATAATCAAATGCATCTTCAAAAATCTGGAGATAATGGCTGCCCAAAAATATTATTCTGCTATAGTAAGCCATCAGACATATCCTGTCAGGTGTTTCACTGAGATCAAATAATAAGGCATCAGTAGGAGAATTGAAGCCAATGTAATTTAGGATTCTGACATCTGTATCTGTGTAAGTCTCTATACATGCCAAAATGAGTCTCATTACTCTGATTAGTAAAATACATACTGGATCATGAACATCCTTGTATGTGGCTATAACAAATTCAGCTGTGTCCACCATATATTTTTTTGTAGGCCATGTTCTTGCCTTTGACCTGCTATCTTTGGAAAATTCAACCATTTGGATGGAATTTTTCCTTCTTTCCTTCTCTCCCAAAAAACTGTCCACTCTCTTCTCCTTGCTACTGGGCAGTATGCTGGATTGATCTTCAGCTGAATAGGTGCTTCCTTCCATATTTTCCTGCACTCTTTATTTGCATCCAACCATCTATTCCTCCATTTGGGATTAGCTTTCTCAAATAATTCTTTGGTCACATTGATATCTTCTTCGTATTCTAGATACTTATTTGGAGGTAATCCAACCCTTGCCATCTGATAATTTTTGATACTTTCCATGATCATACATAAGGGTATGCCTAATCCATCTGCAGCCCAATGATGTTGATCTGGATTTATCCCTTTATTTAAAGCAAATGTGACAATCTGGTCCTCATATTCATCATGCATTTTTCTAATGAAATCCATTCTAGATTCTCTATTTGTCAAAAGTTTCTAGACAAATTCCTCAGAATACTCATCTTCTGGTGCTTTATTTTCTAGTTCACTGCCCCGTTGAGTTCTGTCATCATTGCCCACTTCATAGTCTTCTGTATGTGTAGTCTCTATCTGTTCTTTCTCCCGAGCTTGTGGCTTTTCCAGCTTTTTCTGCAGCTCTTCTATTGTTATCATTAAACTTCTATTTTGAGATGCCCATATCTCTCTTTCTGCTATCCAATTACTTCTTTCCTTTTCTAAGCTTGACTGCCAATCACTCCTTTCTTTCTGTATGTCCATATGTAATTTGTTGTAACCCCTCATTGAGGTAGCAGCATGTGTACTAGCCTGTTTCTCCAACTCTTTGGCTTCTTTCAATTCTGTTTGCAATCTCATGATTTCTTTGTGCAAATCTTCCCTTTCCTCCTGTGTCACCTGATCAGCCTTGCTTTCTTCCTTCAACTGGCCTTCTTCCATTAATAGTTTTTTGATCTCCTCATTTGCTTTGACCATGATTTGATATGAACTTTGTAAAGTTCTGTATCTGCCTTCAATTTTCTTTAGCTCCATCTCCAATTTACTACTCTGCTCTGTTTGTTTTGCACACTTCTCTTCAAGATATTGGATTTTATTTTGTTGTTGTACCTCTAATTCTTCCAAGGAAACTACTCTGTGTGTCAATTCTTCATTTTTCTCCTTTACAATCCTCAATTGTTCTGCCAATTGTTCCTTTTCCTTTTTGTGATCTTTAATGATACCACTGCCTTTTTCAAACTCAGATTCAGCTACCATACATGATATAATCATATTTCTGCTGGATGGTCTGAACTGCTCTATGTTGCTCATAATGATTTTGCAAGCAGATCTTATACTTTTAGGTATCCTTTCCAACCCAACTTCTATTTCCATTTGTTTGACTTCTATCTGCCTATTTTCTTTACATTCATTCTCCTCTTCATCTTCTTCCTCATACTCTAGGTCTTGAGTCTTTTGTTCTTCAAGACTTTTATCTTCTTCCATTTTTTCTTGATCTGTCACCTCTTCTTCATCTTCCAATATGTGATCATCCTTATTCTCCTGTTCTGATATATCTCTAGTTGTCTTTATTTCTTCTACCTTCTTGTTTTCCATCACTTGTTGTTCCTCTTCAAAGAATTTTCTTTCTTTTACTTGTACTCCTTCTTCCTGAATTATGGTTGAATTAGTTTCCTCTGCAAGTTTTGTCTGATCATTACTTGTCTGCTCTTCCTGTCCTGCCTCTTGCTCATCTATATCCATGAGATCTAAGCCTTCCTCTTGTCCTTGATCTTCTATATTTATGAATTCTTCATTATGATTCAAATCATTCAGGATGTCTTTTATGCTTTGGTTGATCTCTTTCTCTGTAATCCCCTCTTCTACTTCTTGAGCATTCTCTTTTTCTACTATTTCCTCTTCTATTTCCTTGACTTGAGCTATATCTTTTTGTTTATTGGCTTGACTGCATATCTGTGCTCTTTCTTCTGCTTCTACTTTCCCTTCATCCAATTTGAAATAGGTTTGTTGTGAAGGTCTTGTCCATATTGACTTTAATCCTGAATCTATTAATCCACAACTGAACTCTTTTCTCACTTCACCCTCCTCTTCTATCATTACTGATTTACCTTTCATCATCCTTCTTTCTTCTTCAGGACTGAGTTGTTTTGTTGATGCTTCCTGGACTTGCTTTTCCTGTGTCTTCTTACTCATGTCTTCTGGTGTTTTATTCTCTTCAATGGTCTATGTTATCACATTGGGTGTATTGGGGATAGATAAATTCAAACTTTTTAATAAAAAATTTTCAATATCACTCTCAGAGTCTGATTGTGATGAACCTGCTATGCCTCATTTTTCCAATTTTAACTCTTCTCCAACAGTAGATTCCTTCTGCTTTTCTCCTAATGTCACTTCTTCTGTCTCTTTTATGGTTACAGATTCTACTACTGATTTTCCTTTACTCTTCTTGGTTAGCTTCTTCCTCTGTACTGGTTTCTTCTGAACCTTCGTTTTTGTCACAACTGTAGTTCTTGTCTCAGGAGGTCCTTGTAGTTCTTTGAAGTATGCTAATAGCTCCACTTCCTTTTTAACAAATACTTCCTCTGTCTCAGCTGCCATCATTTGGTCATGCAGTTCTTCATAATGTTCTACTTCCTCTTGAACCCAATCTGTTGCTTTGCAAGAATAATCCTCCAACATATTTTGATACTGTGCTTCATATACTGCTCTTTTATTATTACCTTGAGTCAGATAAGTATATAACTGCTCTTTACTGTTCTGAGGTGGATGAGGGTCATTAGAAGATTGGACCTGCTTCTGAGCAGCTTCATGTTCTTTTTTGGTTGCTTCATCCTGCTCCAATTCAAATTTTCTTGGATCCAACCTCCTTTTCTTTACAGGGACCACTTCCTCTGAGATTACCTTTCTTTTCATTCCTGCTCCCCTCATGCTGGTTTGTCCTTCTGCTTCTCTCACAGACATCTTCTTGGGAGGACTCTTGATTCCTGTCATTAGACTTCTGAAATATTGTGCTTCTGGAGCCAGCTTCAACTGATCTTCCATTCCCAGTACATGATATATAATCTTGGTTAAAAACTGGGCTCCATTCATATACTTTTTCTGCTCCCAATGTTTAGCTGCTTCTTTCAGCTGCTCATGTATGTATGGGGTTACATCCATTACACCAAAGGTTTTAGTTCTGTCCTTATTGTTGAACATAATTAGTGTAACAGGTTTGTGTGGCATGGTATACCTTGGTAGTTTTGGGAAGCAAAAGTACTGCAGAAACATCCTGATGGCATACTCCTCATTCTCTTTTCCCTTAAAGTCAGGAAATTTAGAGTATGCTGTATATGTTTCTTTATTCTTTTTCACAAAACTATTATCAAGCTTGGTTCCCATTGGGTAAAACTGTAGAGCTGCTCTGATATGCTCTGCTTTTATAGTGACATTCACCTCTTGGTTATCTTTGTTCTTGACTTTACATCGGAAATAAGCATCATTACCTTTTCCAACTTCCAACAGGTTGTTCATTACCTGTGCCACTCTTTCGAAATCTATAAAAAATATGGGTTCCTCCAATAATTTGTGTAACCCTACTGCCTTCCACCTTTTCTGATTGACCGCTACTCTTTGAAATCTGTAGAATTCTTGACACAGCATGGTATATTTGTAGCCCCCTACTCCCACTGTGAATATATGTTGGCCAATGATACTCAAGGTTTCTTTGAGCTCCTTAACCACCTTTTCTGCTTCTGGAATCTCTTGCTCCTCATCAGACTCCAGGTCCACTTTCTCTATTACAGCTTCACTATCCAAGAACCAGTGTCCTCTAGACAGAGTGATTGATTTTGCTTTGAAATCATGAATTGGCAACTCCTTTGAATTCACCATTCTGGAAAAAGTATATCATCACACAAAAGAAAAAAGAACTCCACCCACATGAGTCACCAGAAATCAAGAATAATATTTTATTTTGAGATGAAATCAAAGCAAAATGAAAATAAATTTTCAATTAAATTCTGACTTCTTTAGAAGAACTCAATAAAAGTGATCATTACATGTATAGCAAGATGTCTAGTGCACTCCCCTCTTCTGACAGCTCTTATCCAGGAAGAAGATGTTTAGAAGAAAAAATGAAAAATAAAAATAAAAAAAAGAATAAAGAATTATTTAAAAAATAAAATAAAAAAATACAAAATAATAAATAAAAACCTGCTACCCTTCTACCTATATCTTGCTTTGTGCTATATAACTTATAAAGGAAAAATAGATAATTTTTCTTTTTCTATTTCTTTTCCTCTCTTTTTTTTTGTTTTATTATTATCATTATTATTTTTAATAATAATTTCTTCTATTTCTTTTTCTTCCCCTCCTAATTCTCTTTTTAAAAAAGGATAAGGTAAAATATCTTGTCCTACTTCCCAAGATTTTATGATTTTCTAGATCAAATATAAATGGTCTTTTTCCATTGAATCAACTCTGATTTTTTACCCAATAATATTTAACCCTAGTTGCCCCTATCTCAGAAAAAAATCCATCTCCTTCTGATAAGCAGTTTTTAGAATATTTTGGCCTCCACATCCATTTTGTCCTGGGATTTTGTTTTGATGAACAGGCCTTTGGTATGCTTTGTTTCCATATCCTTCTTGTTCTAATGCTTTGATGCTTCAGATTGTGCCATAATTGCCACCTTGCTCCTGTGTCTCCACCCTCCTTTGCCCTTTCAATTTTTTGCAGGTTTTGATTAAATGAAGCTTGATCATTTAGTATTTGTATTGGTAATGTCTGTGTGTCTTCCAATGAAAAAGTAAATCCTTCCGTGTCTGGGTCATGAACATCCTATTGAACTTCCTGTTCTTCATTACTCAATAAAACTATTAAAAACCTTTTGTCATTTATTGTCAATTTAAGCTTCATTTTTTCAAAATTCAAAATTACTTTACCTTGTTTGAGCCATGGTTGTCCCAAAATCAAATGATCTGGCCATTCTTCACAATCTATTTTCATACATTTTTCATTGAACTTAACTTCAATAGAAAGTGAAGACATGCTTTGTATTATTTGTCCTTCCAAAGTTTTGATAAAGGTTTTGCTTTTAGTTCTTTTTAGGTTAAATTTGTTCAACAATGCTGAACTGATCAAATTTACCTGTGCACCTGAGTCTATCAAAACTTTAATTTTTTCCTTCTGAAAATGCATTGTTATAACAGGCAAATGTTCTTTTTCTTTTAGAGATGTTTCACACAAACAGACTTCCCTATGATCTTTGGTTATTCTTATCCTTTCCTTTGCTTCTTGTTGAGCCTCTTTTCTAATGTTTTCCTCTTCTTTCTTCCTGTTTTGAGCTTGTTGTAATCTTCTCCATTCAGAAGCAGTTAATGGAAGATCATATCTTTTAACTCTACATCCACTTATGAAGTTTGGCATGATCTCTCCATCTATGTTAGCTAGTTGTATAGCTCCACTATTACTTATCTGATGTATAATATATGGCCCATGTCCTTTTTTCTGAAACTTTTTCTGATGTTCTTTGACTGTGTAAGCCAAAACTAGATCTCCTTCTTGTAGATCTTTTTCTTTTATGTGAACATCATGATAAGCTTTTTGTCTTTTCTTGTCCACATATATACTCATAATGGCTTGGAGTCTAGAAGCTCCCAGTTTTTCCAATTCTATTACTCTCTCTGATAATTCATGTCCAGTCCAATTGTAGTGACTACCAACTTTTAATGTTGGAATGAGGAATTCCATAGGTAGAACTGCATTTTGCCCATATACCAGATTAAATGGAGTAGTTCCTAATGCAGTTTTGTATGCCACTCTATAAGCCCATAGAACATGATTAAGTTGTAGGTCCCAATCATTTCTGTTTGTGTTTACTAGTTTTGACAGTACAGTACAAAGTACTTTATTAGTACTTTCTGCTAATCCATTGGCTTTTGGGTGATATGGGGCTGATTTTCTATGACTAATCAGGAAATATTCAGTTATGTTCTCTATGATTTGGTTTAAAAAATGGGTCCCCCTATCACTTACCAATTCAATTGGAAGTCCGAATCTGGTGATGATATTTTCATAGAGAAATCTGGCAGTAGTATGAGCATCATTTCTTTTTGTGGCTTTGGCCTCAGCCTATTTTGTCAAGTAATCTGTAGCCACTATTATGTATTCAGCATGGGATTGTCTTGCTGGAGGATGTATAGGTCCAATAAAATCTATTCCCCATTTACTAAAGGCTCTGGCTGAAATTAATGGAACTAATGGCATATTGTCTCTTTTATTTGGTTGACTCACCCTCTGAAAAATGTCACATCTTTTTACATATGTTCTTGCATCAGGAAATAGGGTTGGCCACCAAAAGCCGGAATATAATATGAGTTTAGTTGTTCTGTCACTTGAGAAATGTCCACCTGCCACTCCAGAATGTGCCATTTCCAACATTTCCAGATATTTATCCTCAGGGACACAAATTCTTAAATATCCATCCATCCCTCTCTTATATAATTGTTCTCCTATCAATTGATAATCTTCTGATATTACTTGTAGATTTTTTGAATCTGCACCAGCTAATACTTGTTTTCCTTTCTTCTTCTTTTTCAATTCCTCAATAATATTTTCAATCCAATCTGGATTTTTCTGAAACCAATATAGAGTTATGAATTCTGAATCTTGCAATGATTGACACTTCCAGCAATTAGCAATGTATCTTGTTACGTCTTGAATCTTATTAGGCCAATGTACCCCCATCCTATTGAGATTACTTAGGGTGACTACCCTGGAAGCATGAGTGCAAGGGTTCCAACAATGAGCTCTTTTCAGATATTCCTTTTGCTCTTCTTCAGGAGTACAATATTCCAATTTGCCTGTATGGTTGAGGTGATACAGGTGCCGAGCTAGCAGCATAAAATTTTTGCTTTGTAATACTAAGTGTGTGTTGTTTCCAAATGTTTTGCAAGGTCCCATGGTTAACAATGGTACTAAAGTCATGGCCCACTCAGGAACACTTTCTACTTTGAACAAATAAGTATCCGGCAGGTCATCATCTAAAGGTGAACTGGGTTCTTTAGAATGGATTCTAGACAAATGATATGCTCTCAAGTGTGTTTTTCCTTGTCTGACCACCACCTCAAACTCAAACTCCATTAGTAAAAGAAACCATCTGACTATTCTACCTGTGTGACAAGGTTTATTTACTAAGTATAGCAAAGCTTGATGGTCCACAAAGAACTTAAACTTGTTGGCCAAAAGGTAATGTCTATATTTTTTTACAGCAAATATCATTCCCAACCCTTCTCTCTCAGTGGTTGTGTAATTTTTCTCTGCTAAATTCAGTTGCCTACTATCATAAGCCACTGGGAAATCTAACTTGCTTCCTTCTATTGGTTGTGCTAACACACATCCCAAAGCATAATTTGAAGCATCCACATGGACATGAAAAATTTTATCCCACTGAGGTGTTTTCAGAATTGGGGCTGTTACCAAACAAGTTTTTAGAGTTTCAAAAGCTTGGTCACATTCTTTGGTCCACTCAAACTTTGTAATTAGGGCATATAAAGGTTTGGCTATGTCAGCAAACTTGTGTACAAATTTTCTATAATATCCACAATGTCCCATAAAATTTTGAAGTTCCTTTACATTTGTTGGTCTTGGAAGTTCTATTATGGCCTTTATTTTCTTCTCATCAATTGAAATTCCATTTTTAGAGACTATGTGACCTAACATTCTTCCTTGTCTTACAAAGAATACACACTTTTCTGGATTTAAACATACTCTGTATGTTCTGCATTTCTTGAATATATTTTCTAAATTTTGCAAGTGATTCTGTCTTTTTAATGAAAAGGTACACTGATCATCCACATATATTTCCATTACATCTCTCAGGAACTCTTTGAAGATATGACACATCAATCTTTGAAAAGTTGCTGGGGCATTAGTTAACCCAAAGGGCATAACCCTAAAAGCATAAATTCCCCATTCTGTGGAAAAAGCAGTTTTATGTTGGTCTTCCAATGCTATAGGTACCTGATTGTATCCTGAAAAACCATCTAAAAAACTATAAACCTCCTTCCTTGCAACTCTTTCCAAAAGGTGATCTGTTATAGGCAATGGGTAACTATCTCTTATAGTTGTTGCATTCACCTTTTTCAAGTTAATGCATACCCTAAGTTTCCCATTCTTCTTTGGTACCACAACTATAGGAGATATCCATTCTGTATACTCAATCTCATAGATGAAAGGCA
The DNA here is from genome assembly GCA_020310875.1 of Ceratopteris richardii. Lineage (NCBI taxonomy): Eukaryota > Viridiplantae > Streptophyta > Polypodiopsida > Polypodiales > Pteridaceae > Ceratopteris > Ceratopteris richardii. The sequence goes on from CM035428.1 coordinate 46,972,338, forward strand.
GCCAGCAACTTGTCAATTTCTTCCTTTATTTTAGCAGAGTATTTATCATTGAATGTGTAATGTCTCTGTTTGCTAGGTTTTGCATCAGGTGTAATAGGAATCTTATGCTCACAGATTTTAGGATCAATACCTTTCTAATCCTTGTAGCTATAAGCAAACACATCCCTATAGTTTCTGGCCAAACTTCTTAGTGCCTCCTCTTCTTGGTTTGTCATGTCATCAGCTACTACAATATGTCTTTCTTCTCCCTCTTCCTGAGTGATCATGACCTTTTTAGTTTGTTCCTCATTATCATAAGCCTCTCCTTTCTTCTTTTCTCTCTTTGGTTTCATTTTTAGAAGTAATCTGTCTTCTACTTCATAAGTCTTGAAATTTGCTGGTACATCAAACTGTTGATCTTTGTTTGTTTCTTTCTCCTTTTTCTCATCCTCTTGGTTTTCTTCTATTTCCTTGTGTTTGTTTTTCTTATATTTGCCTGAGATTTTATCTTTTATTGCATCTTCAGCTTTTACTTCTTCCAAATATTGTGTTTTCCCTTTTTTTTATATCATTTCTTCTTCCTGGTCCTCTTTTGTTTTTGATACCTTTATCATTTGTATTCCAATGTGAAAAACATCATACCCTTCTTCATTTTGAAATTCCACCCCTACATACTCATCACTGGCCAGATCCATGGTAGCCAAAATTTGGTTCCACCCATAGGGCTCAAATTCTTCATCTTTGAATTGTTGTGGTACATAGCTCTCATCGTGTAATTTTCTTCCTTCTACACAATCTTCTCTTCTCAATCTTCTTTTTCTATTTGTAAGGTTTCTTATCATATTGGACTTCCATATTGATGATTCAGTTTCATTCTGGTCTTCCATTTCTGATTCTTCACTTAATTCTTGATTTTGATGTATTTTATACCATTCTTGAGGAGATATATCACAATAATGCCCATTTCTTAGATTCACTCTGGTTATTCTTCCTTTGCTCTGAAGGTATAGGCAATCATTACCCCAATCTTGCACAATTTGCATTTGTCTCATAAATGGCCTTCCTAGGATAATTTCATATGAAGTAGATTGTGGGAATTCAACTATGGCAAAGGTATGTTCTATCTCTATTCCACATATGTCCACAATCACTTTTTCCCATATTCCTAGGGGTTTCTCTATGTGTCCATCTGCAAGTTGCAATCTCATTTTGGTGGGTATTAATTCATTTTCCCCCCATTTTTCCCAAGTTTGTTTAGTCATGATGGCCACTCCTGATCCACTATCCAGAATAGGTTTGGCATGGTTTTTACCAAATTGTATTTTTAGGGTTGAGTTTCCCTCTTCTCCTTCACAATATCCTCCTATCTTATCAATGGGAATGTACCACAATTCCTCCAATTCCTGCAGTTGTGGATGAAGATTTTCTGGTATTGTTTCCCATTTTTTCATTTTGTTTTGTAAATGAGGATTCTGTTTTACCAATTCCTCCATTGTAGTATGGTATAAAATTGTACATTGTTTATCTATATTTACATGGAATGTCATTTGTGGATTATCATCTTCCTGATTAATATTTCTCCTTGTTCTTATTGCCTCAGATTCCTCAACTGTTTTTTGAGAATTATCTGATTCCCCCAGTTTAAGTTGTGCTTCCTGTATGATTTGTTTACACTTTTGCATCCTTTCATGTTCTAAGTCTAGCATAGGATAAACCATTACATGATCTGTAGCACTTGGTCCCTCTTGAATTCTTCCCTTGTATGCTTTTATCAAGGTATCTAGACTCTGTGAATTTCTTATCTCTGACTAGGTTTGTGTCTTTTGAGAGGGAGTACTGTTTGACTGTTCCCTATTCTCCTCTTCCAAGTTTTTACCCATTCTTTTTTTCCTTTCCCATTTCCCTTTTTGTCTATGTTTCTTCACCTTTGAAACTGATCCTTCATTTTGTTCCTTAGTTGTTTCTTGTTGTTTAGCTTGTGCCCTTGTTATAGCATTTACATTCACTTGGTCAATGTCACTCAATCCTTATTGCTCCATGATGTTGACTGTTTTCAGTGGTATGTTATTAGATGTGTTTTGTTGTTTTTGAGGATTTCTTGGACAATCCTTTATTAAATGTTCCCTGCCACAATCCTTACAATAGGCTCCCTCTATTCTTAATGTAGGAGGTTGTGGATAGTCTCTAATGAAATGTTCTCCCCCACATCTATAACAAGTTATCTTTGGTCCCCCTTTGAACTGAGGTTTTTGATTGGACATATAATTATTGGTTATATACATGAATGTGGCTGTATCCATCTCAATTCTCCCATTTTCCAAATCTAGGGCTTGTAGTTCTAGTTCTCTCAGTTCATATCCTTCCCATTCTTCCTGATATCCTTCATTCCATTGATAATCTTCCTTGTATGGTGATCTTATTCTTGAATTTCCCTCCTCTATTGGTGTGTATTTAACTGGTACCATATTTGTTGGTAATGGAAGTTGTTGCCCAAGTACAGGTCTTGGTTGCTCAATATATCCAGATTTTCTTTGACTTGCATAATCTCTCTCCTTAATGGGTTGTTTGTTGTAGAAACAGTCTTCTCTAGTATGATTCGTCCATTTCCTCTCTAATGTACAGTATTTGAGTGTTTTTCTGTCTTGCAAGTGTTGAGGTTTTTGATATGGACATTGTTGTACCAAATGATTTTCTCCACAATTATAGCATTTTTTATTTGTTGTTATCTTGGTATTTATCAAATTGGTTTTAGTGTTGATTTCTAGGGCTTTAGCAATGGCTTGAGCCAATTCTTCTGCTGGTGGAATTTTATCTTCATTTGTTCTAGGTTGATCAAATGCTAACAGGTCTTGGCCTCTGTTATCTTCCAAATCTATTGCCTCTTTCACACATGCTCCTAGGTCAGGGCATCTCCTATAATACACTAGGGTTCTTAATTGGGCACGTCTTAATCCTTCTATGAATAGGGATACCTGTCTTGCCATGGAAGGTACTTCTTCTCTAGGACATCTGTCAATGTACTGCTTGAATCTCCTAGCTGCCTCTCTGACATTTTCATCTTTTTGCTGTTTAAAACTATGTATTAGTGCGGTTGTGCTATGTTTTATTACAGTCTTTGAGAATTCCCCAATGAAGGCTTCTAGAAAGGATTCAATATCTAGATACATTTCCTTTCTTAAGGAAATGAACCAAGATAATGCAGGTCCTGTTAGGGTTAGACCAAATGCTTCAAATTGGACTTTGTAATCCTCTACTTCTTCAGCTCTAATTAATTGCCTAAATTCTGCAGCATGAGCATGAGGATCAGAATATCCTTCATATTGATTTTTTCATGCATTTGGCTACTTGATATGGTCTAAGCATTCTACCCTGATTTTGCCAATGATGTCTTCTTCTTAGTGGGAAATCATTAAATCCTTCTAGTTCCTTTTCAAAAGGATTTGGGGAAGTATGTGTTCTCCTACCTTGTGGTGGTTCACCATTACTGTGAATTTCATGTGGTCTTGGCAAATCTGATTGCCCTAGGTTCTGTTCCCAAGGTCTCTTGTCCGCACATTGCCCTAGGTCATTTGAATTTTTTGGGTCTTGTGAGAAGATGTATACACATCCCTGCCTATCCTCATCTCTACCATCTTTGAATTGAGCTACTGGTGTTATGTTCAGGGGAACTTCTAAGTTTCTCAATCTAATGAGAAACTTATGCATTCCATCCTGATATACATAGGTTCCAAACCTATTTGTATACATATATTTGAGGATGTTTCTATAATCCCCAGTTTCAATGGACTCATTTGTTTCATTTAAATTTTCCATGTTGTTTTCTTGCCCTAAATTTCTTTCTTGCAATTCCCCTACCACCGTCTCTATTTCTTTCCTTCCCAGTTCTTGCTGGGAATGTGTGTACAATTTATTACCAGACCTAAGGATCATTCAATTAATTTCCACGATTCTGTGGTGTGAACCGTGATTTCCACAATCTTGTGACCAAAATCGTGTTTTCCACGATTTTATGGTGAAAATCGTGTTTATCACGATTCTGTGACCAGAATCGTGTTTTCACGATTTTGTGGTGAAAATCGTGTTTATCACGATTCTGTGACCAAAATCGTGTTTTCCACGATTTTGTGGTGAAAATCGTGTTTCTTACGATTTTGTGCTAAGAATCGTGTTTTTTCATGATTCTATGACCAAAATCGTGTTTTCCACAATTTTGTGGTGAAAATCGTGTTTCTCACGATTCTGTGCTAAGAATCGTGTTTTTTCACGATTCTGTGACTAAAATCGTGTCTTTCCACGATTTTGTGGTGAAAATCGTGTTTTCCACGATTTTGTGCTAAGAATCGTGTTTTTTCACGATTCTCTGGTGGAAATCGTGTTTATCACGGTTCTGTGACCAAAATCGTGTTTTCCACGATTTTGTGGTGAAAATTGTGTTTCTCACGATTTTGTGCTAAGAATCGTGTTTTTTCACGATTCTGTGGTGAAAATCGTGTTTTCCATGATTCTGTGCTAAGAATCGTGTTTTTTCACGATTCTCTGGTGGAAATCGTGTTTATCATGATTCTGTGACCAAAATCGTGTTTTCCACGATTTTGTGGTGAAAATCGTGTTTCTCACGATTTTGGTGCTAAGAATCGTGTTTTTTCACGATTCTGTGACTAAAATCGTGTTTTCCACGATTTTGTGGTGAAAATCGTGTTTTCCATGATTCTGTGCTAAGAATCGTGTTTTTTCACGATTCTCTGGTGGAAATCGTGTTTATCACGATTCTGTGAAGAGAATCGTGATTTTTCACGATTTTAAGATGAAAATCGTGTTTCTCACGATTTTGTTCCCAGACAATCGTGATTGCTCACAATCGTAAAAAACATAATTTTCTTATGAAAATTGTGCTCTGGGAATCGCGATTTTGTTCTTTGTTTCAGAGAATCGCGATTTTGTGTCTGACTACAGAATCGCGATTCTGTTCAATTTTTTGAAAATTTTTCCAGGTATTGATTTTTAAATTTTTATTTCTTATATAGAATCGCCTTAACTATTTTTTAACATGGAATAAAAGAGTTTTCTAAAATTTATTATTTTTTTCACAGAATCCTCAAAAATTCAGAAATCGCGATTCCGTGTTTTTTAGCTATTTCCTGCTTATTTGTGCTTAATGATCATGTACATTTAAAGAAATGCAAAAAAATTGTATAGAGGGCCCTGCTTGATTCCAAAACTCTCCAAAGCTTTTAACTGTAGAAAATCGCGATCCTATTCCTGCTCTCTCTCTCTCTCTCTCTCACTCAAAATGAGTTTTCTCTGAATTTCCAGACTTTTATAGTGTCCACACAATCTCGATTCTGTGCAATTCCCATTGATTTTCACTTTTCACTTGTCCAATTTCATTCTTCAACTACTTTATGGTTTTAATCCTCAATTCTTAATTTTTCATGATTAATCACTCTCATTAGCTATTGGTGAAAATCGTGATTTTGTGCTTCTTTTCCACTTCTTTCACTTGATACTCAATCCTCTCTGAGTTTTTTGAGCTTGACTTCTTTCACTTATTCAACTCAATGAAATCTCTTACAATTAACTATGTCAAAAACCCCAATATACTCAAAATTCCAAAAAAAAAATTCTCTTACAGAGAATCGCGATTTTGTGCAAAGAATCATATTTTTTCTGTACTTCCTGATTTTTGCAATTTTGAGTCTTCTTTTCTCTTGTTTCCCTTCAATACCCTTTACCAATTCCAAATCAACTATCACCTGCAATTTTTCATCATTAACAAGAATTTATCCAGAGAATCGCGATCCTGTGAAGAGAATCGTGTCTTTTCTGATTTTCCACTTTTTGGCACTTTTTTGCTTTCCTACCACTTGGTCTCTTCCACTCTTGTCAACAAAACTTCAGTCCAACTTCCTAGAGAGAAAAGAAATTTGTTTGATTGTTTTAATGAATTTTATGAATTTTTTAGTATTTTGCCCTAAATTAAGGTAAACACTTCACTTAGGGTTTCTTGTTTGGTGATCTATTGATCCTGTGTTCCTTGATTGGTTATACTCTCTTATGCTTTGGCTATCAAAATAGTTTATGAGCAAAACTTCCCAAAGAAAAATGTGTTAAGAAATGCAAATGTCAATTTTTGCAAAGATAAACTCAAACATTTCTCTTTTCAAGATGCAATTCAACTTTTCTCAAGATTATTACTTTGACTTGGCTACAAATGGATCTTATCTACTTGCATCTAGCTACTTAACTTGACTTTTCCTTAATGCAATCTTGTCATCTTCCCAAGATCAACAATTTTGCTTAGTACTTGATCAAAAAGCACTCTACAAATGCAAGAATAGACACATGTTACCTTATCTTCAGCTTTCTTGATTCAATTTTTCACACACCTGCACTTTACTTCCAAAAAATGATATGAGCAACTATCAATTTGCAAACATTTCAACACTTCTTATTCTCAAAAGATTATCTAATGCTTTCTTTTCCCAAAAGACAAACAAAGAAATCTATCTTTTCATGTTTACATTTGTTGATTAAAGAGTATTACCTTTTCCATGTGTTAATACCATCATATTAAAAGATCCAGCAAGGTCCAACTTCAATGAAGTTTTTGATATACTCCCCGGCAATGGCGCCAAAAAATGTTTGTTGTAGATCTTTGGAGTTTTCCTCTTCAATCATTTAGTATAAAGAATCAACAATACATCTTATATTTGTCAATCCTAGAAGTATACATGAGACCACAGCCCCTTCTTTATGATAGAATCCTAGAAATAAGAGAAAACTAGCTGGATTTCTGAGAATAATGAAGATGAAGAGGAATTTCTAGGGTTTGGAATATCTTGAGCAAATCTCCATCATTTTCCACAATCTTGGTGTCTAAAGCATGTTATTTTCTCAGCAGAATACAACCATGAAATCAAAACTAAAAAATGATACCTATAACCTTCAGACGAGACAATCGCGATTCTGTAAAATCAGACGAGAAATCACACAAAAGGAAGAAACACGATTTTCTGCAGGAAACTCTCTCTATTTGCTTGGATAGCATGTAATACAATTAACCAACCCTCTCATAATAGAGGAAATTGTCTTTTATACATTTTCAAGTGTCCCTTTTCACACTTGAATTTTGGTCCTTTCCTCTTTTATTCTAAAAATATGCTATCTAGGAGTTTCCAAAAATTCTAGAAAAATTACATATGATTCTACTCTACATAAGGAAGACTCTTCCTTATTTTTACATCAGTTGCATAAATATTTTTGCAATTTTTGGGCATTTTACAATTATTTTTCATCAAAAATACTTCAAAAAATTACTTCTTCCAACAAGCACCATGAAATTAGCTTATCTCCCACATAACATAAGTATCCATGTGTTGATCTTCTATCATCAGAATTACCTGCCCAATCTTGAAATCCAAGTTCCTTCAAGAACTTTACAAGCCTATAACTCCATGCCCTTGGGGCCTGCTTCAAACCATACAAAGCTCTCTTGAGCTTACACACATGATTTGGATACACTTGATCTTTGAAACCATCTGGTTGTTCCATGTAGACTTCATCTGAAATATAACCATTTAAAAATGCATTCTTCACATCTAATTGAGATAATTTCCAACCTTTGCAAGCAGCAATTTCTATGAGAGTCCTTATGGTTGTCATCTTTGCAATAGGACTATAAGTTTCATCATAGTCCACACCATATGTTTGTGCATATCCCTTTACAACAAGCTTGGCTTTGTACCTAGATACACTTCCATCTGCAAACCTTTTTGTTTTGTAGACCCATCTACATCCAATGATCTTCTGACTATTTGGTTTAGGAACAAAATCCCATGTCTCATTTTCCATTAATGCATCATATTCTTCTTGCATAGCTTTTTCCCAATTCTTCTTTCATTTGGCTTCATCATATGTGGATGGATCTTCATCTGCTTTTAACATATAAGCATAATCTTTGGTAGTCAAGAATGAAGTATCATAGCTATAGCTTGTAGGTTGCCATTGGTGCCTAGATGACCTTCTGAGTTCTCCACTTCTTGAAGTTTCTGGTTCATCATATTCTGGATCAAACATTGGCCTTTCTTCTACTTCAACTTGTACTTCATTATTCTCCTCTTCATCAAATATCTGAACCTTTGATTTACCTTTCTTTTGATTCACAACTTCTTCATCATCTGCATGAACATTAAGTGTACCCGCATACCAAGTACCTTGCTCATCAAATGTAACATCCTTAGACACAAGTAATTGCTTTGTGGATGGACTCCACAACCTATAACCCATCTGCTTGTCATCATAGCCAATGAATACATACTTCTCTGCTTTAGGTTCCAATTTATGTCTCAATTGAGATGGCACATATGCATATGCCAAACATCCAAATATTTTACAATGATCCAATGTAGGTCTCTTACCCCACCAAGCTTCATATGGTGTCATACCCTGCAAGGCTTTACATGGTAACCTATTGACCAAATATGTGGCTGTGTTTAGAGCCTCAGCCCACAAATAATTAGGACATTTTTTCTCCTTCATGATTGATCTTGCAAACTCAATAAGAGTTCTGTTTCTTCTCTGTGCTACTCCATTTTGTTGAGGAGAGTACCTGCAAGGAACCTCTCTCTTTATACCTACATTCCACAAATAATCACTGAATTCATTTGAGAAATACTCTCCCCCTCCATCTGACCTTAACCTCTTCAATTTTTGACCTATAATTCTTTCTGCATATGTATGATAGTGTTTAAATGTATTAAACACTTCTGACTTGTCTTTGATCACATAGATTGTAATCCACCTGGTAGCATCATCAAGATATATGACATAATATCTTGAACCATTTATACTAAAGTCCTTTGAAGGACCCCACACATCTGTATGTACCAATTCAAGTCTTTCTGAATACATAAAACCATGCTTAGAATAAGATTGCTTGTGAGCCTTACCTAATTGACATGCCTCACATCTGTATGCCATATGTTGACCTACAACATTAGGCAATCCAAGTATTGAACCATTGTTAACCATATCTTTGATACCTCGGTTCAGATGTGATGGTAGGTTCTTCCATATTGGTAATGGGAATCTGAATGTTTTTGCTTGATTGTGGTCGTGTTTGGAACCTTTGTGGATCAAATTGAATGGGAGGCCTCTGTATTGCTGATTCGATTGCTTCCACTACACCATAGGTTTCTGCCATCAACAGGAGAGTTTCACTGTATTCAGAGTCCACTCGAGCTTCTTCCCAAAGTTGGGTCATGAGCATTCTATTGTTCTGTTCAGTGAATAATTGTTGTGCCCACACCCGTTCCATGATCTGATATAACCTCCAGAGTTCCATTGTGTATGTTGGGGCCTCGGTGGTTTCTTCTTCTTCTGCTTCTTCTTCTTCCTCTTCTTCACCCTCTTGGCATTCTAGTTGTTGAGATAGAGTTCTCTGTTGATCATCATCCCAATGTACGTGGCGGCCTTCTATGGATTTTCTCCGTCTTTAGGAGGAGGTGCCCGGTTCTTCTATGTCCGAAAAGAATTCTACATCTGAGAGTTGTGTATTCGGCAAGAAAGATTCAAAGTCAAAGGTGCTGATGCCTTCAGCTCTCCCGTGGTAGCAAATTCAAATTCCAGTGGGGCAGGAGAAGAAGATGGGGCAGCTTGTGATGTGCTTTCAGATCCAGATATGGGAATTCGAATCCTAAAGGGAGGCACGGTGACATCCCCTCATGGTGATACTTCCGGAGTCATGAGAACATAGGTCTAGACACATGGGATTGAGCCCCTCATGCGGTTGGATTGATGTGTGGAAATCTTGTGTCTTTTAAACATCTGTAGTTGTGACCAAGTCAGTGCGTGTTCGATGGGTACATCATATGATAAGCATTTGTAGATGATGCGCATTATTGCACAACATCCATTCACCACTAGCTTCCTAGATGACCTTTTATTTGCTTTGTACCCATAATCCATACAGGAAGCTTGATCGTTAAGGCACCTGTCTCTGCCAAGTAAAGACCGAACCAGATCTGAAGATAGGTGTTTGCTTCTTCTCCTTCGCTCATGTCCCCTATCTTGTCCAAAGGTATTTCTCGCACAGTTCTATGAGATCCTACCTGGAAACAAGGTTTCACTACTTCTGGCACTTGGTTGGTTATGTTCTTCCACAATTCTGGCTTAACCTTGAGTAGCTCCTCTAAAGTGAGATTGCACTGCACTTTAGTGTTTTTTACTACCTCCATATTCCTAGGTATGACTGAATTTTCCTTTCTTATCAAAACTGTGGTTGCCCTCATATGGTGGACTTTGCTTCCCATGGGCCCGTGAAATGAGGCAACTCCTGCAAAGAATTAGACTCGAAGTCTAACCATTCACTTGAGGGGGCATCCTCCTGTTCTCCATAGATGGAGGGAATGTGTTGTGGGAATTGGTCATGTAAGTCATCCACAAGTTCAATAGGAGGAGGATTTTCTCTTTGTTTTGCCCATTTCTGTTCTTGAATTTCTCTTAGAAATTCTTGGGAATATCAATTCATAGAACAAGTGGTGTCTAGTTCAGTGGAATTGTGTCAGACATTGATCCACAGGGATTAGTGCACGTGATCCACAGGGATCATCGATCCACAGGGATCAGTCTATTTGATCTACAGGGATCAATCTGTGTGTGTGAGGGACAAGGGCCAGCTAGCCAAGGTCCCAAGCTTGGGGGATACCCTAAGGTACTTTGGTAGTAATGGGAATTGCTTTGGTAATAATGGGAATAAGTTGCATGATGGCCACATGTTCACACTAGACTATTCTAGATCATTACTATTTTTAGACTATACCATTGCTATTTTTAGAGTACATGAGGGTATATATGGAAGGGAGGAGAGTCACACACATCATTCAAGCGATTTATTACACTTGGTATCAGAGCTTAAAAAGATCCTCTTGTTTTTCGAGCATGTTTTTCTATGTGAATTTTTCGTCATCTTCGTCGTCTTGTGGAGATCTCGATTTTCTTGGTGGCGGTCGTCTGCCGAATTTGACAGTAGACGTGCATAAGGAGATCGGAGAGGGAAGCTTACGGGACCCCTCCCTTCGCGAGACGCGTGCGGCATCCAAGATTGCATGGGCATGACCATCCTTTTCCCGCCATTCGCACATCACATGAGGGAAGTCGTTCGGGCGTGTGTTTTTTTTTGAGAAATCAAAAAAATGTAGAAGCACGCAGAAGTCTATTCCAAGTGTAGCCCTCCCCGCATGAGCCCGGATTTCCGGCGTGGCCCCTGTTTGGACCTGCCTTCATGCACAGGAGTTTTTTTTTTTAATTACATGAAGAGCATATACAACAGCGAGCACATGCTTTTGTTTCGATTTGAGAAGTGGATTTGTATCCTTATATATACTTCTTGCAGCTTAACTTGGTATGTGGGATAATCTGTCTTCTGCGTGCTCTCTTGGCTGAAAAGGAGTAGGGCGCCTTCGTTGTGGACAAAGGACTCTATTTTGATTTTGCTTTGAAATACATAATCTAAGCTAGCCAAATTAGTCAATTGAACCCACTTATCTCCACATATTTGGCCATATCTTGGTCTTCCAATATCTAATTTCAAAGTTTTTTTATTTCTATGGAAAGCTCTCCCAGAAATCTTTCCATAGACTGCCATAGTTTGACTTCAGTTTAAGAGACAATTTCAGAGTTTGGAATTTGGTGTTCACCTTCAATAACCCTCTTTCGAGTATCCTTTTGAAGTACAACCTATCGTGAGAGACTTGGAAAGCCATTTGGATAGAGCATGGACCATCTTCAGCACCTACGCACACCTGCAAATTGCTTTTTGGAACCTCCAGATAAGTCTCTTGTCAATTTATATGCATTGTTGCTCTCTTTTTGCATCAAATTGCATATAGAACATGCAATTTTGCATAGCACCTAGACTATACACGTAGTTTGGACGCGAGTTCGTATTGTGCGGTCCATGTATTCTTCTTGCAGGGAAAGGTAAGTATTTTTTTCTTGCAGGTTAGCGAGGAGAAAAATTTAAAAATTGTCAGGGTGTGTATCCCCTTTCGGTCTACTTGTAGTCATATTATGCCTATTGGCATTACGAAATTTGTCAGGGTGTGTAATCACCTTTCGGTCTATGTGTAGATAGATTGTGCCTGTCGGAACTATTATCATAGAAATTGCTAGTCGTAATTTTTTCGATTTTCAAAATTACGCCGTTATGCTGCCAAAATTTTCAGAAATTTAGTATGCATATGCATCCAAGCATATAGAACATACTAAAAGTTTCTTATTTCTTCATGGTTCATTGAGCTATGGCATGAATCCCAATGCTCTCAGTACCATAGGTATGTCACAGAAATTTCCTAGTGCTTTGGAGTTCTTAGCAAACATCCCAGTAAATTTAGAAATAGTTGAAGCCAAGATGCAGCAAGAAGCCGATAGGGCTAAAGAGTATGCTGATAGGATAAGATCTCCTAGATCCTTAGAGGCAGGAGACAGAGCCTTTCTTCAGGTACCAGCTAGGTCTACTTCACTGTCCATAGGGAAGTGTAGTAAGTTATCACCAAGGTTTTTGTGGACCTTGGAAGATAGTTAAAAAGCTAGGCAAAGTTGCATACTGATTAGATCTTCCTCTAGATTGCAGATTTCATCCAATGTTTCATGTTTCTAGGGAGGATAGGCTAATAGAAGGTATTGTTTCTTTGCAAGAAAGTAAAAGCAAGGATCATTCTCCAGACATGATACTAAATTCGAGAAAGAAGCGATTTAGGAATCGTGCCATCCAGGAGTACTTAGTAGCCTAGAGAGGATTACCACTTACTGACTCTACTTGGGAATCAGAAGCTTTGGTTCGCAAGTACTTTCCCTCATTGATTATTGAGGACAATGATCTTTAGAAGGGGGAGAGAGTGTCAGACATTGATCCACAGGGATCTGTGCATGTGATCCACAGGGATCATTGATCCACAGGGATCAGTCTAATTGATCTATAGGGATCAATCCATGTGTGTGAGGGACAAGGACCAGCTAGGCAAGGTCTCAAGCTCGGGGGATACCCTAAGGTACTTTGGTAGTAATAGGAATTCCTTTGGTAGTAATGGGAATTGCTTTGGTAGTAATGGGAATAAGTGTTGCATGATGGCCACATGTTCACACTAGACTATTCCAGATCATTACTATTTTTAGAGTATACCATTGCTATTTTTAGAGTACAGGAGGATATACATGGATGGGAGGAGAGTCACACACATCATTCAAGTGATTTCTTACAAATTGGGCACATAAGCATCCTTGGGAGGAATGTTCATTCTTCCACTGACCTTGTCCTTACCTTGAGAGGTGGTGTCCTTTTCAAATTTTGCAATTAGCCTCTCCAATCTATCTAATAGTCCATGAAAATGCAGTTGAGTTCTAGCTGAACTAAAGCAGTTAAAGAGGCGGCTAGCTTCAAACATGATTTGAGCCAATTCCACCATCTTAGCACAAACTTTAGTTCGTTCAAGTTCTAGGTTAGCTCTAGGGTAGCACTTTTCATGATCCATTACGTTTGGCCCTTCTTGTAGTCTAGCCTAATATGCTTTAAGCATCATGTCTATGTCCTTAGGAGTGGAATCTACTAAGACTGATCCTACTCTAGGTGGTGGTGGGATTGTGTGAGGTGAGTTAGAAGGTGGTGGGTCAGAGGGTGATGGGAATGGGGTAGTGGAGTTGTATAATAGTGCATTTGAGATGTGAGTTCAATTATCTTGGATTTTGTTTCTCTCATGCTTTCCTCAAGTTTGCTCATCTTCCTTGCCCATTTCCTTTTCATTCTCTCTCGACTATCCCTCCAAGCTCTTGTCCTCTTCTTATTTTTACTCTCAGTCTTGCTAACCTCAGAGTTCCGTTCCTGGCCTAAGTCTTGGTTTTGCTTAATTGGCTGAGCTCTTGTGATGACTTGCATTGAGGTCATGGAAGTCACACTTCCTATGGAGTCTACCACGAACCCAATAACATTGATAGGAATGATTTTTGGCATATTGATGGGGTTCTTGGGACAATCTTGTAATAGGTGCTCCTTCCCATAATCTGGGCAAAAACCTTGAATTGTCACAAATTGGGGTTGTGTCGGTGCAGACATAGGGAAATTACGAATGAGGTGATCTCCCTGATATCGCTAGCATGGTCCTCTAGGAAATGGGGGTCTTATCTGCCTAGGTTGAGGTCTAGAGTTGGGGTTTGCATACATGATATTTGCATACTCTGGCTCCCAACTAGGTTCGCTTGGGTCTTCATAACAATATGACTCATTATGATCAGGTGACTGCATGTAGTAAGCCTATGGGCTATCAATATGAGTGGAGTCAAAACTATGATCACTTGGGCCACTTTCTGAAAGCAATGGTGTTACAGGGACTAAGGCTCTATTCAAATTTTCTTTTGTAGCTGCATACTTCATTGGAATCACATTGGCTGGAGGAGGGGGTTGCTATGCTAGAACTGGTTGAGGTCTTTGCTGCCCTTGATAGGGTGGTTGATAGGGTTGATGGGGCCTACCGTACTGCTATTGTGGGTACTGATTCTGATATTTTTCTTGTTATGGATACGTTTGAGGATAATTTTGTCTAACAACTTATTTATTACATGAACAATATTGTGTAGTGTGGTTGGTATATCTCCTTTCTATGGTGCAGTATTGGCTGTTAGGGTTCACTTGTGTTTGGGCTTGAGCCATGATAGGGCATACATTGGCCATATGGTCTCCTCCACAGGTATAGCATTATTTTCCTAGGGAAAATCTAGGAATCTGCTTGCTAGCGACTCCTAATTTTTGAGCCACCTTCTCTACTAGATCCTTAATTAATGTGGATTGTTTGGAAGCGAGGCTAATAGAACTATCCAAGTCTTTATAGATCTTTGAAAGCTCTAATTCCTCCCCTAGATTATCCTCAATGTCTATACACATGCGTACACACTCATCTATGGATCTAGGGTCCTTCAAGTACACATACGATCTTAGTTTGGTACTTAACAGTCCATCTAGAAATAAGGCCACTTGTTTGGCTGGAGTGGGTAACTCTGGAATAGGGCATCTCTCTAGGTATTGTCTAAAAATTCTTCCTGCAAGCCTCATTGTCTCTTCAGGTGTTTGCTTGAAGCTGTGTATCAGGGAGGATGTGTTATACCTAATACCACTCTTAGAAAACTCAGTGATGAAGGCTTCAAGAAGCTGATCTATATTTCAGAACTAACTTTGGTGAAGCAGTTGAAACCAAATCAATGCGGTGTGCTTGAGAGTTAGGCCAAAATCATTGTATTGAGTGAGCAAGTCTTCAACTTTTTCAGCTCTCAAAACTTTCCTAAACTCTGGTACATGGTCATACGTGTCTCTTATGCCATCGAAGCAATTTTTCATGGACTTAACCAATTGTGTAGGCCTCAAGGTCCTAGTGTGTTCTCTAGGCCTTAGCAGAGGGAATTCATCTGCATTTCTTGGATTCCTTGGGTCCTTATGTCTCTCTTTTTCCATCCTATCCATCTCTGTTCTTGTTCTTTCTCTTCCCAGTGGGTTAGCAAAGCTCACCTTGGGTCTATCTCTACTCCTCTCTCTTTGAGTTCCACGAGCCTGGAAGTTTCCAGCTCCTTGGTGACCATAAGAGACATTGGATCGTGGTTGGGGGAAAACAAGTTCACTCTTCCAAGTGTAGGCATGTCTTCCATGCTCTGAGACCACAAAGATCCAACGAGCTCTAGAGCTCAAAAAATGGATTTCATATGAAAAAATTATGACAGTTCAGGGTTCAGGGGGTTAAAACATGCAAACAGGACCTTTCAAGATTCTAGTGCATTTTTCTAAGGCCTTTGTACTTGTATGGGTAATTGAGTGTGTGAATATGCCCAAAATTTACCCCAAATTTTCAAAAAATCACCAATTTATTTTTTTTGTCGAAAATGCTTGCCTATCGCGATAGACGGTGTCTATCGCAATAGACGTTAGCTGTCATTGGGGCTGTCTGTTGTGATAGATGGTGTCTGTCACAATAGATGGGATCTATCATGGGGTCCTGTCTATCGTGATAGATGGTTGTCTGTCATGATAGACATGGTCTATCGTTTGTGGTGAGCCTGTCTATCACAATAGATGGTGTCTGTCACGATAGACGGACTCTATTGTGGGGTGCTGTCTATTGTGATAGATGGTATCTATCGTGGGGTCTTGTTTGTCATGATAGACAATTGTCTGTCATGATAGACATGGTCTATTGTTTGTCGTGAGCCTGTCTGTCGAGATAGATGGTGTGTATCGCAATAGACAGTGTCTGTCGTCGATCGTGCTTTTGGTATGTCATGATAGACGGGGTCTATCATCCGTCGTGGGTCTGTCTGTTGCAATAGATGGTGTCTGTCGTGATAGACAGTGTCTGTCGTCTGTCATGCTTTTGGTCTGTCGCGATAGATGGGGTCTGTTGTGATAGACACAATTTATCATGGGACTCTGTCTGTCGCGATAGACGGGTGTCTATCGTGATAGACGGTCTCTGTTGTGGGATGCTATTTGTCGTGATAGAGAGTGTTTGTCATGATAGATGGTGTCTGTCACAATAGACACTGTCTATCGTGATAGAGGGTGTCTATCACAATAGACGATGTCTATCGTGACAGACGATGTCTATCGTGATAGATAGAAAAAGTATAAATTTTTTTAGATACTTCTAATGATTTAGAGTGCTCTAATGGTGTAGGTTATCGTGTCATGCATGTAAACACAAAATATCAACTTTCTCTGTCTATCACGACAGAAAGAGGTCATTATCTTGGGACCTGTGCAGAGTTCTATCGTACTTACGCAAGCTGCTGGAGATGGTGATGTAGCCAAAACCTACAAGAAATGCTCAAAAACATGTCACGAAAATCGAATAAAAATACACTAATCACACCACAGAAAACTGCCCATTCAATAGACAGATACGACCTCTACAACCGCTTCAGTATCGGCCATATGGATATCTACCAAGAGAACCAGGCAGAGATATGCCTCGGTACAATCCCTACCCAACACCACCACGAGCACCGAGACCATACGAGCAAGCACAACATTCACAACCCCAACCAGTGTTAGGACCACAACTATCACAACCCCAACATGTGGTACCTGTGAAGTATGCCTAGCTAGAAGAAAATTTGGAAAGAGCCATAGTGCCAGCCTCAAGGATGACCAGTGTAGAATCAGCAAACCCTGGATACGAGCTATCCCCAGGAGATTACTATCCCTATGAAACCAACATGTTGGAGTATGAACCAGCATATGATTCGGCATACTATGGATATGAAGGCTATGATCAGGCTTATGGAACGGAGGTAGCTACTTTAAAGTACACTGCACCCAAAGCACCCACACCTGGGAGACCACCCATTAGACCGCCTGTGCTAAGAGGACCATGTTATAGATGCGGAGGAGATCATTTTATTAGAGAATGTACCCGACCTTACAACCCACCACCACCTAGGACTTGGGAAGGTATTGCAATGAGTGTGGGAAGGAACATCTTTTCAGAGACTGCCCAAAAAACCCCACCAAAGTCCAAGACACTGCACCTATTAATGTAATTGAAGTGATAGAAGCACCTGGAGGTGAAATACACCGTGCCTTTAAAGGCCATTACACGAGCTCAAACGAAGGAACGAAAAGGAAAACAACCGGATCGGGAGCAAGAAAACAATAGAACCGTAAATCCCAAAATTCAAATAGTAGAAGATTCAGAGGATCCACGTGAGAATACCCAGAACATAAAAGCGCAAAAATGGAAGGAAAGAAGAGAGAAGCTCAAAGAAAAATGGATGAAAAAAAAAAGTCAAGAAAATAAGAAACACTCAAGCAGCAGTAAGGAGCATAAAGAACCAGAGATTCGGGAAGAAGTTCCCATTCCACCTCTTAATTGAGAAGCAGAGAAACCAGGATCAATTCTAGCTGACCCAAAACCGGATGATTTGAACATGTGGTTGAAAGCTTACCAAGCTAGAATTAAGACTGGACCAACAGTGGAACAACACGAAAAGCTTTACCCACAAGGAGAATTAGAAAAAGAGAGGCTTGCTTTATGCAGGAAACTCATAGAGGTAGCGCAAGAAACCCTAGAAAAGACTATCCTAGCCCTTCCAAAGACAAGGATAGCAGAGGAGCAATACAAGGAGTGTGTTAAAGCCAAGGATAAGAACCGAAAGAGAAGGATGATAAATGTGAGCGAGTGAAAACCCAGGATGACCCTATGTCAACAATACCTAACTTAGAGGCTGACTTGCCAAAAGAGTTATGGAATAGAATCCTAGAAGAACAATGGAAGAGAAATGGAGTGACTAAGCCTCCCTTTGAGGAATTAGATGTGGAAGTTTATCAACCAAATCCCAACATGGAAGAAGTATATGAGGAAGTATCAAGACTAGACCAAAATAGAGAAGAAGCTCAGAGCATTTCAACCCTACCAAATTGGGAGAATACGAAAAGGAATCTATGATAATCAGAGCACCCACGATACAAGGAAAAGGAAAAGGAAACTCAGATAAGAATTCACACAATCTAATAGAACTTAGAAAGAAAAAAGTACAATGCAAACTGACTGTGGAAGAACTACTCCGGGTTAAACCGCAAATATGGAAACAATTAGCAAGTCAACTAGAATTAGGGTAGGAGAAGGATGAAAAGGAAAACAAGGGAAAAGAAAACCCATCTAAGATACAAATCCCAGTACATAAGGTGGGAGAATTTAGTGAAGGAGATGAAGGTAATACATGTCTGCCTGTCACTTACAATGGGTACATGACCAAGGCTATACTAGACATAGGAGCAGGAGTAGGAATTGCAACCAAGGAGTTTTGGGAGAAATGGGGTAAACCTGCCTTACGACCCACATGCATGAAGCTCGAATTAGCAGACGGTCATGTGGAGAAACCCTTAGGAATATTAGAAAAGATCAAATTAACCACCTGTGGAGTTGAATTTGAACACACATTAGCCATATGTAAATTTGAAAAGGCTAACAATTAGGAAATGATATTAGGACGACCTTTCATGAGACAAATGTGAATAGTGCAAGACTGGGGACGAGATTCATTATACCTGCAACATCAAGGAAATACCACCAAGATAAACTTGCATACGTTTGCATATCGAGATGTCCCTCCACTACAATGGAATCCTATACACAAGGAGGAAGATGATCTATATATTCATAGCGCTGGATCAAGCGATCAATCATGGATGCATGAGGATGCCCAACTATGGATGTGTAAAGAAGCCAAGAAAGAGGATAATAAAAGGCAGCTGTGGCCAATAGGACATCCTAACTACCGATCTGTAGAGGACCCAATGTATATGCCTCAAATCTTTCCTAACAA